>CAWUFW010011637.1:0-599260 GCA_963921515.1 Calotriton arnoldi
CTACTCAGTGAGCCTGCTAGCCAGTGGCGTGCTGACTCTCAGCCTTGCTAGTCAGACAAAATGCACATTCAGAAAGGCAGTGCACAGAACACTCACCTGCTCCCCTGGTGTCCCATACAGCTTGCTGTACTGTGGAAGTAGGCTGTCCAGCAGGGCCTGGTTCTCCTCAAGGCTGAAGGCTGGGGCTCTCTCCACAGTACGTGCCATTGCAGGGTCCAGAGGGGCAGAGACAGCAGCAGTGCAGTGGCAGATGTCGTCCTGGAGCATGTAGTGCAGGCAAGTGGGCTCTCAGGGGAACAGGCAGCAATATATATGTGCTGGAGAGGCAGATACTGTCCCTTGTGTCCAAAGTGATAGGTCCAAGTCGTTTGCATCTTCTGAATCTGGCCAATCCATGGAATAGCAGCACCAAAACACGCCCACAGCATCCTTCAAAACTTCAACTTCATGACATACATGATTTTGCAACATTGTTGTGGGTGACCAACTGATTTTCCAGCAACCGACTCGTTCGAAATTCGAAAACGCGTCCGTTGCCAGGCAAGCCCATTGTCAATGGGTGCGCACCGATCGGTCCATTGCGGTACAACGCGCACAGGGGTACAACGCGTACCCGCACACATTGAAAGCAATGGGCCGGCCGGAGGCACCGATCGGTCCATTGCAGTTCAACGCGCACAGGGGTACAACGCGTACCCGCACACATTGAAAGCAATGGGCCGGCCGGAGGCACCGATCGGTCCATTGCAGTTCAACGCGCACAGGGGTACAACGCGTACCCGCACACATTGAAAGCAATGGGCCGGCCGGAGGCACCGATCGGTCCATTGCAGTTCAACGCGCACAGGGGTACAACGCGTACCCGCACACATTGAAAGCAATGGGCCGGCCGGAGGCACCGATCGGTCCATTGCAGTTCAACGCGCACAGGGGTACAACGCGTACCCGCACACATTGAAAGCAATGGGCCGGCCGGAGGCACCGATCGGTCCATTGCAGTTCAACGCGCACAGGGGTACAACGCGTACCCGCACACATTGAAAGCAATGGGCCGGCCGGAGGCACCGATCGGTCCATTGCAGTTCAACGCGCACTGGGGTACAACGCGTACCCGCACACATTGAAAGCAATGGGCCGGCCGGAGGCACCGATCGGTCCATTGCAGTTCAACGCGCACAGGGGTACAACGCGTACCCGCACACATTGAAAGCAATGGGCCGGCCGGAGGCACCGATCGGTCCATTGCGGTTCAACGCATCACTGTATATGTGACTGGCATAGGTCAGCATGCCTGTCTCAGATGGACATATGCCAGCCACAGATAGCTCCCAGGGAGTGAGGGGCACACCTACATCACGACAGCCTGTCCAAACCTTATCATAAGGCATGTAAGGCTGCATTTCCTATTGTGTGTATGTTGGTGTACATGTTGTCCTGTGGGTGTCACCTGTGGGCAGCCACCCCCAGGCTGTGCACGTGTTCATGGGGACAGGATCCTGGGTGTTACGTGTACGTGACCACTGTGATGTGCAACTGTTCATATCTGTGCATGTGTCATGGTCACATTTCACAGTGGTGTTTGTGTATGTCATGTCACATACCCCGTGAGTCCCATGTGGGACGGTATGTTTGAGCCAGGGTGTCCCAGTGGCACAATAGTGATGGCCCTCCACAGTCTTTGTGCATGTAGTGTTTACAATGTCTCTGATTTCATGTGCACAATGGGAGACAGTCTCCACATCCACGTTGTGTGTGCATGGACTCTGATGTTGTGCGTGTGTGTCACAGACGTCCATGGCTGTCCTGCCATGGCAAGTGTGGCCACTACCTGTGGGGGTCATGTTTGTTTTGCTGTGGTGTACACATGATACTCCAGGTGATGCCAGTGTCCATGTGGCATTACAGGGTCCCTGGGAATGTGCCTGTCGTTGAGCTGTGGTGCCTGGGGCACATCTGTCCTCACATGTCACTGTGGGGGTGACTGTGACACAGCATCATGATATCCAATGGGCCAACCTGGGACAAATTGATGCCACCTGTAGGACCGTGTTGACAGATGTTGGCCATGTATGTACCATACATGTCGTTCCGGTACTGCACACTTCATGTAGTTGTGCCTCATGATGATGTATGTTGGGATCTTGAGTGTGTTCAATGCCGCATATGTGGGGTGACTGACGATCTTGCTTACTTCTCCTCTGCACTGCAGGGCTCCTGCTGTCCATCGGCCATTCCCAGACCTGGCAACGATGGTGGAACGGGACAGCATCCGACGGTACCGCTTCACCAGGCAGCTGATTGAGGATTTGGCAGTGCAGTTGTCCCCACATTTGCAGCCTGGCCGGCCGTATCCTACAGCGCTGACCCCCAAGGTGAAGGTGATGGCAGCCCTACACTTCTTTGCCACCGGTACCTTCCAACATACTGTGGCGTCTGCTGGTGGGATGTCACAGACCATGTTCAGCCGTGTGCTCCGCGATGTTTTGGCGGCAATGTTGCTCTTCCTGAACCGGTACATCTATTTCCCTAGACTGCGACGACTCACTGACGTGAAGAGTGACTTTTATGCCCTGGGGAGGATGCCGCATGTCATTGGCTCCATTGATGGGACACATGTGGCTTTGGTACCACCACAGGCCCAGGAGCAGGCCTACAGGAACCGCAAGCACTACCACTCGGTCAATGCACTGGTGGTGTGTCTTGCAGACATGACCATCACACACGTGTGTGCCCGTTTCCCTGGTTCAGCACACGATGCCTTTGTGATGAGGAGTAGTCGCATCCCCAGGTTGATGGCACAGATGCAGAACCAGCGTGCCTGGCTTGTCGGTGTGTACTGACTTTGTGCCATTGTGTGTGATCTGATCTGTAGTATTCCGCCCACTTTTCCAAGTCAGCTGATGTGCACTTGTCTGTCCGTAGGTGACTCGGGATACCCCAACATGCCGTGGTTGCTGACACCCCTCAGGAACCCTGTGACACCTGCCCAGATGCGCTACAATGAGGCACATGGTCGGACCAGGAGAGTGATTGAGCGGACCTTTGGTCTCCTGAAGAGCCGCTTCCGCTGCCTGGACAAGACCGGAGGGTCCCTCCCATATGCCCCTGCGAAAGTGTGCAAGATTATCATCGTCTGCTGCATGCTACACAACCTGGCAGTGCGGAAGGAGTTGCCTCTCATCCAGGATGACGATGACCAACATCCGCCACCTGTGGAGGATCCTGGCCTGGACCACGATGCCAGTGACGATGATGATGATGATGATGGTGATGGTGATGTCCGCACACAGCTCATCACCAACTTCTTTAGCTGAATGTGAGTATCCTGAGGTGTCATGTGAATGATGTGAGTATGGCATGATGTGTGGGTGGTGCTCTGGTGCTGTTGGAGTGTGTCCATGGGCTACTTGACAGGATGTGTGTTGCGATGTGTGGTGACAGGTGGGCTGTACTCCCCAACAGTGTTGACATGCTAACTTGGTTCTGGGTGGGTATCTTGTAACATGTATTGTGCATGAGTTTTGCTGATCTGTCCTGTACTGCATTGCTTTTGACTGTGTGTCATTTCTGTCCTTCACAGGGTACTTTCAGATTCGTTTGGTCAACTGTGTCCACCGACGACGTGATTGCACATCCAGGCTGGTAGCTGTTGTGTCCCTACAGGTGATGTGCGCCACACCCATGGACTTCCTTCCGTCTACAGTTGTTGACTGTGTGCCCGCTACCAGGTGGGGTTACCTTGCATCTGTAGTGGTTACGGCATGTTGCTACTGTGTAATAAACCTGTGCTTCACTTAGTGATGTGCGTTGTCTGTGGTCACACATTTGACTGCCATTTGCTTACTGCACCTGTGGGCTACTTGACTACAACTGGGAATGGGTGTGGTGTCTGTGCATTGCACCGTCTTCCCTGGCAACATCAGTGTAGGCAATGAGTCAGATGGCCTAGGTGTGTATGTGTTGTGTACCCCTGGTGGTGTGTCTCCCTCATATGTGTCACGTTGCCTGTACTCACATGCCTGTGTTGTCCTTGCTGTTGCAGTTCGCATACACAGTGTAATTTTGCAGTTCATCATCCCCATAACAGCACCCACGTTGGAATCACGACAGAGGCAAGTATGGTGTATTAGTGTGTTTATTGTGATACATCTGTGTTAATAGTGCATAGGATGGGTTGTGCTGTACATGAATCTTGCAATCCCAAGTTCCTAGGTGAATTGAAAGTCCAGGTAGACAGGATCCCCAGTATCGGGGCCACAGTTGTCTGACACATTGTTCCAACTTGTACTCCCCATGCAATGTGTGGGAGTAGTGTTGCCATCAACAGGGTGAACAGTCTGTGCACAAAGGCGAAAATCCAGAACAGGTTCAGGCTTCCTGGGAGTTGCGCTTGGCCATCAGCCTCTCACTTTCCCCTCCTCGGACGACCCCTCTTCTTGGGGGGGGGCCCTCAAGTGCAGGCTGCTGCGGTGCAGGGGACTCTCCGCCAGAGTCCTCCTCCCTCCCTGTGGCAGTTGCAGTTTGTTCTGTACCAGATGTTGTTGGCACACAGGGAGGTGTGGACTGGTTGCTGTTCATCTGGCGGAGGCATTGTAAAATGTCCCTGTGCACCGCCGTCATCTCATGTAGTACATCCCACTTGGACTCCACGCGGGACATGTGGGAGTCCACACGTGACATGTGTGACTCCACGTGGGACATGTGGGAGTCCAAGCGGGCATGATGGGCAGCCTGCTGCTGTTTGATGTCTCTGAGGAGCCCCACTACCTGGCTGAGCTCTCCGGTGCTGGACTGGTACGCATCAGCTATGCGTACCAGTTGTGGGTCTTCATGCACACCAGCAACGTCTGCAAGCAGCGACCTCTGTCTCCCACCCCTCCCACCACCCCTGCTGACATGTGCAGTGTGTGCAGTTGCACGCACAGATGACCCTGGTCCACCTTGGGGGTTGGTGGTGGTGGTGGTGTCCATGGCCCCAGGTTGGTCCAGCGTCACTGCGCTGGTGTTGCTCCTTATTCCGTCCATGTCGGCAGGGATGGTATTCGTGGTGACAGTCGTTGGAGGGGTGGGTGCAGGGGGTGCAGCTGGTGGACCTGCTGGTGCTGCAGCTGGTGGTCCTGCTGGTGCAGCATGTTGACTTGCACCGGATGTGCCAGGTTGTTCATCGTCCGAGGAGGACAGAGGCTGTACGACGCCAGTGAGCTCGGCATCCTCTTGAGCCTGGGACTGGGACTCCTCAGCGTCTGCTGCTGTGTCCCTATCATCACCTGTTTTTGGGAGACACAAACAATGTATGTCATGTTTCTGCAGGCATCAGTGGTTGACACACCTGACAGTTGTGACTGTGCCTCGGGGTGCGGGCCTGTACATTGTATTGTCCTAAGTCGTCACAGTCAGAGGTTGATATTGGTGTGGCACATTGTCCTGCATTATTTGGGCATTTCTATGTATTCTCTGGGGTGTGAACATGGTCTGCATTGATTGTGTTTGGTTGACAGCCAGACCTCCTTCCCACCCACCCGCCCAGCCAGTCAGTTATCCCACCATGGAACGTGCTTGCATTGCAGGGAGTGTAAGTTGTCTCTCAGGATGTCAGTCAGTGGTGTCCTGCTGTTTGTTGGTGCACAGTTGGCAGCAGGGCCTTGTGCTCCCCACAGCAGTAGCCAGTGTCAGCCATCTTGTGAGTCCTTCTCCACTCCCTGTGATGTGAGCATGGTTCAGGGTGGTGTTGATGGGACAGTTGTGAGGGTGAGCTATGTCTGTGACTACGACTCCCATCATGCCATTGCCTCCACCCCACTTGCCAGCATTCCCATACTTACTTGCTTTTGTGTGGAGTTCAGTGGGTGTGGGTGTGAGGGCAATGGCAAGATGGCTGACAGTGGTGTCCTGCTGTTGGTTGGTGTGCAGTACCCAGCATGCCCTTGTGCTCCCCACGACACAGCAACAGTGTCAGTCATCTTTGATGGGCCTTTCCACTCTCTGTGGGATGTGCATGCGTGAGTGTGAGCTTGCTGGGCCATGTGGTGGGGGATGTAGGGCTGTGACTACGACTCCCATCATGCTATTGCCTCCACCCCCCTTCCCAGCATGCCCATGCTTCCTTCCTTTTGACTCTGCTTCCCTGTGGGGTGGGCTGGCTGTGCTGACAGGATGGCTGGGAGTGTTGTCCTGGCAGTTGTTTGGCTAAGAGTCCCAGGAGTGTCCCTGTGCTTCACACAACATAACCCAGGGTGGTGGTGCTTTGTGGGATCTTGTGTTAGGATGGAGGGCATTGCATTCTACCAGGTGGGTACTGTGGAGTTTGTGTTGGGGGGGGGTGAGGGGAGGTGCTGGTGACTATAGTCAGTGCTGCAAGTCCCCCTTCCCACCCAGCCAGCCAGCCAGATATCCCACCATGGAACGTGCTTGCATTGCAGTGAGTGGAAGTTGTCTCTCAGGATGTCAGTCAGTGGTGTCCTGCTGTTTGTTGGTGCACAGTTGGCAGCAGGGCCTTGTGCTCCCCACAGCAGTAGCCAGTGTCAGCCATCTTGTGAGTCCTTCTCCACTCCCTGTGATGTGAGCATGGTTCAGGGTGGTGTTGATGGGACAGTTGTGAGGGTGAGCTATGTCTGTGACTACGACTCCCATCATGCTATTGCCTCCACCCCCCTTCCCAGCATGCCCATGCTTCCTTCCTTTTGACTCTGCTTCCCTGTGGGGTGGGCTGGCTGTGCTGACAGGATGGCTGGGAGTGTTGTCCTGGCAGTTGTTTGGCTAAGAGTCCCAGGAGTGTCCCTGTGCTTCACACAACATAACCCAGGGTGGTGGTGCTTTGTGGGATCTTGTGTTAGGATGGAGGGCATTGCATTCTACCAGGTGGGTACTGTGGAGTTTGTGTTGGGGGGGGGTGAGGGGAGGTGCTGGTGACTATAGTCAGTGCTGCAAGTCCCCCTTCCCACCCAGCCAGCCAGATATCCCACCATGGAACGTGCTTGCATTGCAGGGAGTGTAAGTTGTCTCTCAGGATGTCAGTCAGTGGTGTCCTGCTGTTTGTTGGTGCACAGTTGGCAGCAGGGCCTTGTGCTCCCCACAGCAGTAGCCAGTGTCAGCCATCTTGTGAGTCCTTCTCCACTCCCTGTGATGTGAGCATGGTTCAGGGTGGTGTTGATGGGACAGTTGTGAGGGTGAGCTATGTCTGTGACTACGACTCCCATCATGCTATTGCCTCCACCCCCTTCCCAGCATGCCCATGCTTCCTTCCTTTTGACTCTGCTTCCCTGTGGGGTGGGCTGGCTGTGCTGACAGGATGGCTGGGAGTGTTGTCCTGGCAGTTGTTTGGCTAAGAGTCCCAGGAGTGTCCCTGTGCTTCACACAACATAACCCAGGGTGGTGGTGCTTTGTGGGATCTTGTGTTAGGATGGAGGGCACTGCATTCTACCAGGTGGGTACTGTGGAGTTTGTGTTGGGGGGTGGGTGAGGGGAGGTGCTGGTGACTATAGTCAGTGCTGCAAGTCCCCCTTCCCACCCAGCCAGCCAGATATCCCACCATGGAACGTGCTTGCATTGCAGGGAGTGTAAGTTGTCTCTCAGGATGTCAGTCAGTGGTGTCCTGCTGTTTGTTGGTGCACAGTTGGCAGCAGGGCCTTGTGCTCCCCACAGCAGTAGCCAGTGTCAGCCATCTTGTGAGTCCTTCTCCACTCCCTGTGATGTGAGCATGGTTCAGGGTGGTGTTGATGGGACAGTTGTGAGGGTGAGCTATGTCTGTGACTACGACTCCCATCATGCCATTGCCTCCACCCCACTTGCCAGCATTCCCATACTTACTTGCTTTTGTGTGGAGTTCAGTGGGTGTGGGTGTGAGGGCAATGGCAAGATGGCTGACAGTGGTGTCCTGCTGTTGGTTGGTGTGCAGTACCCAGCATGCCCTTGTGCTCCCCACGACACAGCAACAGTGTCAGTCATCTTTGATGGGCCTTTCCACTCTCTGTGGGATGTGCATGCGTGAGTGTGAGCTTGCTGGGCCATGTGGTGGGGGATGTAGGGCTGTGACTACGACTCCCATCATGCTATTGCCTCCACCCCCCTTCCCAGCATGCCCATGCTTCCTTCCTTTTGACTCTGCTTCCCTGTGGGGTGGGCTGGCTGTGCTGACAGGATGGCTGGGAGTGTTGTCCTGGCAGTTGTTTGGCTAAGAGTCCCAGGAGTGTCCCTGTGCTTCACACAACATAACCCAGGGTGGTGGTGCTTTGTGGGATCTTGTGTTAGGATGGAGGGCATTGCATTCTACCAGGTGGGTACTGTGGAGTTTGTGTTGGGGGGGGGTGAGGGGAGGTGCTGGTGACTATAGTCAGTGCTGCAAGTCCCCCTTCCCACCCAGCCAGCCAGATATCCCACCATGGAACGTGCTTGCATTGCAGGGAGTGTAAGTTGTCTCTCAGGATGTCAGTCAGTGGTGTCCTGCTGTTTGTTGGTGCACAGTTGGCAGCAGGGCCTTGTGCTCCCCACAGCAGTAGCCAGTGTCAGCCATCTTGTGAGTCCTTCTCCACTCCCTGTGATGTGAGCATGGTTCAGGGTGGTGTTGATGGGACAGTTGTGAGGGTGAGCTATGTCTGTGACTACGACTCCCATCATGCCATTGCCTCCACCCCACTTGCCAGCATTCCCATACTTACTTGCTTTTGTGTGGAGTTCAGTGGGTGTGGGTGTGAGGGCAATGGCAAGATGGCTGACAGTGGTGTCCTGCTGTTGGTTGGTGTGCAGTACCCAGCATGCCCTTGTGCTCCCCACGACACAGCAACAGTGTCAGTCATCTTTGATGGGCCTTTCCACTCTCTGTGGGATGTGCATGCGTGAGTGTGAGCTTGCTGGGCCATGTGGTGGGGGATGTAGGGCTGTGACTACGACTCCCATCATGCTATTGCCTCCACCCCCTTCCCAGCATGCCCATGCTTCCTTCCTTTTGACTCTGCTTCCCTGTGGGGTGGGCTGGCTGTGCTGACAGGATGGCTGGGAGTGTTGTCCTGGCAGTTGTTTGGCTAAGAGTCCCAGGAGTGTCCCTGTGCTTCACGCAACATAACCCAGGGTGGTGGTGCTTTGTGGGATCTTGTGTTAGGATGGAGGGCATTGCATTCTACCAGGTGGGTACTGTGGAGTTTGTGTTGGGGGGGGGTGAGGGGAGGTGCTGGTGACTATAGTCAGTGCTGCAAGTCCCCCTTCCCACCCAGCCAGCCAGATATCCCACCATGGAACGTGCTTGCATTGCAGGGAGTGTAAGTTGTCTCTCAGGATGTCAGTCAGTGGTGTCCTGCTGTTTGTTGGTGCACAGTTGGCAGCAGGGCCTTGTGCTCCCCACAGCAGTAGCCAGTGTCAGCCATCTTGTGAGTCCTTCTCCACTCCCTGTGATGTGAGCATGGTTCAGGGTGGTGTTGATGGGACAGTTGTGAGGGTGAGCTATGTCTGTGACTACGACTCCCATCATGCTATTGCCTCCACCCCCTTCCCAGCATGCCCATGCTTCCTTCCTTTTGACTCTGCTTCCCTGTGGGGTGGGCTGGCTGTGCTGACAGGATGGCTGGGAGTGTTGTCCTGGCAGTTGTTTGGCTAAGAGTCCCAGGAGTGTCCCTGTGCTTCACGCAACATAACCCAGGGTGGTGGTGCTTTGTGGGATCTTGTGTTAGGATGGAGGGCATTGCATTCTACCAGGTGGGTACTGTGGAGTTTGTGTTGGGGGGGGGTGAGGGGAGGTGCTGGTGACTATAGTCAGTGCTGCAAGTCCCCCTTCCCACCCAGCCAGCCAGATATCCCACCATGGAAAGTGCTTGCATTGCAGGGAGTATAAGTTGTCTCTCAGGATGTCAGTCAGTGGTGTCCTGCTGTTTGTTGGTGCACAGTTGGCAGCAGGGCCTTGTGCTCCCCACAGCAGTAGCCAGTGTCAGCCATCTTGTGAGTCCTTCTCCACTCCCTGTGATGTGAGCATGGTTCAGGGTGGTGTTGATGGGACAGTTGTGGGGGGGCAATATGTGTGACTGCGACTCCCATGATGCTATTGGCTACACTGACTTGGCCAGCATACACAGAATTCCTTCCTTTGAGTGGTCTTCACTGTGTGTTGGTGTTGTTGTGGTGGCTACATGTGTGGATGTGTGTGTTAGTTCTATTTGTGCCACTGCCTAGCTGTAGTTGTGGTTGTGTTTGTACATGTGTTGGCACAGTTGGATGTGACTTTTTTGATGGCATGTGTTGTGTTTATCTGACTGACATACACATTTTGGGATGATTCTGTTCTAGTTGCTGTGTAATTGCTATGAGTGCATGGTTTGACTCTCCCCTTGACAGTGATGTGTGTGTTTTGTGGCAGTTTATTGTGTACATTTGTTGTGTACTCACCAGGCTCTGGGATGTCCTCTAGTCCATATACGCTCACTGGCGGAAGGATGGCCCGCACCTTCTCCTCCCAGGGCCTGAGGTATATTGGCTTGGCAGGAGGGCCACTGCCGGTGTGTTGGCTGTTGATGTAGTCTTTCTTGAGCATGTCCCGTACCCTCCTGCGCACGTCATACCACCTGTTCTGGATGTCCGTCTTTGTGCGCCGACATGGTGATTGGGCGTTCACCCTGTTGATGATCCTCTCCCACATCTTGGTTTTCTGCGACATGGGGGTCTGTTGGACCAGAGTGCCAAACAGCTGTGGCTCCACCCTGAGGATCTCGTCTACCATGACTTCCAATTCACTATCTAGGAACTTGGGATTCTTCTTGGGGGGCATGGTGATGGGTGGTGATGGTGGGTGATGTGTGTGTTGGTGTGCAGGTGAGGGTGTGTGGGTGTGTGTTGTGCTGGGTGTATGTGAGGTAGGTATTTGTTGGTGTGTTGATGGTGTGTGTCTTGTGTGAGGGATGAGCTGTGGGTGTGTGGATGCTTTCTCTTGGGTGCTGGCAGTGAAATGGCATTTGCAAAGGCTCATGGTAGTGATTTGTGTCCTTTATATAGGTGGAGTTGTGGGTGTGTCTTTGTTCTCTGTCCCCACCCCCCCAGTATTTATTGGCTTGGTAATTGCTTGTTTGGCCTTTTTTTGGTTGATTTTTCCTTTGTGCTGTTTGTGTATGTTGGAAACGTTCTTGTGACCGAGTCGGACCCTGCATTGGTCTCGTACGGTGTTTTCCGTGTCGTTCACGCTGTGTTTGTGCAGTTTTCTATGCTGCGTACGCGTCGGTCGCGGTGTATTGTGTTGCTTCGGCTCGGTTTTGTATGCGTGTCGGTCGTACGGCTTGTCCTCCGTCCGACTCGGTCGTGTTTTTCGCGCCTTGCATCGTACTTTGCGGTTTGGAGTTGGCGGGTACGATTCGGTCGGATTTGTTCCGGGTGCGTGTCGGTCGGTTGGATTCGCGTGTTTTTCCGGCCGGATTGCTATTTTCCGAGCGGCTCGGTCGGTCGGCTTGGTTTCCTAACGTGTCGGTCGGATTTATCGCGGCTTGCATCGTACTTGGCGTGTCGGGCGCCACTGGTACGTGTCGGTCGGTAATTTTTCCAGCTCCGTGTCGGTCGGTGCTTTTTCCGGCCCGAATCGGAATCGACCCCTAAGTGAGAAAAGGGTCTGGTGATGGTATGCAACTGATTCTCTGTCTGATATCATTTGATTGCTTCCACCTGATGCATTATTGCAATCTTCTGCAAAATATGGCCCAGTTTTAGGCCCGGAAAATCCTCTTGCCAAGTGTAGGGTTAATACCAACTAAAGACCGGGAAGGTGGCGGACTGTAACCCACAAACCACATGCACATTACTTGAAAATCGTGCGTTCGGGGCAACGACCAGTCCTGTGAGACTTGCAGGATTATTGGTTTATTAGTGCGCTCCGAACTAGTTTTATCCACTGATTGACACGCTTAAGAATCCACACACAATTTTTTAATACTTTATTCAAATGAAAGTCCTAATCTAGTGGAGATAATGTGTATAGATATAACTACTTAACAAACAATACAATGGCAAAGACTTAATTAAAAAGCAAAATATTAAAAAGAATTGCAGTATAGTAACAGTTACTTCATAAGGTTGTTTTGTTGTTTGATCTGTATGATGGAATCAGTCTCTGTTCACCATCCCTTCCCTTCTAGCCTCTAGGTAAGCTGTCTTAGCACTAAAAGTGCTAGTCTAAGTGCTCTCTATCCCACATACCTTAGCCAAACAAAAGGCATGTTCTGTACTTTCAGAAAGTTGCTTTGTGTTTTTGGGGTGTTCTATAGCGTGTTGATAATGCCAGGCTGGCTTTAAGAACAGATAGCCTTCGCAGAGTGTGTTTTCAGCTACAACTTGCACAAACCAACTCTCCCGGGCAGTTGAAAATTCTTCTCTGCACCAAGTTTAAATATTCTTATTTGGTTATTTTGAAAAGGGCAGGCCCCTTGCAGAATGATGTAAAATGCAAAATTAACATGCTAATCTTTTTTCAACTTCACTGAATTATGTCCCATATTATGAGCCGTGTGTGTGTGTGTGTGTGTGTATGTGTGTGTATACATATATATATATATATATATCTCTCACTGAAAAAAACCATAGGTTTTAGGGACCGTTATAGTTAGTTGGACATTGCACTCGTACAAAACCCGTGAAATTCCCCCGTTATAGTTAGTTCAGCTAACTATAACTCACGCCCCCGCAATGCACTGCTGATGACGTCACATATTACATCACTCATGACATGGTCAGTGACATCACTGATGACATCACTGATGACATCTCAAATGGCATCACTGATGACATCATCCAGTGACTGTGTGTTTCTGTAAAGTTTAAATATGTTTAATATATATAGGGAAAGGCGTATTGAAGAATGAGTGGGTGTATAAGTGTCTGAATGGATGATTTACTAGGTGCGTGACTAACTCTATAAGTGAGTGATTAAACGTATCTTACTGAATGCATGGGTTAGTGACTAAACTGGGTGAATGTCTGTATCCGTCTGTCTGTTGCTGTGTAAGTGTCTGCATGGGTTTGTGAATAGCTACATGAGTGTCTATATGAGTTATTGATTGGTTGTCTGAGTATCTGTATGGGTGCCTGAGTGTTTGTGTGGGTGGGGTGTGTGCGACTGTGCATAGATGTGTGAGTGGGTGATTCACTGGGTGGATGGTTTCAAGAGTGCATCTGTGATAGACTGTATGGGTGGGTAAATGTGTGTAAGAGTGTGTTAGTGAGTGAATGTATGTCCCAGTGGTACATGTGTGAGTAACTACATATGTGAAAGGCAGTATATATGTGTGTTGGAGTATATAAATAGCTATAAGCGAGAGTGTGTGATTGTGAGAGTGACTGTATGGATGAGTGTGTGCTTGTATCAGTGATTGTATAAGAGCGTAAGAATGTGCTAGTATTTGTATGAGTAAGTGAGCTGGTGTGTGTATAACTGTATAGGTGAGTAAATGGCAGTGTGTTTAATTATTTGCATGACTGACTAGGTGTGTGAGTACCTCTATGGATGAGTGGCGGTGTTTGAGTGTCTATATAGGAGTATGAGTGCATATGATAGTCCTGTACTGAGTGACCGTAAGTATGAGTGACTGTACGGGTGAGTGAGTGGATGTGTGTGTAGACCTAAGAATCAGTGAGTGGGTATGTAGTTATTGGTGTTGGAGTGTCTATGGTTTTGCGAATGGCAGTCTGTAATTTAGAGTGGGTGTATCAAAGGTTATATTAGGGTGTGAGGAGGTGCATCAGATTATCACGTGGATGATGTCATCAGTGATGTCATTTGAGATGTCATCAGTGATGTCATCAGTGATGTCACTGACCATGTCATGAGTGATGTAATATGTGACATTATCAGCAGTGCATTGCGGGGGCACGAGTTATAGTTAGCTGAACTAACTATAACGGGGGAATTTCACGGGTTTTGTACGAGTGCAATGTCCAACTAACTATAACTGTCCCTAAAACCTATGGTTTTTTCAGTGAATATATATATATATATATCATCCAAACTCAACCCACTCTCTGATACCTTGGGCGCTCTCAGGCGGTGCAGACAGCGGTACGGCAGGGCCACGCCGTTTCTACTTGCAACAATGTATCCAGAAAGGAAATTCCGCTCGCGTGCCAGCTTTAAAATAAAGATTGCTGGAGCAGTTTAAATCGACTGGAATTGACTTGAATCATTATATGCATCTGCGAGTGCGAGCGGAATTTCCTTTCTGGATACATTGTTGCAAGTAGAAACGGCGTGGATACATTGTTGCAAATATATATATATATATATATATATAATATACACTAGAAAGCCAAAGGTTACAGGGACGTTATAGTTAGGTTCAGATTTTACACTCACAAAATCATAGAAATTCAGCTGTTATCGTTATAGTTATTTCAAGTAACTATAACGTGCACTCTCACCATGCACTGCTAATTTACCCGGATATTACATCACTTGTGACATCTTCTACGACATCATTGATAATATCACTGTAACATTTGCAGTAAAATGATTGATTAGAAAACTGGACACGGTGAGAGCTAAAAAGCCAAAGGTTACAGGGACGTTATAGTTAGGCTCAGATTTCACTCATACACAACCATTGAAATTCAGCAGTTATAGTTACCTGAGCGAACTATAACATACACCCCTGCAATGCACTGCTTATGACCTCACATATTACATCACTCATGACATGGTCAGTGACATCACTGATGACATTACTGATCACATCTCAAATGACATCACTGATGTAATATATGAGGTCATAAGCAATGCATTGCGTGAGCTATCGTTACCTTAGGGCCCGGGTTATAGGTATTTAAAATAACTAAGCCTGGGTGGAGTTTGCGGAGCGCGGAACTCCGCAGAGTGCAAAAAATCTCTGCCACGCTACGCGGAGCTCCGCAAGCGGCAGAGTGCGTTAGATAAATGCCGTTCATGGTGATTTTCAGCACCGGGTGTTTGTCCGCACTGTGCAATCATCGCGAACGGCACCATGCACAGCGCAAGCTGGCGGTGCTACCTTTTTGCTGCTCGAGTAGATTTTTTACTCGAGCGGCAGCTTTCTCAACGCGAATGGACGGTTTCTTAACACGAAATGAGAAATCTGACCGCCCGTGTTGAGAAATCTCACCGGGAGGTTGATTGTCCACGCTCCCGCTCGCCAACTTGACGTTGACGATCACGAACAAAGAAAAATCTCGCCGGGAGGTGAATTTTCCTTGCTCGCACTCGCCAACTTGATGTTGACGAGCGCGAGCGAGGAAAAAAATTCCGCTCCACTACGCGGAGCTGAGTTTTTCGGAACTCTGCTTAATGCAGAGTGCGGAAAACTCTGCAAACTCCGTGAGCGGAGCGAAGTTCACCGCCCAGACTTAAAAATAACTCTAACTATAACAGCTAAACTTCTATAATTTTGTGTGTGTAAAATCTGAACCTAAACATAAAGTTATACTCACAAAAAAGAGAGTGTATGTACTTTGTACCACTTGTATGTTTTTGTAGAAATCACAGAATGGGAAAGCCCTAAGAGCAGCGCGCGCAACGAAATTTTTTTTTTTTTTTTTTGTCTACTTACTTCTGTGCCGCCGTATTCCGTAGTTTACTACCCCCCACCCTGCCCCTCCCCCGCCCCACGTCACTGCCCGGCAGCACTCCCACCACGGGCCACTACTGCCTAAGAGTTTTTAATACTGCCCTCACCCACTAGATAGTGGCATGCTTCATCATGGGGCCACTGACACACCCTGATGCAGACCAACATACAGGGTGGAGATCAAAAAATATTTTTGATTATGCTAGGGATCCACTTTGCAGAAAAATAATAAGTTAAAACTACCTAGGAGTGTACCTTCACCATTTTTTTATTCCTGGGCCCTCCTGACAGGATTAAAAATTTTGGGGGTGTACTGAATTTAAGTCCCTGTCACCCTCTCTGCTTTTATGAACATGTTTCAGACAATTATATGTGCCCACCAAGGGTCAATGGCCTTCCTCAGGATATAGATCCCTTCAACCAGTCTCCCAAAATATTTCATATGTGGAGGTTTTTAAGTTCCTATACTTGCCTGTTGTAGTAACACTTCAGGAAGTTCCTGAGTTTCATATTTTTCACTCTTAACTTGGGGTGAAAGTGGGACATCGTCCTATTGTCATACTTTCATCAAGGTACGATCGTAGCCTAGTCGGTCCACTCCTTACCCTCTGGCGATGACTAACTATAAAGTCCCTGTAATCTTTGTTTTTTATTGAATTTCTACGTTTTCTAAAATTCTATTTCCTAACTATAACGTCTCTGAAACCTTTGTTTTTTTCAGTGATTTTCAAGGGTTTCTTTAATATTAAGTAAGATGCCCTTCGCAATGCACGGTGGGGGGGTTGGACGCAGGGCCTGGCCTGCCATTGTGCTACCTCCACCCAAGCTAGCTGCTCTTGCCCCCCCTGCTCTTTACCATCCTTTGTCCACGTCCATGCTCCCTCATTACAGACCTGTGTGGCCATTGTTCTGCCACTGCCTCCCTACCCTCTGTTGTTTGAGTCCATGCACCAGCCCCCTCCCTCTTGCCATGCATTGGCCGATGTGCTGCCACTGCCCTCCATTTAGCTTGATTTCCCTGCCCACTCTTCCTGCCCTTCGTTGCCCAATTTTGTGCCCCATCATTGCCCTCCTCCTTAGTAGGGGGGAGCAGCAAATTCCTCTTCACCGGCAGAGTTCGCAGAATTTTGGAGCATGGAATTTGGCAAAAACTCTGCTGCCCGCCTCATGGCAGAGTTTACCGGCACACCCACCCCTAACCAATCCCATTGCTTAACACGTACTATGTCTCTGGGGGGTTTTCTGTGAGTACGAGGCCTACTTGCATCACACAGAATGTCGAAGTGTTGTTTGGCTATGGAGTTTGCTCAAGAGGCTTTGTGCAATCTTCCATCAGCAGCTCCTACAGCAGGTGGGTCGGGCCACAGCATTGCTGCTGGCCATTGATAATAAGCCAGCTTCAATAAGTCTGCAAATCCATGACAAAACTGTGTGAT
Organism: Calotriton arnoldi; assembly: GCA_963921515.1. Classification (NCBI taxonomy): domain Eukaryota; kingdom Metazoa; phylum Chordata; class Amphibia; order Caudata; family Salamandridae; genus Calotriton; species Calotriton arnoldi. The sequence continues at coordinate 16,988 of CAWUFW010011637.1, forward strand.
CGCAGTTCCACAGCTATGGCATCAATAATCCAGAGTGTTCTGGAGTAGGAACGGTAGGATTTAGTTTACACAATAGTGGTTTATTACGAATGACAGGGGTTGGAAGTTGTTGCTCACCTCAGCTCTGCCCATCTACATTAGCCGCTTTGCTCTGGTTATTATCCACTAAATGTCATTCTGCCTTGAGCCTGCCTGTCACACCTTCCTCTTTCTCACACCCCTGTCTGAAATTCCATTGTTAACAGGGGAACAGCACGTTAAGCGAGCTTCCCACCAGACTGACATGATCTATCTGTGAAAGGCGAGCTATGCTCCTAAACTCGGTTCTCATGGCCAATGCCATACACACATCAGCAAAAGATCATGTGCTATGAAGTCTAAGTGTTTGTGTAATAAAGCTGCATTGTACATGCACATCGCTAAATATAAGGGGCAGGGACATTTGGCTTGTTAAGTGCTGGCTGCTGGAGCGATTACATTGCAGTTTGGGGGAACAATGTTAATAACACTTGAAAAAATTACATTGATTTGCTTTTGAAGCCTTTAAGCTTAACGGTCTGGACAGTTCTGTTCTATTGGTTTTCTCCTTCAGTTTTAAAACACACTCATATACCATGTTGTCACTCTGTCTCGGCACCATTTGATTCAGTCTGTGTTACCGCTCGCTTCGTCACTCGCTCAAAGCCCAGCCACACTAGTTCACAATCACACCATATATTTTTGGTGCCAACCTGACATTTCAGGAGGGCTGAAACAGACATTCATCTTTAAGGGTTCTGGATATTGGCAGGTTACATTTTTAAAAACCAAAGGGTTGATTACGATTCCGTTCGGAAGGGCTCAGAATCGGATTCAGGTTTGCCGAATCCGATTCGGAACCCTTGTTGCCGACCGAATCGTACACAGTTACCAACGACCGATTACGGTGCCCGTAAACTGGTAGGGCTGTTCAAATCAATTCCGAAAGGCATTTGGATAGGTCGAGTCTTTCGGATCCGAATTGTACAGCTCTATGGACTCATTTTCCGAGCGAGCGATTACTATGACCGATTCGGACAGCCGTTCCAAATCGGTTACTCCGAAACGAATCGGCTGCCGGAATCTGTCTTTGGGGGCTCGTAGCAGGCCCCCCTTCACCCGGGACCCTCTGAATTGGGCCCGTGGGGGTACCCAAGGGACCCCCCTTTCCAACCATGCACTGTGTGGCAGGCACCATGGGGTGCCTGTCACAGGATACACGGTTTTCCCCAGCCACCCCTTACTTCAATGGGAGCCTGTGTTCTCCTTTGGAACACAGGCTCCCATTGAAGTCAATGTGAATCCGACCGAATCGTATCTGGATACATCCAAATCGCTCGTTCGGACTCACCCGATCAGAGTCGCTTGGAAAGCATTCCGGAACCAATTCGGTAGGAATGCTTTCCGGACGAGATTGTAATCGGCCCCTAAGCGCTTTGCAAACTTCTGTCATTAAGTATACTTGTGTTTACAGTTAGGTGATATTTGTGCTTCATGTCGGCTCTTTTTTCTCTGGTGGCCATCTTGGGAGACCTATTTGTTATGAAGCTCCCTTATATTCCTTGTTTACTGTAATATCCCCAGTAGAAATTGCTTTCAGTTTTCCATTTCAATTCCATCAAGATGGCATTCAGATGTGCCTCACTTTTGGCTTAAATTCAGAATATTAGCACTGTAGTCTCTCATTAGAACACTGTAGTAAAGCTGCTGATTGCCACGGAGTTAACTGTCAGTCTGCTGCTGGTGTTGAAAGTGCATGTTTCAGTCTGTATGTCAGAATGTTTTAATAAAATAGAAGAGGAAGATATTTGAGAACTCACTTAAAACATGTTCTAATTTTTCTTTCTGCAGCACTAATCATAATTTGTATGACAACATGAACCCCCTCATTATGTTACTTTCTAAATTAGATGGTCTAAGTTTTACCAGTTTGATTTGATCAAGATGGCTTCAGGTGTGCTATACTTTTGTCATAACCAAGGGGCTGATTAGGACCATGGTAGCGGGAAAAGACAGCCCGCATGGTCCGCGACATAACCGCCGGTTGAATTACGATGGCCCGCGGTCGAAATCCGACCGCGTTGGTACGATCGCGGGCTTTACCATTGCGGCGGTTGCTGCTGCCCGCAGCAACGCCGCGATGTCGAAAGGAGCATGTCCTGCATTTCCCTGCACTGCGTGGCAGGCACTGCACAGTGCCTGCCACCTGGCACAGGAAAATGTAGGGGGGGACCATGGGTACCCTCCCAGTGCACCCACACCCGCCTAACACATTGGGGGCCCGAAACGGGCCCCCGGAAGACAATCTCTGCCAGCCTTTCCATGGCGGTTTGACCGCTGCGGAAAGGCTGGCTACCGCCGGCATCATAATCGTGCCGGCGGAGCCTGCTCGGCACCGCCACCGTTATCCCGGTCCTGCTTCGTCTGCCAGGCAGGAGTGCGGATGGCAACCGGTGGAAAAGCGGCAGTCGGAATTTCCCACCGCCGCGGTCACCACCGCCATCCTGATCTGACCGGTGGTTTTCTGGGTTGCGATCGCGGGTGGATGTCCACCGCTGGCCCGGCGGTCGCCACCGCCAGCCCGGCGGTGGACATCCGCCCGCCATCCTAATCAGCCCCTAAGACTGTTATTTATTTAGTTATTTCTGCATTTATAGAGCGCCTGGTTACACCAACTGGTGTGTCCCCAGCGCTTTAGTTGTTCTTTCTAACACTCTGGGAGGCTGCAGTAGAACATAAGGGAATTACCTGACAGGCTGCTCCTGTTGGTGAATATATGACGTTACAACGCATACCATTACAACGCTTACTTTTACAACGCAGTTTTTACAACATGACTACCATTACTTCACATGTTTTTACAACGCATGCCATTCCAACACATGTAAATAGGGAAACATTTAAACTGCCATTGCAACGCATACCATCACTACGCATACTAGCACAACGCATGCCATTACAACGCTTAATGGAAAGTAATTTTCAATATTAAAATTGTTTTTTTCTTTTGTCGCCCACCCACTGGGACGGGATGCAAGGGAAACAGGAGTTTTGGGTGGGGGAGTGTATTAATACCCGGGTATTAATTTTAACACTTGTGTATTAATTTTAATGCCTGAATATTAATTATTATATATATTTTTTAAATGTATTCACTTACCAAAAAAATATTTCACATTGATGTAGATATACAACACATTTAAAAAAAAAAACACACAACAGTCATTTTTAATAGCAGCATCCACATACAAGACATACACGGCATGCGCAGCAAGAGAAAATTGGAGACCTTCGGCTATTTCCACTACAGCAGCCAAGCCATCCTCTACTCAAAATGGCTGCCATTCTAAAACGGAACGTAAAAACCAAACCTTCACACACAACATTATAAATATACTTTCTGTCAGGTTCTGAATCACGAGGAAAAATTGTTTTTGAAACATATTTTGTTTTAAATTTTCGCTTACCCCTACCAAACGTATAAATTAAGCTGACCACCATTTTGTCCTCAGTGGTGCTCAGACTTTCCTGGTAACCAAACACATCTGGAGTTGGAGGAGAAAACTGCCACTTTCAACTTGAAACACTGCCATCTGTTGACTAAAGTAAGTATACGTCAAACATGAAGCGCAATTAAATAGAAAACAATTAATTGTCAAACCTAAAATAAAACCATGATTTTTTTGTATTTTCGCAGATCGTGGACAACATCCAGCAATAGTGTATAACTAACTAAAGTAAGTGAATATTCCAAATAAATCTGATTGTAAATTAAAAGAAAAAAATGAAAAAGTGTAATTTAAGATCTGTAAATTCTAAAACGATTTTTATTATAATATATTTTTTTTAATGTTTGTATTCCTAGAAAAATCATATTTTTAAATTTAAAAAAAAAAAACTTGGAGAGGCGGAGAAAATAAAGAAAACATGGAGAGGCAGCTGGTCAGTAGTGGGGGGCAAAATTTATATTCAAACTCGTCCGGATGCTTGACTCAGGGTAGGAGCTGGTCAGTGGTGGGAGGCAAAATTACTATTCTAACTCTGCAGGGTGCTTGCCTCAGGGAAGGTGCTGGTCAGGGGTGGGGGGACGATATTACTATTCTATGTCCGCAGGGTGCTTGCCTCAGGGAAGGTGCTGGTAAGTGGTGGGGGCAAAATTACTATTCTAACTCCACAGGGTGCATGCTTCAGGGAAGGTGCTGGTCAGTGGTGGGGGTCAAAATTTGTATTCTAACGCCTCAGGGAAGGTGCTGGTCAGTGGTGGTGGAAGGGGGCAAAATTAGTATTCTATCTCTGCAGGGTGCTTGCCTCAGGGAAGGTGCTGGTCAGTGGTGGGGGGCAAAAATACTATTCTAGCTGCGTAGGGTGCTTTACTCAGCGAAGGAGCTGGTCAGTGGTGGGGGGCAAAATTCTAGCTGCGTAGGGTGCTTTACTCAGCGAAGGAGCTGGTCAGTGGTGGGGGGCAAAATTACTGTTCCAACTCTGCAGGATGCATGCCTCAGGGAAGGTGCTGGTCGGCGGTGGGGGGGGGGCAAAATTGCTATTCTAACTCCGCAGGGTGCTTGTCTCAGGGAAGGTGCTGGTCAGTGGTGGGGGGGCAGAATTACTATTCTAACCCTGCAGGGTTCTTGCCACTGCGAAGGTCCTGGTCAGTGCTGCGGGGCAAAATTACTATTCTAACTCCGCAGGGTGCTTGCCTCAGGGAAGGTGCTGCTCAGTGGTGGGGGGAAAATTACTATTCTAACTCCACAGGGTGCTTGCCTCAGGGAAGGTACTGGTCAGTGATTGTGGGGGCAAAATTACTATTCTAACTCTGTAGGGTCCTTTGCTCAGGGAAGCTGCTGGTCAGTGGTTGGGGGCAAAATTACTATTCGAAGTACACAGGGTGCTTCTCTCAGGGAAGGTGCTGGTCAGTGGTTGTGGGGGCAAAATTACTATTCTAACTCCGTAGTCTCCTTTGCTCAGGGAAGCTGCTGGTCAGTGGTTGGGGGCAAAATTACTATTCTAAGTCCACAGGATGCTTGTCTCAGGGAAGGTGCTGGTCAGTGGTGGGGGGGCAAAATTACTATTCTAACTACGCTGGGTGCATTACTCAGTGAAGGAGCTGGTCAGTGGTGGGGGGCAAAATTACTATTCTAAGTCCGCAGGGTGCTTGCCTCAGGGAAGGTGCCAGTCAGTGGTGGGGGCAAATTACTATTCTAACTCTGCAGGGTTCATGCTTCAGGGAAGGAGCTGGTCAGTGGTGGGGGGCAAAATTACTATTCTAACTCCGCAGGGTGCTTGCCTCAGGGAAGGTGCTGGTCAGTGGTGGGGGGCAATATTACTATTCTAACTCCACAGGGTGCATGCTTCAGGGAAGGAGCTGGTCAGTGGTGGGGGGCAAAATTACTATTCCAACTCCACAGGGTGCATGCCCCAGGGAAGGTGCTGGTCAGTGGTGGTGGAAGGGGGCAAAATTAGTATTCTATCTCAGCAGGGTGCTTGCCTCAGGGAAGATGCTGGTCAGTGGTGGTGGGGGGGCAAAATTACTATTCTAAGTCTGCAGGGTGCTTGCTTCAGGGAAGGTGCTGGTCAGTGGAAGGGGCAAAATTACTATTATAATTCCGCAGGGTGCATGCTTCAGGGAAGGTGCTGGACAGTGGTGGGGGGCAAAATTACTATTCTAACTCCTCATGGTGCTTGCCTCAGGGAAGGTGCTGGTCAGTGGTGGGGGGCAAAATTACTATTCTAAGTTCGCAGGGTGCATGCTTCAGGGAAGGTGCTGGTCAGTGGTGGGGGTCAAAAATTGTATTCCAACTCTGCAGGGTGCATGCCCCAGGGAAGGTGCTGGTCAGTGGTGGTGGGAGAGGGCAAAATTAGTATTCTATCTCCGCAGGGTGCTTGCCTCAGGGAAGATGCTGGTCAGTGGTGGTGGGGGGGCAAAATTACTATTCTAAGTCTGCAGGGTGCTTGCTTCAGGGAAGGTGCTGGTCAGTGGAAGGGGCAAAATTACTATTATAATTCCGCAGGGTGCATGCTTCAGGGAAGGTGCTGGTCAGTGGTGGGGGGAAAAATTACTATTCTAACTCCGCATGGTGCTTGCCTCAGGGAAGGTGCTGGTCAGTGGTGGGGGGCAAAATTACTATTCTAAGTTCGCAGGGTGCATGCTTCAGGGAAGGTGCTGGTCAGTGGTGGGGGGGCAAAATTACTATTCCAACTCTGCAGGATGCATGCCTCAGGGAAGGTACTGGTCAGCGGTGGGGTGGCAAAATTACTATTCTAACTCCACAGGGTACTTGCTTCGGGGAAGGTACTGGTCATTGGTGGTGGGGGCAAAATTACTATTCTAACTCTGCAGGGTGCTTGTCTCAGGGAAGGTGCTGGTCAGTGATGGGGGGCAAAATTACTATTCTAACTACGCAGGGTGCTTTACTCAGTGAAGGAGATGGTCAGTGGTGGGGGCAAAATTACTATTCTAAGTCCACAGGGTGTTTGCCTCAGGGAAGGTGCCGGTCAGTGGTGGGGGCAAATTACTGTTCCAACTCCGCAGGGTTCATGCTTCAGGGAAGGAGCTGGTCAGTGGTGGGGGGCAAAATTACTATTCTAACTCCGCAGGGTGCTTGCCTCAGAGAAGGTGCTGGTCAGTGGTGGGGGGCAATATTACTATTCTATCTCCACTGGGTGCATGCTTCAGGGAAGGTGCTGGTCAGTGGTGGGGGTCAAAAATTGTATTCCAACTCTGCAGGGTGCATGCCCCAGGGAAGGTGCTGGTCAGTCGTGGTGGAAGGGGGCAAAATTAGTATTCTATCTCCGCAGGGTGCTTGCCTCAGGGAAGATGCTGGTCAGTGGTGGGGGGGCAAAAATACAATTCTAGCTGCATAGGGTGCTTTACTCAGTGAAGGAGCTGGTCAGTGGTAGGGGGCAAAATTACTTTTCTATGCCTGCAGGGTGCTTGCTTCAGGGAAGGTGCTGGTCAGTGGAAGGGGCAAAATTACTATTCTAATTCCGCAGGGTGCATGCTTCAGGGAAGGCGCTGGTCAGTGGTGGGGGGCAAAATTACTATTCTAACTCCGCATGGTGCTTGCCTCAGGGAAGGTGCTGGTCAGTGTTGGGGGGCAAAATTGCTATTCTAAGTTCACAGGGTGCATGCTTCAGGGAAGGTACTGGTCAGTGGTGGGGGGGCAAAATTACTATTCCAACTCTGCAGGATGCATGCCTCAGGGAAGGTACTGGTCAGCGGTGGGGTGGCAATATTACTATTCTAACTCCACGGGGTACTTGCCTCGGGGAAGGTGCTGGTGAGTGGTGGGGGAAAAATTACTATTCTAACTCCGCAGGGTGCTTGCCTCAGGGAAGGTGCTGGTCAGTGGTGGGGGCAATATTACTATTCTAACTCCACAGGGTGCATGCTTCAGGGAAGGTGCTGGTCAGTGGTGGGGGTCAAAAACTGTATTCCAACTCCGCAGGGTGCATGCCCCAGGGAAGGTGCTGGTCAGTGGTGGTGGGAGGGGGCAAAATTAGTATTCTATCTCTGCAGGGTTCTTGCCTCAGGGAAGATGCTGGTCAGTGGTGGTGGGGGGGGCAAAATTACTATTCTAAGTCTGCAGGTTGCTTGCTTCAGGAAGGTGGTGGTCAGTGGAAGGGGCAAAATTACTATTCTAACTCCGCATGGTGCTTGCCTCAGGGAAGGTGCTGGTCAGTGGTGGGGGCAAAATTACTATTCTAAGTTCGCTGGGTGCATGATTCAGGGAAGGTGCTGGTCAGTGGTGGGGGGCAAAATTACTATTCCAACTCTGCAGGATGCATGCCTCAGGGAAGGTACTGGTCAGCGGTGGGGTGGCAAAATTACTATTCTAACTCCACAGGGTACTTGCCTCGGGGAAGGTACTGGCCAGTGGTGGTGGGGGCAAAAGGACTATTCTAACTCTGCAGGGTTCTTGTCTCAGGGAAGGTGCTGGTCAGTGGTGGGGGGGCAAAATTACTATTCTAACTACGCAGGGTGCTTTACTCAGTGAAGGAGATGGTCAGTGGTGGGGGCAAAATTACTATTCTAAGTCCACAGGGTGCTTGCCTCAGGGAAGGTGCCGGTCAGTGGTGTGGGCAAAATGACTATTCTAACTCCGCAGGGTGCTTGCCTCAGGGAAGGTGCTGGTCAGTGGTGGGGGGCAATATTACTATTCTAACTCCACAGGGTGCATGCTTCAGGGAAGGTGCTGGTCAGTGGTGGGGTCAAATATTGTATTCCAACTCCGCAGGGTGCATGCCCCAGGGAAGGTGCTGGTCAGTGGTGGTGGTAGGGTGCAAAATTAGTATTCTATCTCCGCAGGGTGCTTGCCTCAGGGAAGATGCTAGTCAGTGGTGGTGGGGGGGCAAAGTTACTATTCTAAGTCCACAGGGTGCTTGCCTCAGGGAAGGTGCCGGTCAGTGGTGGGGGCAAAATTACTATTCTAAGTCCACAGGGTGCTTGCCTCAGGAAGGTGCCGGTCAGTGGTGGGGGCAAATTACTATTCCTACTCCACAGGGTTCATGCTTCAGGGAAGGAGCTGGTCAGTGGTGGGGGGCAAAATTACTATTCTAACTCCGCAGGGTGCTTGCCTCAGGGAAGGTGCTGGTCAGTGGTGGGGGTCAAAAATTGTATTCCAACTCCGCAGGGTTCATGCCCCAGGGAAGGTGCTGGTCAGTGGTGGTGGAAGGAGGCAAAATTAGTATTCTATCTCAGCAGGGTGCTTGCCTCAGGGAAGATACTGGTCAGTGGTGCGGGGGCAAAAATACAATTCTAGCTGCATAGGGTGCTTTACTCAGTGAAGGAGCTGGTCTGAGGTGGGGGCCAAAATTACTATTCTAAGTCTGCAGGGTGCTTGCTTCAGGGAAGGTGCTGGTCAGTGGAAGGGGCAAAATTACTATTCTAATTCCGCAGGGTGCATGCTTCAGGGAAGGCGCTGGTCAGTGTTGGGGGGCAAAATTACTATTCTACGTTCGCAGGGAGCATGCTTCAGGGAAGGTGCTGGTTAGTGGTGGGGGGGCAAAATTACTATTCCAACTCTGCAGGATGCATGCCTCAGGGAAGGTACTGGTCAGCGGTGAGGTGGCAAAATTTCTATTCTAACTCCACTGGGTACTTGCCTCGGGGAAGTCAGTGGTGGTGGGGGCAAAATGACTATTCTAACTCCACAGGGTTCTTGCCTCAGGGAAGGGGCCGGTGAGTGGTGGGGGCAAAATTACTATTCTAACTCTGCAGGGTGCTTGCCTCAGGGAAGGTGCTGGTCAGTGGTGGGGGACAATATTACTATTCTAACTCCACAGGGTGCATGCTTCAAGGAAGGTGCTGGTCAGTGGTGGGGGTCAAAAATTGTATTCCAACTCCGCAGGGTGCATGCCCCAGGGAAGGTGCTGGTCAGTGGTGATGGGAGGGGGCAAAATTACTATTCTAAGTCTGCAGGTTGCTTGCTTCAGGGAAGGTGCTGGTCAGTGGTGGTGGGGGGGCAAAATTACTATTCTAAGTCTGCAGGTTGCTTGCTTCAGGGAAGGTGCTGGTCAGTGGAAGGGGCAAAATTACTATTCTAACTCCGCATGGTGCTTGCCTCAGGGAAGGTGCTGGTCAGGGGTGGGGGGCAAAATTACTATTCTAAGTTCGCAGGGTGCATGGTTCAGGGAAGGTGCTGGTCAGTGGTGGGGGGGCAAAATTACTATTCCAACTCTGCAGAAAGCATGCCTCAGGGAAGGTACTGGTCAGCGTTGGGGTGGCAAAATTACTATTCTAACTCCACAGGGTACTTGCCTCGGGGAAGGTACTGGTCAGTGGTGGTGGGGGCAAAATGACTATTCTAACTCTGCAGGGTGCTTGTCTCAGGGAAGGTGCTGGTCAGTGGTGGGGGGCAAAATTACTATTCTGACTACGCAGGGTGCTTTACTCAGTGAAGGAGATGGTCAGTGGTGGGGGGCAAAATTACTATTCTAAGTCCACAGGGTGCTTGCCTCAGGGAAGGTGCCGGTCAGTGGTGGGGGCAAAATTACTATTCTAACTCCGCAGGGTGCTTGCCTCAGGGAAGGTGCTGGTCAGTGGTGGGGGGCAATATTACTATTCTAACTCCACAGGGTGCATGCTTCAGGGAAGGTTCTGGTCAGTGGTGGGTGTCAAAAATTGTATTCCAACTCCGCAGGCTGCATGCCCCAGGGAAGGTGCTGGTCAGTGGTGGTGGTAGGGTGCAAAATTAGTATTCTATCTCCGCAGGGTGCTTGCCTCAGGGAAGATTCTAGTCAGTGGTGGTGGGGGGCAAAATTACTATTCTAAGTCTGCAGGGTGCTTGCTTCAGGGAAGGTGCTGGTCAGTGGAAGGGGCAAAATTAGTATTCTATCTCCGCAGGGTGCTTGCCTCAGGGAAGATTCTAGTCAGTGGTGGTGGGGGGGCAAAATTACTATTCTAAGTCTGCAGGTTGCTTGCTTCAGGGAAGGTGCTGGTCAGTGGTGGGGGCAAAATTACTATTCTAAGTTTCAGGGTGCATGCTTCAGGGAAGGTGCTGGTCAGTGGTGGGGGGCAAAATTACTATTCCAACTCTGCAGGATGCATGCCTCAGGGAAGGTACTGGTCAGCGGTGGGGTGGCAAAATTACTATTCTAACTCCACAGGGTACTTGCCTCGGGGAAGGTACTGGTCAGAGGTGGTGGGGGCAAAATGACTATTCTAACTATGCAGGGTGCTTGTCTCAGGGAAGGTGCTGGTCAGTGGTGGGGGGCAAAATTACTATTCTAACTACGCAGGGTGCTTTACTCAGTGAAGGAGCTGGTCAGAGGTGGGGGGCAAAATTACTATTCTAAGTCTGCAGTGTGCTTGCTTCAGGGAAGGTGCTGGTCAGTGGAAGGGGCAAAATTACTATTCTAATTCCACAGGGTGCATGCTTCAGGGAAGGCGCTGGTCAGTGTTGGGGGCAAAATTACTATTCTACGTTCGCAGGGAGCATGCTTCAGGGAAGGTGCTGGTCAGTGGTGGGGGGGTAAAATTACTATTCCAACACTGCAGGATGCATGCCTCAGGGAAGGTACTGGTCAGCGGTGAGGTGGCAAAATTTCTATTCTAACTCCACTGGGTACTTGCCTCGGGGAAGTCAGTGGTGGTGGGGGCAAAATGACTATTCTAACTCCACAGGGTACTTGCCTCAGGGAAGGTGCCGGTGAGTGGTGGGGGCAAAATTACTATTCTAACTCTGCAGGGTGCTTGCCTCAGGGAAGGTGCTGGTCAGTGGTGGGGGACAATATTACTATTCTAACTCCACAGGGTGCATGCTTCAGGGAAGGTTCTGGTCAGTGGTGGGTGTCAAAAATTGTATTCCAACTCCGCAGGGTGCATGCCCCAGGGAAGGTGCTGGTCAGTGGTGGTCGTAGGGTGCAAAATTAGTATTCTATCTCCCCAGGGTGCTTGCCTCAGGGAAGATGCTAGTCAGTGGTTGTGGGGGGGCAAAATTACGATTCTAAGTCTGCAGGGTGCTTGCTTCAGGGAAGGTGCTGGTCAGTGGAAGGGGCAAAATTACTATTCTAACTCCGCATGGTGCTTGCCTCAGGGAAGGTGCAGGTCAGGGGTGGGGGGCAAAATTACTATTCTAACTATGCAGGGTGCTTTACTCAGTGAAGGAGCTGGTCAGAGGTGGGGGGCAAAATTACTATTCTAAGTCTGCAGGGTTCATGCCCCAGGGAAGATGCTGGTCAGTGGTGGTGGAAGGAGGCATAATTAGTATTCTATCTCAGCAGGGTGCTTGCCTCAGGGAAGATGCTGGTCAGTGGTGGGGAGAAAAAATACACTTCTAGCTGCATAGGGTGCTTTACTCAGTGAAGGAGCTGGTCAGAGGTGGGGGGCAAAATTACTATTCTAAGTCTGCAGGTTGCTTGCTTCAGGGAAGGTGCTGGTCAGTGGAAGGGGCAAAATTACTATTCTAACTCCGCATGGTGCTTGCCTCAGGGAAGGTGGTGGTCAGGGGTGGGGGCAAAATTACTATTCTAAGTTCGCAGGGTGCATGGTTCAGGGAAGGTGCTGGTCAGTGGTGGGGGGGCAAAATTACTATTCCAACTCTGCAGGAAGCATGCCTCAGGGAAGGTACTGGTCAGCGTTGGGGTGGCAAAATTACTATTCTAAATCCACAGGGTACTTGCCTCGGGGAAGGTACTGGTCAGTGGTGGTGGGGGCAAAATGACTATTCTAACTCTGCAGGGTGCTTGTCTCAGGGAAGGTGGTGGTCAGTGGTGGGGGGCAAAACTACTATTCTAACTACGCAGGGTGCTTGCCTCAGGGAAGGTGCCGGTCAGTGGTGGGGGCAAAATTACTATTCTAACTCCGCAGGGTGCTTGCCTCAGGGAAGGTGCTGGTCAGTGGTGGGGGGGCAAAATTAGTATTCCAACTCTGCAGGATGCATGCCTCAGGGAAGGTACTGGTCAGTGGTGGGGATCAAAAATTGTATTCCAACTCCGCAGGGTGCATGCCCCAGGGAAGGTGCTGGTCAGTGGTGGTGGGAGGGGGCACAATTAGTATTCTATCTCTGCAGGGTGCTTGCCTCAGGGAAGATGCTGGTCAGTGATGGTGGGGGGGGCAAAATTACTATTCTAAGTCTGCAGGTTGCTTGCTTCAGGGAAGGTGCTGCTCAGTGGAAGGGGCAAAATTACTATTCTAACTCTGCATGGTGCTTGCCTCAGGGAAGGTGCTGGTCAGGGGTGGGGGGCAAAATTACTATTCTAAGTTCGCAGGGTGCATGGTTCAGGGAAGGTGCTGGTCAGTGGTGGGGGGGCAACATTACTATTCCAACTCTGCAGGAAGCATGCCTCAGGGAAGGTACTGGTCAGCGGTGGGGTGGCAAAATTACTATTCTAACTCCACAGGGTACTTGCTTCGGGGAAGGTACTGGTCAGGGTGCTTGTCTCAGGGAAGGTGCTGGTCAGTGGTGGGGGGCAAAATTACTATTCTAACTACGCAGGGTGCTTTACTCAGTGAAGGAGATGGTCAGTGGTGAGGGGGGCAAAATTACTATTCTAAGTCCACAGGGTGCTTGCCTCAGGGAAGGTGCCAGTCAGTGGTGGGGGCAAAACTACTATTCTAACTCTGCAGGGTGCTTGCCTCAGTGAAGGTGCTGGTCAGTGGTGGGGGGCAATATTGCTATTCTAATTCCACAGGGTGCATGCTTCAGGGAAGGTTCTGGTCAGTGGTGGGTGTCAAAAATTGTATTCCAACTCCTCAGGGTGCATGCCCCAGGGAAGGTGCTGGTCAGTGGTGGTGGTAGGGTGCAAAATTAGTATTCTATCTCCGCAGGGTGCTTGCCTCAGGTAAGATGCTAGTCAGTGGTGGTGGGGGGGCAAAATTACTATTCTAAGTCTGCAGGGTGCTTGCTTCAGGGAAGGTGCTGTTCAGTGGAAGGGGCAAAATTACTATTCTAACTCCGCATGGTGCTTGCCTCAGGGAAGGTGCTGGTCAGTGGCGGGGGGCAAAATTACTATTCTAAGTTCGCAGGGTGCATGCTTCAGGGAAGGTGCTGGTCAGCGGTGGGGTGGCAAAATTATTATTCTAACTCCACAGGGTACTTGCCTCGGGGAAGGTACTGGTCAGAGGTGGTGGGGGCAAAATGACTATTCTAACTCTGCAGGGTGCTTGTCTCAGGGAAGGTGAGGGTCAGTGGTGGGGGGCAACATTACTATTCTAACTACGCAGGGTGCTTTACTCAGTGAAGGAGATGCTCAGTGGTGGGGGGCAAAATTACTATTCTAAGTCCACAGGGTGCTTGCCTCAGGGAAGGTGCCGGTCAGTGGTGGGGGCAAATTACTATTCCAACTCCGCAGGGTTCATGCTTCAGGGAAGGTGCTGGTCAGTGGAAGGGGCAAAATTACTATTCTAACTCCGCATGGTGCATGCCTCAGGGAAGGTGCTGGTCAGGGGTGGGGGGCAAAATTACTATTCTAAGTTCGCAGGGTGCATGGTTCAGGGAAGGTGCTGGTCACTGGTGGGGGGGCAAAATTACTATTCCAACTCTGCAGGAAGCATGCCTCAGGGAAGGTACTGGTCAGCGTTGGGGTGGCAAAATTACTATTCTAACTCCACAGGGTACTTGCCTCGGGGAAGGTACTGGTCAGTGGTGGTGGGGGCAACATGACTATTCTAACTCTGCAGGATGCTTGTCTCAGGGAAGGTGCTGGTCAGTGGTGGGGGGAAAAATAACTATTCTAACTACGCAGGGTGCTTTACTCAGTGAAGGAGATGGTCAGTGGTGGGGGGGCAAAATTACTATTCTAAGTCCACAGGGTGCTTGCCTCAGGGAAGGTGCCGGTCAGTGGTGGGGGCAAAATTACTATTCTAACTCCGCAGGGTGCTTGCCTCAGGGAAGGTGCTGGTCAGTGGTGGGGGGCAATATTACTATTCTAACTCCACAGGGTGCATGCTTCAGGGAAGGTTCTGGTCAGTGGTGGGTGTCAAAATTTGTATTCCAACTCCGCAGGGTGCATGCCCCAGGGAAGGTGCTGGTCAGTGGTGGTGGTAGGGTGCAAAATTAGTATTCTATCTCCGCAGGGTGCTTACCTCAGGGAAGATGCTAGTCAGTGGTGGTGGGGGGGAAAAATTACTATTCTAAGTCTGCAGGGTGCTTGCTTCAGGGAAGGTGCTGGTCAGTGGAAGGGGCAAAATTACTATTCTAACTCCGTATGGTGCTTGCCTCAGGGAAGGTGCTGGTCAGTGGTGGGGGCAAAATTACTATTCTAAGTTTGCAGGGTGCATGCTTCAGGGAAGGTGCTGGTCAGTGGTGGGGGGCAAAATTACTATTCCAACTCTGAAGGATGCATGCCTCAGGGAAGGTACTGGTCAGCGGTGGGGTGGCAAAATTACTATTCTAACTCTACAGGGTACTTGCCTCAGGGAAGGTACTGGTCAGAGGTGGTGGGGGCAAAATGACTATTCTAACTCTGCAGGGTGCTTGTCTCAGGGAAGGTGCTGGTCAGTGGTGGGGGGGCAAAATTACTATTCTAACTACGCAGGGTGCTTTACTCAGTGAAGGAGATGGTCAGTGGTGGGGGGCAAAATTACTATTCTAAGTCCACAGGGTGCATGCCTCAGGGAAGGTGCCGGTCAGTGGTGGGGGCAAATTACTATTCCAACTCCGCAGGGTTCATGCTTCAGGGAAGGTGCTGGTCAGTGGTGGGGGTCAAAAATTGTATTCCAACTCCGCAGGGTTCATGCCCCAGGGAAGGTGCTGGTCAGTGGTGGTGGAAGGGGGCAAAATTAGTATTCTATCTCAGCAGGGTGCTTGCCTCAGGGAAGATGCTGGTCAGTGGCGGGGGGCAAAAATACAATTCTAGCTGCATACGGTGCTTTACTCAGTGAAGGAGCTGGTCAGAGGTGGGGGGCAAAATTACTATTCTAAGTCTGCAGGGTGCTTGCTTCAGGGAAGGTGCTGGTCAGCGGAAGGGGCAAAAATACTATTCTTATTCCGCAGGGTGCATGCTTCAGGGAAGGTGCTGGTCAGTGGTGGGGGCAAAATTACTATTCTAACTCCGCATGGTGCTTGCCTCAGGGAAGGTGCTGGTCAGTGTGGGGGGCAAAATTACTATTCTTACTCCACAGGGTACTTGCCTCGGGGAAGGTACTGGTCATTGGTGGTGGGGGCAAAATGACTATTCTAACTCTGCAGGGTGCTTGTCTCAGGGAAGGTGCTGGTCAGTGGTGGGGGGCAAAATTACTATTCTAACTACGCAGGGTGCTTTACTCAGTGAAGGAGATCGTCAGTGGTGGGGGGGCAAAATTACTATTCTAAGTCCACAGGGTGCTTGCCTCAGGGAAGGTGCCGATCAGTGGTGGGGGCAAAATTACTATTCTAACTCCGCAGGGTGCTTGCCTCAGGGAAGGTGCTGGTCAGTGGTGGGGGGCAATATTACTATTCTAACTCCACAGGGTGCATGCTTCAGGGAAGGTTCTGGTCAGTGGTGGGTGTCAAAAATTGTATTCCAACTCCGCAGGGTGCATGCCCCAGGGAAGGTGCTGGTCAGTGGTGGTGGTAGGGTGCAAAATTAGTGTTCTATCTCTGCAGGGTGCTTGCCTCAGGGAAAATGCTAGTCAGTGGTGGTGGGGGGGCAAAATTACTATTCTAAGTCTGCAGGGTGCTTGCTTCAGGGAAGGTGCTGGTCAGAGGAAGGGGCAAAATTACTATTCTAACTCCGCATGGTGCTTGCCTCAGGGAAGGTGCTGGTCAGTGGTGGGGGCAAAATTACTATTCTAAGTTCGCAGGGTACATGCTTCAGGGAAGGTGCTGGTCAGTGGTGGGGGTCAAAATTACTATTCCAACTCTGCAGGATGCATGCCTCAGGGAAGGTACTGGTCAGCGGTGGGGTGGCAAAATTACTATTCTAACTCTGCAGGGTGCTTGTCACAGGGAAGGTGCTGGTCAGTGGTGGGGGGGCAAAATTACTATTCTAACTACGCAGGGTGCTTTACTCAGTGAAGGTGCCGGTCAGTGGTGGGGGCAAATTACTATTCCAACTCCGCAGGGTTCATGCTTCAGGGAAGGAGCTGGTCAGTGGTGGGGGGCAAAATTACTATTGTAACTCCGCAGGGTGCTTGCCTCAGGGAAGGTGCTGGTCAGTGGTGGGGGGCAATATTACTATTCTAGCTCCACAGGGTGCATGCTTCAGGGAAGGTGCTGGTCAGTGGTGGGGGTCAAAAATTGTATTCCAACTCCGCAGGGTTCATGCCCCAGGGAAGGTGCTGGTCAGTGGTGGTGGAAGGGGGCAAAATTAGTATTCTATCTCAGCAGGGTGCTTGCCTCAGGGAAGATGCTGGTCAGTGGTGGGGGGGCAAAAATACAATTCTAGCTGCATACGGTGCTTTACTCAGTGAAGGAGCTGGTCAGAGGTGGTGGGCAAAATTACTATTCTAAGTCTGCAGGGTGCTTGCTTCAGGGAAGGTGCTGGTCAGCGGAAGGGGCAAAAATACTATTCTAATTCCGCAGGGTGCATGCTTCAGGGAAGGCGCTGGTCAGTGGTGGGGGCAAAATTACTATTCTAACTCCGCATGGCGCTTGCCTCAGGGAAGGTGCTGGTCAGTGTGGGGGGGCAAAATTACTATTCTAAGTTCGCAGGGAGCATGCTTCAGGGAAGGTGCTGGTCAGTGTTGGGGGGGCAAAATTACTTTTCCAACTCTGCAGGATGCATGCCTCAGGAAAGGTACTGGTCAGTGGTGGGGGGCAAAATTACTATTCTAAGTCCACAGCGTGCTTGCCTCAGGAAGGGGCCGGTCAGTGGTGGGGGCAAATTACTATTCCAACTCTGCAGGGTTCATGCTTCAGGGAAGGAGCTGGTCAGTGGTGGGGGCAAAATTACAATTCTAACTCCGCAGGGTGCTTGCCTCAGGGAAAGTGCTGGTCAGTGGTGGGGGGCAATATTACTATTCTAACTCCACAGGGTGCATGCTTCAGGGAAGGTGCTGGTCAGTGGTGGGGGTCAAAAATTGTATTCCAACTCCGCAGGGTTCATGCCCCAGGGAAGGTGCTGGTCAGTGGTGGTAGAAGGGGGCAAAATTAGTATTCTATCTCAGCAGGGTGCTTGCCTCAGGGAAGATGCTGGTCAGTGGTGGGGGGGCAAATATACAATTATAGCTGCATACGGTGCTTTACTCAGTGAAGGAGCTGGTCAGAGGTGGGGGGCAAAATTACTATTCTAAGTCTGCAGGGTGCTTGCTTCAGGGAAGGTGCTGGTCAGTGGAAGGGGCAAAAATACTATTCTAATTCCGCAGGGTGCATGCTTCAGGGAAGGCGCTGGTCAGTGGTGGGGGCAAAATTACTATTCTAACTCCGCATGGTGCTTGCCTCAGGGAAGGTGCTGGTCAGTGTGGGGGGGCAAAATTACTATTCTAAGTTCGCAGGGAGCATGCTTCAGGGAAGGTGCTGGTCAGCGGTGGGGGGCAAAATTACTATTCCATCTCTTCAGGATGCATGCCTCAGGGAAGGTACTGGTCAGCGGTGGGGTGGCAACATTTCTATACTAACTCCACAGGGTACTTGCCTCGGGAAGTCAGTGGTGGTGGGGGCAAAATGACTATTCTAACTCCGCAGGGTGCTTGCCTCAGGGAAGGTGCTGGTCAGTGGTGGGGTTAAAATGACTATTCTAACTCTACAGTGTGCATGCCTCAGGGAAGGTGCTGGTCAGTGGTGGGGGTCAAAATGACAATTCTAACTTTGTAGGGTGCTTTGCTCAGGGAAGGTGCTGGTCAGTTGCTCTACGAAATGTAATCAATTAAAAGAAACACATAAAGTCCTTATACTTTTTTTCCACAGGTTAATTAAAATATCTGCGAAAAACCATCAACTGGACAGCAAACCTTCATCCAAACAGTGATTCAACAATCAGAAGGCCTATCACAGGTATAATAGTTCCAAAACCTTATGTTGTAACCAAAACTAACCAAAAGATTTCTTCTAACCAAGCAGGAAGCCAAATAAACAACAATCTGTTACTGAAATCCAAATAAAATTTGACAAACTGAAGCAAAAGTGACAATGTTTTTTTAAACACCTCTGTAAAAATCCACTTTACTTTTTAGACCTACCCAACCTCACACAGAAGAGAAGGAAGTAAAACAGCTGAATCAGTTGACAAAAAAAATCAAAACCCGCAAAAGAACAAACAAGCAAACCAAGCAAGTTTACTAAGATGCGGCAAACTACATTTACAATTAAAAATGCCTATTTCTCTTTTCAAAGGAACCAACAACAAACAGTAGTAGACAATCAAACCTGGCAAACTCAAAATCAAGGCAAAACATAATCAGCATGTTCTTAGTGCACTCAATAGGCAACCAAAAATTATTAACCAGTTTTTTTACAGGTTGTAATCAATAAACAATGCCAAACTTGATAAGCACATAACAAGAGCAATAGAATTTAAAACATGATTTCAGAAATGGCAACAAACAAACATGTAAAAATACCAACATTTTCTTTGCAGGTTAAAAATTCATTAAAAAAGCAATAACACAGAAACTCTTTTTCAATCTTCTTTTACAGAAAACAACATATTGGCATCAAGAAGACAAGCCAGCTATCTTAAGTCCCAAAGAGGAAATCGTCTCCAAAAGTATGGTGGCTATCCTTATTGTAAGGAGAGACTAACTGAGCCCAGGAGTCATTGGCGGTGTGTTCAATATTACTCATCCCATTGGACAGGCAGAGCGGTTACTCTTGGGGACACTGTTGAAAGGACCACTGAGCATAACCACTCTGCCTCTGCAATGCAGATAGAGGTTAGAGAAAATATTAATCAAATGAAAGACATTGCATGCGCCTCCAATGAACCCTGTGGCTCAGTTTTGAGGGAGGTATCCCAAAACATTCATAAGCATGTAGCTAGTTCTATGCCCACAATCCCTAATTTCAGAAGAATTATTCAAAGGAAAAAACAGGCAAGTAACCCCAAATGTGTAACACCCCAAACATATTCTGATATTAACATTCCTCCTTAACTAACTGTCACTGTTACTAATGAAACCTTTCTATTGCACGACAACAAAAACCCTCAAAAAAGAATACTAATCTTTAGCACACCCCGTAACCTTCTAAAATTGGAGAGTAGTGATATTTGGATGATGGATGGGACGTTTAAATTCACACCCCATCCATTTAGCCAAATATACACTATTCATGCCTACATTAATAACACTGTAGTTCCCTTAGTGTACAGTTTACTCCCTGAAAAGCAAAACTCAACATACACTGAACTTTTAACAGTGCTAAAATCTAACACACAGAAGAAAAGTCCTAGAAAAGTAGTAATTGATTTTGAATTATCAATGATTAACACCCTAACTAAAATGTATCCCGAATCCCAAATTCAAGGATGGTTTTTTCACTTTTCACAGGCATATTGGCGAAAAATTTAAAAACATCCTTAGTTGAGGATTACATATCAGACAGTAAACTGCAAATTTGAAATACAAAAACTAACAGCACTGTGCTTTGTTCCCCCTGACTGTGTGGATGAATACTACACATCAATTACTGAATTAGACTATGTTAGTACAAATGAAGACAAATTGGGCACCCTACTAAATTACTTCGAAGACACTTGGATTCAATCAAAACAGCCCAGCACACTTTCAAATATTGAATGTATTATACATGCAGTAGTATAAATTTCCAACAAACTGTTGTTTTCCCAAAACGAAGAAAAAAGCAATGTAATCATATGATGATGAAATTCATTCTTTATTCATGTTCTTTTTTTATAAAACTTGCAACCGCCAACGCGTTTCGTCCTCAATCGGACTTCTTCAGGGCTACAAAAGTACAAAAATACACACTATTTACAATATTAAACACACACATTTAAAAAATTAAAAACCAGATAAATTTTAAAACAAAATCATTTCTTCACTAGTCATCATTATAATGGGAAAACACTTTTTTCATACAGTGCGTACAAAGATCACATATATTCCAAGTACCCTGTACATCTACCAATAAGAGGAGGAGCCACCTCATATACAAATAGTCATCATTTCTTTTTCCATATTAACTTTCCAGGAATTAAATCCTTCGTAATTTCATTAAATATTGAGAATAGCCTTATGCCAAAACAACGCTCAGATATATAGTTTCTTCAGACAATGCATAATGTACAAATATACACATACCTTAGAATATAAAATGTGCTCATTCATATAGCTTCTATCAATATGTTAGACCAATCGGTTTGAGAATGCGTTTGTCCCCACAGACATATTATATCAGCTCAAGGGCTCATCGATAACGGTGTATCCTAAGAAAGAGTACACAGACAAGCCATATAAGAACTCAGGCAAACGATAAAGCACTGGCAATATATTCTATTTCATTTATGCTGCTAGTGGCTTAGATTTTCAATTTGTCTAAAAGAACACCTTTTAGCCATTCTTCCTCATATGATAAGCATAGCGCATCAGCGTCTTAAGCCTATAATCCTCAATTTACCCTGAACCTCTCTACGGTGTTCAGAGAGAAGAATCATAGACGCAAGTCTTTAGATTTCAATTTGGCCTTAACCATATTATGACAACCATCTTGGTACATGTCAAATTTAAGCGATAAACAAAACACACTAAACAAGTTGTGTGTAAAAGAATACGCGCCAATATCAGTGGCGGCTGGTGACATTTGAAAGTGGTGGGGCGTAAAGCGAGTGGAGGAGCACAACGTGGCGAGCGAGCGCAGCGAGCGTGCCGGAACTACCTAAGGAGGGTTCGGGGATTCTCCCCCGAGAAAATTTTGAAAAATGAGTGGGCAAATGGTGCATTTTCAAGACTTTCAGAAGCCACTGTGCTAAACAGAACCAGGCCACTGCCTCCCCTCAAACTATCATCAGATCCAAGGCCTCATGAATAAACCATTCTAATTTGCAATAAACCACAATTAATTGTGCTAGTTGAGTATTCACTGCGCCATAGGGTTCTTCACTGTGCTTTGGTACTACAGAGAGTGCAATAGCTGTTGCAAATAGTGCTCTGATAACTGCACTCAAGTGTTGATCTTGCATGCTCAGATGTTATACTGCAGAGTTACCGTTTAGACCACAGATAAAGCATGATGACACTGTCCACAGTATTTCATTATGAGACGCACATTGTCCCTTCAGATTACATATTTTCTTAGAGTATAACTGTTGCCCTGCTTACTGTTTTAAGGCGGCATTCATTGCTAATCTGCTTTCAGTTTCTGAAGCACTATTGACCAATGCTAGAATAAGCCTCATGTTCTTGATAGTGTCCTCATTTCACCTAATAAGTAAATTACTCAATAACATGCACATTTCAATATTTCCCTGTGTATAAAACACCATTCCAATGCCATGCTCTGCCTTTCCCCCTGGGTGGTGTAAAGCACCATTGCTGCCATGCCACTAAAATACATAACATTGATTTATTTAAATAAGCATAGGAACATTTATTTTGGGAACATACAAAAATACATACCAAATAACAAAAATTGAAACTACTCCCCTTGCTCTCAAGCAGATCTAGGATGGCTTTGATCGTTATTTACAGTGAAGTTTCACTCTTCCTTGAGAAACATGCGTAATCTTTTCTCGTCAGCGGGTGGGATGATCCAAGCTCTGTTTTACTGTCACTGCACTATTCTATTTCTAGACGGCTGCAGTCGGAAGATTATTGAAAGTGCGGCCAGTGTGCTGTGAGCCAAGTGGTTTGGGGGACAAAATTCTGCTTTATAGGAAAATTATTATAATTGTATGCATGCACCAAAGTTCAAACGCATGAGTGACAGCTGCACTATGAACAGATAGCTTTCAACATGACATTCAAAATCCAAATCCAGAAAGACTACATATTTCTTCACCTTTGCTAAGACTGATTCTTAGAAAATCGGTTGACTTCAGCCTGGGACTCCATCACCACATCCATAGCCACAGACGTCTGTGACACTTGTTCCAGCACTGATACAGTATGCATCCTCCTTGCCGCAGCCATTACCAAAGAATACCTCTTAGCCTATGCCACAGCTGCATGCTCCTCTACTGTTGGCATCCATATCTAAACCATTTAATTTTTCCCACAAAACCATGTCCAGCTGCATGCTTTAAACAATTCCTACCTGTGATTGTACCAGACATCACTAATATGGAATGCCTCTCTTACCATGGGAGTTGTTCATGCCCCCCCGATCAAGCGACTACCACCCCGGTCGTTAAAAATCTAACAGCAGATGGGCCTGTCTCAGAAAACGGTTGGGTCAACCCCGTGCATGAAAAGAGAAGTTACAATACAAATCCAAAAACGTTTTGGTACAGAACCAACTCGGCCATGATCGTCAGTTAATTTTCAGAGTGACACAACTAGGGCACAGAATCCATATTAGCCAATATCACAGAATCTCACTCTCCCTCTCTACATGTATGAAAAAATCCTGACAAAGCGTTAAGAGGCAGGGTTCACACTGGTTCACGTGGCTCTACACAGAAACAGCGCCCATTTCAGAAAGGTAGCCAGTGCCACTTGTTAATGGGTGTTAAAATGGGGTGCACAGTGCACTACAGCAAGTTAGCAACTTCAAAAAATGCCCGCATGGGCCTTACCTGGGCAGGGGCTTCTGATGAACTGCCGTGCCCTCACAGTCAGTCTCAAACAATCGGGGAACTACTGCAGGTCGAGGGGCACTGAGGGGCCAGGAAGTGTCAGGGGCATCGTGCGGGTGGGAGCGGGGGATTCAGAGGGGCACGGAAGCAGCAATATTAAGTGTAAAAGAGAGCGGAAATGGGACATTTACCTCACGCACAAGAATTAGAAGGCGGCTTACAGAGACACACTGGAAAGTATAAAATATAATTATGTTCTCAAACATATATAAAGATATATTTGTCACAGAGATAATGGCAACGAATCATCACTGGGCACAGTGATAAAAATAAAAACAAAAAATAAATCATGAATGAAAGTGGGAGGACCGATACAACGAGAGAAATACTGAAAAGAAACCAAGAATGACAGCAAGGGAAATAACAAAAAAGATGGAAAATGGAGAGTGGTTTTCGAGAGAGAGAAAAGAGAACCAGGCAAGAAAGGGAAGGGAGATGATGAGAAAAGTGGGTGGCGATAAAGGGAAGGAGGAAGAAAAAACGAAAATTGAGCATTACAGTACATTCATTTACAGGGCTTGCAACGATTATTTCTCAGGCTTCGTCGTGGCCCGGAGCATGTTTGGTATTCCACTCTCGCCACTGTCGCCAGTAAATCCCTTGGGGCCTGTGCACTAAGGACATGTGCCCTGCTAGAGACACGAAGTGTGAGAAAGTTACTTCAGCAGGATTCCCGAGCTTGCTTCGGGGCCTTTCGATTATGTTCCTGGGAAAATTGGAATTACTTCGTTTTCCACTCATTTGGTCTCTCTTCTGCCCCTTTTTTTTCTCACCCAGTCAGGCGGGGAACGATTCCCACAACTGTCAGAGCCGGTGACATTACTCGATGGCAAAATAATATACAGGCTGTGAGGCTGTTAAAATCATTTTACTAGAAAACTGAGACACTAGAAACAAATTGACTCAAATCAAACACAAATATCACTTAAACATACAACAGCTCAGAAGTGTTATTAATAGAAATGCGTAAGCTTTATACTCATTAAACGATTAATTTAAGCTGAGGGAATTCCAAAGGGAGATAAAATTAACTATGATAAAAAGGCTTTGCTGTCAAATATATTTTTCTTGATTTAATCCTGGTTAATATCAATTCGTCAATTCTTTATTCCCAAAAGCTGAAAGCTGTGACCAGTAGTCTGAATGTACAGATGCCAAAACTATTTTGAAATACATCGGTACCACACTCTTCAGCTATGTTGAACGGGCTTTTCAAAATGGATATATTCACTGCAGTTATGCAGACAAAATGAAGCACGTTCTCACTGCTGAGACATGGCACTCAGCACTCTTCACCTGACAAATTCTGTTTTACGGATACTTCAGACTCTATCTGAATAGGTTTTGGATGGTTTTGCAGCACTCTACAGCAAAGTTTACAGTATAAATTAGCAGCAGGATTACCAGTTCGCTTCTATAAACAAAGGAACTGCTGCTTACCTCAGGAAAGGGTGCTACCTGTGCTTAATTTTACTGCCCATCTGCTCGCACAGGACCTGTTCACCTCCACTTGTTGGTGAACCTCACTGTCCCTGCGTTTCCCATGCATTCCTTTCCTGGAATGAGGCCCTTCGGTCTCTGTCGGTCCACGGGTCTGTCGGCCGGTTGTGAGTCTGTCTCTAGGGCAGTGGTCCGGGCCTGCTGGCGTCACAAGTACTGGCGAGGAGTCAGGGGCAGGTTTGGGGACGAGAGCTTGGGTGTCACTGTCCGGACAGTGAGTTTCGCACCTCTGTGTATGCATTTGCAACCCACTGCATGGCATCGGACAATGAGGCGCAAACCCGGATTGTCGGACCGTGAGATTGGCACTTCAGGAGGTTGAACGGTGTGCCTCACACTACAGGGCATCGGGTAGGGGACTCACACCCGGGGTTACACAGTATGTCTCACACTCTTGGGTGGCAGGCATCGGGCCTCACGTCATAAACATCTAACAAAGCAGATGGGATGGGCCTGTCTCAGGAAACGGGCATGTGTCAACCCCTTGCATGAAAAGAGATAAGAGATTGAAAGTACAATCCAAATCCAAAAACTGCCCGCATGGGCCTTACCTGGGCAGGGGCTTCTGATGAACTGCCGTGCCGTCACAGTCAGTCCAATCAATCGGGGAACTACTGCAGTGCAGTCCTGGCAGTGCACTCCGACCGTGATCCAGATCCTCCTTCCAAATATTCTATCCACCACAGGACACGCGCAGGAAGGATCGAGTCTGCGCAGACTCGAATCCTCGGCTTCCCGCCTGCCACGCCCCTTTCCCAACTCGTCACAGGGTGGGGGTGGGTCCCACCACGCCCTGTAATGAGTTGGGAAAGCTATCCACTCTCTGATTGACGTGGAGGCTTAGCGATACCGGGCATGGACATAAAACGCCCGGGGCTAACTTGGCCTCCACGCCATCAGGGGGTGGAGACTGGGCCCTGAAGCTAGTTCTTTGCCGAGCTGATGACATCACAGCCTTCAGGGCAGTGAGGTTCTCAGCCCGGCAATCACTTAGGCTTCTTTGGGACACAAGGGGAGTCAGTCACGTCACGTGACATGCTTCACTTCCAGTCACGGCGGGCGCGGTATTGGTGAGTGTCCGGAGCTGCTGAGAGTGCCTGGCTGTGTTGAGAAGATGTGTTGACTAATGTGGAGAGGAGACAAAAGAAGTAAAAAAAGTATTTGTTTTTTAAATAAATAAAATATGATTGATGCACTTTTGGGAAGCGGGGCGGAGCCCCGACGCCCTCGGGGAGAAACCGCCACTGGCCAATATCATGACGTTTGTTATCAAGACACTTGGATTGACCATCTAAGCAGGCCGGGTTGCAGAAGGAATCTGAGGTTTCCTGTCAAGTGGTGGAGTTCTTACACAACCTGCTTAAAGGGAGGAGCAAAGACCAATAATGCCATAGAGGGATGGCACAACTCCTTCAATAAATCGATTGGAAAACCACACCCTAAATTTGATCATTTTTTGGAAATTATGAAGAAGGAGCAAAGTTTCCAAGAAATTAGAATAGCGCAATCATTGACTGGTAGTCTGAACCCACGAATTTAAAAAAGAACAAAAGAAATGTCCAAGAGTCTACTGGGACAAATCCAACAGTTTTCATTGATGGTGGCTTCAGACTACCTAGACAATATTGCACATATTCTACATTTCTAACTATCACTAACACCTATTCTATCTTAATGTCCTAATGGGGTGAATTGGAACTAGGAAATCCCTGGCGCTCATATAATTTCGTATTAGTTTTAAAAAAAATGTGTAATCAGTTGCGGTGCTCAAGGGGAGGGGAATCACCCTAACCCTCCAAATGTTAGATCCTAAGGTCATTACTTAAATCTGACAGCTGTCCTTGGCTCACGCATGCATCAAGTGTAACAAAGAAATTCAAATAGTTTTACAAAACAGAAGAACAATGCAATATTTTCAGATCTTTGTCTTTAATTCTTTTCGCCCAGCCAACACGTGTTTCGTTGAAAGGGGAATACCCCGTGACTTCTTCAGGGCTAAAGGAACATGATAATAACGGTTTTAAAGTCAAATAGTGTATACATTTGCAAACATGGTGAATACACATTTCACCACTGTGTAGTGAACCATCCCGATGGTGGAGGCGGTACCCCGCCCCCCCCCCGGTGGAAACCCATGCGACAGGGGATAGTGTACAAGAGAGTCGAGTAGAGTACTACAAATAACCGCATATGACGTGCTATGTACATCTGTCCGAAGTGATACTATCTTGTGTGGTGCCTAAGTGACACTCCAATGTGCTGTGCCCAAAACTCCATATATCTTAGAGAGTATGCATTCTCTAATTAAGCTTCTATTCCAGTCCATCCCGAACCACATGCCAAGGAAAAAGTCTCCCTATCACCATAGACAATACTCCGTCCCTACCTGTACAGCTCGCCAATCTCTCGATTTTTCTCACCTAAATGGGAGAATAGCCTATTGTCTATAAGTGAAGTCAAAAGGATCTATGATCAAAAAGTACTGCTAACCCTCATTCTTGTTATCAGCTTGTGTAACATGTCTTAGGTCCCTTACCTCTCTGCCGGTTCTACTTCAGACCCGGCTGGTAAAAATTGTGTAGTCCACTTAAAATGGGTATAAGGCGCCAAGGTAGTTGAGTCCTGTTGGATGAGAACCAAAACCACTTATCAGTTGGTCTTACCCTACTTCAATCTATTAAAGTAAATCATCCGCGAATTGCAGTGCCTTACCTAGTATCCGGCATGTGATCCAACCGAGTTCGGTCCCAATTACTTAAAAAATACAGAATGCCCAAATGTACAGTCTGTTCTTCCAAGGACGACAAATCCAGAAAAAATCACAGAATTAATAACCGGGGTAGCCGTCGCGTGCCCCCCGTTACCCTTTCTCCTGTATCAACACCTACAAGAGCATACCTGGAGCGAGTGCACTACCGCGGATAGTGTTCCCTTGATCCTATCGTCGAGCAACCGGAAGTGGAAATGACGCTCCGGGCACTCATATTTATACCTGGTCCCTAAATCAGCTAGAATGCTCACCTGAAAAACCGAATGCTTCCTAATATCGTGAACGAAGAACCATATTTCTTCTATGTTTAATATGTCATATGCTAAATATCAGTACCACCCATATCTGTAAATCAAATGAAGAAGCGATTAAGGCCAGTGTAGTGCTCATATGTGAATCGGACGTGTTAGTCACTATGGAACTAAAGGTGACCCTAATAATGTGTTCCCGTTCATGCAACTGCCAAAAATGTGCTATTTCAAAGCGCATGTAAACTCCCCTTGTGACCACCCAAAATGGAATGTGGACATAAAACATACAGTCGTTATATATTACGGCACATTACAATAAGAGGCCCTCAAGTTGGGTTATCTTTGTTTGTATCACGGAACAATTAGAAATGCAGTTAACCTGCTACAAAGCGGTTTAAAAGCCTCATCAACTGCTTGATGTGGTGACATTGCACTGTTCATATATACAAGTACAACTCAAGGGGTTCCAGTATAGGCATCAATTCTAATACATATTCGATTTTCATAGCACTGAGAGCATTAAGTAGAAGCCATAAATCAGAACATAATTCACACCAGTTGATTATAACAAATGTATTGTGATTCGAAACACATAAGTCGTCAAATTAATTTGCATTAAACTGTATTTCCTGGGTTACTCCCAAACCACTTTTCCTAGGTGTCTATGGTATAGATGGTAACTCTGATACCGAACACAATCATTCAAGAGGGGTACATTAAGTTATGAAAACGTCGGAGTAATTCGAGTATGGTGGATATTCAGATCATTGCTACTCTACTGTATGTCCTGTCTTTCCCCCTTGTTTCCTACCTAGACCTCTTCGGTAAGTCCTATCCTAGTCCCCTAGGAAGTATTGTAGCTCGTGGTCTGTGTTGAGACCAAGTTCAGCAACCTTCAGAAGCATAATCCATAATGCCTCTGTGCGTCTCAATTTGAGTTCCCTGTTGCCACCCCTTGTGTTTTGCTCTTGTATGTCAATCCCGTAAAAGGAAAACTGTTTATGTTGACTTTGTGACTGACATTCCATGGCGTGTATTGCCATGGGATATCTGACATCCTGTTGTTTCAGTGCTCTTAAGTGTTCCCCGATTCTTTCTTTTAGGGCTCTGATTGTACTCCCTACATATACGCGTCTGCATCTGCATTCAATGATATAGACTACAAATTTGGAACTGCAATTGATGTAGTGTCTAATAATGTACGTCTTGTTGTCATGTCCCTTTAATTCCCTTTTCTTGTCTATTGCTCATCCACAAACCCCACATGACCCACATTTATGGAATCCCAATGTGTGGTGTGTAAGCCAGTTAGTCTTGATCTTGATATGTGGGACGCTTGTATTCTATCTTACTTGCCTGTTTTGCGATTTTTTAAATTAAATGAAATTGGATTTTTTTCAAAATTTTTTTTTACAAACATTAGAAAAACGGGATCCTACCTTCAGTTGTCTTCCTTCTTCGACTCTTGTTCCTCTTTAAAAATCCAAAGTCCAGCAAAAGTCTGCAGCTCCCCAAATATAACTGTGTAACCATAATCCACAATCCAATTCAAAGCACGTGCAAAACTATCAAAAAAGTCACAGATTGGTATAGCCATTTTTATCTGCAAATCAAATGCTGCAAATAAATCTGTTAACTAAAAAAAATGCATCCCAAAAAAAAAATCCCGAAAAAGAAAAAATGATTGGCAAAAAACACAAAAAACGCAACAAATCCAGCGTTGCAATCCATTTTCCATCGATTTTCTTTCCACGATGTGTATGAAATCAAAACCCAAACGTTTAAATGCTTCAAAAACAGTCACATAGCAAAAAAAACATTAACAAAAGTACTCCAAAATGACCATAAGTTTCCTTCTGGTGAACCATGCCATCTGCGTAGTCCAAAATTCCACATGGTTAAAGATCCATGAATACGCTTGTCTTTTAAAAAAGGACGCGATGCACCAAAAAATGTTTTAAAAAATATTGCTTCTTTTACACTTTGGTTTAAAAGAAATAGAAATACTTCTGTCCACAGAGTTCCCCTTTTGTTTTAAATCAACAGTGTAAAAAAAACGAATCACCCCGACATGAGCGGCTACCTGCATAGGAATAAAATTGTTGTTAAAAACATAAAAACACACTCCTTAATATTTACATCTAACTTACTACCTCCCTCCACTCTCCTTACAATACAGTATGTGAGCCACAATGTCTATTAAATAAATAAAGATTCTTTTACCTGACTGTAGCTCTTCCTTGCTTCCGATCTTGACTGCGACGCTCCAATGACTGTAGAAACAAACGCTCAACCTCGTACGTCATCTGTAAAAGTAAAAAGTAAAAAGGACAATTTCACCCATTGAATACAATTGGAAACCATGGGAAAAATGAAAAAAAGTGTTTTGAAAATGTAAATGTACATCTTTGTAATACTTTTTATTTTTGTGAATTAAAATATAAATATACGTGTGTGTAAGCTTATTAAACAAAATTCGAAGTCAGAACTTTATATTTTTTTAAATAAAAAGTAATATTAAAAATTCTTTTTAGTGTCCTATTTATTTTCTTTTAATACACATTTTTTAAATGAATTGTAATTGTTATATGTCATATTACTTTATTTTAAAATGTTACTGTGTACATACAACCCGTTTTCGTTATTTATTTTTTCCAATGTATGATTTATCAAATATTTTATATTAAATAATATTTTAAAAGAACTATTGTTCCCTTTTTAAAAAATATTTTTCTATGTGATAAAATACTGCTTTTTTAATAAATAATAATATTTTTTTAACAATGTAACATTTTTTATTTACATTTATTTTAATATCATTTTAAAATTTGAAATAATTGTTAAAAAATTAATACCTGGCTATTAAAATTAAAACCCAATGTCACCAACCTGGTGACTGCAGCACGTCAGCCAGCCCGTTCTTTCTTGCCTGGCCCGGAAGTCAGGCAAACGGGAGGAGCCACGCACACGCGTCAGACCCGGAACAAGAGGAAGCCGGGAGATCGCGCTGGGAGGTGAGGGACGGAGAAGACAGAGACCAGAGATGAGACGCGGGAGAAAGCCAAACAGAAGACGGTCCCCGGGAAGAAGCGTCGGAAGGAGCAGCACAGCGTGAGCCCAACTCGTCCAGGGAGAATCAGGAAACCCATGCCGCGAAAGAGTCTCCTCACCGCTGGTTAACAACAGATTCCCGCCGCGTCCCAGGAGGAGCGTCGCTCCGTCAGGTGCGTGCCCGTTTCTTTGAAAGAAACCTAAAGTAGCGCTAACTAGGAGGAGAGGGAAAGAGAGGGGAGTAAAGAAAATAAAAAGAGAGAGAAGTAAAGGGTGACTCCAAAGAAAGAACCCAAAAGGGAATAAGAAATAAGGAAGGGGGGAACAGAGAACACGCTAAAGAAAGAAGGAAATGGTGTAAAGAAAATAGCATTCTCCTTATATAGAGAATCAAAAGGACACAAGGGCAAAACCAGTCCAATAGTATTTGGGGCTCCCTAATTTTTTGTTGTTGTTTGTCTAATTGGTTAATTTTGGTTCGCTAACGTGCACTCCCCCCCCATAGCAGCGCGATTAACCACCACTTCCCGAAAACAAGGGCAGACACTTACCTGCTTCTTTGTTTCTGTTGAGGGTGCTGGCAGAGAGGAACTTCGAAGAACCTGGAAAAGAAGAAGACGCTTGGAAAAGCCTGAACTAAACTTCATTTATTTGACAATAAGACAATTGTACATGTCTAAATAAAAGAGTAATAACGATCTTTACAACTACCCTGAACAGTCTTTAAGTGTCAATTTTTAGTGGTCGGTCACACCTAAGTATTAATACACTTCCCCACCCAAAACCCCTATTTCTCTGGCGTCCCGTGCGAGAGAAAAGGTGTCAAACCCTTTTAAAAATGTGATAAATTTTTATTGAAATTAGTTCTAAATTAGTACTAGAGATAAAAAAAATCCTGGGTATTAAAATTAATACCCAAGTATTAATGCACTTCCCCACAAAAAAACCTATTCCCCTGGCATCCCGTGCCAGAGAAAAGGTGTCAAACCCTTTTAAAATGTTTATAAATTTTTATTGGAATTAGTTTAAAATCAGTAGTAGAGATTTAAAAATAAAATACTCGGGTATTAAAATTAATTCCCGAATATTAATACACTTCCCCCACCCAAAACTCCTATTTCTCTGGCATCCCATGCCAGAAAAAAGGTGCCAAACCCTCGAAAAAAATGTTTACATTTATTTTAAATGTAGTTTAAAATTAACAGCAAAGCTTAAAAAATGAATGCCCGGGTATTAAAATTAATACCAGGGTATTAATACACTTCCCCACCCAAAAACCCTATTTCCCTAGCACCCGTGCCAGAGAAAAGATGTCAAACCCTTTAAAAAAAAGTATACATTTTTATTGAAATTAGTTCAAAATTAGTAATAGAGCTAAAAAAAATAATACTCGGGTATTACAATGAATATCTGAATATTAATGCACTTCCCCACCCTAAACCCCTATTTCCCTGGCATCCCATGCCAGAAAAAAGGTTTCAAACCCTCTTAAAAATGTTTTACATTTATTTTAAAATTAGTTTAAAAGTAGTAGCAAAGCTTAAAAAATTACTAACCTGGTATTAAAATTAATACCCAAGTATTAATACAGTTCCCCACCCAAAACCCCTATTTCCCTGGCATCCAGTGCCAGAGTTAAGGTGTCAATCCTTTAATATAAATTTTAGCTTTATCTAGAAATGTGTTTAAAATTATTATTTTAAAATTAGACATAACTGTACAAAAATTAATACTTGGGTATTAAAATTAATACCCAAGTGTTAATACACTACCCACCCAACACCCCTGTTTACCTGGCATACCATGCCAGAAAAAAAGTGACAAATCCTCTTTCTGATGTTTAAAAAATAATTAAATATTACTTAAAAGAAAAATAAATTAACACTTAGGTATAAAAATGATTACCCGAGTATTAATACACTACCCCACCCAAAACCCCTATTTCACTACCAACCCCTATTTCACTACCAATCCCAAGAGAAAAAGCATCACAAGCTATCAAAATATTTTTTTGAAGGGGCGTGGCTTGGACGGCAGTGGTAATGGCTGCCTGATTTCGTCGCTCGGTGCAAGGAGGAGCGACCTCTACGCAAAATCTGGGGCTAAATCAACAGTTCGAGGATGCGGACACCAGTTTTCGGCTCATGAACATATGCGGCACACAATGCGGCAAGAAGATCGGATGGTAATTGTCTGGAGTGCCCACAAATAGCTAAGGAAGATTACGGGACCTGTAGACCCGAAGCCCACAAAATGGCGGCACCTGGACAACGGCGTATTGTAGGAGAATAACGGACTGTGCGGCAAATTCCTTCTGCCCTGATACCTCCCCGACATCAGAAGGTGGGTGATTAAGACCAGCGGTGCATAAATTGTGAGGTTTCATGGATCCAGTCGGCTAATACAAGCCGTTTATGCCTGCAATGCCTGACCCTGCAATGGCGCCTGAAGGTCTCACCAGTCCGTATCTCATATCACCTACGGCGCTGCTATCCCGATCTATCCCGATCTAGTGCGTAAGGACCTGCTCTTGCCTGCATCCAAATCTCTAAAAAGCCCCTTCCTTTGCCGACAAGGGAAGTAGGCATCGCACCCGTACCCGCGGATCACAGAGAAGAGGCACTCCTGACCTTAAAATGGCGGCGAAGCTCCCGTGACCGGGAGAGAAACGGAGCGCACGTGTGCCGCTGCTGGGGTGCTCCTGCGACTATCTCTCTGCTCTATCGCGCGACCTTACTATCAAAAGCAAAGGTGTCATGAACAAGCTTGTGGACCCAACACCCTAATGCCCAGTCTCTGTTCATATACGCTACACAAGCTCCAGAAGCAAAGTACTCGTGGGGTGTTGTCTGCAGCGCTATGGAGGCTCCTGTGCTTTGAAAACGCAGCTCGTCCCCAGGTGTAGCAGTGCTCACTCTTTTACCTTCGCTAGTGCTAAGGGGGGCGCTGGGGACACTAAGCAGCCAAAGTATTGCCAGAGTATTGCCAGTTGCTTGCCAGTTTGTCACCAGTATATTGCCAGCGTTCTGCCAAGGATGATAGGACGCAGGTGCTGCTGGTATTGCTGATCAATCATAGTACCACCACCAAGCAGCCTGAGCGGTCTGAGCAGCCAGTTTCACCCTTCCGACACATGCCTGATCTCGTCTGCTACGGAATATCGAAAGCCTCATTCGGAGGTGACCTCTATGCGAGACAATATCTATTGGTGAGATAATATCTATCTAAGTGGCGGACGCTGTGTAAGCAAATCAAGCTAAGCATACAGATATCCACGCAACGTCCCATGTAACTTGTTTGTGCGCTGGGGATACTGCTGGGTCCTCCTGATCATCTGCTTCTAATCACCTGCTTGCTGGAAGAATTAAATCCCATACCGGCAGACTTCAGATCCTCCATAGATCCCAGGTCCCGATGCAAGATGGCTGACAAAGAATCTAGAGCGCTAGTCAAGAAGTCAAAAGCCGAACCGCCGAATCAAAGCCAAATCTGATATCAGCAGTACAATGGACATGATCTTAAGGAAACTGGCTGAAGTACATGATTTAGCGAAATCCACTAAACAAAACACAGACTCCATGCAACTGGAGCTCACCGCAATCAGAGCAGACATGAGCACAATCAATTCAAAAATCACCGATGCTGAGCAGAGAATAAGTGACGTGGAAGATGTAGCTTCCCAGACTAGCAAGGAAGTATTACACCTCCGAGACATCACAGGCGAGCTTAAAAGACAGACAGCTGAGTTGGAAGACCGCAACAGAAGAGGAAATATACGCATTTTTGGAATTCCCGGAGGGCTCAGAAGATGCAGCGGGATCTTGCGGTGCATTCTTAGAAACCTGGTTGCCCATGGTCACTGGCTTAAAATTCCCCCAGCCTTTAGAAATGGACAGGGCACATAGGATTCCAACTTTTACCTTCTCAAACAGGATAACGACTCGTCCAATGATATGCAAACCTTTGCGTTTTCAACACACAGAGGCCATCCTTAACTTCGCTAGGAAGAACCACCAAGTCTCGTGGGAAGGCCATCGGATAAACTTCTCACAGGACTACTCAAAACAAACGGTAGACACAAGGAAAGGGTTTCTTCTACTGACAGATAAGCTAAGAGACAAAAACATCCAATTTTCCTTTGCAGGCCCGGCAAAATTTTGAATATTTGAAAATGGCAAGCCGCACTTCTTCACAAACCTTAAGGAACTAGCAAGGCATTTAGAAGCTTCGCCGGTACAAGCAATGGAACTCACTGCTGGAGCCTCAAACAAACAGAAGTCATGATAGGCTTTGACCTAGAATAGCTGTTGTTCCCTACTTCCGTTCTGAGCTCACTGACTGGGCATGTTGAAGTAAAGGTCCATGGTTTACGCACCGGTACCCTAGCGTGCTAGGTAGATTGTAATTTAGTATGAAATGGGCCGTGGGAACAAGTTGGTGAGTACGGGTGGTGGGTGGTTCACCATTAATTCATGTGCTCCAGCTTCCTAGCTTGCTGGTTATAAATAGCTCTGCTTACGTATTAGACGCTGTATTCTGCAACAATGGCTGGCTCAACAGTCCATGTTTCTCACAAACATTGAAATGTCATGTTTAGCTTTATTGTTCTCCGAATAGGATCGGAGCCGCTTACTAGGAACCTACGGGTTAACACGAGTTATACGACTGAACACTATGTATAGGTCGCATTTGCTAAGGTTAATGATAAGAGTTAGCACTATGTCAGTTGCGTTAATCCAGATTAGATAAAACCTAGTTGAAACCCTCCTGGTTACCAGTTGACGGACCTGCCGTCGCAGCTCCTACTTCCGAATTCAGTGGGGAGGGGTGGGAGGGAGGGGGAGGGGGAGGGGGGGA
This sequence comes from Calotriton arnoldi, assembly GCA_963921515.1. Classification (NCBI taxonomy): domain Eukaryota; kingdom Metazoa; phylum Chordata; class Amphibia; order Caudata; family Salamandridae; genus Calotriton; species Calotriton arnoldi. The sequence continues at coordinate 52,547 of CAWUFW010011637.1, forward strand.
CTGGGGGGGAAATATGTGGTTGTATTCTTTTTACTGTATGGTCTTTTTATCCTTTATTTTTCTAAACGCGCAGAAATGACAGGTATGCTCTACTCCAGGTACAAGCTCAGGGTCAGGGCCCTTACGATCCGCAAAGATAAAACTCCCTACAGGCTGACTGCTCCCATGACATTAGGTACATTACGGAGAGGTTTGCGAAAAGTGTCTCACACTCACACTAAGGATATGTTTACCCAGGTAGCCAATATTAGACCAGACGATGGTTCAGACTAAAAGTATTGCAGAGGATCTTAATATAGTTTCCCTAAATGTGAAGGGGCTCAATCACCCTATTAAGTGCAGAAAAATCTTCGATTATCTGGCCAAAACAAAGGGCGATATTATTCTTCTCCAGGAAACGAAACTCTCGGAGGAGGATGTTAGCTTTATCAAACATAATTGGATTTCCCACATTTTCTGTTCATCAGCAGATCATAAGAAGAAAGGGGTTGTTACTCTCATAACCAGAAAATCGAATATTACTACCATATCACACACACATGATGATGAGGGGAGGGTGTTAGTCACGCACTTAAAAAAAGGGGAGGATCCAATTCATGTCCTCAATATTTATGGCCCTAACTCTGATGAGCCGCCTTTTGGGAAACGATCTCAGATACCATAGGAAGCTTCCCCCAAGATGAACTTGTCATAGTAGGTGGAGATTTCAATCTGCCTCTAGATCCCCTAATTGACCGCCAATCTAAATGTAGATATCAAATCACCCGTTCCCATGAGGTTCTTCAGAAAATTTGCTCCAAATTTAATCTCAAGGACGCCTGGCGCCTTCAGCACCCAGACTCGCGCGAGTATACGTTTTACTCAGCCCCGCACAACTCATACACTAGGATTGACTATATTTTAATATCAGGCCCCTACACTCATCTTATTGACCAAACGGACATTGCCCCTATACTAGTGTCAGACCATTCCAGTATCTGTACCAAACTAGCAGGTACTCATCCCACACTTCCCCCCAAACGGTGGCGCTTTAACGAGGAGGTACTTGCCGACCCTGCGGATAGGGCGATAATAGAGACTGCTATCCACGACTATATCACGCACAACGACCTTCCTGATACAGACACTTTCACCTTGTGGGACGCGCTTAAACAACCATCAGGGGAGTACTTATTGGGATTAAAGCAAAAATTAATAAGAAACTAAATTCAGAATTAAGCGCTACGGAAAAAGAGATTAAACTCTTAGAAACCTTACATGCCCAAGCAATAGATAATAAGGATTTATTAGACCGATTGGTAAAGAAAAAATATGAATATAATAAAATTATGAGTAAGCGGGCAGGAGTGTGGATCAACAAATTTAAAGCCCTCAAACTCTGCGAAGGAAATAGAGCGGGGAAATTATTAGCCTCATACCTCAAACACAAGCAGAGACTGTTCACTATCTCCTCCATAAAAGATTCCACCAATATCGTCCAAACTAAACAAAAAGAGATCCTGAACGCATTTAAAACCTTCTATGAAGACTTGTATAAGAACAAACAAAATGTAAACTCGGAAGAGTGTACCACATATCTAAAGTCTCTAAATCTTCCAAGTTTGTCAGAGGCAGAGGGTGATGCTTTGGGTAAACCCTTCTCAGTTACAGAATTAAATAACGCTATCAAATCCCTCAAAAGTAACAAGGCCCTGGGGCCGCATGGCTTCTCAGCTTCCTTTTACAAAGCATTTGGAGAGTCTCTACAACCAACTCTGTTAAAGGTTTTTAATACCATTGCCAAGGAGGGATGCATGCCCAAATCGATGAAAGAAGCCAACATCATTGTCATTCCCAAAGAAGGGAAAGACCCCTTATTACCTAAAAGCTATAGGCCAATTTCACTGATTAACGTAGACTGCAAAATCTATGCAAAAATGTTAGCACTAAGACTGAATGGGGTTCTCCCTAAGTTAATCAGTAATTCCCAAGTTGGTTTCCTCAAAAATCGAATGTCTAATGACAACACACGCTTATTGTGTCATATACTTGAACAAGCAAGGATGAAACCTGTTCCCTCTATAGCCATCACTCTCGACGCAGAAAAGGCGTTTCACAGAGTCTCGTGGTCATTCCTGAGACATTGCATGTTGTCTTTTAACTTAGGTAGCCCATTCATTAATATGGTTATGGCGATGTATTCATCACCAACCGCATGCATCGCGATCAATGGAACCTTATCGGAGGCTTTTACACTTGAACAAGGTACTAGACAAGGCTGCCCCCTTTCCCCCTCCCTCTTTCTCCTAGCCCTTGAACCATTAATCCAGGACATAAAACATAACCATGAAATAAAGGGAGTATGCTTTAAGGATTTCCAGGTGAAATTGGCAGCTTACACGGACGACATTCTCATAGTCACGGAAGATCCGGGCCTGTCCATAACAGCCCTGATGCTTACCATAGACACCTACTCGTCCCACTCCGGATACAAATTGAACAGGGACAAATCAGAAGTTAAGCCCCTCAACATCCATTGCACTAGAGAGATACTGGGTGACTCGGGCCTCGCCTGGCAGCCGGGATTCATTAAATATCTAGGGATAGAATTCAGCAGTAATATCCTTGAGACTCTGCAAAGGAATGAATCCATCACTCTGGGGAAAATTAAAGACCTCCTAAATGCATGGTCTCCAAGATTTATCACGTGGTGGGGTCGAATTGAAACCATCAAGATGATGATTACACCATTAATGAACTACCTAATAACCATGCTTCCTCTTACATTGACGGAGGAGTTCCTCCGTAAACTGGACATTCTTATCTCCAAATTTTTATGGCAGGGGAAAAAGGCCAGGATTGGTCTGAAAAAACTCAAACTGGACAAGTCCCTTGGGGGAGTAAACCTAGCTGACTTTAAACTGTGCCAGACAGCATTTTTAGCTAAACAGGGCTCGTACTGGTTCGCTCCACCAGTGGGATATACTCCAGTCTGGCTAGATATTGAGAAATCATTGCTCAACAACCTGGCCCCAGCTGCTTTACTTACTTCCAATTTTACGAGTGTCTCTTGTTCAAAATCCATTTTTAAGAACACAAAATTTGCCCTACTGAAAATAGATAAAAAATTGGACATCAGCGTCAGACAATCACATTTAGAGTCATTGTGGGACAACCATAAGATTCTATATAGGGGGAGCACACTACACTACACCGCATGGATAGACAAAGGGATTTTCTTTCCATCCCAATTAGTAGACTCAGAGTATCCCATTACCTTCAAAGATTTACAGTCTAAATTCAATTTGGACTCCATGGAGTTCTACAATTTCCTAAAAGTGAAGACAGCACTAACAAAGGCTAAACTACTGCCCTCTTCCCCTTCCCTCCCACAATACTTAACAAAGATAAATAAATTGGGTCACCAAGTGTCCTGGATTTACAAACTACTCTGCCCAAAACGCTCCGGCCTCAATAAGAAGCTTACCTCCTACTGGGAATCACACTCCTCTTCCCCGATCTCTGAAGTGGTCTGGTCCAAAACATGGAAATCTGTCTTTAGGAACAAAGTCTCGCCAGCCCTTTCCCAGACAAAATTTTGGCTCCTACATAAGGCGTACTGGACACCAGCTCGCCTACACCTACATAAGATCAGCGAGGACTCCAGATGTTGGAACTGTAAGGAGGAGGTAGGGGACCTTGCCCACCTGCTACTATACTGCAAATGTGTAAAACCTTTTTGGGATAGTATATTCGACTTTATTTCTAAACTATTCTCATGCTCCCTTAAAAGGGAACTCTCTACGCTGATTTTTGACTTCGCCAGGGTGGAATCCTTGAATGATAAAGATAGTGCTCTTTTGGATCTCCTCTTGATAGCAGCAGTCAAGGTTATATTAAATAACTGGAAAGACACCCAGAAAGCGTCGTTTAAATGCTGGTTAAATTGGGTCTCCCAACTCAGAGGCGCTGATAATATTACTCTTCAAAATTCACCATGGAAACCCCCGTTAGACATATGTGGGATAGCCTTGATATATACTTTGAATCACACAAACCGCCGTAAATGACACCCCCCAAAAAAGGGGAGTAGGCTCACAGTCTGCCCATATCAGAGTAATACCAGTACGCTCACTATTTTCTCCCATAGGGTCCCAGCAGCGACAGATCGCAGAAGTACTTTAGTAGATGTTTACCGACAATGTACCGTCTGTATTATTATTTTCTTTGAATGTTTAGGATTATTTTTCTGTCTGAATTATGTTCAGCTATGTTCAGATATATTCAGGTGTCTAACCTTTTAAGGACCCTAATAGCCTATCATTCATCTCCCGTCTACCTGTCATAGGGTATGCAAGGTAATGTATATATATAGGAGTCATGATGTCAACGTTATCTTATTCACCTTTATGTCGTATTCTTCATCATCTTCGTAGCGTGTTTAATTTCCTTTTGGTAACATTGTATGTATTTTTGTGCAGTTTATGTTTATTCATTTGTATAATACAACCAATAAAAAACTTTTTGAACACAAAAATATTTTTTTGAAAATATAAAAATTAAAAATAGAAACAAAAAAATAAGTAAACATTAAAAAGTAAGCACTTACCTAAACACTTACCTAAATTCGTTGTAATGGCATTGTGATAACATGCGTTGTAATGGCATGCGTTGTAATGGTAATTTCGTTGTAATGGCATGCGTTGTAATGGTAGTTTCACTGTAATAGTTTCGTTGTAAATGCATTACGTTGTAATGCATGCGTTGTAATGGTTGTTTCCCCTTGTTGGTAGTCAATGTTTTACTGAGAATGTCAGACTTCATTCTCATATAGCTGAGAAACATAGTGTGAATTAGCAGAAAATATTACCTAATTTTAGCTGGGAAAATCATGAGAAAACAGTTTTCTCTCAAACATAATGAATGAAATCCCAGCAGAAGTCATTTTCATAGGGTAAAATCACCTTAGAACACACCACAATTCTTAAAATTAGCATGGTACCATCGACAAAAGATTTATATTGTAACTAAAATCTGGTATCACTCTTTATACGTTCTCCTTTTTGTGACCCTCAAAACCTGCCATTCACTACAATGCATATCGATGGGGTGCTATCATGTATATTGGTCCCAAGAGTGCTGACAGCCAATCGGATCTCACCATGAAATCTGTGCTTAGGCTCCGCCAGATATACTAATTTGATTTCCTTGAGTATCTCGAAAACTACTGATTGGATTTACTCCAAATAACAAAAAAGCATGCTTTCTGGACCAAGTGCTACCTTTCTGCCAAATTTGGTGTATTTCTGTCCAGCTGTTCATGCTGTAATCGTGTCTAAAATCTGAATGGGACTTAACGTGGGAAACACACTTTTTTTCTCAGGCCCCTGCTTGACAGATCACCCCAAAACTTTCCGTGCACAACTCAAATCACCGGCTCACTGTTTTTGATAAATTTTGTAAGGATTTGTCAAACTGCGCTAGAGATATAGGCAAGTGATCAAATGTTTTTCCTATGGAAACACGGTCCTAACTATCCGCCAATAGGTTTTATATATCTATATCTATCTATCTATCTATCTATCTATCTATCTATATATATATATATACATATATACTTGTGTGTGTTTGTTGTTGTTTTCCATGTTGCCCTGAAGCGAAGACGCTCTCGACAGAAGATGATTCATCCGAATCTTTATTTCCAAAACACCAGAACTTGCATTCCAATCCTTTTAGTTGCCTGACGCGTTTTGGAGCCCCAACCCCCTTGAATCATAGGCTTTTCTGAAAGACCACAGAAGCACTAGCACACACATTCTCTCATCTGCATGCTAATGAATGATTGCTCTCCGGTGGGCCTCCCAGGTGAGTTCCTATTAGCCATGAATGCTGGGAATTGTAGTGTGTGTTGTGCTGATTCTTTTCCCTCCAGTGGGATATATATATATCAGTCAAGAACTGCTATGCCGTCTCCTTCTTTTCACTGAATCACCGAATGTGCAGGCATGAAAACACACATGCTGAAAGGATTCATTACCATATATACATATATATATATATATATATATTCACTGAAAAACCATAGGTTTCAGGGACGTTATAGTTAGTTGTACATTTCACTCGTATAAAACCAGAGAAATTCGGCTGTTATAGTTAATAGAGCTAACTATAACTCGCGCCCCCGCAATGCACTGCTGATGACATCACTCATGACATGCTCAGTGACATCACTCATGACATCACTGATGACATCATCCAGTGACTGAGTGTTTCTAAAAATTTCAAGAACGTTATATCTATATATGTCAAGGTATATTGAAGAATGATTGGTTGTCTGAGAACCTGTATGGGTGCTTGAGTGTCTGTGTGGGTGGAGGGGTGTATGACTCCCTGCATGGATGTGTGAGTGGGTGATTCACTGGGTGTATGCGTTTATGAGTGCGTGTGTTAGGTAACCCTGGGCGTAGTTCGCGGAGTTGTACTACGTGGCACTACGCGAAATGGTAAAAAAACTCCGCCGCACTACGCAGAGCTCCGCGAGAGGCGGATTGCGATAGAAAAATGTTGTTCGCGGTGATCGCACAGTGCCGGATGCTTGTCCGCACTGTGCAGTCATTGCGAACGGCACCATGCACAGCGCAAGCTTTCCTTTTCTGCCGCTCGAGTAGATTTTTACTCGAGCGGCAGCTTTCTCAACGCGAACGGGCAGTTTCTCAACGCGAGCGGTCGTGAGCATATGCGACCACTCGCAATGAGAAACCTGACCCCCCGCGTTGAGAAATCTCGCCGGGAGGTTTATTTTCCACGCTCGCGCCGCCAACTTGATGTTGACGATCGCGAACGAAGAAAATCTCGCCGGGAAGTGGATTTTCTCGCTCGCGCCGCCAACTTGACGTTGGTGAACGCGAGCGAGGAAAAAAACTCCGCTGCGCGAAGCGGAGATTTTCGGATCTCCGCGAGCTCCCCGTAACGCGGAGTGCGGAAAACTCCGCAAACTCCGCGAGCGGAGCGGAGTTCACCGCCCAGGCCTAGTGTTAGGTAGTGTATCGGTGAGTGAGTGTACATATAGCTGTGTTGGTGAGTGAATGGATGTGTTAGTGGTATATGTGTAAGTAACTACATATGTGAAAGGCAGTATTTGTGAGTGTTGGAGTATATAAGTGAATATATGTAACAGTGAGTGATTGTGACAGTGGCTGCATGGATAAGTGTGTGCTTATGTCAGTAATTGTTGAAGACAGTATGTGTCTGTATGAATAAGTGACGTGGTGTGTGTATAACTGTATAGGTGAGTAAATGGCAGTGTAATTAATTCTTTGGGTGACTGACTAGGTTTTTGAGTAACTCTTTGAGTGAGTGGCAGTGTGTGAGTGTCTATATGGGTGTATGAGTGGATATATCAGTGGCTGTATTGATGAATGACTGCGTGTATGAGTGACTGTATGGGTTAGTGGGTGGATGTGTGTGCAGACGTATGAATCACTGAGCGGGTATGTACTAACTGTTATTGGTGTGTCTATGGTTTCGATATTGGTAGTCTGTATTTTAGAGTGGGTGTATGAAAGGTTTTATTAGGGTGTGAGGATGTGCATCAGATGATCACGTGGATGATGTCATCAGTGATGTCATTTGAGATGTCATCAGTGATGTCACTGAGCATGTCATGAGTGATGTAATATGTGACATCATCAGCAGTGCATTGCGGGGGCACGAGTTATAGTTAGCTCTACTAACTATAACAGCCGAATTTCTCTGGTTTTATACGAGTGAAATGTACAACTAACTATAACGTCCCTGAAACCTATGGTTTTTTCAGTGAATTTCTAAGGTTTTTTAAATGCTAATTTCTAACTATAACATCCCTGAAACCTATAGTTTTTTCAGTGAATTTCAAAGGTTTTTTAAATGCTAATTTGAAACTATAACATAGCAGTCGCGTTTGCAGAGTGGTGGAGAAAGGTGAGCGTGGCCTCCGAACACCTCTTAGCAATCCCACTGTGTGGGATTTACTGGAAGTAACAGGAGGGGTAGTTAGCCCCCAATGTCAACCTTGGGGGCCAACTACCCCTCCTATTACCTCCAGTAAGTCCCAGACAGCAGGATTGCTAACTTCTCATACCAGGCCACACCCCCTTTCTCCACCACTCTGCAAACGCGCCCCCTGGCGCGTTGTAAGTTGGGGAATTAATTCCCCTTGAATACTGAGGGTCCTTGGGGGCCAACTAGTCCACCAGGTACCTCCAGTAAGCGCCACAGAGCTGGATTGCAGAGAGGTGGTCCCAGGCCACGCCCCTTTTTACACCACTCTGCAAACGCGGCTCCTGGCGCATTGCTGCTCGGAGGATGAAGTCCACTTGTGTCCTGAGGTCCTCAGGACACAAGAGGACCTCATCGCCCCGCCAGCAGTGCGCCAAGAGGCGTGTTTGCAGAGTGGCGTAAAAAGGGAGTGGCCTGGGACCACCTCTCTGCAATCCAGCTCTCTGGCACTTTTTGGAGGTACCTGGTGCCCTAGTTTGCCCCCAGGGACCCTCAGTATTCAAGGGGAATTAATTCCCCAACTTACAACGCGCCAGGGGGTGCGTTTGCAGAGTGGTGCAGGGAGGGGCGGGCCTCCGGCGAGATGCCGGCTATTTTAAAATATTTTTTTAGAAATGGGGCTGTGTGGCCCCCTCTTCTTTATCATTTTTGGGGCCCTGGGGACCCCATCCCCCAGGGCCTGACCCCTTTTTATAATTTTTTTTTTTTTTTAAACGGGAAGGGGGCCGCGTGGCCCCACTCCCGAGGCCAATTTAGGCCCCGAGGACCCCATCCCCCGGGACATGGCCAGAATTGTAATTTTTTAAAATTTATATTTGGAGGGGGGCTGCGTGGCCCCCGTCCTAAGGCCAATTATGGCCCCGGGGACCCCATCCCCCAGGGCCGGCCTTTCCGTTTAAAAAAAAAAAAAAAAAATATTATTGGGGAGGGGGGCCACGTGGCCCCCCTCCCAGGCCACTTCTGGCCCCGGGGACTCCATCCCCCGGGGCCTCGCCTCACCGTTGGGGACCGTGGGTGGAGCCCCAATGTCCCCACGGTCCCGCCAGCTCCCCGCCTCCTGCGGGAGCCGGCATTGCTTTTGAGCAAGGGGAGCTGCTGACATGCAGCTCCCCTTGCTCAAAAGCAATCCTGCTTTGCTTCATTGAAGTGAGAGCAGGTTTTCCTGCTCTCGCTTCAATGAAGCAAAGCAGGAGTTTGCTATGACATGGCGGGAGACGTGCTCCCGCCCTGTCATAGCAAACAGCAATGTCCTGGGGGTGGGCACCCCGGGACATTGCAGGAGCCGGCCCTGGGGGGTGGCGGTCCCCAGGGCCATCAAGGGCTCCTGGAGAGGGGCCGCGCTGCCCCCCTCCCTTCATTTCCATAGCCCCGGGGAGGTGGTGGTCCCCGGGGGTCCGTAACGGACCCCTGCATTTGGATAAACAGTGTCCCGGGGAGGTGGTGGTCCCCGGGGCAGTGTGGGGGGGGGCTCGAGCCCCCCACACACTTTATTTATTATTTATTTTAGCCCCGGGGAGGTGGCGGTCCCCGGGGCTTGGGGTCCCATGAGGCCCCCCGATGGTATATTAATGAAGCCCCGGGGAGGTGGCGGTCCCTGGGGCTCGGGGGGGCCAGCGAGGCCCCCCCACCCTATTCAAATAAAGCCCCAGGGCTGCGGGGGGCCATGTGCCCCCCGTGCATAAAATATAAAGCCTCGGGGAGGTGGTGGTCCCCGGGGCTGCGGGGGCCCCCGTGGGCCCCTGCAACAAAATGCAGGATTGCCCCTGGGACCTGGCCCACCCGGGGGCTTTAAAAAAACGAAGTGCGGGAGACCGCGCTTCGTTTTTTTTCCATTTTCGACGGGGTTCGCGCACCCAGCGCGACCCGGTGAAAATTGTAAAAAACAAAAATGCTTTTTTTGGGCCTGGGGGTCCCTGTGGGACCCCCTGAGCAGGCTTGGGGGGTCAGGGTGTTTTTACCCTGCCCCCTTTTCTTGTTTTTGTATGTTTCTCTCACCTTTTTCCTTCTCCCTCGGTGTGAAGCACAAGATGGCTGCCAACACTTCCTGGTTTGAAGTGTTGGCAGCCAATCAGAGGCAAGCTCGTGCTCGGAGGGCTCAGCCAATCAGATCTCACAATTCTCAAATATCGATATCTGTAAATCTTTAAATATCTCAAAAACTACTGAACGGAATTACACCATTTTAAAAAAAAAGCGTGCTTTCTGGACCAAGACCTATCTCTCTGCCAAATTTGGTGTAATTCCGTTCAGCAGTTCAGGCTGTAGCCGTGTCTAAAGTTTCCTATGGAAATTAACATGGAGAAAACACGTTTTGGGACCCCCCTTTTTGCTCGGCCCCCCCTTGACGAATCACCCCGAAACTTTCGAGACAGGAGCTGACCTGAGTGAACAATTAGTTTTTAATATTTCGTGAAGATTCGTCAAACGGCGCCAAAGTTATTAGCAAATCAAAAAACGCAATATATATATCCGTTCTTGCAAAGAAAAGTTTCAGTAACGGAGTTTTTGGATATATATATATATATATATTCACTGAAAAAACCATAAGGTTTTAGGGACAGTTATAGTTAGTTGGACATTGCACTCGTACAAAACCCGTGAAATTCCCCCGTTATAGTTAGTTCAGCTAACTATAACTCGCGCCCCCGCAATGCACTGCTGATGACGTCACATATTACATCACTCATGACATGGTCAGTGACATCACTGATGACATCACTGATGACATCTCAAATGACATCACTGATGACATCACTGATGACATCATCCAGTGACTGTGTGTTTGTGTAAAGTTTAAATATGTTTAATATATATAGGGAAAGGCGTATTGAAGAATGAGTGGGTGTAGAAGCGCCTGAATGGATGATTTAGTAGGTGCGTGACTGAGTCTATAAGTGAGTGATTAAACGTATCTTACTGGATGCATGGGTGAGTGACTAAACTGTGTGAATGTCTGTATCCGTCTGTCTGTTGTTGTGTAAGCAACTGCATGGGTTTCTGACTAGCTAAATGAGTGTCTATATGGGTTATGGATTGGTTCTCTGAGTATCTGTATGGGTGCCTCAGTGTTTGTGTGGGTGGGGTGTGTGTGACTCTGTGCATAGATGTGTGAGTGGGTGATTCACTGGGTGCATGGTTTCAAGAGTGCGTCTGTGATGGACTGTATGGGTGGGTGAGTGTGTGTATGGGTGTGTTAGTGATTGAATGTATATCTCAGTGGTACATGTGTGAGTAACTACATATGTGAAAGGCAGTATATATGTGTGTTGGAGTATATAAATGGCTATAAGTGAGAGTGTGTGATTGTGAGAGTGGCTATATGGATGAGTGTGTGCTTGCATCAGTGATTGCATAGGAGCGTAAGAATGTGCTAGTATTTTTATGAGTAAGTGAGCTGGTGTGTATAACTGTATAGGTGAGTAAATTGGAGTGTGATTAATTATTTGCATGACTGACTAGGTGTGTGAGTACCTCTATGGATGAGTTGCGTTGTGTGAGTGTTTATATAGGTGTATGAGTGCATATGATAGTCCTGTACTGAGTGACTGTAAGTATGAGTGACTGTACGGGTGAGTGAGTAGATGTGTGTGTGTAGACCTAAGAATCAGTGAGTGGGTATGTACTTATTGGTATTGGAGTGTGTATGGTTTTGAGAATGGCAGTCTGTAATTTAGAGTGGGTGTATCAAAACTTATATTAGGGTGTGAGAAGATGCATTAAATTCTCACATGGATGATGTCATCAGTGATGTCATCAGTGATGTCATTTGAGATGTCATCAGTGATGTCATCAGTGATGTCACTGACCATGTCATGAGTGATGTAATATGTGACGTCATCAGCAGTGCATTGCGGGGCGCGAGTTATAGTTAGCTGAACTAACTATAACGGGGGAATTTCACGGGTTTTGTACGAGTGCAATGTCCAACTAACTATAACTGTCCCTAAAACCTTATGGTTTTTTCAGTGAATTTCTAAGGTTTTTTAAATGCTAATTTCTAACTATAACGTGCCTGAAACCTATGGTTTTTTCAGTGAATTTCAAAGGTTTTTTAAATGCTAATTTCTAACTATAACGTGTCTGAAACCTATGGTTTTTTCAGTGAATTTCAAAGGTTTTTTAAATGCTAATTCCTAACTATAACGATGTCTGAAACCTACGTTTTTTTCAGTGAATTTCAAAGGTTTTGTAAATGACAATTTTTAAATGTATTAATTGTTATATTTATTTTTTTCATACTGATTTACTACATTTTTAGAAACAATTTTTTTTACATATTTTATTTTTTAAATTACATTGTAATTACATTATACATTACAAAAAATACTTTCTCAGAATGAATTACTTTAGTTTAAATACTTTGCACATAGGCAATAGACTTTTAAGTACAGTAGTTACAGTTGTTGCAATGGGCAACACATTTTCAAACACAATGCAACATTCAGCTCAATGTGAATTTCTAGTTAAATGCAATTAGTTACTTTATGGATTACTTTTCTAACCACAGGACTGGATCCTAGATTCAGTCCTGGGACATCTCCTGTAAACAGTTGAGTAAAAGCGTTTTGGTTACAGTAGTGATTTTTAAGGAATATTATTGTATTTTAAAAGTTGACACTTTGAAACTTTTTCTCATAGAATCACCAATGTTATCCTATGGAAGGAAATTCACTTAGCAGGTAAAAACTGTTATCGTTACTTTTTCTTACTCAGTGTTGGATCCTGGATCCAGCATTGGTGCATCTCCTGTAAACAGTGGAAAGAATGCGTTTAAGTCATACAGGCGATTTTTAAGGAATATTTGTAGTTTGTGAAAATCGACACTTTGAAACTTTTCTGCTGAAAACCAGACAATGGATTCCTATGGAAGAAAATATAAGTTACTGGTAAGTACGGTTAAAATTACTTTTCAGGGTCAGTGCTGGGCTAAAAGATGCAGCACTGAGGTCTCTCCTGATAACAGGTGAGTAAATCGGAATTCGTATTTCGGCTGATTTTAGAGGAATATTTTAAAGTTCCAAAACTCCACACTTAGAAGAATTTCCAAGTGAAACCAGTCAATGTTAGCCTATGGAAGGAAATTCAAGTTACTGGTAAATACGGTTAAAATTACTTTTCAGGACCAGTACTGGGCTGAAAGATACAGCACTGAGGTCTCTCCTGATAACAGGTGAGTAAATCGGAATTCGTATTTCGGCTGATTTTAGAGGAATATTTGTATGTTTCAAAAATCAACACTTAGAAACTTTTTCAGCAAAAAGCAGGCAATGATATCCTATGGAAGGAAATTCAAGTTACTGGTAAGTACGGTTAAAATTACTTTTGAGGATTAGTACTGGGCTGAAAGATGCAGCACTGAGGTCTCTCCTGATAACAGGTGATTAAATCAGAATTCGTAGTTCGGCAGATTTTAGAGGAATATTTGCACAATGGTGAAGGGTGGGGGCGGGGCCTGAGGTGACATCTGTGCAAACGCGCCCCGTGGCGCGTTTTAAGTTGGGGGATTAAGTCCCCTTGAATCATGAGGGTCCCTAGGGGCCAACTAGCCCACCAGGAACCTCCAGTATGCGCCAGGGGCTGCGTTGCAGAGACGTGTAGAGAGGCCACACCCCTTTTACACCTCTCTGCAACGCAGCTCTGTGGCACTTTCTGGATGTACCTGTTGGGCTAGTTGGCCCCCAGGGACCCTCAGGATTGAAGGGGATTTAATTCCCATCTTAAAACGCGCCACGGGGCCTGTTTGCACACATGTCACCTCAGGCCCCGCCCTCCCTTCACCACTGTGCAAACGCGCCCCGTGGCGCGTTTTAAGTCGGGGAATTAACTCCCCTTGAATCCTGAGGGTCCCTGGGGTGCAACTAGCCCACCAGCTACCTCCATTAAGCGCCACAGAGCTGCGTTGCAGAAAGGTGTAAAAAGGGGCGTGGCCTCTGTACACCTCTCTGCAAGGCAGCCCCTGGCGCATACTGGAGGTTCCTGGTGGGCTAGTTGGCCCCAGGGACCCCCAGTATTCAAGGGGAATTACTTCCCCTTCTTAAAACGCGCCAGGGGGCGCGTTTGCAGAGTACTGCAGGGAGGGGGGCGGGGCCTACGGCACGATGCCGTTTTTTTATTTTTATTTATTTTCTTTTTTTATGGGAGGGGGGCTGCGTGGCCCCCCTTCCTTTGGCCACTTTTGGCCCCGGGGACCCCATCCCCCGGGGCCTGGCCTCTTGGTTGGGGACTGTGGGGGGGTCCCCAATCCCCCCACAGTCCCGCCGGCTCCCGCGTCCTATGGGAGCCGGCATTGCTTTCCACATGGGGAGCAGCTAAGATGCTGCTCCCCATGTGGAAAGCAATTGGTTTGCATTTTGAAAGAGAGAGCAGGTTTCCTGCTCTCTCTTTCAAAATGCAAACCAAGTTTGCTATGACAGGGCGGAGCCGCGAGGCTCCCGTCCTGTCATAGCAACAGCAGTGTCCCAGGGGTAGGCACCCCGGGACACTGCAGGAGCCGGCCCTGGGGGGTGGCGGTCCCCAGGGCCATCAAGGGTTTCCAGGAGGGGGCCGCGCGGCCCCCCTCCCTACATTTTGAAAGCCCCGGGTGGTCCCCGGGGCTTGGGGGTCCAAAACGGACCCCCATTTTCAATTTTGTTAGTGCCCCGGGGAGGTGGTGGTCCCCGGGGCGTGTGGGGGGGCTGGAGTCCCCCCACACAGGTCACTTTCAAAAAGAACGAAGCCCCGGGGAGGTGGTGGTCCCCGGGGCTGCGGGAGGGCTCAGAGCCCTCCCGCAACTTTTTCTAATAAAGCCCCGGGTGGTCCCCGGGGCTTGGGGGGCCCTTAGAGGCCCCCATACATAAAATAAACCCCCCCCAGCATGCCCCCGGGACTTGGCCCACCCGGGGGCAAATTAACATCAAAGCGCGGGAGACCGCGCTTCGATTTTTTTTTTTTCCCGGCAGGATCCGCGCTCCCTGAGCGCATCCTGCCGATTTAAAAAAAAAAAATGCTTTTTTTTGCCCAGGGGGTCCTTGTGGGACCCCCTGAGCAGGCCTAGGGGGTTAGGGTGTTTCTACCCTGCCCCCTTTGTGCGTTTTGCGCACTTGTTTCTTTTTTTTTCTCGGCGGGATCCGCGCACCCTAAGCGCATCCCGCCGATTTTTTTTTAAAAAAAATGCTTTTTTATGCCCAGGGGGTCCTTGTGGGACCCCCTGAGCAGACCTAGGGGGTCAGGGTGTTTCTACCCTGCCCCCTTTTTGCGCTTTGCGCACTTGTTTCTGTCCCTCGGTTCTACCGAGGGACAAAATGGCTGCCAACACTTCTTGATTTGGAGTGTTGACAGCCAATTAGCATGCAGCTCGTGATCGGGAGGGTACGCGGATCCGACGCGCCCATAGATATATATGTGATTTTAATTGTGAATTTCTCAGGAACTACTGAACGGATTTACACCATTTTAGCAAAAGGCACCAGTCTGAACCAAGGGCTACCTCTTTGCCAAATTTGGGGTAATTCCGTTCAGCAGTTCGGGCTGTAGCTGCGACTAAAGGTTCCTATGGAAAAATGAATGGGGAAAACGCGTTTTGGGACCCCCCTTTTTCTCGGCCCCCGCTTGACGTATCACCCCGAGACTTTCAGGGTAGGAGCGGACCGGAGCGCCCCAACAAGTTGGAAGCTTTCGCGAAGATTCGTCAACCGGCGCCAACGTTATTGCAAATAGAATGTCGCGGATTTCCTATGGATAATAGGTCCTAACTATAACTATCTACTGGCGACCGCCAGTAGATAATATATATATATATATATATATATATATATATATATATATATATATATATTCCCCGAAGTTCTGGTCACAATTACTAAAAAAACAGGTGCCAGCCCTCCAAGGTCTTGTGTTTCAGCTGAACCTCGGCCTGCACAGGAGGTTAGCCTGCGGCCAGGCCCTGTGGCCAACCCCCCAAAGGCAGCCAACCTGTGGGCCCCCACCCCAAGCCGCCTTTAGCCCCGAGGACCCCATCCCCTGGGGCGCGCAGGCACATTTTGTGGGTAAGGGGGCACGTGTCCCCCTCCCTCGGCTAATTTTGGCCATGGGGACCCCATCCCCTGCGACCCAGCACATTTTTTAGGAGAGGGTGTACATGGCCAACAATTCTGGGCTATTTTCCACCCCTGGGGACCTCATACCCTGGGACCCACTATTATATTTATGAGGGGGGCACGCAGCCCCACCTTCCGGGCCAATTTCAGCCCCTTGTACCCCATCCTCCTAGGCCCAGCCATATTAAAATGTGGAAGGGGGACACACAGCTCCCCTTCTGGGCCGATTTTGGCCCCAGGGACCCTTTCTACCGGGGCCCCGCAGATTAGTAAAGGGGGAGGTGGGCCACGCGGCCCCCCTCCATGGGCCTATATCAGCACCTGGACCTCATCCCCCAGGGCCCGGCCATTAACAAAAGGGGGAGGGGGACGGGTGGCCCCTCTCCCCAGACCGACTTTGGCCCTGGGGACCCCATCCTCTGGAGCCCAGCCATACCTGAAAAGGGGGAGGGGCATGCAGCCCCCCTCCCTCTGAAGATTTTGGCCCTGAGGACGTCATCCCCCAGGGTCTGGCCATAGCTGAAACAGGGGAGGGGGCAGGCAGCCCCCTTCCCGGGCACATTTTGGCCCCAGGGACCCCAGCCTTAATAAAATGTGGAAGGTGGGCACACAGCCTCATCCGGGGCCCGACCAAGAAAGTGTGGGTGTTGTCATTGGGGGCCACAGGGGAAGACCCAAGGCCCCCGGGGCCCCAGCCGGCTCCCCGCATCCAGCTGGAACTGCCATTGCTCCTGACCGCAGTGAGCAGCTGAAAATTCTGCTCCCTGCAGGCAGGAGCAATATTCAGATCTGTTTCCCTGCCCGCTTCACTGCTGTCAGGGAAACAGATCTGAAGTTTTCTCCCAGTTAGCGGGAGCATTTTAAAGCTCTCGCCAGCTGGGAGCGGACTTTGTGTTTGCTCTTGCTTGGCAGGAACTTTGAAATTGCTCCCGCCAAGCAAAAGGAAACACACGTTTCTCTGCCTGTGCCAGTGCGGGCAAGGAAGCCGCTATGTCCCGGGGGAGGGCACCCCGGAACATACCTGGAGTCGGCCCTGGGCAAAGAGGTCCCAAGGGCCAAAATTGGCATGGAGAGGGGCCCCCCTCGAAGCTATGGCGGGGCACCGGGGATGGGGTCCCCGGGTTCGAAATTGACCCAGGAGGGAGGCCGCACGCCCCCTCCCAATATATTTTAAAGGCTGAACCCCAGGGGATGGGGTATTTGGGGCTGAAATTGGCCACCTCCCGCAAACCTCTAAATGTACCCCTCCTGGACCTGGCCGTCCCAGGGGGGGCATAAAAAAACACATGTGGGAATCTGCACATGTTTTCATTTTTTAAATGTAGCCACGGATCCTCTGTCAATTAATGGTAAAATTTAAAAAATAATGTTTTTGGCCCTAGGCGGGGTCCCTGTGGGACACAAATACCAGGCCTAGGGGGTTGGGGAATTCTTACTCTGCCCCCTACCTTATGATTATTTTGTGTTTTTTCTTTGGACTTCAGCTGAGTCCGAGTCCCACGATGGCTGCCATCACTTCCTGGTTGAAGTGGTGGCAGCCAATCACAGCATTTCTAATGGCACGTGGATTCGCAGATCCACTGCGGTGGATTTGCATCCCTAGATGTACATAAATCTTTTTTCTTTAATAACTCAAAAACTTCTGAACAGATTTACACCATATTGCAAAAAGAGATCTTTCTGCCAAATTTGGTGCAATACCGTTCAGCGGTTCGGACTGTAGTGGTGTCTAAAATCCCAATAGGAAATTGCATTGGGAAAACACATTTTTTGACCCCTCTTTGTTCTCAGCCCTGCTTGACAAATTGCCCCAAAACTTTCCAGACAGCAGCTGAAGTGACTAGGGGATGGGGTATTTGGGGCTGAAATTGGCCACCTCCCACAAACCTCTAAATGTACCCCTCCTGGACCTGGCCGTCCCAGGGGGCATAAAAACACATGTGGGAATCTGCACATGTTTTCATTTTTTAAATGTAGCCACGGATCCTCTGTCAATTAATGGTAAAATTTAAAAATAATGTTTTTGGCCCTAGGCGGGGTCCCTGTGGGACACAAATACCAGGCCTAGGGGGTTGGGGAATTCTTACTCTGCCCCCTACCTTATGATTATTTTGTGTTTTTTCTTGGGACTTCAGCTGAGTCCGAGTCCCACGATGGCTGCCATCACTTCCTGGTTGAAGTGGTGGCAGCCAATCACAGCATTTCTAATGGCACGTGGATTCGCAGATCCACTGCGGTGGATTTGCATCCCTAGATGTACATAAATCTTTTTTCTTTAATAACTCAAAAACTTCTGAACAGATTTACACCATATTGCAAAAAGAGATCTTTCTGCCAAATTTGGTGCAATACCGTTCAGCGGTTCGGACTGTAGTGGTGTCTAAAATCCCAATAGGAAATTGCATTGGGAAAACACATTTTTTGATCCCTCTTTGTTCTCAGCCCTGCTTGACAAATTGCCCCAAAACATACTAGTTTTGAAAATTTTGTGAAGATTCGTGAAACGGCGCAGAAAAAAAAGTTTCGTATTTGGAAACTAAGGGGCATATGTAGATAAAAATATATTTGCGATTCTGAAATTGCGATTTTCCGCGAATCGCATTTAGAGAATCGCAAATTCCGATGTAGGTAAAAAATCGCAAAAAAATAGCGATTACCAAAAATTCGCAGAATTACATAGCGATTACTGAAATTGCGATTCCTTAATTGCGAGAACGCAATTAAGGAATCGCAATTCCGAGAATCTGCAATTCAGGTGCAGAATGATGACATCACAACCAGGAAGTGTGACTGCCCATGCTGCACCTGATTGCCAGAAGCTGAGTGAGAGGCTGTGAGGAGAGTTGGAGATTTGTGCTCAGCAACTGAAAGCAGGAGAAATGGAGTCCCAGGGGACAGAGAAGCAGCAGGAAGTTAATACCAGAAAGAGGAAACAAAAATTTACAGAAAGGGAGCTGGAGGTCCTCACCCAGGAGATAGTCAGCAGCCATGACCTCCTATTTGGTAAACAGTCACTACGTGTGCCAGAGGCACGAAAACGAAAATTATGGACTGACATACAGGAGAAAGTGAATGCAATTGGCGTGACACACCGCTCAGTCGAAGACCTAAGAAAAAGGTGGTACGACATGCGGCAAAGGTCAAAGGAGAGGGTGGCTACAAGATTGGCTGAGGCCAAAAGACCGGTGGTGGGACGTCCACAGCAACAGACTCAACGCCCCTGGAGGAGCTGGTGGAGGGCACCCTTCAACCTGAGAGTGTGAGTGGCATGGCTGACCTGGACAGCTCCGAACACCCAGACACCAGACAAGGTAAGATGCATGCCAAAACCCCCTGATACATACCCAACCCACTCACACCCCCAGACACACAACCTGAGCGCAACTCCAGACCATGTCCACAAGCACACCCAGAAATGCATTATGGGAGATGTAGTCACATGCACTGATACCTGGAGCAGTGAGACACAGCAAGGTGGAATAGGGATGAGACATTCAGGAAATGATGACAACAGACAGATAGTACTCATATGATTTAAAATTGTAAACTGTAATGCATTACAAATGCGAGACAAAACACAGAATTAATGTGTGCATTTAAATTCACAGCACCACCAACAACACAAGAACCCATGGCAGAAGGGGAGGACACAACAGAAAATGAGGACGAGGCAGGGCAGGATGAGCAGGGCGAAGTGAGACCATCAAACCCTGCGCCATGCAGACGGCGCAACATAGTGCCACCACTACCACAGCTGGAGGCAGAGGCAACAGACACAGCAGGAGAGGCACAGCCAGTCCGGAGGCAGCGTGCAGGACAGCAGACAACACAGTCCCCTGTACAATCCAGTGAAGGGAGTGGGTCGAGACGCAGGGCACGGCCGTCCACCAGCACTGCTCCTCCCGACGAAGACACTGTGTTCTCGGGCCTTGAAGGCAGCATGCTGGAAGCACAGCGCCTGCAAGTCAAAGGGATAAGATCAATACAGCGCCAATTGTCTGCACACAATCATAACATGACAGAGATGCGGGTTGGTGTAATGGCCATGGCAGGTGCACTGGAAGGACTGTGCAGGGAGATGAGGAGAGACAGGGCAGCCAGGCGCAGGGAGAGACAGCGTCTTCACACCCGGCTGGACACGTACACAAGAGCTGTCAACCGCCTGTCAACCGCCACATCCCTGCTGGCCCGAAGATGTGTCAGTATGCAGCATGAGATGGCTCACTGCTGCCAGGACGTGGGCAGGGGCCTGGTGCAGGTTACACATGACGTGGACCAGATGCGCGCAGCTGCGACAGGTGGCATAGGCCCACTTAGCACATTGGATACGGACGAACAGTCCAGCAGGAGCAGCATCACCCCACCAATTCCAACGGACAGACGCCGGAGTGTGCGCCAGGGGAGAGTAGATGATGACTCCAGGGAGGGCAGTGGGCACCCTGAGCGAGGGGCAAGAGGGTGTGCACGTAGGAGGTGAAGTAACATCAGGGACTAATGGCTATGTGTGAGGCAACACATGGACTTATTGGCTGATGGAAATACTTGCACTGTGGCACAAACATGTGCAAGCAATGTCAATGTAGTCACACTGTGTGACAGATGTATTCCTGCACCAAAGGAAATAAACATCACAGTTAAGCACCATTCTGTGGCATTGTGTCCTCATTACTCACTTAGAAGTAGTTATGTGTGATCTCATCTCGTCTCAGGCGCCCGGCAGCCGCCCCGGCCCCACCTGCTGGTCTGCGACGTGGAGCTGGTCCCTCCTCATCTGATGTGTCTGTATCTGTCAGATCCACTGGGGTGCCTTTCTTGGTAGCGATGTTGTGTAGTATTGCACAGGCAACCACGATTTTGCAACATGTGTCAGGGCTGTACTGCAGCGCACCTCCACTCTTATGGAGGCAGCGGAAACGGCTCTTAAGGATTCCGAAGGTCCTCTCAATGGCACAGCGTGTGGCTCTGTGGGCACTGTTGTACCTCCGCTCACCTGCAGTGGCTGGATTCAGGTACGGTGTAAGGATGTAGTCACGTACAGCATACGCACTGTCACCTGCTGGGTATAAGTAGAGTTATGTTCAATACTGTCCTGCCAGTTCAAGCCTTTACTGGTTGTGTGTTTGTAAGCCATACAATTACCTAGCAGGTAGCTCCTCTCCAAAATCGCCATCTGTGAGTCTGCGATTTAATCCACAGTGGCGAAACATGAATGAGTCGTGTGTGCTTCCTGGGTATTTTGCCACAATATCAGTGATTATGTGTTTGGCGTTGCACACTACCTGGATGTTCAGGGAATGATATGACTTTCTGTTCCTAAACACATACTCATTCTGTGATGGGGGTGTGAGTGCGACATGGGTCCCATCTACGCAGCCAATGACGTGGGGGAATTGGGCTATTTGGTAGAATTCCTGCTTGGTCTGATCTAGTGCCTGTTGTGTGCTGGGAAATTGTATGTGGTGATGCAGCCTCTGAACCATTGCACCAAGGAAGGCGTGGAAGAAGCGCGAAAGTGCACTCTGTGAGACCCCTCCTGCTGTGGCTATCACCCCTGAAAACTCCCTGATGCCAGGAGGTGCAGTGAGCACAGAACCTGGACATGGGTGGGAATGGTGTGTGCCCTGCGTGTGGGGTGTTCCAGTATGGGTCTCAGCTCCTCTATTAACTCCAGGATGCTGTCTGGGTGCAGCCTGTAGTTCACATGGATCTCCTCCTCGGTCAGCTGGAAGAGGGTGATGCGTGCTCTGTAGATCCTTTCCTGGCGTCTCCTTCTCTGTGTAGCATCTCTGATTCGCAGCCTCCTGGCTATCACATACAGCCCAGCCATGGTTGTAAATCCCAGTGGCATTGTGGGCCTGTTTAAATAGATAGCACCTGGTTACCACCTGCTCAGAGTTGGTGGTAATTGAGAAGTGCAAATTTGCGAATTTCATAAAATCGCTAATTGCGACTTTTACCTACATCTCAATTTGCGAATTCGCATTTAGCGAGAACGGTAGTAGCAAATATCGCAAATGATGTGACGCTGATTGCGAATTCGCTAAATAATTCGCAGACTCATTGGTACGCAAAAAAGGTAATCGCTAATTTAGCGATTCCCATTTTTGCACAGCGGAAACCTTTCCTACATAGGAACGGTCTGTTTTGCGATCGCATACACCCTAATTTTTGCGATTCGCAGTGTTTGCGATCGCAAAACAGCTTCCTACATATGCCCCTAGGTCCTAACTATATCTACCTTCTGGCGAGTCGGTAATATGTATAATAAAGGTAGGAACAGAATGCTGTTGGCGTTCTGACAAACAATAAATGCACCAGAGAGAGCAAAGAACCACTCCACAAATTATAGCGCACCTACCTCACTGGGGATAGAAATAAGGGCATCTAGAACAACATAAGTGAGCCTTCCTTGGTAAAATGTTCATTTAAAACAGAAGGTATAGGGGGCGTTGAAGATGGCCCCCATTAACGGAGCTCCATTGCAGCAGCGAGGAGATTTCAGCCTCCTCTCGTCTTCTCTCAGCCGCCGGACCTCTTTTTCTGTAATGCACATGAAGTGCAACGTTTACTGAACACAACAACATCAACAGGTGACATTTTACCCCAATACTTTCCGAATATGCCGACAGGACTGTTTGCGTGCTGACGGCCTGGTCGCACCCGCCATTTTGAATTCTTTCATGAGGTAATTATCGGCTATATCCTCAGTGCGAGTCAATTTTTTGTCTACATGGCTCATACTCATTCTTCATAAGATCAGTTCTGACTTTTTGAGCTTTCTGGGAACATACTTTTCCATCAGTAATCTCCTCAATTCTGAACTCTTGTTTCCTTATATTTTGTAAAGGACTGTTTTGAGAGACTGCATTATCACATATTGATATTATTACAATTGAAGTCATATATTTATATCCACGGCTTCAACTCAGTAAACGCTCCTCTGTATAGGGAAAACCAGGAATTTAAAACTAAACATGCTTGTGATGACCAGTTGTCAGTATATAGTGGATACCAAAAACTCTTTTTCCCTCCTAGAATCTACTATGGAGCACTCTGATATATTGTCTCAGGAATCACTTCCGTAATGCTGATCCTTTACCCCCAAAGCTCCTCTAAACAACCTTCTAAAATCCCAACAACAGTTTCTCTACCAACCAGCAAAATACCTGAGAAAGATCCTCCATCCCCTGTCAAACATATTACCTCCATCTCTATGGAACTTATTATAGATGAGATTCGGGCATTAAAACCTTACATGGAGGACACTAATACAAAGCTTCAACAACTCGACAGTAAATGGTCTCTGATAGAAATTATAATTTCTAATATGGAACAACAGATAGGTGATATTCAAGACACTGCTTGAGATGTTAACCAACTCTAAACAGAGGTAGCTTGCCTCAAAAAGGTGACTAAGGATTTAGAAAATCACAATCGGTTCACAATCTTTGCATTTATGGCCTTGTTGAATTTACGGAGGGTTCTCAACCTATTTACTTTTTTCTGACTTCTATTCCCAAAATTTTAGATATGCCTGAGCCTACGCGGTTAAACGTACAGCAAGCCCACAGTCTTGATCGTTGCTCCCAGCATGCCTCGTCATTGCAAAAGCCTCAAAGTGCCACCATCTTCTTTCTAGAATACCAGGATCTTCTCACAGTGATCAAAGCAGCTAAAAACAAGGGTTATATTACTTTGCTAAGTCCACAGCAGATAGAAGGAAAAGATTTCTTGACATGCATCCTGCATTGCGTTCGCTTGGAGCCAGATTTGGTCTCTTTCACCCAGGCTTCTTTAAAGTAATCTACAACAACAAAGCGACAATGTACGAGGATCCATCCATGTTGCAGAAATGTATTGACAGCTGTTAAATTGAAACAATGGACACTTCTAAACGTTCATATACTTGAGTGCAGTATTTGACATTTGCTTCATGTCTCTCACTGTTTATGTTTATATATCCTTGTTAATCCACCATTTGATTTAATGATTTCCATGTATGTTCTACATGAGACCATAATGTATTTCTTTTTCTTTGGTTCCCTAGGTAATCCTTCTTTTCATGTGTCTCATGGTCTTATATATACTCCCATAACCGTGGTCTTGACTCCATCTCTCCTGGCTGTCTCTGGATCCTGGTTGTGTCATCTTCCCCTTAGTGGTCACACCACCCCAACTATTTGTCTTGCTATTTGGTATGTTTCTTGTCTTATTTTGTACCTTTTGTTGTAACTATTTCTTCATTCTTATCCCCTTTATCCTTCCTCTATTTATGCCTTTTTTTTTCTTCTTATGTTTCTACTTTTATTTCTGTCTCTCATCTCTTTCCAAAACTTATTTTAGGGCTATGCTATTTGGATATCTTTAACTTACCACATTCTTTTCTTTCCTTTTGATTTTCCTGTTAAGAATTGCATAGTTTCACTTTTTACATATAAGAAATTTATTTTCTTATAATAGTTTATATGTAGAGTACAATAACTTCACTGTAATGTTTTATTTATGACTCTCTGTGTTATTGCGTGGAATGTTAAAGGGTTAGGTTCGCCCATTAAATGAGAGAGGGTTCTTACTCATTTAGCCAAATTAAATGCTGATATTGCTTTACTACAGGAAACTCATGTCACTGACCTAGAAGCCAAGAGGCTTGTACGTAATTGGGTGGGTTATGAGTTTACTTCACCAGACACTGGGAAAGGTAATGCTGCTGTAATTCTGTGTAAGAAAACTTAAGAGAATATTCTCACCCCAAGAAGGATTCTAAAGCCAAGACAGAAGTAACATAGTTATAACCTTCTGAAAACACACAAAGAAGGACAGTGGACCAAAGGGGCAACCAATCAGGCACCAATCCAATGCAATCACCAATTGAAATTATTCCAATATAAAAGTAGATCCTTGTGTGCAAAATCTCCAAAAGTGCCCCCTGTCCAAGCGTACTCCCCTGCTACCAGGGGCAACCAAATGAAAAACAAAATTGGAGATGCACCACTTTGCTAAAATGTTCCAAAACAGAAAAGTCCTTTGAATAATAATTCTTTAGAAATCCACAAATTCGTTATACACTGATCAAGTTTTTTTTCCTTTCCTTTATTGGTTCTTTCTTTAAAAGACAAACAGCCAACGCATTTCGTCCTGAAACACAGGACTTCTTCAGGGCAATGCTGGAATTTATGTAGAGAATTTGAAATGATAATCCTGACCAAATATTATTTTGCGATAAGGGTTATATTTAGACCCTTACGTTCCGCTCATCTATCTGAGCCAGTACATAATCCAATCAAACGAAAAGATGATGTAAAGTTGATTATTCTTCCAATTTCCTTAATATCACCTGTAACCTTATTGCCAGAGGCGGAGCCTGTGTGGTATGATAGCCACAATAATATAATACCATAAAGCAATTATTACTCCCTAAACCATATCAAAAATATGGCCAAAATCCTCGTTATCAGATAATCCAACGCCGCATCGTGAGTGGCGTTCTCCTGCCGCCCAACCTGGGCGGCTGGCTCAGATAGATGAGCGGAACGTAAGGGTCTAAATATAACCCTTATCGCAAAATAATATTTGGTCAGGATTATCATTTCAAATTCTCTACATAAATTCCAGCATTGCCCTGAAGAAGTCCTGTGTTTCAGGACGAAACGCGTTGGCTGTTTGTCTTTTAAAGAAAGAACCAATAAAGGAAAGGAAAAAAAAACTTGATCAGTGTATATCTAATTTGTGGATTTCTAAAGAATTATTATTCAAAGGACTTTTCTGTTTTGGAACATTTTAGCAAAGTGGTGCATCTCCAATTTTGTTTTTCAGTTATAACCTTCTGTTAAAAGGCCATGAATTATAGAACTTTTTCATAGAATTTTGTTCTTTTGGAGGGTTATGACTCATTTGACTATCACTTTAACTGATTTATAAATGATCATCTATCAAAGATCATGAGGGAGTAGATTTTACTTACTTAATCTAACACTGTGTTAGTCACAACTCTGAGATATGCAGAGCTGCTTTTGTTTAACTTGTTTCAGAATTTAAAATCTAATTACTGCAATTATCATATTCTTTTGAACAATGGCCTCTGAAAACAGGGCCAGACTGGAAACCAAAACCAGCCCTGGCAAAATTATTCACAGCCCAAAATTGCAGGAAGCCACAACTAGAATAGGATCATGGGCGCATGGGTGAGTCATGGCAGCCCTCCTGCATTGAAGGCAGCCCTCCTGCATTGAAAGCAGCCCCCTATGCTGCGGCCTACCGGGGAAATTCCAGAGTGGTAGAATGGCCAGTCCGGCCTCGGAGGCGAATTGGATGATTGAATGAAAAGAATATGGTTTTCAGCGGTGAATAAGAATAAAACAAACAAACAAACACAAAAGTTTGTTTTGAGAGCTTTTTTAAAAAAAAAAACACAAATGATGATGAGGTTATTAAGTGCGTAATGCTTCAGCATAACAGATGAAAAAAACTGGAACCCTATTGGGACTCTAAAGGTGTGCATGGCAGGTGGAGGGGTTTTGGTATGGTGCTTAAGTACAACGCGAAATTCTGGCACATGTATGAGGGAGGCCTGGTGTATGTTTCAGAATGTGTGAGTTACGAATGAATTGGTGAGTGGTGGGTCCATTGAACGCCATGTCATGTTGTAGGCTGATGATAGCCAACTCAAACAACATAGACTGCTCAGACACTCTCCCTGTACATTTCTATGAAACCTGTTGGGCCAGTGGGTGGCGAATGTCTTCAGCTGATTCCACTTCTTCCAGGTGCAGGATGCCCTAGGCTGTGTGAAATTCACCCACCCTCCACTTCTTATGATGTAGCCACCGTCCTTTGCAATGGGTCGAACAATGAGCTTTCGGTTCCACGGTATACACATGATAACTGGGCCAGCCAGAACTAATCTCAGTGTGGACACTGGGCAGGGGGCCCACAAAATCTAGCCAGCAACAGTAACAAAATGCCTAACCAGAACTGCTGCTCACAACTTGCTGAATGGGGCAGGAACTTAGGTTGGTTCTGGCAGCCCGTCTATAGTACCATAGGACTATATCTTCTGGAACCCTCAGACAGTACTATGTGGACTGTCACTGGCTCATCACTGAAGAGCCCTGCACACCGGTGAAGGAGAGAAGATGGCAGGACCACAGGTAGAATCTCAGCCAGATTGCTGCGCTCCCTGCAGACTGAACCTAAGTCTGGAACAAAATGTTGGTTCTCTTTGCTGTTGCGTTGTCGGAAGTGAAGAAAAACCAATTCTGTGGTGAAAAGCTGGATTGTGCCTGCTAGGTGAAAGGACTTAATTCCTGGGAAAATCTCAGCTGCCAGGAAGTACCTGCATGAGGACAGCTCGAAGAGCTGATAATGTCCAGGAGCCTCAAGGTCTACCTAGCTGTTAAGGAGGGAGAAAGAAAGATATTTTGGTCGAGAAATTGCTCCATTGCCTTTGCAAATTGAGATGGGTGAGGGTGAGCCTGCATCTTCCCCCACCCACACTGAACCTGTAATGGACCCCAGCTTACATTTCTTCAGCACCAGAGGGACCAAGAGACAGTTAGGTCTAGATTTACTATTCTTCTGTGTGAGTGCTCACACAAGTATAATCAGCGCTTTGCAATAGGAAAGCGTTTCAAGCTGGGGTATCAATTAACTTTCTGATGCTAGAGTGTTATAGGGAAAAAACTTGACCCATGCACAGTATCGAAAATGTTTCGTATAAGAAAACACCAAAACCCTATTAATTTATCCAAAGAGGACACAAAAAGGTCAAAATAGTGGAAAAATTATTAGGATTTGATACAAAGTCAGCTCTATAAAGGAGTGTGACCTGGCTTTGTGTCAAATTCTAATGTCAAATGAAACCAGGCGCTAACAAGGGGCTAGCAGAACATCATGTGACATTCTGACGCATAATGTTTAACTTCCAGGAACTTATACATTACCCTTTAGGTAACCTGCCATCAGTAAATCTATTACAATCAATGGAATTTGAGGTAGAGGCACACAAACTTCAAGAGAACCTGGGGACCCTACAGTGGGAGCTGGAGCACTGTTTTCCTTTTTATCCCCGCCTTTAGCCAAGGGACTGGTAAGACTTTTCTTGTGGGTGGGGACTTTGTTGTTTGGGTGGTGGGTTTTAGGGATACCCACATTTTTGGCTAATAGAGGACAGAGACATTTTTTTGTGTATCCTCTCTGTGACCATTCAGCACCTTCTGCTTTTAGTGCCTATGATACATTTAAATGCATTGTTTGCTTACATGTTATTAAGAGTCCTTTCATTTTTTAAAGTAAAGGCCTGACTGAACATTTACGTTATTGAGTGCTATCTGTTGTGTCACACTGAATCTGAATCTTTAAAATTTTCCACATCCTTGCTTAAGCCTTTACTGCTCATCCTCACTATCCTGAGAGAGTCAAGTGCCTAAAGGAAGTTGCTTGGTTCATTTCAATGCCTGGATCACCAATTGCTTAGACAGCATCATCTCCATCAAGAGCAACATCCAAATAAAATCCTCCAAAAAGGCTTGCGGGTACACCCAAGAACTCAGAACAGTGAAACGAGACAGCAAACAGTTGGAGAGGAGATGGTGCACCAGCAAGGACACCTCTGACAGGGCAGCCTTCATTACCTCGCTCAACCTCTACCACGGCCTGCTGAGGGCAATAAAGAAGACAACCCTTGCTGCATGCATCGAAACCAGTGCCAACAAGGAACTTTTCAACATCATTAAGGAATTCTCTAACCTGGCTACCAGCGAAAACAACATCACACCCTCACAGGAGCTGTGCGACAACCTTGCCCACTTCTTCCATGACAAGACCGCAACTATATACTGAAACTTCGAACCCCAACCCACACCTACGGACTTCCTCGACAGATACGCCACCACCATAACCAACACGAACCACACACTGACCACCTGGAACATCCTCTCCACCCAGGACACCACCTCCACCATGAAATCCATCCACTCGGGAGCTTCCACAGACCCATGCCCGCACCACATCTTCAACCTCGGAAACCAAAGGATCGGCCAGGAACTCACCACCCTACTCAACACCTCTATCACCACGGCAACATTTCCCGACACCTGGAAACATGCCGAAGTGAGACCACTACTCAAAAAAAAAAACACCAAGCCCAGCGAACTCAGAGGTACCAGCCAATCTCCCTGCTCCCATTCTCAGAGAAGGTGCTGGAATAGTTCATCAACAATCAGGTCATGACACACCTGGAGCAGAACCAGCTACTCGAGGCCTCCCAATCCAGCTTCCGCAGAAATCACAGCACCAAAACCACCCTGATCGCAGCCACCGACGACATCCGAACCCTCCTCGACCAAGAAGAAACAGCAGCTTTGACCCTCCTCGACCTCTCAGCAGGCTTCGACACATATCCTACCACACACTGATCAAAATTCTCCACCACATCAGCATCCAAGGGGATGCGCTCAGATGGATCACCTCCATATCACCGGAAGAATCCAGAGGATCCACCTCCCATCTTTCACCTCTGAACCCAAGGAGATCACCTGCGTGTCCCTCAGGGCTCATCCCTCACCCCCACGCTCTGTAACACATATATGACCCCGCTGGTCAACAATGTCAGATCCCATGGTCTCAACATAATTTCCCACACAGATGACACCCAGCTCATCCTCTCACTCACCGACGACCCCACCACCACCACCAGAACCAACTTCCACAGATGCATGACAAACGTCGCCGACTGGATGAAGAACAACTGCCTGCAGCTGAACACAGACACAACGGAAGTACTGATCTTTGGCAACAGCAGCATCACATAGAACAACTCCTGGGGACCAGCAGACCTAGACCCGCACCCACTCCCTCCAACCATGCCAGAAACCTCAGATCATCATTGACAACAAGCTCACCATGAAATTAAAGATCAACGCTGTCTCCTCCACCTGCTTCCACACTCTGCACATGCTACGTAAGATCTTCAAGTGACTACCCCTACACATGAGATGCACCGTGGCACAATCCCTCATCACCAGCCGACTGGACTACAGCAAATCCCTCTACATAGGAATTGCTGCACACCTTCCACAGAGACTTCAGACCATACAGAACGCCGCAGCCAAACTCATCCTCGGCCTGCCCCGACGAACCCACATCACAACCCCCCTCAGGAAACTCCACTGTCTCCCTGTACAGAAGAGATGCTAATTGAAGCTGCTGACCCACGCACACAAGGCTCTACACAATCAAGGACCTGTCTACATTAACCACCGCCTGAATTTCCACTAACCATCGAGAAGACTGTGCACCGCCTCCCTTTCACTTGCCCACACTCCCGCATCTATGAAGCAGAAGTGTAGAACGCTCCTTCTCCCACATCGCAGCAAAGACCTGGGACAGCCCTGAGACAGCCTCCCCATGCACCTCCAGATGATCACTTCACTTCCTGAATTCTGAATGGCCCTCAAGATCTGGCTGTTCTAATAAGCCTCGGGCCTGCATGCACCCAGATACCCTATCAGGTGATTAACCGCGCTTAATAAATCCTGATTGATTGATTGATTGATTGAAGTTTGGAGTGCACCAGTATTGTAGTCCTGGAATGGCAACAGTCAACAACAGTACACATACAGGATTCTGTTCCGTAACCTCAAACAACCCTAGGACCACAGAAGACTGGCCATATCATGCCTTACAACATTGAGTAAATGTATGACAAGGCAGCAAGGGCAGAAAAACAAAGGCCCTGAAGGGCATAGACTCCCCTGCATGCTGGATCAGAAGGCCGTAGAGTTGGGTGCTTGTGAGGCATAGTGTATGAGGACAGGGAAAGCAGAGACCTGGAAGACCTGGGGAGGACTAGAACACACATACACCCCCAAAAGGGAACCAGGGCCACTGGTAAAACATTGCAAATCAGGGTAGTGCTAATCTGGCATTCCCCTGAAAAACACAAATCTGCAGTCAGCTCAATGGCCAACTGAACCACTAGCACTCACAGTCCACCAATTGACCTAGAGTAATTACCTGACCCTTCCTGTACAATGTCTAAAGTGCAGGATGTCCCTATTAAAAGTACAGGCCACTGCGGCGCTCAGCTAGGTAGTCATACTAAAGAACATTCATAGTTACAAAGTTCAGAAAGTAGGACTCAGAAGCAGAAAGACTTCATAGATAGCACTTTTTATCATTTAGGAACCCTGTGACAAGGTTTGCCGGGAACTGGGAATCACAGGAACAGGAAGGCTTCGAACAAGGAACCTATGAACAGGAAGGACATGGATACTGGTCAGAGAACTAGTGGCCTACAAGAATAAACAACACTAGAATAAAGGGTCAAGGGACTCCAGAACTGTTGAACCAGGACAAGAAAGAGGACCGTTCGTTCTCAAGTACTGGGATACTAGGAGGAAGTAACCAAAGTAAAGTGGCATTGTCTCTGTTATTATAACCGAGCTCAGGAAGCACACACCAAGACAAGAAATAGCACAATTACAGGACCACAATTTTATTATTATTATTCTTTGTAGGGCGCACGAATCATCCCCAAGGGGATCTCTCGGCGCCTGGGTAGCAGACAACCTAGTATGGAAAATGCTCATTAAAACAGCCAGGTTTTAAGATGTTTCTTAAAGAGAGCCAAACTGGAACATGCCCGAAGATCCTCTGGCAGACTGTTCCAGTAACTGGGGGCTAGATGGGAAAAGGTACGGCCACCCATCTTAACTTTCCTGATTCTCCGTGTGCAAAGAAGCTTATGGCTGCTAGATCTCAACTGGCGTACCGGGATATACCATTCCAGTTTCTTTGTTAGGTATTCTGGGCCTAGCCCATGGAGAGATTTAAACACCAGGCATAGAAGTTTGAAAACTGCTCTTTTCCTGATGGGGAGCCAGTGCAACTCTCGCAACAGAGGTAGAGATGGAGTTCGTGCGGGCTTGTTCAAGGCCAGGCGTGCCGCTGTATTTTGGACGACTTGCAGCCTTGACAACAGATCTTCCCTGATCCCTACCAGTAGAGAATTTCCATAATCCAGTCTACTGACTAGAAGCGCCTGTATCAGGACCATTCTGGGAGAGAGATGAATCCAAGGGAAGATCTTTCTAAGCATGCGCATCAAACCAAAGCACTTGCCTGATAGGGACTTGACATGCTCCTCCATAGAGAGTCTGTTATCGATTACAATGCGCAAGTTCTTTGCCCATTTTTTTGGTATGGGAGCTTCTCCTAGTTCCACCGGCCACCACTCCTCAGTCCATAATTCCTCAGCTTTCCCAAACAGTAAGATCTCTGTTTTATTGGAGTTAAGCTGAAGGAAGTTCTTGCTCATCCATGTGGCTATTTTTAACATACAGATCTTAAATCTTTCTCTGGTCGCCCCGGGGTCCTTCTCTATGGGGACTATCACCTGAGTGTCGTCTGCATAGGAGATAGTTTGGAACCCGCAAGATCTAATAATGGTGGCCAGGGAGGACACATAGATATTGAACAATGTGGGACTTAAGATGGAACCCTGTGGTACCCCCTTGTCCACAATTGTAGTCTGGGACACAAATGTGTCCAATTGTACACATTGCGATCTGTCGGACAGAAAACTATGCATCCACTCTAATGCCATTCCTCTGACACCAATCTCTCGCAGCTTATCCAAAAGGATTCTGTGAGAGATGGTGTCAAAGGCTGCCGACAGATCTAGGAGGACTAACATCGTAGGTGTTCCCTCGTCCAACAGCATCCTAATCGAGTCTGTCACCTCCGTCAAGGCAGACTCGGTGCTGTGACAAGCACGGAAACCTGACTGCGAAGGGTCGAGCAGATTATGCTGTTCCAGATAGTCTGAAAGTTGTCGGTTAATCAAGGTTTCCATGATTTTTGAGCAGCAAGGGAGAAGCGAGATGGGTCTATAGTTTTGTAAATCAGCGGGGTCCGCTGATGCTTTCTTGGGCAGTGGCTTGATATAGGCCTTCTTCCATTTCGAAGGAAAGGAGGAAGTATCTAATGACAGATTGCAGATTTCCATAATTGGATTGGACAGCACCGGTGCCAGATCTGAAATGATGTGGGGGGGAGCCACATCTAACGGGGATCCTGACTTAGTGTGTACCAGCAGGGATAAAACTTGCTCAGAAGTGGTGGCTGTGAAAATCTCTAATCTGGGAGAGAAAGGATTGTCCGGGGAAGGTGTTACTGCCCTAATCTCCTCTTCCTGCTCAAAGGAGTCATAGATTTTATCAATCTTCTGTCTAAAGTGCATGGCTAACTCATCACACAACCCCTGCGTAGGAGGACAGGAAGAGTTGTTAGCTCTAGGAGCAGTAAACTCCTTGAGGATCCTAAATAGCTCTTTAGAGGAGCACTTAGCATCGGCAATTCGAGTGACTAGGTATGTTCTCCTGGCTATATTACAATTCTTTAGGTAAATCCTATGTACTACGTTATAAGCCCGCTTGTCTTCCTCTGATTTTGATTTCCTCCATTTACGTTCTCTGACTCTACAAGAGGCTTTTTCAATGGCTAACAGTCACATGCATAGGTTGTTGGAGCTTGGGCCCACTCAAACATTTATCTCCAGAGGAACGACCTTTCTAGCTGCATGAGAGGTAAAGAGAAAAAACTATCACTCAAATCATCTCAATACAGTGCAACCAATGTGGCCACACAATAATCCACTCGACAACTTAATCTGAGTTAAGTAGGGTTTAATTATAAATTTAGAAACAAATCAATGTAAATCAATCTCAACATGACCATGTAGAGGTACAGAAAGACCAAGATAAGTCCAAAGCTCCTGAAGAGATTTATCCTATGTACTACAAGCCAGACGACTAACTCGATGATGATGATGCAGACGATCAGGAAAAAGAATTGAGTATTAAATTTCATCAGATGATTCTCCTTAATAAGCAAAAGCAAGCTATCTCTTCCTACACTACCTTAAAAGGGGCAGCCCTAAGCTAAGAAGCATTTGGTAAAGGTGAAATCAGAAAGGTGTCAGCTGACGGAGTCTTCAGTAGAAGGCACCCCAACAATGGGTCAAGTAGCATAAAGCCACACAGGCAGAAGTGTAAGTCTGCTCTCTGTGAAAACCTAAGATGGCTCTCCTGTCCCTCACTTCGTTCAGCATAAAATATCAATTGCAGTCACAGTAGACAATCCCACATGATCTCTGCCGGTGAATTTCCATAGCTCTGGCACAACTGGATTCTTTCACCAACTTTCCCACATTGATAAGTTGCAACTTCGCTCGTCCTTGGTCTTTCCCCTCCTCTTCCATGAGAACTCGCCTCCTTGCTCGTTACTGCGCTTCTCCATGCCAACTTCATTTTCTATCTAAAGAAAACAAAACCCTCCTATGCTAACTAATGAGGCTTTCTCGCTCCGTACCTGCAGTGGAAACAAAATACAAGTACACTCATTCTACATTGAAGGTTAAATACATATTACATGTTAAACTCTAAACATGAGCATGAACTGAACTGGTTTCTTGAGGTCCACTCTAATAGTGCACAAGGTTACAGAGTACATGCACATTTCTACACACACAATAAACGCAGCTTCTTAATGCATGTATAAATTGTAAAGAATCATGAAGATGTCATTTTAAATGAACCTGCATGAAATTAATTCGTGTTACACGTATAAATGTTTAAACATTAATTTGCACACATTCTAATTTAATAACCTCACAATGAGACACATTTATGTTAACTTATCCTGTCACATAAATATGTAAATGTCACATAAACCTTTATTAATCACATTTTATACATGAGTATGGCATGTGGAATACTTTAAATATGCAATACTCCACTCCCCTTAATAAAGTTAATTACACAGAATATATTGGAGTGCTGACTACTTATGATTATGATGCACTCCTATGATATCTGAGATGGGATCAAGATTACACTTCTCCAGGTCATATACAGGGCACAAACCAGAGAATATTTAGGATTCCAAAAAGGACCGACAACACTGCCAGTGTTGGCATGGTTTCGGAAGAGAGGCCAACACTGGAATGCTTTCTCCTACAATACACCCACAGACTCAGATCATACGCACGCAGTGTATGTTGGAAGTTTCAAGATCCGCTCCCATTACACCACCTTCACTGTGCAAGTCACACCACCCACGCCATATTGGCCAGAGGCATTCTCTTGACATACCTCTGCACGGAGGCCTCTCCGTTTGGAAAATCCACAAATAATAGACCGCAGCCTCTAGCTAAAGTGCCAAGAAGGGAAGGGACTGGGAGAGCAGAGGAGATTGGCATTCTTATGTCAAGAAGGGGACTATTGGCACGACTGTGGGCGAAGGGGACATTATGCATTCACTGTTTTGTGTGTTCCCTGTATTACAACATCTGGGAGTAGCTGGGCGCTACAGTTCATAAGAGGCGTTATGTACACCGTGTGGTGGACTTCTTCATTAAAAACATGCTAGTTTCAACTTTCAAGTTGATGAAATCTGCTACTGATTAACTGAAATTGGTATGCTGAAAAGGTACAATGGTAAACGTATTACCCCATTTATTCCAATAAAAAGCATCAACGCTGGGGAGTTTGGATTTGTATCTTGCACTAACAAGGTGTCACGCATTTCCTCATTCCTGTCGTCAGTATTCATTTAGTAAACTGCCTCTATTCATAATATGTGAAACAGCACCATCTCGTGGTCAAAGTCCAAATCGTGCCAAATTTAAGTCCAAGATTCCGGCGAAGTAAAGACCGAGCGAGGATGAAAACAAACCATGCATGTGTGGTGCAGTTGTAAAGCTATATAAAACTGCAAAAAATGAGAATAAAACGAAAAAACACATTGATCCACTTAATTTGTTTTATCTGTCGTTAAGAATGGGACGGCGTTTAGGGCTTGATGCACAGAGGTAGGATCGCAAAGCAGTCAGCATTTTTAGGTCGAAGCCTACCGAACAGCGCAGGTGTCTGGTTTGCTGAAGACATCTTGGGGACATTGAGAAAGCTTCCCTGGGAATGCAATCCTTTGATTACCTTTGGCTTTGTGGTTTGTAACTCACATTTTCCGGCTTTCCGTTTGCTGGCTTTATGTGCTTTAGGCTGTCCGGGGAGAGTTTGTCCTTCCCAAGGAGTAATGCTGCGATTACTTACTGGTAATGGCATTACTCTGAGTCCTTCTCTCGCCATGATGACTCACTTAGTGAGGACACTGAGCCTCCAATCACAACCTTTTCCCAAATATAAAAATCCATTCCCCCCCTCCTTACTTCCTGTGCCGTACCAAGCCCAAACACCACACAGTTGGACTGGCGGAAAAGGGGGGGAGGGAGGGCCCGAGTCATCACGGTGAGAGAAGGACTCAGAGTAATGCTGTTACCGGTAAGTAATCGCAGCATTACTCCTTCGTCCCTCTTGCAGTGATGACTCACTTAGTGAGATGTACCAAAGCCAGAAGCGGGCCAGGACAACCGTACAGAAAATGCAAACACAAGCTCAACCAAGAGGCAAAACAAAACGGCTTACAACACGTAAGCCAGAACCCTGGAATCCAGCAAATCAGGTGACCTCCGTGTAAAGTTCATGGGCGCTAGGCCCGCATGCTGGTATACAGAGCACACAGACACAGTTGGTTAGGGTGCATAACTGGCCATGAGCACGTGCGTGATAACGCTCATCCTTATCTTATCTTTTCTTAAGGATCCTCAGGTCGCCAGGATCTTTTTACCTGCTGAATAGTGTAAAGGGAAGAAAATCCTTTTCCGTTATGCAATCATTTCTTCTTCAATCTAGTTTTCCTACAAAGACCACTGACTCCGAATTCAGTTTCGTGGGTTTATTACAGCCAAGAATAACTGCACGTGCAAGCACCTCAACACGAGGTTAAAGAAATAAATGGGCACTAATACAAATAGCATCCTACGCAGGAGTCTCATCCGACTCAGGATGAGAAGAATCGTTAACTCCAGAAGTATTAGACAAGCAATAACAGCTCCAATCTCTTTGTTATTCCTCATTTATCTAAACAAGCAGAAACCATTAGCTGTCCCTACTCTATCACTAAGGTGACATACCTACTTAACGAATTTCCCAGGCAAGAGTAAGTAAAAGGTGTCAGCTGTGAAGACTTCCTGAGAAGTACACTCACATAATAATTAAGCTCAGATTTAAGATGCTCCTTCACCAAATCCCTCTCTGTCCT
The DNA here is from genome assembly GCA_963921515.1 of Calotriton arnoldi. Classification (NCBI taxonomy): domain Eukaryota; kingdom Metazoa; phylum Chordata; class Amphibia; order Caudata; family Salamandridae; genus Calotriton; species Calotriton arnoldi. Next base: position 89,797 of record CAWUFW010011637.1, read on the forward strand.
TCTCTCTGTTCTCTCCTACCTCTTCTCTGACTTCCACCCTCGGGGCACTATCCCTAATACAAAACCCAATACAATTGAACACGCCTTTTGTCACGCCTCTTTGGCCAGGTCTTCTTTCTTATACTTTTCCATCGAAACGGTTACTTCATCCTGGACGGTTGCGATGACCTTGAGTCCCAGGCACCTTCTCCGCTGAAAGTATCATCCCTAAATTCCATTGCACTCCCATTTCCATGCCTCCCATCGCTCTAACTTGTGAAACAAAGAGCCAGTCTTTTACTAACGAGGCATGTGTCCTTGCACCTGCAACAGAAGATACGTTCACCAGAAACCCTCTACTGTGCTAATTAAATCTACTGTCGGTGCCCAGAGAGCCTTTCCAAGAGAACCTTCTCTGCCTGAAAAATAAGCTAACATAAGAACAAACAGGCCTTTCCCTGGCGTATATGCAGTCAGGCCTTTACACAATTTAAACACACAAATCTTAATCACGTCTATAAGCATTGGTTCATTATATTTCATATGCAAAAAGTGAACTACATGTGCAACTTAATATGGTACACGTTTAAACTACTGCATCTCGATTACACATGGGCTGATTCATTTATGCATTATTTTACACATGATTCAGTTAAGCCTTACATTTGCATGATTAAAAATAGCACAATTACATTTCTTATTCATTCTGGTAACTGCGGTTTATAACTACATTTTGCTGGTCATTCATTGATATATAGCTGGATATATGCGGGTGCGAGCTATCCGTGATTATGATGCACCCCTACAAATTTCACAAGAACATGGCGCTCTATCAGTTCCCCCTTTGATGACTCCTGTCATCACATTTTATTCAACTCCCTTGGAGAAAGAACCGACCTAAACAGAACTCGTTGCCATTCTCCCTGGTCTGTGAATCTCCATTCTCTTGAGTCTCTGATATTGACTGTCCTGCAGTCTAGCCATTCTCGTCTCATTTTCTCTCAGAGCTCTCTCAACTCGGCCTGCTCGATACCACTTGTAAGCTTTGATCAGACCCCACAGGCAAACCACACAAACCACCACGATCAGGAGAGGTCTCAGAACATAGCCAAGGAATCCCTTTCCCAAATTCGCAAACCAGCTTCCCACTTGACCAAACCCTTTTCCAACTTTTTCCCAAGCTCCCTCTTCAGTCAAGTCCGCTATCTTCGTTGAATAGTAGTGATGTTACTTATATATTTCTCCAGATCCTTGCTGTGGTCTGGTATATAAGTACAGCACTCTTGAACCCTCAATAATTTACAGACCCCGCCCTCTTTTGCCAGTAAGACATCCAAAGCAAGGCGGTTCTGCAAAACCATTGTCCTTATCGACAACATTTCTCCTTCCACCAGTACCAACGATTTTGCTGTGTTCATCGATAGTTCGTCTATCACAGTCGCCAGTCTCCGGATCTTTACATCCTTCAAGATCACTCCCAAACTTGGTATCATGGCTCCAAAGATATCTCCCACTACAACCCCTGCACTCGCACCTCTTCTCACTCTTGAATGCTTACTACCTTCCAAAAGTTCCAAATCCTCAGTATGATAGATTTTTGGAAATATTATTCCCAAGTAACATGTACCATACCAGTTCGCAGGCAATCTCACATATGCATTCCTTCCACACACAAAATACACCGTAGGTATCACTTGTACAGGACCTTGGAGAAAGTTCTTAGCCACATCTGCCATCGTAAAAACATGGTCACACGTACTCTGTCCCACGGGAACCTTTTCATAGTAGGTCTGATATCGTCTCACACACAACTTTCCCCTTTGTTCCTTATCCAAAGCTATAGGACCATAGCTTCCCTTTGTCCTGTGCAATTTTTCCTCCTCTGTCCAATCCACTTTACTATGCCCTGTGTCTCGTGTCTGTGTCAGTTTTCTATATCTGTCTTCTACCTGATCCACAAATTTTTTCTCTATTTCTGATAATGAACACGTCAAATTATGTCGGTGGGCATATGCTGTGTCCAGTTCCAAAGACGGTATGAAGAACTTCCTAAGTCTATCCTCCGACTTATAATAATCATACTTATTCAAATGTTTATAAGCGGAAACTTCAGGAAGCACTGCATCGTAATTGGAAAAGAAATACTCAAACTGATCTCTCTCATAGAATAGACTAAGTAACAGGCTACATGAAATTCCATATGTCAGTGGAAGATGGTGATATCGAATACCCTCATCCACTGAAGCAGGCAACTGCATACACACATAACAATCTTTCGCATCCATCGCATCCACATACTCGTATAGCAGCTTGGCGTAAGCATTGAGCTTGAAATCACTTCTAGACAAATCTACATGCAATCTACGACTTTCTTCTATCAGCAAAGCTTTGTTAGCTCCTATGGTTACCTCTTTTTGGCTAGGTGTAGTAGGTGTAGGAGTCCCTGGCACCCCCTGCACTGCTAGCTCATGTGGAACTGTATATGAGACTATAATTACTACGATTATAGAAAATATCACACCACCTATGAGTATGCCTACAATCATTTTAGATCTACGATTTGGATCTCCAACCTCCATGGTTTCGAAAGTTCTCAAAAAGTTCTTGGTTTCAGCAATGAACACTCAAAGTCTTTGTCCTTCCACTCGTGACTTGCTTAACCAGCTCGAGCAACTTTGAAACTTCTGGAAATCCCCTTTTCAGCCACAGTCTTATTTACATAGTCCAGAAAAAGACTTCCCTAACTCTCGTTCCTCTTCGGTGGAAAGTCCCTAAGTTTACTCTTCTTCCACTCGGACCTAGGTTATCTTCTTCTTTAGACTTTTTATTTACAACCGGTTATATTTCATCCACAATAAGATCATTAGTAAGCACTTCCAGAACGTGATACAAAAGTTCAAGACGCAGGATTAGCATTTCGTGTGAAGACGGCTCAAACCCAAAAGACGGAAATTCGACTCGATGCAAAACCAGTTGTCGGACTTTACTCAGAAGCGGGGGATTCGGAACGGTGAGGGTCAGTATTCCTTCGACTTCGAGCCCTGGCAACAACAGCACCACCTTCACTACCACATTCGGGCTCTTGCTGACCACCTGCACAGATCTCAGTCTCCCCGTACTCACTACCCCCTGCATCAGTCACAGTGTAAGTCCACTCAGGGGTAGAGTATCTCCGGCAGGGTACTCTTGTTCTTTTCGACCTTCGCCGACCCTCTTGAGTCTGCTCTTCGTCACTTGCTTCCGTCTCAGACGTTTCAGACACTGGAGCAAGATCTCTTTCAGGTGCCAACCTCAGATTCAGTCGCCTCTGTCTTTCAGGCCAACCTTCCTCAGTTCTGGTCGTTCTTCCGCCTTCCCCTGCTATACCCAGTGCACCACTTCCTCCTTCTGCTGAATCTGACTCTACTCCACCCACTGCACCACCTCTGTCTTCTGAGTCAGAGTCACTGTTCGGATTGTCGAAATCCCTTTCAGCTTGTTCTGGTGCACCACCAGCTGTGTCAGCGACCCTTACAGCTTGACTTGTCCTCTCATGTGGCCCTGCCACATCAGCTGGATTTTCATCTACGAGAGGAGCTGTTTCTTCCAAGGGTGCTGAAACTCTGCGGGTATGGGAGGCATGTACCCAGTTCGGCAATCCTCCACACTTTACTGCTGTATTTGTTACCAGTATCACCTGGTACGGGCCTCGCCAGCGAACATCCAAACAGCTCTTCCTTACGTGCTTTCGGACAAGCACCCAGTCGCCGGGACACAGGTCGTGGCACAGATCACTCGAGGCCGGAACAGCTGCAGCTTGCACCTGCTGGGACACAGAACGGACCACATCAGATAGTCCTTTACAGTAATCGAGAATCAAGTCATCAGTGATGTTAATCAAGGCTGTAGCTGGTACTGCTGGCAACCGCATTGCCCTCCCCATTAATATCTCGTGGGGGGACAATCCGGTCCTCCTATCTGGGACACTTCGCATGCTCATTAGTACGAGCGGCAAAGCGTCAGGCCATTTCAGGGACGTTGATGAACACATTTTTGCCATCCGGGCCTTCAAAGTTCCATTGACCTGTTCCACCATCCCAGAAGCCTCTGGTCGGTAACTGCAATGGAGTCTCTGATCAATATTCAATGCGGCACAAAGTAACTTCATGATTTCACTGTGGAAATGTCTTCCTCTATCTGATTCCAAAGAGGTTGGGATCCCGAATCTCGGGATGAGCTCCCTCAACAATAACTTAGCCACTGTGAGAGTGTCACACCTGCGTGTCGGGTAAGCCTCCACCCACCGTGAGAATACACATACCAACACCAAGATGTATCTCAACCCATTGCACTTAGGCATTTCCACGAAGTCTAATTGTATCCTATTGAAGGGCCCTCCTGACCTCCCAATGTGACTCAAGGTGACTAATGTTTTCTTTCCAGCATTCATCTGCTGACACGTGACACACCTCTGACAAACAGTTTCAGCCATTGCACAAAACCGTGGATTATACCACGTCTGTCTAAACACACGCATCACTGCATCTCTACCAAGGTGTACCGGTCCATGTATCAGTCTCGCCCCCGGACTCAGCAGATTCTCTGGTAATACAGCTCTCCCATCACTGGAGACCCAAACATCCACATCCCCTCTTTCGCACCCTGCTTTGATCCATCCATTCCGTTCCTGATCTGAAACTTCATCCTGCAGTCGCTTGAGCTCCTCCCAAGTGTCTGCCATGGCCAACATCATGTTGAGCTCGGTTCTTTCTTGGCTCTCTCCTGTGTAACCCTCTGTAAATATGCATCCCTGTTCTGCACAGAAGCGGGCAACTTCGTCCGCATAATTGTTTCCCAAAGACACAAAATCCTCCCCCTTCCCATGTGCCGTGCACATTACAACTGCGACTTCCTTCGGACATTGCAATGCATCTAACAGTTGTCTTACATGTTCTCCATTCCTAATGGGTGAGCCAGATGATGTCACAAATCCCCTCTGGGACCACAGCTGTCCGAAGTCATGAACTACACCAAACCCATACCGACTGTCCGTGTAAATCGTGATTCGAATTTGATCAGCGGCCAAACAGGCACGAGTCAAAGTAATGATTTCAGCTACCTGCGCGGAGCGTACTCCTTCTAGGCAGGCAGCCTCAACCACCCCGGAAATGGTACATACAGCAAACGCTGCTCTTAATTGACCGACACTGTCCCTTAGGCATGAACCATCGACAAAGACTACTGCTGATCTTACAGTAGACCCGTATGACCAGTGTCAACCAAAAGCGTGGTAGGATGACCATCAATAGCTGCCTCCACAAAAGGTCCTCTCTGGTCTACCTCCAAGACTGCTCCAAGTGTGCAGTCTTCCTCCCCCCTCAGGCACCGTCAGGATAACGGGTCGGGGCTATACTCATCATACCCTTCGAACAGGGGAATCTGCTGATAAGTTCGTATTCCGTGCGGGATCCTTGGTGGCTGTGGGACCTGTACTTGTTGGTTATGTGCCCCCCCTTTCATCGATCTGGGCCTCATTACAGTATTGACTATCTCCGTCACAGGTGCCTGAACCCCTTCTACCTCCTGCTGCACTTGGTTGGCTGGGTTCAAAGGGCACTCGCGCTTCCAATGCCCGATCTGGTGACAAAGATGACACGCAGTGGTCTTCTTCAGTGTCGCCACATCCACCCCCGTCTTGGGATCAATGGGTTTCCCTTTTCCCTGTCCTTGCCCATTCTGGTTCCCTTGGTAATTCCCTTGCCTTCTTCCTAAGGTCCCTCCACTAGGCTGGACCTGAGCTGTCTGCATCTGGACGAGCATCAATTTGTCCTTTAGCTTACGATGCTTCGAGTCCACTTCATCGCTACAGTACCTCGCATACCGCAAGATTTCATCTACCGGCTTGTTCTGCCAACAGATCAAATGGTGCTGTATCATGAGGCTGACTTCTGGTCTTAGGCCTAGCACAAACTTTGAGACAAACTGTCCCATATCCTTGGGGTCTAATGCATCTAATCCGCTATACTGTTTAAAAGCTTGCAGAAGTCTTTCATAATATTCGTGCACCGTTTCTTTAGGTTCCTGCACAGTTCAGTCTATCTTGACCCAATCTATATCTTGAGGCGAAATCTTCAGTTTCAACCATGTAATCACTTGCTCGAACTTTTTCATAACAAGGGGTGACGGACCATTCGTGACAGCATCCCTTTCAGGTTCAACAGTCGGCCACTCAACGGCGATTTTACAAGCTGTCCACAAATCTCCCGGCACCACTATGTCAAACAAGGTGTTCAAATCAGTCCACAGCACCTTCGCAATTTTAACAAACCGCTCAACCTGTTTGTACCACTCTACGGGTTTCTCCCTCAGCCGAGGAAAGTCATTTGTAAACGCAGCCAAGTCACCTCTACTCCACGGCACATATACGTACCCTCCGTTCTGTACTTCCCGTAAAGGAAAGTTTCCAACACCCGTTGCCCCTCCCCCCGGAGGTGGCGTTTCTCCCACTATTTTCTTTGCTATTTTCTTCTTTGACCACCTTTCCTCCCATTTGTCCAACAAGTTCCATATCTGCATCCCTACAATCAGATCTTTAGCATGCGTCCTTAATCCTGTGATCCTTTTCTCCTCCAGTTCTTGATCACTATATTGCAACCTATGTGGTCCTTGCAATGTTTTTGTTTTATTCAAGTCTACCTCATATCTCCTGGCTAATGCCGTCAATTTCTCATGTGCTATCCTTGCTTTCCGAGTTACATCTTTTGCTATGAAAAGCAGCTCATCTGACCCATAAATTTCTATTCTTTCCAAAGGCAGACTTCCGCTAATCATTTCGTCTACTTCTGCTTTTAATCTTACTACGTCCAGCAACCTTGCCTGTACTGCACTCTTTAGTATTTCTCGACAAACTGCGCCATTCTGCTCATCATAGTCACCACTTTGTTCTTGTGACTTGCTCTCTTCTATCGTATTCCTAAAGCTTGATCTGGTTTCGGAAATTTCTCGTTCCCTATCACCTGGCATTCTATCACTTTGGTTTCTTACTGTTGGTGTCCACATCCTCAAAGCTGACTTAGATTTGTGCAAAGATCTTGGTCTGACTGGTCTCTCATCCTCCTGTCTAAAAGAGGAGTCTGCAGTGGCTGGTAATGGCGTACTTATGTCTAATGGCTTTGGGAAGTGAATCACTTGTACTCCGAACCCATTCCCACTAGCGCTGGTTCCTTCTTCTCCTCTCGTCTGTACTGAACTTCCTTCTCTTACTCGGTCTGGGTCATATACCGGTACTATAGGGCCAATGGTAACCGGTACTGTCAGGGAGTCCGGTAATCGGGTATTCCCTATGTAAGGCTGTGTTGCCGCTCCCTCTGTTCCTGTGGAAATTCTTCCCACTACTCTCATGTTAGTCTGATTCTGCGTCTCACCCAGTTCCCCTGCTGAAGTCGATTTTCCCTCTTCTAAATCTGGATTAAACAGAGGTGGTCTCTCTGCCAGCAACCTATCTAACAGACTGTCATCGGTATCACTGTCATCCTCTTCAACTCTTGTTATTTTCCCATCTTTTATTAACAGTGGGTACAACCTATCTCCTTCGATCGTTTCCACTCTCCACCTTTTCTCCAGTGCATCCCACCTCGCATCTTGAAAGGCCCTGATTGATTTCTTCACCCTTTCCTGGCTCTTATCTCTTTTCCGGTCATACGCTGCCCTAATCCATGCATGTACCGCCTCAAACTGTGTCGGTCTAGGCAGTGGTCGTAAAGAAGCTATTATAGTCTTTAGCTGGTACAACACCTCTAACCTGAAAGTGCCATAGCGTGGGAAAGTCAATTCTCCTTCCCCTTCTGTCATTTTATGCCAGTTCTCAAGCCAAATTAAGGTATGCAATCCTACATTTGTAGCCATATAATGTGCCGGTGTATCCTCGGGAGGGGCTTCCTCTCCACCCCGAGTAACCACATGTCTGTCACCTCTGCAAAGTTCTCGTAAAACTTTAAAACATTTCATGGTAAAGCAGATATCTGTTCGCACCCAATATTTTGTTTTCGCTTCCTGGTTCAATCCACCAATGCCAGCGCGGCTCACACCAACCGGCCTATCACAGCGCAGCACTGTCTGACGTCACTCTTCCTCCGCTCGCAGCAGTTCCCCTCCTTGCTAATTCTCTCGTTCTCGTTCGCACGTGTCCCAGTCACACTCTGAAGCAATGGTCCGTACTACCGACCAATTACCTCTCTGACCGTCGGTCCTCCAATGACCGATCAGCCTCTCGAAATTGTTGACCTCAATCTGGCAACTGTCTGTCCGCGAACGACCGGACAATCACCTCTGACACAATCGATAGGATCCAAACGCTCAATGTTCTACACACAACAACCTACGACCAGCGTCGGTTATTCACACTCTCACGCATGTGCTCCCTATCCTCAGTGGGTTGATCAACGACGTCTCATGACCCCCACAATCTCTGGTCAATGATCTCAATTCTGGGTGTCTTCTACACCACAATATCTCTCGGCCCGCGCGCGCTCACGGTCCGATCCTCAATCACATGACTCTCATTCCAACTCCACAAGACATCACACAACGAGCAAACACCGCAATCTAACAACCATCACCCTTTTCATACTCACTCTACCACGAACTACTACTTCCGCCGCACCGTCACTCTCCGTCAGTTTTCAGCGACCGCCGACGTCCTTCTCTTACGATCCACTGGATCACCATCACTGGGGTTCTATGGGGCAACTAATCTCTCATCCTAATCTAGATCTCCCCTTACTATCAGAGATAACCATCCTACTCTGCTACCAACTGATAACGCTCATCCTTATCTTATCTTTTCTTAAGGATCCTCAGGTCGCCAGGATCTTTTTACCTGCTGAATATTGTAAAGGGAAGAAAATCCTTTTTCGTTATGCAATCATTTCTTCTTCAATCTAGTTTTCCTACAAAGACCACTGACTCTGAATTCAGTTTTGTGGCTTTATTACAGCCAAGAATAACTGCACGTGCAAGCACCTCAACACGAGGTTAAAGAAATAAATGGGCACTAATACAAATAGCATCCTACGCAGGAGTCTCATCCGACTCAGGATGAGAAGAATCGTTAACTCCAGAAGTATTAGACAAGCAATAACAGCTCCAATCTCTATGTTATTCCTCATTTATCTAAACAAGCAGAAACCATTAGCTGTCCCTACTCTATCACTAAGGTGACATACCTACTTAACGAATTTCCCAGGCAAGAGTAAGTAAAAGGTGTCAGCTCTGAAGACTTCCTTAGAAGTACACTCACATAATAATTAAGCTCAGATTTAAGATGCTCCTTCACCAAATCCCTCTCTGTCCTTCTCTCTGTTCTCTCCTACCTCTTCTCTGACTTCCACCCTCGGGGCACTATCCCTAATACAAAACCCAATACAATTGAACACGCCTTTTGTCACGCCTCTTTGGCCAGGTCTTCTTTCTTGTACTTTTCCATCGAAACGGTTACTTCATCCTGGACGGTTGCGATGACCTTGAGTCCCAGGCACCTTCTCCGCTGAAAGTATCATCCCTAAATTCCATTGCACTCCCATTTCCATGCCTCCCATCGCTCTAACTTGTGAAACAAAGAGCCAGTCTTTAACTAACGAGGCATGTGTCCTTGCACCTGCAACAGAAGATACGTTCACCAGAAACCCTCTACTGTGCTAATTAAATCTACTGTCGGTGCCCAGAGAGCCTTTCCAAGAGAACCTTCTCTGCCTGCAAAATAAGCTAACATAAGAACAAACAGGCCTTTCCCTGGCGTATATGCAGTCAGGCCTTTACACAATTTAAACACACAAATCTTAATCACGTCTATAAGCATTGGTTCATTATATTTCATATGCAAAAGTGAACTACATGTGCAACTTAATATGGTACACGTTTAAACTACTGCATCTCAATTACACATGGGCTGATTCATTTATGCATTATTTTACACATGATTCAGTTAAGCCTTACATTTGCATGATTAAAAATAGCACAATTACATTTCTTATTCATTCTGGTAACTGCGGTTTATAACTACATTTTGCTGGTCATTCATTGATATATATAGCTGGATATATGCGGGTGCGAGCTATCCGTGATTATGATGCACCCCTACAAATTTCACAAGAACATGGCGCTCTATCATGCACTCAGCCCCTTTTATTATCAGGGTCACCTGACTGGTGACGCCTGTGGTGGGTGGGTGTAAAGTGTGGTTGAGGCACAGGGTTAAACACTAGAACGTGTCCAGCAGGACACTACATCCCTCCCAAAATTTAATGAAAAGAAACAAACGAACGTCCAACCTGCAAGACAACAAATCAACAGTATACAGCACCAAATGAGTCTCTTCAGGCGATCTGCTGGGCGGTGTTAGTGTTCTAGACCACAAAGTCAGGAAGCTGGAATCCACCTCAGCGGTACAGTTCAGACCGGCCTGGTCTCGCTGTGTTGGAGTTTATGTACAAGGTCCAACTATCGGTGCATCTGGAGCGGTGATGGAATCCACTCTGGAGATCTCGCAGGTGTTCAGAGTCCGGTGTACGACAAACCTTAGTTGTTGGAGACGATCACGGTGCAAGAGGCCTTCTCTTGGAGGCGCTGTGCTTGATGGTCTTTTCGAGCTCCTGACGGCCAAGCAACTTCCGACTTGCATTTCTTGCCTGGACACCTCTCTCACTGGAGCCTCTCAGACTTGCCTCTCATGCTTGGACCCCTCTCTCACTGGAGTCTCCTGGAGGGCCTTCCTGCTGGGCTGCGATGGGACCGTGTGGACTGTGCGGGCTTTGAGTAGGCCGCGCGAAGGCGTCGCTGAGGAACTGCCAACAGGACCCACAGCCAAGTCGCTCATGTGGCCGCAGAGGGTGATGTTATCAGCCTGGATGTTCTCGCCATCAGGACTTGGGTCTATGCCTTCCTCGAATGGTCTTTAGATGCCCAGTCTTCAACTGTGACCTCCATGCTTCCATTGCCCGTCGTGGAGCTGCTGCCGATGCATCTCTCCTATTCGGATTCCCCTCTCACAGGAACTCCGTCGAGGCCCTTGCCCCTGGATTGCCACGTGACCGCGTGGGCTGTGCGGGCCTTTCATAGGCCGCGCTGAGGGGTCGCTGCGGAACTCCCAACAGGGCCACGGCCGAGCCTCGTGTAACCCCAAGGGTGGATGATCCAATGCTCGGGTATGCTCTTCTTCGGCGGGCTCCAGGTTCATGGGGGCACACAGAAGGTTCCTGGGCATCCAGCCTCATTGAATTCAGGTTGCCTGGAGTGTTGTGATCTGCTCGGGTGGTGCGATACTCCTTTGATATCCTTGATGCACTTGGATGATGAACATGGTTATTTTTCTTCCTTCACTGGGTGGCGTCCTGCCACTCTCTTTTCTTCTTCACGTTCTTCCTTCTTCTTTTTCTTTTTCGCGACGTGGTCCAGTCCCATCTTCTTTCTCCTGCACTGACCAGGCCTCTCCATGTGGCGTGCACTCCACACGTGTCTCCCTGGTCTTGTCCTCCCCTAGGACACTGCCTTCACCTTGATCTGTGACTGGACCTGTCGTCGCAACCTTCTTTCATTCGTTTACTACTGACTTCCGGTTACTATTGACAGACTTCTCTTCTGTCTCTTCCTGGTCCTCTTCACGGACCTCTTGTCGGATCTCTTCTCAGGTCACTGCTCTCGGACGACTTCACAGGTCACTTCGCTCTCTGACCTCTTGTAGTCGGCGTCATCCTTGCGACCATCTGGCAGGTTGGCTTCTTCCTCCTTGCGACCATGTGGCGGGTCGGCTTCTTCCTCCTTGCGACCATCTGGCAGGTCGGCTTCTTCCTCTTGACCATCTGGCAAGTCGGCTTCTTCCTCCTTGCGACCGTCTGGCAAATCGGCTTCTTCCTCCCTGCGACCATCTGGCAGGTCGGCTTCTTCCTTCTTGCGACCATCTGGCAGGTCAGCTTCTCCCTCCTTGCGGGTCTTCGTGCTTCTGGTGGTCTGCGCAACCACTTCTTCTTCTCTCTGCGATCGCATTGCTTCGGCGCGCTTCTGACTGCGCCCTTCGTTTGCTTCATTGGGCGCACTTGCTGTGCATTCTCTTCAGTCTTTCATTCGTGGAGCTGTAGCCGCTGTTCCTGTGCTGCTGCGCACTTGCCTGGTGCTGGGTTCCTGAATCACCCTTGTTTTTCTGGTGGTGCTCCTGCCTTTTCCTGCTGCTGCAGCGACAACCTGTGGCCACCAGGAACCACTGCACCTTCTGTCCCCGCTATGTTTAGGGCTCCCTTCTAGCCGATACCCTTCTCGCTGTCGGTGAGTTCTGCAGCTCCTGTTCCTGCGCTGCCTTTCCCCTTAGACGCTCTTCAGGGGTCCCTTGACACCATGAGCTTGCTCCTCGTGCTCTACCTCCTGCGCATATTCGTCTTGCTCGCCTTCCTGATTTGCTTGTCTCGGTATTCAGAGTATGTGCACTGCCTCACCATTGGTTGTGGGTTGCTAATAGCTGTCCCTGTTGTGCATTCACGTACTCCTGACGCTTTCCTGCGCACTCCTCACACAGTGCCTTAGGTGCATGCCTTGCTGCCTCCTCGTGCTGCTCCTTCTCCTGGCACTGATTTATTTATATATTTTTTTTGTTTGAGGATGCCCCTGCTTGCCATCCGGGCAGCTCTCCATTAGCCAACTACTCTCTGTTGGTCCCAGCAGCCTGGAACTGCCTCTGAGCAACCTCAGTGCTCTCCAGTCACTCTGTCCCAGTGCTGTTGCACATTATGTGTGCAGCGGGTGCGTTATTGCTAGACGGCCACTAGGTGGCAGTGCCGCATTCTTTTTCCCAAAACCTCGGCAGCTTCTCACACGCTGCAGGCTTCGTGCTTGGGAATAGCGCGGCCTGAATTCACTCTGCAGGGCCTCCCGGGCCACATTACTGCCCCGAGGGACATCCTCTCCACCAGGGTAGGTACTCGTCTCTTCTATTGAGCCCCTGCAGTCTAGATGCACGTTCAGTGTTTGTGGGGAGGGACCCTACTTCCACCTCCCAACTTCCTTCTCCGCAGCACTCTGCCTTCATTACGGGCGCGCAGGCCTCCCGTGATCCACGCGCCCCTTCTCCACTGTCGCTTAGGAGGGGGCGGGAAACAAAAGTTCTTTGGCGGCTGCCTCTCTCAATGACGCGGGTCCCGCCTGCAGCTTGCATTCACTTCTACCAGCAACCACTGGCCGCGCACTGTCCTTTTGTGCCCACTTTTACTTGCGCTCACCCCTCGCCGCAGGCCTTCACTCTTCACGGGCTGCGCAGTGGGGGGGTGCTGGAGCCGCTCCGCCCTCATGCCATTTCCTCTCTCGGCTCCCCTCCCACCCGCAGCAGCTTCATTCTGTTCATACGCTGCGCGGGGTGGGGGTTAGAGCTTCTGCTTGTGCCCTGCGTGGCCTCGCTACGGGTTATTGTTCACCTTTGGCCGCAGGTGCGGGGTGGGCTCCCGCTGGCCTCCTATCGTTCAGGGTCGCTTCCTTTGCGCTTCGCAGTCCCGTCCCCCGCAGTTGCTCACCTTCGGCCGATGCCCGATCAGGCCTCACGCCCCTCATGGCAGTTCTGCGGCGGCGGCCGGCATCTGCTCCGTCCGGCCTCGCTCGCCTTGCGCTTCCACCTTCACGGGGCTTTTCGTGCCGAGGGCACCCCGGCAGCTTCTTCAACACGGGGTGGACTCCCGCTCAACCCTTACACCCCCAGGGCTCTTCTCACGCCCGCGGACTGCCGGACGCGTCCAGCGCTTTGCCCCCAGGGGGAGGAGGGGGTGCGGTTGATGCAGGCACTCGTTCAGGAGCGGGGTGGGCTCCCGACCTCCTCTGCACCCCAGGGCTCTTCACGCGCCCCTCGGGTCTTCACTTCGGTGCGGGGTTGGCTCCCGAACACCGTCTTCACGTCTGGGGCTCTTCCCATTCCCCACAGGTGATCAGGCGCTTCCCTCGCCTGCTCCAGGGGGTGCCCTCGCCACGGGCAATACTCTCCCCCTCACCACCTTCAAAACGGCGGCTGCACACGCGGGATGAGCCCGCTCGTCGCCATTGTAAAGTTCATGGGCGCTAGGCCCGCATGCTGGTATACAGAGCACACAGACACAGTTGGTTAGGGTGCATAACTGGCCATGAGCACGTGCGCTCAGCCCCTTTTATTATCAGGGTCACCTGACTGGTGACGCCTGTGGTGGGTGGGTGTAAAGTGTGGTTGAGGCTCAGGGTTAAACACTAGAACGTGTCCAGCAGGACACTACACTCCGGACCCCAGACCACCTGAGAACGGGACACAAAGGTAGAAGGAACTGCCCAAGTGGGAGCCTGGCAGACCTCCTGCAAAGAAGCGCTTTGCACCCCAGCCATGGAAGCAGATACACCCCTCCCAGAACTCTGCTAGCCCCCAGAGGAGGAGACAAACCAAACCGCATAAAAGCCAGCAAAACAACAGACACGATCCATCTGCACATGCCTGAGCAGAAGGGTTCACCCCCCATCTGGCGGGACCAAAGGTACCCAATAAAAAGGAAGCGACCCGGAACTACGTCACTCGGGCCAGACAGAACAAAACCTCCCTGTGCACATTCAGTGAAAGAAGCGCCACCCCCTCAGGAAACTGAGGATCCAAACAAAACACTGGAAGAATGATCTCCTGCTGATGATGAAACAAAGAATCCACTGTGTGCACAAAGCCCGGGCCAATGAAAGAACAAGCCTGTCCTCGAATACTCGAAAGAAAGGAGACAAACAAGACAATGAGCCTAAATCCCCCAGTCGGCGAGCAGACACGACAGCCACCAGAAAGCGGTCAGAAAGCGTAACCCTACAGAAGACAATGGCTCAAAAGGGGAAAACTGAAGAGCCCACAACACAAGCAGAAAATCCCAAGAAGGACACACCACCAGGGGGACCCAACGGAGAGTAGAGAACCCCAGAAAGATCCTGGAACCAAATCCTAAATGTCCACTAGACCCCCCCCCAGGGGGACCAAAAAGCCTTCATCACTGCCCAATCCACCCAGAGCGTGGCAGGACTCAGACCCAGCTTTAAACAATCCTGGAGAAAATCCAGCACCTGAGGCAGGGAAATCGGAGAGGAAGCACCCGCCGGCGATCACACCAAGCCCGAAATGTCTTACAAGGCCTAGCAGAAGAAAACCTGATAGACAATCGTCTGGATGCCTGCACAGCAGAGGAGACAGAGGCCAAGGGACCCTGTAGCATTAAGCCTCCCTACTCAATCGCCAAGCTGTCAACCTGAGCCACGTCAGGGAGGGCCCCTGGAGACACAGAAACATCAGGGGACACAGAACCAATGGAAACCTCCACTCCGGACCCACCATCATCTTCATCAACAGAGGAAACAAATGAGAGTGGGCCATGCCGGAGCCACCAGAACAACCTGAGCTGCCTCCCACCGAACTCGAACCAGAACCTCCGGAATAAAGGTAACGGAAGGAAAGCAAACACTATGCAGGGCTGCCCCGGGCCCACGAAGGGGGCCCTCCTAAGAGGGCGGCCCCCCCTTAGTGCCACAGGATGGCACACGAGTCAGCCTCTTAGTGTTTTGGGACCCTCGAGGGTCCCCCATGCCCGTGTCACTTCCGGGCAGGAGGGGGCTGGGGGCGAGGTACTTATACCTCTCCCGCCCACTGGTCGCCCTCTTTGGATGCTGCCTTGACGCCGTTTGGACGTGTCCCCCCCGGAGCTGCTTACCTTGTGGTGAGTGTGTACCTCCCCCCCCTCTCAAAGCAAGGCGGCCAGGTCCGGCTTCTGCCGTGGCAGCAGTTCGCCTTCGGGGGGTGAGGTCAGCTCCTCCCTTGGTCGAGCCCAGCACCGGGGAGGCATCCGGAGCCCCCCATGCTCGTCGTGGGCCCCAACCCGTCTCTTGCCCACGGGTCCGGCCATACCTTCTGGGGGTTTTAGCCCGCGTTGCACGATGATTCGGGGTGGTGGGGTTTGCCGCTGCTGTCCTGCTACGCGGCGAGTGCATCCTGCCCCCTACCCCGGCCCGATATCCCCGCAGGTTCATATCCAGGGCAGGGTTTGAGGGGGTGGGACAGCGGTCACACCGTGTGAGCCTGGTCTGAATCAGGTAGTGGCAAGGAGACTCCTCTCGGAGGGCGAGTTGAGGCACAGTGGCCGCACAAGCCCGCGTGGATCTGCCGCGGGGATCCCCTTACTCGCCGCGCCCCCAGATCTTGCCGTGGGTTTTTAGGGTGGCCGGTCAGGGTGGGAGAGGGCAGCGGGTCCCACGGAGGCCTCCCCCGGCACCAGGTCTCCGTCCACCCCAGGTATCGGGTACGTGGGGGGTGCAGCGGGTGCTTATGTGGCTCTCCATGCAGGGAGCTCTGTCCCGGCCGGGGCAGGCGGTCCGGAGCAGGGAACTGCTCGACACACTTGCCTGGCAGCACGGGGGTGAGGCCTTGCCCGGCCCTGGGTCGGGCCTGTCTACGCCTTGGCTGCATAGCGTACACCGGGTCGCAGCACAGGGTGCCACAGTAAGGTGGGGCCTGCTCGATCGAGCTGGCACCACAGGGCTTTAATTTCCCCTCGTAGCGGATCACAATATATTTAACCGTGGGGGGGGTACCGGGCGCTCCTGCTCCCTCCCCCTGACCGCGGGGGCCGCATGCTCGGCTCCTCCTCCCACCGGGCCAGGGGTCGCTGGTGCTTTCACCGGCTGCAGGGCCCTGCAGCGGGTAATAGGTTAAATAGGCAAGCCGCGTGAGGGTGGACGGTAGGCGCGCCGGCTCCCACACCGGGGCTGTTCAATAGGCGGGGCTGGTTATTAGGCCTTGGCCTGGGGGCCTGTTGTATTGCGCGGGGATGGAGGGCAGCGAGCGGCGCGCTCTCAGGGCCAGGCCCCACCGCTGATGCCCTCATTATGCCAGGGTTTGCCGTAGCAGTGCGTTAGCCACGTAGTCTTGGGGGGAGACAGTGGCCTAGTGGTGAAGGTAGCTGACTCGCTACCTGAAGGTTACATGCTCAAATCAGGTGTTTACTTGCCGTGCTCAAGCGATGCTAGCGGGCGGGCCACCGGGCGGCACCGACAAGTGTGAAATATACCATCCGCAGGGACAGGGGATGTCCAAGTAGGGGGGGCTGTGGTCTTTATTGTCTGTTTTCTGTTCCAGACTCACGGTGGTAGGGCAGCAACTATGCGCGGGCCCTACTGCAGTGGGCAGGGGGCAGCAGCTCCGCCCGAAAATCAGCCTGCTGGAACCAGTGCGCGGACGAGACAAGTGGCATACGGCGCTGTTGGGTGCCCCCCTCCCATTGGGTTTCTCTCTGTGGGCTCCAGTTCGGGTCGGGCTGATGGGTCCGCTAGGCATTCGGCGTCCCGTGCAGCTGGCGGGGATCCGGGCAACTGGGGGGCTTTGGGGAGAGAGGGAGCGCGCCAACACAGGCGTGGGGGCAACGGTTTCCACACAGATTTGCTTGGGTGGCTTCGGGGGTAGAGGGTTAGCAACGGTAGGCCAGCACCGGCAGCCATAACTCCGCACGATGTGGGAGTCCCAGGTCTCTGCCTTCGACCGATTTCGATATCATGGAGTCTTTACCCCCCCCCTTGCAAGGGTGTTACTCTGGGGGCCGCAAGCCGGCCCCAGCTGGCCTTCACAATCCAGGCAACCATTAAGGGCGTTTGCTGCTGGCCATGCATCCTGGCCCCTGATTGACTCTGTACAATCTTAAGCAAGTGACCAGGCGACAATAAGGTAGGATGTCGCCATTTGTGCTTTCTGGTCACGCTGTCCACCGTGGATCGTCGCATTCCCCGGGTCCTGAGGTACCGCGAGCATCGGTTGGTCGTGGTGAGTTGGGAAGTCTGGGGCCCACTGTCCCTACAGTATTCATGCAGATGGACTGGACGGGTACTGTGAGGCCGGGAGGCAGTTTGCAGCACATCCAGGGTGTTGTTGTGCAGTGTCTTTGCTGATCGGCTCGCAGGGTATCCTGTGAGCTTGGGCGCCCCCCGACGGCAATTAAGACCAGTCGAGATAGTGTCCGTATATACTTATATGTCCAGCCCAATTTAGTACATGCCTTTTGCGTGGGGGTCGCGAGTGTTCACTCCCCCGTGCAACACTCCCATCACTGGGGAATCCGCTATTCCTGATACCGTTTCTTGCGCTTTTGTTAGGGTAATGCTGGTATCGGCACGGTCGCGAGTTTCACCCATGCAGGCCTAAATCGTCACGGAAAGCTGGGGCCTATTAGGGATGAAAATGGACATGGCCGCAGAATGGTTTTATGTGCGGTTGTGGGGGGCATCCGGTTACACGGCCTTAGGTTCACAGCAGCCACGGCGTCGTATGGTTAGCGGCCTGCTTGCAAACTGTGCCCCAATATAATAGCACGATGGACTACCTTACTTTGTTCTTGAGGGGATGTCCCTTGAGTAGATTTAGGGTTGAAAGGTTTATCACAAATGTGAATAACTTTATCAGTGCATGGCATGAGATGGCAATGGTTCTCCGGGCCAATTTTATTCTACTCTGAGAGGAATTCCTGGAACCTCTGAGGCCCAATGGTTAGACACTGGCCTCCTGTGACAAGGGGTTTGAATTGTTTCAGGAAACCTACATCACATCATATGGGTGCACTAAACTAATTTGTACTGCCAGGGTGCCACAAAGTGTGAAGGCCACCTGGGGGCAGTGTCTCTCACTTTGGTTGAACAAGAATGAACAATACCGATCAGGGGTATTGCTCTATCGTTTTCAGCACGATAGATCAAAGTGGTTTGATATGTCCTTTGATTCAGTAGTTTTAGGATGGCGCCTATGTCTCAAGTCCATCACTATTTCATTGACGACTCTGGTGAATCGTGGCAAGGAAAGGACGCATGGGGGCATTCACAGCGCAAAAATTGGAAACGCCTTTTCGCATTGACGTGGTTTAGTGATACTTTGTGGGACAAAGGGGGAATGGAGCCAGTTTGATGTGCGGCACCATTGGTAGTACAGGGGCCTCTTTCGCGGGCTTTCGTTGTTTTATGGAGAGTAGTAACAGAAGGCTTGGGGCTATCAGCTAGATGTGTCGTCGGTGGCTCGCGTTGGGGTGCGCACTGGAGCAATGCAGCGATAAAGTTGTAATTTTGTAGACAGTTGTGACGGGGATGTAACTTCAAAGTGACTGATTATGATCTTGCACAGCCTCATCATTCCGGAACCATTGCATGTACAATATCCTTACAACGGAGCCATAGTTGTTGCTTATTTACTGAGGCAATTATCACCCAATAAGTTTGGCTTGTGAGTGTTGTGTAGAATTGGCTGTTTGCTGGTGTGGGGAGGTCTGCCCAGCTTTCGTATTCGCAGGCATGCTAGAAGTGCAGAGTGCAGTGCTTAGATTTGAACTGGGGGAGGGCAAGCTGGGCCCATCCGGTCCCCATGTTTTGGACTAGCGGTAGTTATTCCTCTGCAAACTTCGAGCCGGAGCTGGAGAAAGGATAAAACAGAGAGGTAGATAGGGATGGATAGCCGTCATAGAGGAGAATCTGGCTAAAGAGCGTAAGCTGGGTCAGAGGGTGTTTGTTAGTGGATTAATAGAGGTGGGAGGTATTCTGGACAGCCGTGGGAGTTTGCTGCCACGTCTTTGTGCCAGCTTCGGGCGTGGGTGCAAAGCTGTGGTCCATCATTCTTTGTCAAGTTGACCACTGACAGACTAGTAGTGGCTGGCGGGAACTGACAATCCACCAATACCACTAGGGCTTACATCACTGACTTTTGTTGAATGTAAGGGATACCCATTCGCAATAAATGTGAGCTTCCTGGGGGATGATTTGGTGTCATTTAAGTCAGCTTCTAGCAAGTTTGAAGTCCTAGATTGAGGGGCCTTTGCACATGTCCTTTTGCCTCCAATTTAGATAAACACTCATGGGCAGGGCCCATTGCGGTAGTCAGCATGGGAATTAGAGGCAGGCCTAGGGAAAACAAACTCCTCTTGGGCCTGAAAAATACAGCCCAACCTCTAGCCTTGCTGGAGGGGTAAGGCGAGGGGCGGATTATATCCTTGGAGGCAATGACAGAAGAGGGTGAACTAGGCAGCACCCTTTTCACGGGGTGGGCTCAGCTTTGCAGGCTTATACTTTATTTAATCTATACTTCGTTTAATTTTGAAGGGACGATTGCCCATTTTCTGACATGTCCTTTTCCATTATTTGTTCCCGCTCCCTCAGAGCCGGGTGTAACAGATTGTACCCTTCCCTAGAAGCACTGCGCCAAGCTGTCATGTTCTGCTGCAAAGCACTGCGCTTAAGCAATTTGTCACAGATTTGAATACTAGTACATTTCCTAATGTATTCTTGCATTTGGCACAGAGATCGAGGTGTTTCCTCAGGTCGAAGATCCTTTCCTAACAAGATAGCTCCCTGAGGCATATGCCTGCTTCAAACCCCACCTGTAATGTTCAGTGCATAAGTAGCTAGCTCATTCTTTCACTCTTGGAGTGTGATAAAATTAGTACCAGGAAGTTGCATTACAATTCACAGCTTTTATTAAGCATCAAGAAAAAATTACGATTGCACTGGGTGTACTATGCACAGTTATTAGTGTTATGATTCCTTCTAGACCTGCACAACATCACATATATTGTGCATTCAATCAATCAATCAATCAATCAGGGGTTTGTTAAAGCGCGACTACTCACCCATAAGGGTCTCAAGGCGCTAGGGGTGGGGTGGGGGGGTGCAGGTTCCATTCCATCGAGGAGGGGGTCTGTCGAAGAGCCAGGTTTTGAGGTTTCTTGCGAAGATGGGGAGCGATGTTGTCTGTCTGAGGTGGAGCGGAAGGGCGTTCCATGCTTTGTCCGCGAGGATGGAGAAGGAGCGGCCTCCCGATCTGGTCTTTCTGGTGCGGGGGACCACGGCGTAGGAGAGCTGGCTGATCGTAGGGTCCTTTGGGGTGCGTGGAATTTGAGTCGGCTGCTTAGGTATGCTGGTCCGGTGCCGTGGAGGGCCTTGTGTGCGTGGGTGAGC
Source organism: Calotriton arnoldi (assembly GCA_963921515.1). Taxonomy (NCBI): domain Eukaryota; kingdom Metazoa; phylum Chordata; class Amphibia; order Caudata; family Salamandridae; genus Calotriton; species Calotriton arnoldi. The sequence continues at coordinate 110,749 of CAWUFW010011637.1, forward strand.
ATCTTGAAGGTGATTCTCGCCTCGACGGGGAGCCAGTGGAGTGTGCGCAGGTGCTGGGAGATGTGGCAGTGTTTTGGCAGGTTGAGGACCAGTCTTGCAGCGGCATTCTGGATGTTCTGTAGCTTGCAGGTGACGTTTTTGTTTATTCCGGCGTAGAGTGCGTTGCCGTAGTCGAGTCTGCTGGTGACCAGGGCGTGAGTGACGGTCTTTCGGTGTTCGAGGGGGATCCATTTGAAGGTCTTACGAAGGAGGCGGAGGGTGTGGAAGCAGGAAGACGAGACAGAGTTGATCTGGTGGTCCATTTTGAGCTCGGAGTCCAGGATGATTCCCAGGTTGCGTGCGTGGTCTGTGGGGGTTGGCGGGTTTCCGAGGGCAGGGGGCCACCAGGTGTCGCTCCAGGCGTCGGGGTTTGGGCCCATGATGAGTACTTCTGTTTTGTTGGTGTTTAGTTGTAGGCAGCTGTTTTTCATCCATTTGGCGACGGCTTCCATGCCTTCTCAAAAGTTGCGTCTGGCGGTGTTGGGCTCGTTGGATAGGGAGAGGATGAGCTGGGTGTCGTCTGCGTATGACACGATGTTGAGTCCGTAGGTTCTGACGATGGGGGCAAGTGGAGCCATGTAGACGTTGAAGAGCGTCGGGCTGAGGGAGGAGCCCTGGGGGACTCCGCAGGTGGTAGGTGTGGGGTCCGAGAGGAAAGGGGGAGTCTGACCCGCTGCGTCCCTGCCGGAGAGGAAGGAGCGGATCCAGTCGAGGGCCTTGTCCTGGATTCCTGCGTTGTAGAGTCTGCGTATTAAGGTGCGGTGGGAGACTGTGTCAAACGCCGCTGATAGGTCGAGGAGGATGAGGGCTACTGTTTCTCCTTTGTCCAGTAGGGTGCGGATGTCATCTGTTGCGGCGAGGAGGGCGGTTTCCGTACTGTAGTTGTTTCTGAAGCCGGATTGGGAGGAGTCGAGGATGTTGTGTTCTTCAATGAATGTGGCGAGTTGGCTGTTGATGGATTTCTCGATGACTTTCGCTGGGAACGGGAGCAGGGAGATGGGTCTGTAGTTTTTGAGGTCGGTGGGGTCCGCTGAGGGTTTCTTTAGGAGGGGTTGACCTTGGCGTGTTTCCAGTCGTCGGGGAACGAGGCGGTCGCTAGGGAGCGGTTGATGGTGTGGCGGAGCATGGGTGCGATGGTGTCGGCGGCTCTGTTGAAGATGTGGTGGGGGCAGGGGTCCGTGGGGGCCCCTGAGTGGATTTACTTCATTGTCTTCAGTGTGTCTTCGGTGGTGAGGGCTGTCCAGTCGTCAATCGCTGGTTTCCGGGTGTCGGGGGTGGTTGGTGAGGGTTCAGTGTGTTGGTTGTCTTCGTCAAAGTTGTCATAGATGCTCTTGATTTTGTGGTGGAAAAAGGTGCTGAGTTTGTCGCAGAGGTCTTGTGAGGGAGGGATGTCGGTAGACTCGCTGGTGGGTTGGGCGAACTCCTTGATGATGCTGAAGAGTTCCTTGCTGTTGTGCGCGTGGGTGGAGATTCTGTCTTCAATCGCTTTTTCCTCGTTTCTCTGATGAGTTGATGGTGGGCGTTGGTGGCGGCTCTGAAGTTGTTGTGGGCTTCTGTGGATTTGGTGTTCCTCCAGGCCTTTTCGAGGCGGCGGCATGTGCGTCTGGACTCTCGAAGTTCGGTGGTAAACCATCTGGCTTTCTTGGCGCGGGTATTGTTGTTTTTCTTGAGGGGGCTATGGTGTTGGTGCTGTCTGAGATCCATCTATGCAGGGTTCGGGCTGCGGTGTTGGGGTCGCCGCTTTCCGCGATGGTTGGGGTGGAGTTGTTGAGTGAGGAGGTGAGCTGGTCGTCGGTGATTTTGGTCCAGTTTCTTTGTGGAAGCAGGTGCTGGTGTCTGTGGATGGTGGGTGTTCTGAAGGTGAAGTGGACGCAACGATGGTCGGTCCATGGGAGTTCGGTGATGTGGCTGAAGGTGATGGAGTTTCCTGTAGTGAAGAGGGGGTCGAGGGTGTGTCCTGCTGAGTGCGTGGGCTCGGTCACGATCTGGCGGAGTCCAATGTTGTGGAGGTTGTCCAGGAGGGATGTGGTGTTGGGGTCCAGTTGGTTGTCGAGGTGGAAGTTGAAGTCTCCCAGCAGGGTGTAGTTGGTGGATGCGATGGCCTGCGGGGAGATAATGTCCGTGATGGAGTTGGCGAAGGGTCCGCGGGGTCCAGGGGGTCGGTAGATGAGGGTTCCTCGGAGGGTGGCGGTGGGGCCGGCCAGTATCTTGAAGTGAAGGTGTTCCATCAGTTCTGTGGGCTCGTCGGGGAGTGTGCTCAGGCGGAGGCTGGATTTGTGGACAATGGCGATTCCTCCTCCTGGGCGGGTGGGGCGGTCCTTCCTGGAGATGTTGTATCCTTGGGGGATGGCGATGGCGATGTCCGGTCCCGAGGTGGTGTTGGTCCAGGTTTCGGTGAAGAACGCTACGTCCGGGGTGGTGCTGTCGAGGAGGTCCCAGATTTCTGTGGCGTGTTTGTGGAGGGATCGGACGTTGAGGAGGATGCATTGCAGGGTCTTCGGTTCGGTTGTGTTCTTGTGGGCGGGTTCTCCTGGATCCGTGTTCTTGGCGGTGCTGCAGGTGTGCCGGCAGCTGTGACAGCTGAAGGGTCCGTGGGTGTCGGCTGGTGATGCATTCAGGACACATGCTATATGTTCCACCTACCCGGTAGAGGTAACCACAAATCTTCAGCAATTTTAAACATTACTGGTCAAGAGGGCGAGTAGTGGTTTGCAACAAGACACCTGCAGCAGTGAATGCCGCTATGCGGCAAGGAGATGAAGGGAAAATGGCATAGGAAGGGTCATGGCAAAGTAAACCTGGACCGAGTCACCTGCGGGGGGTGGTGGTGGTGGTCCCTACCTCTTTTCACAGGATCACTCCCTGTCGGGTCTGTCTAACGATCATCCCAATTAGCATGTAGTACTGCAAGAACTTGAACAGGGTCAAACAGGCAGGGGACTGACTTGGGGAGGCACATAAGACAATTCCCCTAGGGGTACTGGGCCATGCAGCAACATTGCTTTATCACAGATGTATCAACAATCCGGGGGAGGGGCCAACCTGTGGCCAGTTAACGGGATCGTCCCTCAGCATAACCAGGGTGTGCACCGGTACAGCTACGCATCATCAGTCATAACACTTAGTAGGATGGGTTTTGGAGTCTGTTCAGTCTGTCCCCCTGTTCTCACCGCCCCCTTGCCGGCTTCCTGGTTACACTAACAGAGGTTTGGCATAGGGCCACTCAAGCCAGGGTTGGGTCAGAAGGAGGGTGACGCAGCAGTGATTGATCGCTGTCAGACGGGGAGGAACCTGCAGGCATTTGAATAATAAAGGGCAGGCTAGTTGTGCGTATTATTTTCTCCAGGGTCCCACTAGCCAAAGCATGGCCCCTGTTTGACACACCGGGATACCTCTAACAACCGCTGGCTTATGGGCTACATCGCTAGTTTTAACAGTCAGCCTGGCGGGTTGCGCTAGTTTGTCATGCTTATGAAGCAGAACACGGGGGTCAGGTGCGATGCCATGGCATTACTGGGCCATACAAGGGCAGATGGGTACAGTGCCAGGAACCGCGTGATCTCTGAAGCTAGCTATGGGCAATCAGCAGCGGAGCGCATCAGGCAGGGGGGTTGATGGGAATCCCAAGGTTTTAAAGGTACAACCGTCCGCAGCCACCCTGGGGAGTGGCCGGAAGACAGGTTAAGGTACCTTGTGCAGGCAAACATGAGTATTCCAAAGGCACACTGAGGCACCAGAGGTTTGATTGGGTGCAGTGTTATTGTGCAACTATGTGCCAGCTGGAGTAGTTGTTTATACTGGGGTGCAGTGTTCAATAAAGGGTGTTAGCAACCTAGCATTCCTTTATTTTGCCAGGATCAAAGGTCTGGGTGAAGGGCTGTCCATGCGTCCTGTGATTGACGCGACGGGCAGAATTCTAAAAGTGGAGGCATGGGTTTCCACCACTGATGTATTTGGTTGAGGGGCCCAGGCATGCGCTAGAACTGCTTGCTGGAGAAACTGCGGCACTCCATTGAGATTATTGGGTTGGGGGTCCCAGGCATGCGCTGGAACAGCTTGCTGTAGAAGCTGCGGCACGGACTGGCGGGGGGGGTGTCTCCCCTCCCAACAGTTTTGTCATTCACCGGGGAGGCATGATTCTACTTTCCCAGGTAGGGGGGCACTGCGGCCAGTAATGAAATCCTCCTGGTGTAAGTTAGGCAACCTATGGTGGGCATGGGTGTTATGATGGGCAGAGATAACCCCACTTGGAGTGTGGTGAAGGGCTCGGTCAGAGGTTGCCGGGGATTCCTCACGCAGGAGAGTTTACAGTGCCAGGCGCAGATACGATGAACAGGGGGGTTTGGTCCATCAGCCATGGCCTGCTGCATGCTAAGTCCACTGCGAGTTTGAAAGAGGATGGGGCGCACCTGCCAGAGTGGGCATAGACTGTTTTGCTGGACATGGGAGAGGCCCTGGAATCAGCAAGATGGAGGTGAAGAGGCCTACCTTGGTGGGGGGGCCCTGGCTGTGACGGTGGCCACACTCAGAGCTGTGGCGGAGTTACAGGGCAATCCAGAGGCTGTAAGGTACAGAAGGGTACCCTCTGCAGGAGCACAGTAAGGGTGCGAAAGCCAAATATACCCAGGGAGGTCCTCGCGTTGGACCCTGGAGGAGCGACGGTGCCCCGTTAGTCCTACGGGCAGTTGTGGACCTGAGCAACCGGGGGTTGCCTGCAACGCTTCGCCCCCTTAGCTGGGGGGCGTGAGTAAGGGGGTGGACTGACGGTCCACTGGTGGGAGGGGCTATCCCCTCCCCCAAATCTAACAAACACCGGTTGGCTAGGGCCACGGTGTAATTTGGCTCATCAGGCGGGCAGGCGGCGAGGGGCTGCCTGCCCTGGGATCGCCCGTAAGATAACCCACCATGTTGGCATATTTGTTATGCAAATAAACCTGCAGCAATTTTCTCCACTAAAAATGTGTCTTGTCTGATTATTTCTCCAGGTTATTGCTGTGGGAGGGGTGGGGAGTGTTGCCGATATTGGCACTATGCAGGGCTGCCCCAAGCCCACGAAGGGGGCCCTTCGAAGAGGGCAGCCCCCCCTTAGTGCCACAGGATGGCACACGAGTCAGCCTCTTAGTGTTTTGGGACCCTCGAGGGTCCCCCATGCCCGCGTCACTTCCGTGCAGGAGGGGGCGGGGGGCGAGGTACTTATACCTCTCCCGCCCACTGGTCGCCCTCTTTGGATGCTGCCTTGACGCCGTTTCCCGCCACACCGCTTACCCGGCGTACAGGCAGGGGGGGGTGTGTTTATCTAACTTATTATTTTGTGTTGCAGGCGGAGTTACAGGGCGATCCAGAGACTGTAAGGTACAGAAGGGTACCCTCTGCAGGAGCACAGTAAGGGTGCGAAAGCCAAATATCCCCAGGAAGGTTCTCGCGTTGGAACCTCGACGAGCGTCGGCGCCCCGTTAGTCCTACGGGCGGTTGTGGACCTGAGCAACCGGGGGTTGCCTACAACGCTCCGCCCCCTTAGCTGGGGGGCGTGAGTAAGGGGGTGGACTGGCGTCCACCGGTGGGAGGGGCTATCCCCTCCCCCAAATCTAACAAACACCGGTTGGCTAGGGCCACGGTGTAATTTGGCTCATCAGGCGGGCAGGCGGCGAGGGGCTGCCTGCCCTGGGATCGCCCGTAAGATAACCCACCATGTTGGCATATTTGTTATGCAAATAAACCTGCAGCAATTTTCTCCACTAAGAATGTGTCTTGTCTGATTATTTCTCCAGGTTATTGCTGTGGGAGGGATGGGGAGTGTTGCCGATATTGGCACTAAGCCCACAGGCCAAGGGCACTGCAGGACATCCGTCCCCGAAGCCAAGTCTTCCCTTCCTCCAGAAACCAAACAGGGAGGAAGTGTAGTGCCAGGGCTCACAAATAGGTCCACCCAGGGGTGACCCCACAACCGACACACCTTGGCAAACACCCAGGGAGAAAGACAGAAGTCCAGAGAGGACAGAACTTTCCTGCACAGGAGAAGGGACAAACAGCACAGAATACCCTGAATAAAAATGACCCTGAGAGACCCCACAGATGAATGAGCACACCGGAACATCCGAACCGCAACTGCAGACAAGGACAGATCACATGTCCCTCCCGTTGATTGACAGAGGACACAGCAGCAGCGGAGAGCATCTGAACGGCAACTGCTTTGCCCCTCAGCCAACAAGAAAAGGAAAGGAGGGCCAGCCGAACCGCCTCCAAGACCCACCAGTTGGAAGAACGAGTACACCAGAAGACATTCCACAGGTCACTGACAAGAAGAGCCCATGACCAGGGCCCCCAACCACTCTAGCTAGTACCTGTAGTGATGATCACTGGGAACTGAGGCGACAAGGAAACTCCCCTCAGGATGTAGGAAGCCAGCAGTTACCAGCCCAGGACCCTTTGGAACCCCTCCACCAGGCAGAAGGCAAGACAAACCCTGTATATTTGGAACCCAGTGCGTCAGAATGAACCCCAGGAGGACATCGAGGCACCACCGGCCCCAAGGCACCAAGAACACTGTGGCAGCCAAAACACCCTGCCCCGTAAACCAGAGAGACACTGCTTGCACAAATGTCAACAACAGGTCACCCAGATGTGACCGAGACTTCAATACCCCCGAGCCAGGCAATGGCAATGCCCAGAAGCGGACCCCAAAGAAAACACGATCCGGAGCCAGCGGCAACTTCTTCGCATACACTAAGAAGCCAGGAGACGCAGAAGAGCCAGCACCGGCACCCCATGAAAACAGGGCAGGGGAAGAGAGGCCCGCCCAACCAAACAGCTGACCAAACGAGCTGTCCTCTCTAAATGCCAGAGACCATTCTTATGTTCCCTTCTGGGTGACCCCTTTGCTGTTCCTCAGCGTCAGTTTCCGATGGATTGTGTTTCTAGGAGTTAGTTGGGATTCATTTCTCAGTTTCTGAGACACAGCTCATCAAGGGCCATAGGCTTCCTCTTGTATATATATTGAAAGTCAGCGGTGAACTTGCCAAGATTGTCTGGGCACTGACGTAGCAAGACTTCCATGGTCCCTAACACAAGCAAGAGAAATTTGGCCTGATTTGCTCATTAAAAACTGCATCTCAGTTACAGCTGTAAACCCCTCAGATCCCTGAGCCCTGGTGTCACTGTACCTCCTGCACCATTGATAGCTAAGCCCCTTCTAAACAGCCTCCCTATACCTGTAACAAGGAGGTTTCTCTGGATGCAGAAACAGATGTTTATGAAAGGGATACCTTCTTTCTGGTCAAGGCACTTTTACATATGGCGGAGGCAGGGATCCTCCTAGTGATACACCTGCTGCCTCTTTTGAATGCAGAATTGTGCAAGTGTGGCAGAAAAGAGTATAAAAACATTACTGTGGAAGAAATACATCCACGTTTCCCATATCCTTACTCAGTCGCGGCTCCTGGAGGGAGTGCTGCGGGGCGGTGGGGCGGGGGAGGGGCAGGGTGGGGGTTAGTAAACTCCGGCATACGGCAGAAGGGAGTGAAGTACATAAATAAATAAATAAAACGAATTACATTGCGCACGCCGCATCGCCATTTGGCGTTGCAGCGCGCGCAATGTAATTCGTTTTATTTATTTATTTATGTATTTCACTCCCTTCGGCCGTATGCCGAAGTTTACTACCCCCCACTCTGCCCCTCCCCCGCCCCACCGCCCCGCAGCACTCCCTCCAGGAGCCGCGAATGTCCTTACTTGCCCCTTGTGGCATAAACTTTTTAAAAGTTGGTCAGTACAACTTTTAGACCTTTACGGTGCAGAATCCAGCTATTTTGTATGAGAAAGTGTTTTATTAGGAGGTTTAATCTTGCATAACATGAAAGATTGATGCAGTTCTAATGTTAGTGATTGCATTGTAGCCTGGATTCGGGGTACATCGATGAATCTGAAGTCAAAAGATGTACATAAAGTTTTAAGGTTTTTCAGTATATGCTGTGTTGCAAGATGCAGACAAGAAAACAAGCTTAAATTTTTTTCATGCACACACCATCATGTTTCAAGCTATTCTTTTTTGCCTAAGTAGCCAGAAAACCCGAACAACTATCCTAAGATGCTTAAAGGCGTGTGTCAAGTCTGTCACCAATATCTTTGGACATTCATATAGTTGCAAATTGAAGCTCATTCGGGAGAATGGGGTCTATAGGCTCATTTTAGAGACTAGGAAATTCAAGCAAAGATCCCAAAAAAAGGTTGAAGAATGTTCCCTAATACGTGTGTTGTACAGAAGTGTGAATTCAGCCATGTTAAAGCATGCAGCTTTAAATGGGGGGCTTTAATGGAGAATCGCTTTACTAACTACAGGTATCAGGGACTCATAGTCAGAAGCCCTTATATAGGAACCAAGAAGACCCGTGAAATATCCAGAGAAATCGAATTATGTGCCAAGATACCAAATAATTGGCAAATAATTGCTATAAAACCCAAAGGGTGTTGAGAAAAAAAAACATTTGAGCAGACTAGGAAGAGATGGCCATCATTAGTATGGCAATTAAGCAAATTTAAGACTGAAAATGGAATCTTTGATATTTTATATGTAAGATGAGGACAAGTCCCTGCAGCGTTTTGATATAGAAAGAGAAAGTTAACCCCCTTAGAGGAAACTATTAGAAAGTATCCAAGAAAACTCTAAGATGCTGGTTGAGTTATATTTTTTGTTAAAAAGCATTAAGGAGATCATTTAGAGCGCCCACCTGAAGATTAGCAAATGTCACAACTGCACAGCCGTTTCATCTCCTTACTCCTTTAGAGACTGCGCATGGTAGATTTCCCGACAGTGGAGACGAAGTCTGGGCGGTGAACTCCGCTCCGCTCGCGGAGTTTGCAGAGTATTCCACACTATGGGGCCGATTCTGATCTCGCTCGGACAGCCCTCCCAGAGCTGTCCATAGCGTTACCTGCCGACCGACTCGTCCCGGGAGCCGGTCCGTCCGAACGATGAAGTACGATGCACAAACGTGTCCAAATCCCGAACGACTTGCACGCTCCGATACGAGCAAGATTCCCCCGTACGAGGCGTCTCCGTTAAGGCAGATTGGACCCGCCCGGAACAAATACCATAGCAGTTTCCGGCCGGGCAAGTACGATGCGCACTTCCTCCGTGCCGAACAGGTCGCCACCTCCGGCACGTCACAGCATCCGGAAGAGCTGCATATCAGGTCCCATATGCGCCACAACACAAACACCGCGTACGAGACGAAGCTGCCATGTATCCTATCGCGCATGTCATCCCTGTACTGTACGCCTATGACCGAATCAACAACCGGAACAGACGCGCACGTCGCAGACGGTAAGTCAGACACCTACCACACACCAATATGTCACTATCCTGCGAAAGCCAAAACACACATAGGGGGTGGATGCCCATCCCCCCAGCACAGTCCACCCCAGAAGGGGGTGGATGCCCATCCCCCCAGCACAGTCCACCCCAGAAGGGGGTTTATGTCCACCCCCCAGCACAGTCCACCCCAGAAGGGTCTATGTCCACCCCCAGTACAGTCCACCCCAGAAGGGGGACTATGTCCACCCCCCAGCACAGTCCACCCCAGAAGGGGGACTATGTCCACCCCCCAGCACAGTCCACCCCAGAAGGGAGTCCATGTCCACCCCCCAGCACAGTCCACCCCAGAAGGGTCTATGTCTACCCCCCCAGCACAGTCCACCCCAGAAGGGGGACTATGTCCACCCCCCAGCACAGTCCACCCCAGAAGGGGGTCCATGTCCACCCCCCCAACACAGTCCACCGCAGAAGGGTCTATGTCCACCCCCCCCAGCACAGTCCACCCCAGAAGGGGGTCTATGTCCACCCTCCCAGCACAGTCCACCCCAGAAGGGGGACTATGTCCACCCCCCAGCACAGTCCAGCCCCAGAAGGGGGTCCATGTCCACCCCCCAGCACAGTCCACCCCAGAAGGGGGTCTATGTCCACCCCCCAGCACAGTCCACCCCAGAAGGGGGACTAGGTCCACCCCACCAGCAAAGTCTACCACAGAAGGGTCTTTGTCCACCCCCCAGCACAGTCCACCCCAGAAGGGGGACTATGTCCACCCCACCAGCAAAGTCCACCTCAGAAGGGTCTATGTCCACCCCCCAGCACAGTCCACCCCAGAAGGGTCTATGTTCACCCCCAGCACAGTCCACCCCAGAAGGGGGACTATGTCCACCCCCAGCACAGTCCACCCCAGAAGAGTCTATGCCCACCCCCAGCACAGTCTACCCCAGAAGGGTCTATGTCCACCCCCCAGCACAGTCCACCCCAGAAGGGGGTCTATGTCCACCCCCAGCACAGTCCACCCCAGAAGGGTCTATGTCCACCCCCCAGCACAGTCCACCCTAGAAGGGGGACTATGTCCACCCCCCAGCACAGTCCACCCAGAAGGGGGTCCATGTCCACCCCCAGCACAGTCCACCCCAGAAGGGGGACTATGTCCACCCCCAGCACAGTCCACCCCAGAAGGGTCTATGTCCACCCCCCAGCACAGTCCACCCCAGAAGGGGGACTATGTCCACCCCCCAGCACAGTCCACCCCAGGGGGACTATGTCCACCCCCAGCACAGTCCACCCCAGAAGGGGGACTATGTCCACCCCCCAGCAAAGTCCACCTCAGATGGGTCTATGTCCACCCCCCAGCACAGTCCACCCCAGAAGGGTCTATGTCCCCCCAGCACAGTCCACCCCAGAAGGGGGACTATGTCCACCCCCCAGCACCGTCCACCCCAGAAGGGTCTATGTCCACCCCCCCCAGCACAGTCCACCCCAGGGGGACTATGTCCACCCCTCCAGCACAGTCCACCCCAGAAGGGGGTCTATGTCTACCCCCCAGCACAGTCCACCCCAGAAGGGGGACTATGTCCACCCCCAGCACAGTCCACCCCAGAAGGGGGTCTATGTCCACCCCACCAGCACAGTTCACCCCAGAGGAGGTGGAGGGCAAACACTCCACCCCTACTCCCATGCCAAGTTTGTGTATTGTGTGCAAACATCCTGAATCAGTGACACATTCTGCAATCAAATGCAGTTACATCCATCACTCCAGTGAACAAAAGCAGATTGTGTGGTACAAACTCCCAGCATTGACAAGCACATAGGGGAGTTGGGCACCCCAACAACAGTGTGGTGCCCAAAAGATGAGCATGGGGTTCAGACCCCCAACTTGGCAAAGCACATAGGGGACATGGGGTATCCCCCCCTCAGTGTTGTGACCATTATGTGATGGTGGATCAAACACCCAGCAGTGTCAAGCATATAGGGGAGATGGGGTACAACCCCCATCAGTGAGGTGACCAAAAGATGAGTGTGGGTTACAAACCCCCAGCGTTGGCAAGCACATAGGGGCCAAGGGGTGTAACACCCCCAGCAGTGCAGTGACAAAAATGTGAGTGTGGTGTTCAGACCCACAGCATGTGTAGACAATCATGTGTGACTCTCTGAGGCCTAAAACCACAAGCAATGTTGTGACAAAATAGTGGTAGTCTGCCAAACAAACACTGATCTGTAGAGGCAAACATATTTGGGCCTCACTAAAAAATACCTGCCATTTGGAGACAACCATTGCCATCGTGGGCTAACACTGCCACCAATGTGCATGAATTGGCCTTAAACAATGTTAAAACAGCATTTGCAGTCCAATCATCAGCAACAATATGTACACCCAATAAATTACACAAAATAACAAAAATTTGCTTTATTCAGCATTCAAAGATGCAACCACGATTCTGGCAAAGAAACAAGGCCAATGGCCAGTCCATGAAAAATAGTCCTTCAGGGTCAATATCTGATGAGTCCCAATACATTGCTTGCCTGCACTTACATCACTAGGGGACAACTCCCCAAGGAGGGGCATCTTCTGGGGCAGGGCAGGCACCTCAGGGACAGGATTAGTGTGTAGCAGGATGGGTAATGGGAGGACTTGGGGCAACTGGAGTGTCTGTAGCAACTGCAGTGGAGAAATCTGATTGAGGGTGTGCTGGAGCTACTGCAGTGGACATGTCGGACTGAGGGGTTGGGGGCTCCACTGCAGTGCCCATGTCAGATTGTGGGGGTGGGTGATCCACTGCAGTGGACAGGTCAGATGGGGGGGCCAGGGTCTCCACTGCAGTGTCTGGAAGTGACAGAGCGTGTGGTGTTGGGTGAGTGGAAGTGCCTGTGTTTGGGGGTGAGGGCCTAATCATCTTGGGGATGGTGTAATGGTGTGTGGGTGATCTGGGGATGACTTCTGGTGTGTGAACTTTGGGAGGGGGTCTTGAGTTGGGCGGATGTAGCTTTGGGGGTGAAGTGTGTGATGGTGGTGGGGTCTTGCCTTTCTTCTTCCTGGGGGATACACGGGTGGGGGCCTCTGTGTTCCTACTCTTAGGGGAGGGTGTGCGTGTAGTGGGGAATCTCCTCTCTGTGTGTGGTGACTTCCTCTTCCCCTTGTGAGTTGGAAGTGATGTGTCAGTGGGGAAGAGGCCTAGGTCACAGAGGAAGACCCTCTGGGAAGGGGGGGTTGCAGGAGAGTCAAGTGTAGGGCTTCTGGAGGGAGAGGTAGTTGAGGAATGCGCAGTGGTTGTGGATGGCTGTGTGTGTTGTTTTTCCAGAACCCCTGTGTGTGTGATGTCAGTCCCCTGAGTGTGCGTGTGTGTCTGTTTGGACTTTGTCCTTGCTTGCCGTGTGCTGCCTTTGTCTGTTGGTGAGTGTGCATGTGCCTGTGTGAGTGTGCTTTGGGCAGGTAGGTCAGTGTGGACTGTGGACGGGGCAGAGGTCGGAGGGGTGAGGGACTGTTGTAGGAGGGACACTGCTGCCGTCAGTGAGGAGGCCATGGACAGATTTGTCCGATGTAGGGCAGACATGTTTGTTGATATGCCCTCCATTAATGACACCAATTGGGTCAAACGACTTGTGTGTGCATGGAGGACACTCAAAATGGATGTCTGCCCCACATGCAACTGTTTCAGCAAGTCCACGGACTCCACACTCAGGGCAGCAGGGGTGACAGATGCAGGGGGTGCGGTGCCAGGACCAAAGGAGACAAGCCCCCTCACACGGGAGTGTCTACGGACCTTTGAAATGGGAGCAGCTGGGAGGGTGGCGGTGGTGGCGGGGACAGACTCAGTGGGTGCGGCCTCCGCTCTGGTAACACCCACCACCACAAGGGAGTCATCACTGGAGCTGGATGGCTCATCAGCTGATGTTGATGTGCATGAGCGGGCATCAGTGTGGCTTCCCTTACCCTCTGTGACACTGGGTCCCTCATCTACTTCCACAGTGGACCCCGTCTGGCTCGCTGCTTCCTCCTGGTCTGTGGAACTCTCTCCTCCACTTGGCGATGATGATGCTGTGAACAAGGATGGGAAACATATTCACATCAGTCAACTGCACATACTTGACACTAGATTTCAGTTCCCAACACATCACAGAGCAAGGCCTAGCATAATCTCAAAGCCAATATTCCTTTAGCTCACACATATGTAGATAGGTCACCTGTCAGTCTGCCTGTGAATCATGGTTAACAAACACATGTTGGCAATGGATAGATCTGTCAGATGTATCTCAATTTCAACTATGTACATGCCCAACAGGGCACTGTCTTGCCAGTTGTCTGATCTGTAATGCTCCTGAGTGTCAGCCTTAACACAAACATGTCCCATCTCATGCAAGGGAGTCTGGAGTTGGGCACGCAAATGGGATGGACAAATACCTAAGTGTACATGATGAACATACTCCCATCCACAGTAATCAACATGGGCTCATGTCGTGACACCCAATGCTAAAAAGGACTGCATGCAGGACAACTGCCAAGTACAAAACAGCATCTGAAACATTGTCATGTGCCACACCATGCCACAGACCTGTCTGCCTAAACAGTCTGTACTGACTTTTGTTAACGGGCCAGTGAATCAAGATGGACCAGTGAGCACCAGGTCACACTCAAGAATACACTGTGTAAGTAACAACTGTAGTGCACAAGTACATATGCCCACTAAGTGCTACATAGAAATCGAACACTTTGACAAGCTCATGTTGTTTACATGAGAATTACTATTGTATGAAGTCTGATATCTCAATACAGGAGCATTTTACATACTCACAAAGAATAGACGTAATGCAGCATACACATATCTGTTTAGTCCAGCAATATGCACATTTATGGGATGACACACACATGATTTGTCCTGTGCATCTGAGCCAATTGACATACATGTGATTTCTGTACATATCCGATACATTGCCCACATGTGCCCTCCAAATAGCTAGGCCTGTACACACTGACACAGAGTCAGACACATGAAACTTCCTATGCAATGGTTACAGTGTTGCCTGACACTCAATAAATGGATATGACACTGTCCCTGATGGCCTGAGTTGGCATACCTGTCCTAGTCCATGTGAAACATGGGATTAGTGGGAGTACGTGGCTGCTTACCATGCATCATTCAAGCAAATACAGTACACTTGTCCCAGACACCAACTTGGTCTCACCTGCTGCACGTGTGGGCGGTATTCATGTCACAAACCTGTGTTTACCCCAAGCAGCTCACCGTCCATTTGGGTATGTACCACACAGAGTGCATCTCATATGTCTGACAAGTTACTGACATGTGTAAGACAAGCACATCACTCATGACGGTCAGCTCAATGCACATGTCGTACATGGTGCTGTACACAGTGACCTTGGACTACAGCTAATGCACAGGAGTCTAGTGACACATGTCACAGATGGAAAGGGACACACCTGGGCATCATATGACAATGGGGCATCTTTGCACTTTTGCAACACAAGTGTTGTCTCAGCAGACACACGACATGTGATAGTGTCACCAGCTTGAGGGAGTGCAACATGCATGTCAGATATAGTACAGCTAACTGGCTCAAACTCACTCCCTCCTTGCTGCTGTCTGGCCTTCAACTGCCCATCCAGGTCAGGGAAAACCACCGTGAGTATCCGGAGCATGTGGGGGGTGAGGGTCCGTCGTCCACCCCTTTTTGCGAGGAGGTGACAGCTTCAGCTGGACTCTAGCAATCCTCCGGGTCCAGCCACGGAGGTCCTGCCACCTCTTCTGGCAGTGGCGGATGCGGCATTTGAATACCTCCACAGATCTCACAGCCCGGACGATGGTCAACCAAATCTCCTGCTTCTGATGTGCGTCGACCTGTAAGGATGACATAGTAACACACCATCACTACACATGTGACATGTTTGTTCTTCACACACGTGGACTTTTAGGTCATTGGTAGTAGGGCAAATATGTATAAAGGAAGTTCAAGCATCAGCAGGGGCAGTTGTCCTGTGTGTTAGCCTGCCTTCACAACATGAGTACAGTGCATGAGATGAAATAGCCCTGGATACACTTTTACTGCACTGTCCCTGTCCAGTACATGATCCTACACACTGTGAGAATTACAATGACTGTGTGTGCATGCATGTCCTCGGTGATCAGAATGCAAGTAGTGCCTGTTAGGGAACATGGTGTACTGAGAAGTCAGTGCAATAAACACTCACCTGCTCCCCTGGTTTCCCATACAGCTTGCTGTACTGTGGAAGGAGGCTGTCCAGCAGGGCCTGGTTTTCCTCCTCTGTGAATGCTGGGGCCCTAGCCACAGTACGTGCCATTGCAGACTCCAGAGGATGCAGAGACAGCAGCAGTGTCAGGTTGTGATGTAGTCATGTAGCATGTAGTGCAGGCAAGTGAAGTCTCTTGGGAACAGACAGCCTTATATGTGTGCTGCAGAGGCGGTTTCTGTTCCATGGGTCCAAAGAGATAGGTCAGAGACGTTTGCATTATCCGAATTTGTCCAATCCATCACATTGCACGCCTCGGACACGCCTACCGCGTCCTTCAAAAATTCAGTATCATGACACCATAGATTTGGATACATTGTTGTTGTTGCCCAACCGAATTTGTGTGCACGCGATTCGTACACGCTGCAAAAACGCGTCTGTCCCCATGACGACCAGTATCCAATGTATGTGTCCGGCTTGGGCTTGGAGTGTACGCCGCATCTTTTGAATAGTCACCCGTGTCTGTCCCCATGACGACCAGTATCCAATGTATGTGTCCGGCTTGGGCTTGGAGTGTACGCCGCGTCTTTTGAATAGTCACCCGCGTCTGTCCCACAGAAGGCCTATATCCAATGTATGTGTCCGGCTTGGGCTTGGAGTGTACGCCGCGTCTTTTGAATAGTCACCCGCGTCTGTCCCCATGACGACCAGTATTCAATGTATGTGTCCGGCTTGGGCTCGGAGTGTACGCCGCGTCTTTTGAATAGTCACCCGCGTCTGTCCCACAGAAGGCCTATATCCAATGTATGTGTCCGGCTTGGGCTTGGAGTGTACGCCGCGTCTTTTGAATAGTCACCCGCGTCTGTCCCCATGACGACCAGTATCCAATGTATGTGTCCGGCTTGGGCTCGGAGTGTACGCCACGTCTTTTGAATAGTCACCCGCGTCTGTCCCACAGAAGGCCTATATCCAATGTATGTTTCTGGCTTGGGCTTGGAGTGTACGCCGCGTCTTTTGAATAGTCACCCGCGTCTGTCCCACAGAAGGCCTATATCCAATGTATGTGTCCGGCTTGGGCTTGGAGTGTATGCCGCGTCTCTTGAATAGTCACCTGTGTCTGTCCCACAGAAGGCCTATATCCAATGTATGTGTCCAGCTTGGGCTTGGAGTGTACGCCGTGTCTTTTGAATAGTCACCCGCGTCTGTCCCACAGAAGGCCTATATCCAATGTATGTGTCCGGCTTGGGCTTGGAGTGTACGCCGCGTCTTTTGAATAGTCACCCGCGTCTGTCCCACAGAAGGCCTATATCCAATGTATGTGTCCGGCTTGGGCTTGGAGTGTACGCCGCGTCTTTTGAATAGTCACCCGCGTCCGTCCCACAGAAGGCCTATATCCAATGTATGTGTCCGGCTTGGGCTTGGAGTGTACGCCGCGTCTTTTGAATAGTCACCCGCGTCTGTCCCAGAGAAGGCCTTTACCCAATGTATGTGTCCGGCTTGGGCTTGGAGTGTACGCCGCGTCTTTTGAATAGTCACCCCCGTCTGTCACCATTACAGTAAACAGCCAAGGGGTGCCATCCACAAACTTTGTGCTGAGCATCAGGTGCTGTTCAACAAACAATAAGCCTGTCACACAGTATAGAATAAATATTCCATGCTTCAATACATGTGTGGGTACATAGCTTCACATGTCATAATGGACAGAGTTCCTTGTAACACACACTCCCTGGTTGTGGCATGTTTCATGGGGACAAAGTCCATTGTGTGTGATGCACATCACAACTGTGAGTGATAAATTTGCATATCCCCAAACGAGGCCTGACACAGTTCCAGGGGCACATTGTGTAATCTCATGTAACATACACCCTGATTTACAGCTGAAATGTACTGTGTGTTACAAAGTGTACCTGAGCTACTATTGTGGGGTTGATCCAGAGTTTTAGCATATTGTGCTAAGCACATAATCCATCTTGTATGTTGTAGATGTAAATCGTTTCAAACGTCCATCTGAATTTGGCGTGTGAGTTGCTGTTGTGTCTGTGTGTCACAGACATACCTGTTTGCCATGCTGACAAATCTGGTAGCACATCATGTGTGTTTCATGTGTATGATGGTACGTGTACGTCAGGCATTACATTAATGACAGTGTCCATGTGGCATTACAAGATCCCTGTGTGTGGACCTTACTGACACCTGTCATTTGGACAACACATCTATCCTCAATAGTCACTGAGGTGTGTGTTTGGTATGTGACATGTTCTCAGATGTACTGTGACAGACCCCATAGATTGTTCACAGCACAGCATCGCACATGTTGTGTCACCATGGGGGCTGAAATGTTCGGTGAGGGGCACATAGCTAGCATATGTGTCCATGCTCAACAGCACACACCTGACTTAATTGTGTCTTGCCATGATGTAGCATGTGATATTTAGCATGGTCATTGCCACATATGTAGGGGAACTAACAATATTTCTTTGTTCACCTATGTACTGCAGGAGACCAGCTGTCCACAGACCCTTCCCAGACCTTGCAACCATGGCTGAACGTGACTGCATCCGGCGTTACCGCTTCACCAGACCACTAATTGAGGAGTTGGTGGAGCAGATGGCCCCACACTTGCAACCTGGATGGCCATATCCATCAGCGCTGACCCCCAAGGTGAAGGTGATGTCAGCCCTACATTTCTTTGCCACAGGAACCTTCCAGCACACTGTGGCTTCTGTTGGTGGGATGTCCCAGACAATGTTTAGCCGTGTGCTTCGCAATGTTTTGGAGGCAATGTTGTATTACCTGAACCAGTACATCCAATTCCCAAAACCACGTAAATTTCCAGACATAAAGAGTGACTTCTATGCACTGGGAAGGATGCCACATGTCATTGGCTCCATAGATGGCACACATGTGGCTTTGGTACCACCACAAGCACATGAGCAGACATACAGGAACAGGAAACATTACCACTTCATCAATGCCCTGGTGGTGTGTCTGCCGGACATGACAATATCACATGTCTGTGCACGTTTCCCCGGTTCGGCACACGACGCTTACATCATGAGGAATAGCAGGATCCCCGAGATGATGTCACAGCTGCAGAACCAGCGTGCCTGGCTTGTCGGTGTGTAATATCTGTTTGCCTTGTGTGCTTATACTATCTGGGAATTTAACCCTCTTTTCAGAACCATAATATGTTTGTTTGTTTGTATGTAGGTGACTCCAGATACCCCAACATGCCGTGGTTGCTGACACCACTCAAGAACCTTGTTACACCTGCGGAGATATGTTATAATGAGGCACATGGGTGGACCAGGCGAGTGATAGAGCGGACATTTGGAGTGCTGAAAAGTAGATTTTGCTGTCTGGACCGGAGAGGAGGGGCCCTCCAATATGCTACATAGGTGCACTACTAGAGGTCTGGTTCCCTAAGTGTGGTATGGTGACCAGACACAATAGAGTGAAACTCTAGTAGACTTGTACTGGGCAGTTGTAGACCCCCAGTATAGAAGTCTACGGCCTGACGGGGGAATTCAGAGCAAGTTGTTGCTCTGATGGGCTGGGTGGCAGGCAACTAGCACAGATCCTACCCTTGCTCGGGGTCTACAACTGCCCAGTACAAGTCTACTAGGGTTTCACTCTATTGTGTCTGGTCACCATACCACACTTAGGGAACCAGACCTCTAGTAGTGCACTGCTCACTCACTTAGGTCCTGATGAAGTGCCAAACGACTCATTAGGAGCAACTAGGGCACGAAACATGTCGACCCATCACATAGCGATAGCCCTCTAGGAACATTGCATCCACGTAGGGCGTCCAAACTTTTTAACTAAGCTGGAACTACCTGAACCATTAAAATTATTTCTGAACAGGACTGCTCCAGACTTATTTTAAAACCCACTACCTGTGCACTACACTATCCTTGCCCTCTTACCCGCACGCACCCCACGGCTTCTTCAAAAGATCTCTGCCAAAAAGCCCCGTTTACGGGAGCCCATCAGGCATTGCAGCGCCGGCCCGACGAGGAGCAGAGCCCAATGATGAAGCATGACATCCTTCGGGGTGTGTGAGGGCATCACGAAGAAAGACCTGCCTTTCCCTTGTCCCCTTTTTAGGAACTGCATACCCCTCTGTAGCACAGTTAATTAGGAGCCTTGTGTGCAGGACCTGGTTTAAATAACGGCTCCTGGTCCCCCCCCTTTTTTTGACCCTCCAATATGCACCAGAAAAGGTGTGCAAGATCATCATTGTGTGTTGCATGCTACACAACCTGGCAGTGAGGGAGGAGTTGCCTCTCATCCAAGATGATGACGACCAGTAGCCGCCAGCAGGGGAGGATCCTGCCCTGGGTCATGTTGCCAGTGATGATGAGGGTGAGGGGGATGTTCGGACACAGCTCATCAACAACTTCTTCTCATGATTGTGAGTATACAGTGATGAGTTGTCTACGTTTTTCTTTGCCTGATATGTGTGTGTAGTGCAATGTCGATGCATTCATGTGGCTGCATGCTACTTGACATGATCCTTGCAGTAATGTGTCCGTTGAGTTAGTATGTTCTCACAAACAGTGTTGACATGATTCCTACGTTGTTTTCAGGATTCTTGTAAATTGTGTATGGAATGTCTATTGGAGATGTATGCAGTTTTTTTGTTATTTAAATACTGTTGTATGTCTGTCCTTCACAGGGTCCTTTGGCTGTTGTCTGGTGACATGTGACCTCCAAAACACACAATCCTGTTACAGAGTACTACTCTTCGTGGAAACCGGATGCAGTGCCACACACCCAAGTCCTGACATTTCTGGCCCTCTTGGTTACTTTGTGCTCATTGTCACGTGAGGTTACCTTGCATCTGTTGTGGAGTTCACATGTTGTGAATGTGTAATAAACCTGTACTCCACATTGTGGTGTGCCTCGTCTGTATACACACATCCAACATTCCTTGGCATACTGTACCCGTGGCGTGATTGCCACTTTCTCTGAATGGTTTAGTGTATGTGCATTTCAGTGTACTTTCTGTTCACAATGGTGGAGGCAATGTGTATGTGTGGCATGGAAATTTTGTGTTGTGTTGACCTTGCAGTGTGTATCTCTCATATGTGTCACATCTCCATGACTCACAAGACTGTGTTTCAATTGCTGTAGTTGTTTTCCTGAAAAGCATTTGTTTAGCAGGTCATCATCTCTATGTCACAAACCAGGTTTAATTCAACACCGAGGCAAGTATTGTGTGAATATGATTTAATTTTGATGCATGTGTGAAATGGTACACAAAATTGATAGTGCTGTACAGTGTGATATAAATCCAAAGTTCACAGATGAGTTGTTGGTGTGGGTAGATGAAATTTTCAGAGCCTAATCCACATTCATTTGATTCATAGTTCCAACTTAGACCCTATATCCCATGTGGGAGAGTTCAGTGTCAGTCAACAAGGTGAACGCTTTGCACACAATGGAGGATATCAGGAGCAGGTGTTCACTTCCTGGGGGGTATGCATGGACATCTGTCTCTCACTTGTCCTTCTTCGGACATCCCCTCTTCTTCTTTTCAGGGGGACCCTCAGGTGCAGGCTGCAGTGGTGCTGTGGACTCTCCGCCAGAGTCCTCATCCCTCCCTGTGGCAGTTGCAGATGTTGCGGCAACAGATGTAGTGGGCACACAGGGAGGTGTGGTCATGTTGTCAGCAATCTGGCGGAGGCATGTGAGTATGTCCCTGTGCACTGCAGTGAGGTCATCCATTTAATCCATTTTGGACTTCAACCTGGACATGTGGGTCTCCACCCTGGACATGTGGGAGTCCATCCTGGACATGTGGGAGTCCATCCTGGACATGTGGGAGTCCATTTTGGAAAAATGGGCAGCCTGCTGATGTTGTATTTCCTTGAGGATCCCAACTACCTGGCCAAAGTCTCCGGTGCATTCTCGGTATGCATTTATGATGCGTCCTAACTGTGGGTCATCTTGCGCAGCAGCACCATCTTCATGACGTGACCTCATCCCGCGCACCCTCAAACCACCCCTACCCACACGAGCAGGACCTGCCGTTCCAGACACAGACAACAATGAGCCTCCTTCACTGTTGACAGTGGTGTTGTTGTCCGCCAACTCCAGAGTGCCCTGTGTAGCTGTGCCGTCGGTGTCTTCTTGCCTTGGTCTGTCCGTGTTGGTAGAGGTCATCTGGTTGTTGGCAGATGTGGCAGGAGTGGTTGCAGGGTGTGCTGCAGTTACAGCTGCTGGTGCTGCATGCCGATCCACACCGGAGGGACCAGGTTGTTCATCGTCGTCCGAAGAGGACTGAGAAACATCCACACCGGAGAGCTCAGGGTCAACCAGAGTCTGGGACTGGGATTCTTGTTCTGTTCCGGCAGTGTCCCCAGCAGGATCTGTGGGTAGGAGAAACACACAATGTATGCTGTGGTTTTGCACACATCAACGGATCACACACAGTACAGTTGCAATTGCACTTCATGGTGAGTGTATGTATATTGCATTGTCCTCAATTGTCACAGACATTGTAATTGCAACGTGAAGCGTTTTAATCAGCACGTAGAGCTTTGTGCATGGGAAACTCATGTATTTATTGACTGTACAAAGCCATTGGTACTCAAGTGCCACCCTGTGCCAGACACAGGTGGGTAGTTTTTTTCAACATTTGTGCTTTCACAATGACATACGTGCACTTCCTCTTACAATGTGTGGCAAGATTTGTGTATGTGTGCTGGCATTTGTGCATGTATTTTTACGTCACATTGGTGTGTCTAACATCATAGTCACAGTCCAGGATGTATGTGATGAATTGAGATATACTATTTTGTTGTATGTGTTCCTAGTTCTCATCTCATTGCACTGATGTGATTGTGTTACCATTGCAAATGATGTTGCTGCTGAGCTTTGTACGTGATGACGTCATTTATCTTGTCCATGTCCTCCATGGAAAGAGGAGTTGAGCAAGGCTGCTTTCTTGCTTCTCCATGCTGATAACAGTGAGGTCCAAAGGTTTGTGTGTTTGTGTTATGCTGCTGTGAGTTGTACACCTCCTCCAACCCAGTCCACTTTACTCCTTGTGTGTAAAGTGTCAATGACAGTGAGGGGGGTGTGGTGGAATGGATGCTGAGAATGCTGCATGATGTAGGAGTTGGAAGCAGCTCACTACAGCGCTTTGTGTAAATGACACCTTGCAACAGTGTCCGCTGTCTTTCTGTGGACATTCCATTCACTGTCAGGTATCTCTTGTCAATGATGTATATGTAGCTTCGTGTGTGTGTATTGATGTGTGCTATGTCTGCATCTCACCACTTGTCCTGTACTCCACACACCTTCACAGCCAGCCCAGGGGGCACCCCTGGGACGATGCATCCCCAGACAGCGAGTTGAAATTTACAGTTGAGATGGCTGAGAGTGTGTACATGTGTGAGAGGGCCAGTGCCTAGGTGTGACTTATGGCCAATTCATACATCAGGCCCATGTATCAGCCATCTTGGTAGTACTTTTTCACTCCCTGTGAGATGGGCATAGTTTAAGGTGTGCTTGATGGGCCATGTAGGAGGAGTATTGTTAGCTGTGACTCCAACTCCCATCATGCTTTTGGCTACACCCACCTTCCCAGCAAACCCAACCTTCCTTCCTGTGACTGAGCTTCCCTGTGAGGTAGTGTAACAGTGCTGGCAAGATGGCTGACAGTGGTGTCCTGGTGTTTGTTTGAGCACTACTCCCAACAGGGCCTGGTACTCCCCACAGCAGAGCCCAGTGTCAGCCATCTTGGCAGTACTTTTCCACTACCTGTGAGCTGAGCATGGTTGAAGGTGGGCTTGATGGGCCATGTGGGAGGAGTATTGTTAGCTGTGACTCCAACTCCCATCATGCTTTTGGCTACACCCACCTTCCCAGCAAACCCAACCTTCCTTCCTGTGACTCAGCTTTCCTGTGAGGTAGTGTAACAGTGCTGGCAAGATGGCTGACAGTGGTGTCCTGGTGTTTGTTTGAGCACTACTCTCAACAGGGCCTTGAACTCCCCACAGCAGAGCCCAGTGTCAGCCATCTTGGCAGTACTTTTCCACTACCTGTGAGCCGAGCATGATTGAAGGTGGGCTTGATGGGCCATGTGGGAGGAGTATTGTTAGCTGTGACACCAACTCCCATCATGCTTTTGGCTACACCCACCTTCCCAGCAAACCCAACCTTCTTTCCTGTGACTCAGCTTCCCTGTGAGGTAGTGTAACAGTGCTGGCAAGATGGCTGACAGTGGTGTCCTGGTGTTTGTTTGAGCACTACTCCCAACAGGGCCTTGTACTCCCCACAGCAGAGCCCAGAGTCAGCCATCTTGGCAGTACTTTTCCACTTCCTGTGAGCTGAGCATGGTTGAAGGTGGGCTTGATGGGCCATGTGGGAGGAGTATTGTTAGCTGTGACTATGACTCCCATCATGCTTTTGGCTACACCCACCTTCCCAGCAAACCCAACCTTCCTTCCTGTGACTCAGCTTCCCTGTGAGTTAGTGTAACAGTGCTGGCAAGACGGCTGACAGTGGTGTCCTGGTGTTTGTTTGAGCACTACTCCCAACATGGCCTTGTACTCCCCACAGCAGAGCCAGGTGTCAGCCATCTTGGCAGTACTTTTCCACTACCTGTGAGCTGAGCATGGTTGAAGGTGGGCTTGATGGGCCATGTGGGAGGAGTATTGTTAGCTGTGACTACGACTCCCATCATGCTTTTGGCTACACCCACCTTCCCAGCAAACCCAATTCTTCCTTCCTGTGACTCAGCTTTCCTGGGAGTGAATGTGTGCAAACAAGATGGCTGCTGTATGTGACTGGTGTTTGGATCCCATTGCCTTGCTGTGACTGTGTGCAAAGTTTTGTGATATTTGTGGATGGTGAGCTTTCCTGTTACGTTGCAGGTATGTTGTTAGTTACAATCTGAATTTGAACACAGATCCCACCATGGGTTGGTGGTCCTCAGCCTAGGGCCCAGTGTCAGGCATCTTGGGAGTAGATTTACCTTGGGTCTCAGGTTGAGCATAGTCCCAGGTGTGGTGTTTGTTGTTGGTGGGAGGGGTGTGTGTGTGGCAGGGCCTGCTGATAGATGTGATCGGAGCTAGCACTCCTCCTCCACCACAGCCCAGATGGGCCACCATGAACCATGTTTCCATGACAGTGAGTCAAACTTTACATTCAAGGTGTCACACAGTGGTACCTGGTGTTTTTTTGAGCACTACTCCCAACAGGGCCTTGTGCTCCCCACACCAGAGGCCAGTGTCAGCCATCTTGGCAGTACTTTTCCACTCCCTGTGAGGTGAGCATAGTGCAAGGTGGTATTCCTGGGCCATGTGGGAGGAGGACTGTTGACTGTGACTGCAAATCCCATCATGCTTTTGGCTACACCCACCTTCCCAGCCATCCCAGCCTTCCTTGCTATGACTCAGCTTCCCTGGGAGTGAGTGGAACTGTGCTGGCAAGATGCCTGACAGTGTTTGTTGGTGTTTTGTGCCAAAGCCTTGCTGTATTTGTTAGTAAGTTTGTACGTGTTATGCCATAGTTACAGGTTACTCTGGGATTACAGGTATTGTGTTTATCTCACTGGCATACGCATCACAGGATATTTAGCTTTGCGTTGATATGGCTTTGCTGACAGTGAATGGTTTCACTGACCCCATGACAGTGATGTCTGTGGGTGTGTGTTGCCTCACAATTTTTACTTGTTGTTTATGTACTCACCAGGCTCTGGTATTCCTGAAAATCCATGGATGCCCTCCGGTGGAATGATGGCCCGCACCTTCTCCTCCCAGGAAGTGAAGTGCGTAGGTTTTGCAGGAGGGCCACCGCCGGTCTGCTGGCTCAGGGCATGGTCTCTGCCAATCAGCTTCTTGACCCTCCTTCGAACATCATAGTACCTGTTCCTGATATCGTCCATTGTGCGCAGGCAAGGTGCTTGTGCATTCACCTTGTTAACAATCCTCTCCCACATCTTTGTTTTCTGGGACATGGGGGTCTGTTGGACCAATGTGCCAAATAGCTGTGGCTCTACTCTGAGAATTTCATCTACCATGACTTCCAACTCAGTATCTGTGAACTTTGGATTCTTCTTTGGGGGCATGGTGATGGGTGGTGGTGGAGATGGATGTGTGGGTGTGTGTGGAAGTGAGGGTGAGGGTGAGTGTGTATAAATTGAGCTGGGTGTTTGTGAGTGTGCTTTCTGAGAGGTGCTGTGGTGCGAAGGTTGTGTGGTGGGTGAGTTGTGAGTGTATGTCTCAGTGCAGTGTAGTGGTGTTCTCTGGTGGCAGGTCTGTTGAATTTGCAAAGGATCATGGTTGGGATTTTTGCCCTTTATGTAGGTGGAGTTGTGGGTGTGTCTTAAATGTCTTTCTTTTTTTTGCCTTTGGCAATGGTTGTTTGGTCTGTTTCTGTCTGTTTCTGTTGGCTTCATTTGAGCATGACGGAGATGTTCAGTTGACCGCGACGGATGCTTTTCTCAGCATTTGCGGGGTTGTCCGAGTCTGTCACACTCACGTTGTGCTATGTTGTAGCGTTCGCGTACGAGTCTGTCGCATCGGGATGATGCTATCCTATGTGGCATCGTTCGCGTACGAGTCTGTCGCGTAGGGATAATGCTATCCTATGTAGCTTCGTTCGCGTACGAGTCTGTCGAGTCGGGGTTATGCTAACCTGTGTGGCATCGTTCGCGTACGGGTCTGTTGCGTTGGGCTTATGCTAACCTATGTGGCATCGTTCGCGTACGAGTCCTTCGCGTCAGGCTCTTTGACGGCCGAATCACTGGTTTCCGTACTTGTCAGTCATACGTCCTGTGCTCCGTGCGAGTCGGTTGTGTTTCACACACATTGCATCGTACTCGGCCGGTCGTACAGCGCGTGTACGTGTCGGTCGGAATACATTCCCGGTCCGTGTCGGTCGTGACGGTTTCCGTCCGGGATCGGAATCGGCCCCTATGTGTTATGCGGAGCTCGCGGAGTTCTGAAACACTCCGCTTTGCATAGCGGAGCTAAGTTTATTTCCTCGCTCACGTTCGTCAACGTCAAGTTAGCGAGCGCGAGCGAGGAAAATCCACCTCCCGGTGAGATTTTTCCTCGTTCGCGATTGTCATCATCAAGTTGGCGAGCGCGAGCATGGAAAATCAACCTCCCGGCGAGATTTCTCAACGCGGGCGGTCAGATTTCCCAATGCGAGTGGTCGCGTATGCTCGCGACCGCTCGCGTTGAGAAACCGTTCGTTTGCGTTGAGAAAGCTGCCACTCGAGTAAAAATCTACTCGAATGGCAGAAAGAAAGAAGCACCCGCTTGCGCTGTGCATGGTGCCGTTCGCGATAATTGCACAATGCGGACAAGCACCTGCCACTGAAAATCACCACGAACAGCATTTATCTAATGCACTCCGCTGCTCGCGGAGATCCGCTGCTCGCGGCGGAGTCTTTTTTTGCACTTCGCGAACTCAGCCCAGGCTTAGTGGAGACACCACCGACTCATGTTCAAGAAAACTCCTGCAGCGGCCCCCAGCGGACATTATACTTTGAGGCCCTAAGTAAATGAAAATGGAGGAATCTAATAGGGAAGCAGTAGGGTTGCATAGGGTTCCTATTAAAGAGCAATGCTTGATTGCCCCGTATTTATAGGTACATTTACAGTAAAAATTGGAATTTAATGACAGTATGTCACCATACTCTTTGCCACAGGCTTTGAATGCATTATAAACAAGCTTACTAAGTCATTTGATGTGTTCTTCTTTCCACCCTCTATCATTGCTTAACTGTGATGGTAAATTGTACTCTATAGTCCTATCCCATAAATTAGGTATGGTGGGGGCTTTGATCAATCCAGACCAGAAGGGTTTTATTCCTGTTAGACATCTGACTTTTTGACCCATGCTTTAACTTGTGCAGTCACTGGTGTAATTGTTGGAAAAATCTTGTTTCACTTTACATAGTCAATACTGAGAAGTTGTTGGACTGTGGAAACGGATATCTTTTTGTGGCCCGATTTAGTCTTGCTGAGAAATATAGGGATTTAGTCCTCGAGGTTTATTTCTCAGGCTCATTTATGATATTAAGAAGCATATGACAGTGGTGTTCCTAATTGACAACGCTTTTCGCTTTACCGATTTAACCCTATGGATCACTTGTTGCATTCAGATTATAAAATCCGGCCTTCAAATTATACAGACATCTCTTAAAACTTGATTTTTTATTACCTACATTATATACAAATATTTTAATGGGGTGTATGACGAAACCCCACATGCATTTTCTACACATGCCGTTACTCCACAGTCATTATCCCAACTGCGACGTTACCACGTGTTCCTTTACCACGCAAGACTTGCCTTGGGGGGGCGCTGGACTTTAAAATAGTATAAATTACTATTCCAACTCCAGTCAGTGTATCAGTAGGGAAGGTGTTGGACATAAAATCCAACACCAGTCCAACAACGTGCCCCCCTAAAGCAAGTCATTGTAACGACT
This sequence comes from Calotriton arnoldi, assembly GCA_963921515.1. Taxonomy (NCBI): domain Eukaryota; kingdom Metazoa; phylum Chordata; class Amphibia; order Caudata; family Salamandridae; genus Calotriton; species Calotriton arnoldi. The sequence goes on from CAWUFW010011637.1 coordinate 138,757, forward strand.
AGCGTGGTAAAGGGAACACATGGTAACGTTGCAGTCGGGATAGTGACTCCGGACTAAAGGCAGGTCGTGGTTCTGCCTGTGGGGTAAAGGATGTTTCCCAATTTAAAGGCACTGTAACATGAAATTCCTGTCCTGCTAATTTAGTTTAAGAATCTCTCGGGTACAAAATTTATAAGAAATATCTAAAGTACTGCAGCTGAATAATGAAACTGAGTTGTCAGTAGATTAGATGCCTATACGTAGGAGTAAAATTTCCTGAAGATCCCGAGTTTGCAGAAACACATGGCATTTTTTTATATTTAAACAAAGAAATTGCCATTAAATTGAGAGTGTCTACCTATCTATCATGCTGACTGGAAATGTTCAGACCTTAAAAAAGGAGGTGGTGGATTCTATTTCACACAATGCTAGTAGATTTCTTTGCTAAGGCACTAATATGCAATTTTCAGATTGATATGGGCCTAAAAGATCCTGAGGCTATCCTGAAAAAGATTTTTAGAGATACCTGATAAATGGGGGTTATAGACGTGCTAGAAAACCACTTAAATTATTCTGATTTCAAATCATCAAGCTTGCGAGCCGCATTCTGAGAAAACATGCTCGTGGTCCAGTGCTCCATTGCACTGAATAGGGCAGTTAAGTGGCTGTCAATATAGCAAGGGTCACTCCTGCAGTGGCGGCTCACGTAGGGCGTGCTGCGGGGCGGTGAGGCGGGGCAGGGGAGGGGCAGGGTGGGGGGGGTAGTAAACTCGGACATACGACGGAACGGAGGAAAGTAATAATTACTATCCTCCGTTCCGTCGTATGTCCGAGTTTACTACCCCCCACCCAGCCCCTCCCCTCCCCCGCCTCACCCAACGCCCCGCAGCACGCTCTATGCGAGCCGCCACAGACTCCTGGTAGTCTCATTGGATGTAAAAAAATGTAAAGCTGTGAATATCGCTTTTCTGCACATTGATTGGAGTAGCCTTGCCATGACCCAGTATTAGAAAGATGCATTTGAGGCAACTGACAAACTAGACATTACACCTACTGTGGAAATTGATGTACTATATTCTGTGGATGTAATGTAATTGGAAACTAGAAATAAAATGTATAAACAAAATGGGTGTTAGACCATTCTTGTAGTTCAGGCTTATTAGGGCATTCGACTTTAACATATGAGACTTTTTCTGAAATGGGATGGGCATTTCTCTCCATAAATGAAAGACAAATCTGTCTTTTCCAAACAAAAGGGCTCTCGTGTAGATTTTTAGACAGAAAGTATTTTAAAAAAAAAAGTGAGGCTAGAAACCTTTGCGCTTTTCATCTTTTTTCAGATATGCCAGAGATAGGGGCCTGATTTTACTATAGATATTGTATTCATCAGGGGGAAAAGAGAGGAACCTATTAAGGTAGCTATACCCGGTGAAAGAGATGGTTTATTTGGATGATTTTCCAAGGCAATGAGGCAAATGTTTCCTGCAAATGTAGCTGAAGAAACTGAAGTTTCAGTTGTAATTGATGGACTTGCCAGACAGGGATTTAAAAATTGATTCCTTAAATAACAAAAAGTGGAGGGCTAATTTTGCCTCCACATTAAAAATGAATATGTATGAAATCTTTTCATTGTTGAGATTTGATATATGCTTGAGGAATCTGCATTGCTGGTCAACATTATGGTTACTTTTCAGCTGGCATGCAATGTCAACCCGGTAAAGTCAGTCCTGGTTCTCCAGCACCCAGTCACCCTGAGAACAGGAGCACCGGGCCAGTTGGGATCTTGTGCCATAGCCACCGGGGGGGGCATTTGAGGGCCGGGCCAGCCCATATTAATCTTTGGCCCTCCCAAATGTAGGAGGCAGCTGCCACAGTATTTATGAAAAACTCTATTCAAAATCAGTTTAACTTAATGAACTGCATTCACATTTGAATGCTTACAGTCTAACTGGAAAAAAACGCTGGAGTTCAGAAGGTGAATTAGCAATAAAATGCATTCTTTTATCTTGATATTTTGACTGTACGTTTAAAGACTGAGGTGAAATATCAGGCTATGTCCTCTGTCAAATTGTCACTTACTATTAATGTGGAAATATTTTCTTTTCTTTCTCTGACTGCAAAGTGAGAGGATTTAGCAAAGTGAACTATGTGACAATCTCACTAGGGTATAGGCAGGGCAACTGGAATTATATGGCAGGAGAGGCCCAAATTTAAATTATATGGCAAGGTTGAATAAATCATGTGGCAAGCAAAAGCACAAATTATGCGGCTTAATGCAGCATATTTTGTGATAGTAGTAATTCATTATTTTGTCATTTTTACACATGCAAGCGCTGTCTGGGCAAAGGTTTCACTTCATTAGGAGCAGTTCCACATCCGAATACAGCTATCAGCAACTGAAAGGGGACCAGTCATCCTTTTCTAAGGACCTTCCACTGCGATGCAGCACATAATGTAGAGTTTTAGTAACTTTGGATCTGTTCCAGCTAGAGACATTTTTTTTTAATCTGCAAATTATGCCGCAGATGGTGGATTATGTGACAAATGTAGCAAAATCACAATCATGTGGAAAACTACATGGCTGCAGAATGCCATAATTCCAGTGGCCCTGCAAGAAGTGCGAAAAGAAAGACTAAATACCTGTAAATTAACTGTACAAATATTTCAACATATATCAGCAATTATGAAAGCAGAAATGAAGGACATTTTGTTTCTAATTGTGATGTGTGATAGAAACAAATATTTCAATAGGTTCAAAACAAATCTTGGTGATGCATGCATGATAAATATTGTATTATATGTTATTGCAGCATCTATATAGCGCTTACAACCCCTATGTGTGGCAATGAAATGCATACTTACATGGGCAGCAACCTACATCATGAAGGGGCACATGCATCAAGGTAGGCTTTTGCCATTCCTTAATTGCGAATATTAAGGAATTGCAATTAAGGAATCGCAAAAGCCTATGCATGTAGGAATCGCTAAAAAAATAGCGGTTCCTAAACATTCCTTAATTGCGACTCGCAAATTGCGACTCGCAATTAAGGAATGGCTTCCCATTCATTCCTATGGGCCTACAGGCCCATAGGAATGAATGGGAATTGCATGCGCAATTTGCGAGTACCCAATAGGTACTCGTAAATTGCGCATGCAATTTCAAGGGTGCCAGGGTGCCAAAAGGACACCCTGTTGCACCCCTGAAATTGATATGTGAACACATGTTGCGCGCACACATGCCCCAAGGGCATGTGTGTGTATAACCTGGAACTTTGAAAAATGCACTTTAGTGCATTTTTCAAAGTTTTCGCTAATTACCATCAAGTTTCATTTGACGGTAATTAGCGTCCCCTAATAGCGAAATCGCTATTTTAAATGGCATCTTGCATTGCATTCAAGGCATCGCAATTTGCGATTCCTTAAATCCAATCGCAATTTTCGATTTTTGCAATTGGGGTGATGCATCCCAAATGCAAAAATACCGGTCGCAAAGGGGCAGATTCTGCAAATCTGCCCATTTGCGACCGGTTTTTAGTTTGATGCATGTGAGGGATAGAGTGGTGTGTGGCTGGAAGGGTGTTGTCTTTGTTTTATGATTCTATGTGGGAAGTGCTTCCATGTCATGCATGATGACAACGAAGTGCGCTTATCGTGGTATGGGACGCAGGAATCACTGACAGAATAACGACTACAGAAATATCGACGACAAAAATATCGGAGTTGAAATATCGATGTCCAGAATATCAAAGTCCTATCTACATTATGGTAAGTACAAAAATATCGAAACAAAAATATCGTTGTAAAAAATAACGTTGTTAAAAATATCGTTTTTTTAAATGTCTAAAAAATAATGTAAAATAAAGCAAATAATACATATAATTAAAAAACATTGTTAGAATTATTAGAAAATGTTTAAAATTATAAATAATAAATATAATGTTAATAAAAATTAAACATACATATATATAAAATATAATATATACATTTACTTTATAATATTAAAAAATAAATATTATAATAAATTATAAAATGTTAGAAACATATTAAAAATTATAAATACATATATATACATATAACAGTAAATATAAAACAAAAATACAATATTTATATAATAATTAAAAAAATTAAAATATTTTTAATCTTTTACAATTACATTTCACACTACATTAACAGGAACAGTAGAGAAAAAATTGGATAGCGGAGAGGATAAAATTACTATTCCCTCTCCAGGGAGTGCAACAGTAGGGAAAGTGTTGGATAGCGGATGGGAATAATTTACTATTCCCACTCCAGAAAATGCAACAGTAAGGAAAGTGTTGGATAGCGGAGGGGAATAATTTACTATTCCCACTCCAGCAAATAAAACAGTAGGGAAAGTGTTAGATAGCATATGTGAATAATTTACTATTCCCACTTCAGGGAGTGCAACATTAAGAAAAGTGTTGGATAGCGGAGGGGTAAAAATTACTATTCCCACTCCAGGGAGTGCAACAGTAGGGAAAGTGTTGGATAGCGGAGGGAAATAATTTACTATTCCCACTCCAGGGAGTGCAACATTAAAGAAAGTGTTGGATAGCGTAGGTGTAAAAATTACTATTCCCACTCCAGAAACTGCAACAGTAGGGAAAGTGTTGGATAGCGACGTGGATAAAATTACTATTCCCACTCCAGCAAGTGCAATAGTAGGCAAAGTGTTGGATAGCGGAGGGGAATAATTTACTATTCCCACTCCAGCAAGTACAACAGTAGGGAAAGTGTTGGATAGCGTATGTGAATAATTTACTATTCCCACTCCAAAGAGTGCAACGCTAGGGAAAGTGTTGGATAGCGGAGTGATAAAATTACTATTCCCATTCCAGCGAGTGCAACAGTAGGGAAAGTGTTGGATAGCGGAGGGGAATAATTTACTATTCCCACTCCAGCAAGTACAACAGTAGGGAAAGTGTTGGATAGCGTATGTGAATAATTTACTATTCCTACTCCAAAGAGTGCAACACTAGGGAAAGTGTTGGATAGCGGAGGGGAATAATTTACTATTCCCACTTCAGGGAGTGCAACATTAAAGAAAGTGTTGGATAGCATAGGTGTAAAAATTACTATTCCCACTCCAGAGAGTGCAACAGTAGGGAAAGTGTTGGATAGCGGAGTGGATAAAATTAATATTCCCACTCCAGCAAGTGCAATAGTAGGGAAAGTGTTGGATAGCGGAGGGGAATAATTTACTATTTCCACTCCAGCAAGTACAACAGTAGGGAAAGTGTTGGATAGCGGAGGGGTAAAAATTACTATTCCCACTCCAGGGAGTGCAACAGTAGGGAAAGTGTTGGATAGCGGAGTGGATAAAATTACTATTCCCACTCCAGCAAGTGCAACAGTAGGGAAAGTGTTGGATAGCGGAGGGGAATAATTTACTATTCCCACTCCAGCAAGTACAACAGTAGGGAAAGTATTGGATAGCGGAGGGGAAGTATTTACTACTCCCACTTCAGGGAGTGCAACATTAAAGAAAGTGTTGGATAACGTAGATGTAAAAATTACTATTCCCACTCCAGAGAGTGCAACAGTAGGGAAAGTGTTGGATAGCGTAGGGGTAACAATTACTATTCCCACTCCAGCAAGTGAAACAGTAGGGAAAGTGTTGGATAGCAGAGGGGAATAATTAACTATTCCCACTCAAGCAAAATTATTAAAATTAATTAACAAAATTTTAATTAATTATAAAGAATTTACCTCCCACCATATTCCCCTATAAATGACACCACCAATTTTATAAAACATAACACTATTAACATAATTAATTTATGATTAATTAATTAATTAATTAATGAAAATTAACAAACATATTAAAAACAATCAAGAATAAATTAATTCACACGATTAACACTATAAAAAAGTTTAAAAAAATATTATAATAAACAATTAAAAAAATATATTAAAATTAAATTACTTCCCAGCCTACAACCCGCTCCTAAAAATAAATAAATTAAGATATTTACCAATTAATTATTAATAATTAACAACCAATTAATAACTAATTAATAGTTAATTAATTACCACAATTAACAATATAAAATATTAAATACATAAATATTAATTAATCAAAATTATGTATTAATTAATTATAATTAAAATACTTCCCACCCTATTCCCTATAAACCCACAATCCGCTCCTAAAAAAAGCCAATTAAAATATTTACCAATTAATTATTAATAATTAACAACCAATAATAACTAATTAATAATTAATTAATTACCACAATTAACAATATAAAATATTAAATACATAAATATTAATTAATCAAAATGATTAATTAATGAATTATAATTAAAATACTTCCCACCCTATTCCCCTATAAACCCACAACCCGCTCCTAAAAAAATAACACATTTTAATTAATTAGTTAACTAATCAATTAATAAAATGTAATAACCAATTAATATTTAATTAATAAAAAATTAATTATAAATAATAATCAATAAAAATTATTGATTACTTTATTAAAATTAAATTACTTCCCACCCTATTCCCCTATAAACCCACAACACGCTACAAAACTAAAATACGCAAAATTTAATTTATATAAAATAAATAACTTCTAAAAATTTCACAAATACATAAAAAAAAACAGATATACTTATACAAAAAACATTAGATCACATACTATTAACATACATACTAAAATACAGAACACTAATATAAATATCGATATTATTAACAACGATATTATGACAAACGATATTACTGACTTCGATATTTAAAAAAACTATATTTCTTACCTTCATGTCGATATTCTGGTCACCGATATTCTTGATGTCAATATTCTGTCCCTTCGATATTTCCAACTCGATATTTTTGTACTTCGAAAATAAAAACTCAATATTATGTCTGTTTACCGGGACGCAGCATGTAGCAGTGTGATGGATGATGAGGTGTGAGAGACACATGCACAGTTTATGGTTTTTAAGAATGTTTGAAGCTTTCAACAGCTGTGCCGGTCCCTTTATAGTATTTCCTATTATTATAGTCTGCTTAGATAGTTACAGCATTGGGTTGTCCAATCCGACATTTTGTGTGTTGTTGTGGGCCTGACGGGCATGGCTAAAGGGAGAGAGAATGGAGAGATCTGCTGGGATGTGCATTCTTACTGTCATCCAATATCTGAGTGTGATTGTGAGATGTAAAGAAGAATTTATAGTGTATTTTTATTTGGGACCTGAAGTGCTGGGCTAGATTAAATCCCTCTGATTGATCCGCGGTGTGTGACCGATCTTTTCAGTAACTTCATGCCTGTTCATTTAGTGATGGCTGGTTTATTGGCAGCACAGTACTGGTGATGGTCAATCCTCATAGCAGATATGTCTTATGTGAATATAAGATGTGTAAGTTACAGTTGGCTATAGAAAAAAGAAGGAGTTACCCTAATGCTAAGAGAAGGGACGGGGTAGTACTGTAGAGAAAACAAAAAAGTCCCTAGGAAAGGATAGAAGGTGGGCTAACTGGCCTTGTATTATGGGGGCATGCCTCAATATGGATCAAGTGTTGAGCAGAACAGAGAGCAGCAAAAACTATACATTCAATTAAACATTTCAGTGTACAATGGGTATAATAAAACAATATATATAAAAAAGGTTCAGAAAAAATCAATATATTAAAAACATTTATTTTATAAAACCATGAAACAGTGTATCGCAATTCATACAGAATTAAAAAATCTCCTCACTAGAGAAGTTACAATCTATTTATACTTTATAATAAATAAACAAGAAAACTTAAAAACAGTTGACGCGGCATTTCGGTGAAAACGTGACTTCTTCACCTTCTTCAGGACAAAGTTTTCATCAAGTCTAAATAGCAGGAGACATCTCATTAAGACACAAAGGTAACAGATATTATAAAAACTACTACATTTTAACAAGATTTAAACTAATGGACACTGACATATTATCTGTCGACTGTTTTTAAATTTGATTAATATATAGATTTTTTCTGAACCTTTTTTTATATATATTGTTTTATTATACCCATTGTACACTGAAATGTTTAATTGAATGTATAGTTTGCGCTGCTCTCTGTTCTGCTCAACACTTGATCCATATTGAGGCATGCCCCTATAATACAAGGCCAGTTAGCCCACCTTCTATCCTTTACTAGGGACTTTTTTGTTTTCTCTAAGTTACAGTTGGTGACTGACCGACCACTGAGTGTGATGGTATTAGGATTAGTGTGGGCTAGAAATGTTATATATGAAGTGACATAACTATATATTACCCTAGCGAACAATAGGTCAGCCATCCTTAAGTTACCTGACTATCAAAAGTAGATTACTGCTTGGGTTGCTTCCAGTCTGTGGATAGTAAGCCGAAGATTGAATTTGAGGGGGTGACTGTCTTTCCGGGTTTAATTGCTGGAATGTGTGGATGTAGTTGTCTTCAAAATAGCCATGTTTTCAACTGTCTTCTGAAGTATATATGCTCCTGGATGTTTCGAATGATGGATGGTAGTGAGTTCCAGAGCTTGGCGGCTTTTACTGAAAAAGCAGTGCTTCCTACAGATTTCTTATGGAATAAGTGGTATGGTGATAAGTGGTGCAAGCCTGGAGTCCTTAGAATTAGTTTACAGGTGTAGCGGTCCTTTTCCTTGGAGACTCTGTGGACAATGAAATGTGCCTCGAACATTGCCCTTCTTGCTATAGGTAGTCAGTAGAGTGAGACTGGAGTCTTGCGCTCTCTTGGGTGAAGGCAGAGAAGAAGTCTTGCAGCAGCATTTTAGATGAGTCGAATTTTGCATATGATGAATGCAGGAACATCAAGGTATAGACTGTTGGAATAGTCAAGCTTGGAGAGTACGAGTGTGAGTATAGCTTGCAGTTTCTGTAGATATCCAAGTTATTGGAGGATGCAACATAGTAGAAGGCACTCTTTTTGATATTATTATCACCTGGTATCAAATATTGGTCTGAATCCATGGTTACCCCTGGGTTTCTGACTCCTTTTGTTATTGTTGGAGGTGCCTCATTTTCCCTTAGGCCATATGACGGTAGGCTGGAATTTTTACAATTGTCCGCAGCTCATATTCTCTGTCTGTTGTATTTTGTTTTAGATGGTTATTCATCATCCATGTGTTTATGGCCCGGAGGCAGTCATCAAGTTTTAAATTGTAGAAGTCTTCCAGAAAATCAATTTTTGTAAATGATTTGCAACTAATCTGTATATTTGTAATGGGTGAGGTTGAATGATTTAGTCAGGTTTGGTAAGCGGGTTAGGTAGATGTTGAATAATAGAGGGAAGAAGATGGACCCCTGAGAAATGTCACAACGGTGTGTGTGAGGAGCTGATGTGAAAGTTGGTATCAACACTAGCTCACAGTTACAGCTGAGAGACCAGTAATTCAATGGGCATTAGCTGAACTCCCTTCTTACCTTTCACATATTGTATGTCAAACAATAAATTGCTGAGTGAAAAGATTTTACAACTGTATGGGACATTGATGTTATTATGTTGTTCTTAAGGCAACAACTTTCATGTAGTTTCCTATTCCTGATATATAAGGGTGTCACTACCTAAACCTACTAGCCATTTAGATGCAATGTCCAATCAGGAAACTCCAAATTCCAATATGCCATATTGCTTTGATTAGCCTATTTTGCTGGGACAGAGTCATCAAAAGTCAGATGCGACTTACATTTGACTATCATTGCTCCACCCTACACCAGCCTGTTGTGAAATATAGGCTAGTGAGATAATGTATCTGCTCTAGAGTTCATTATTTTCTGTGCAGGAGCCAGATAACTTTTGTAGGGTAATCCACCTATTGCAGAAAGCTGAAAATACCCTAATTAGCTAGTGTGAATCAGCAGTTTCCAAATATATGTCATGTCACAAAGGGCTGTTATAACAGACTATCTTTCAAAAGTGGTTTAATATCTAGATAACTGGATCAACACACAGAGGATTCCTCTCTTGAACCAAAAATTGTGGAAACCATAAGCATGACATCTGAGGCACAAAGTTTTTGTATTACAATTGACCTGTCTAGACATCTCCGAAGAACATCAACTAATATTTTCAGATTTCTATATATTGTAATTTAAGATCTCTGTAGTATGAATCTCCTTTTTGGAATTTATTGAAACCTTTGAAATGTTCCTTTATCTAAATTATGGTCATAGCAAATACATTGCTCTTATGAGGTCCTATGTAATAATATAGTAAATGCATAATACTTTGTTAAACACTTGGGATAGCATTTTTATTGGGGTAAGGGTGGGAACACTGGGTAGTAGGAATTTTTGGGTTCCTCACAGATTCCGGCTTTTCTTTCACAGGTATATCATCAAAATCTGTGCTTTAGCTAAAGTTTAGTGTTTGCAGGGCAGTATGGTTAAGAAAAGATATTGGGATCTATGCATGCCACACCACCCCAGACTACCCGAAGGGCCTTGTTTTCAGAAATGTCTGGGCCTGGCAGGATTTCCTAAGTGCTGACAGAGCCCTGGCCTAAATGCCACAGCTACCTTTATATCCAGAACTGATTAATTCACAAGGTAGAATCTTAATGTTTCCTTGTGTCTTAGGGGGCTTAGGGAGCCTTTCTTTTCTCGGTTGATAGCCCAGTTAGACAAGTGGAGTAGTATTGTTATCGGAAGAAGTGTAGGAACGAATGTGGTAGACATATGTGGAATCCCTCAGATTCCACTAGCACGGTTTGCTTTCACTTTTGTATCGCTGTGTTCACAGTGTGATGCGCAATATAGCAAAATGAAAAATCAAACTTGGGACTCCTGGGAAGCATTTCCATTGCACACCGACTTTGATTCTGGAAAAGAAAATGTTTTTTTTTTACCAGAAATATTTTCTTTTCCAAAACTGTGGACCTTCTGTTGAGGTCCACCACACCATGAAGGTAGTGTAATGGGCATCAACGAGTCGTCCTCTGCCCGAAACAGTCAAAATTTACCATATCCATGCAGCCTGATGTCCTGCCCAACAAGAATTGACAGCAAGCTGCAGGGATATGATGGCCACGTTGCACTAACTTCTTTGTTCCATGACCTCAGGGGAGTTCTCCAGTGCTGGGAGCCCCTCGGGTTTGTAGGTTTCTAGGACTGGTTAACAGCAAAAAGCACAGTGTTCAAAGAAAGGTGGCTGGTCTTGCTAATGGCTATATACAGCCAGGAGAAAGTTTCAGTTGCCATACATGGTCTATGGAAAAGAGGGCTAAGGAGAAAATAAAAAATATTGAAAAGTAGAAAGAAAATAGAGGAGAAGATAGAGAGAAGTTGTTCTAGAAAAAGGAGAGAGTGTTGAGGGAAAGAAAGGAGAGTAAAAAGCAAGAGAGAGAGAGCGGAAGCAATAGGGCAGGATAGTGGGGGAAAGGTTGAGAGAGGGAGTGACGATAGAGATTAGGAGATGGGAGTATAGAGAAAGTTAGAGAGCCCCCAAAGGATTAATATGAGAGGTAGATACATGTGAAGAAAAGGTGATTGGACATTTTAAGTGGAATTTAGACCTTATCATGTTTTGGCCAATACACCTGGACCAGTGTGATTTCAATGCTCAACTTTGCACTTTATTTCTAAGAGTGATCCTAGTGTAAGGTCCAAAAATCACCTTGCATAGTGGTCTTTAAAGTCCTACTAAGGTCTAACCATTGTTGCTTGATCCACATTGCATTTTGCAAATTGCTTATATTTGATGATATAGTCACTCAAAAGTACAACCTACTTTCAGAGAAGTCCAAGTTCTATTCAGGAGGTGATTTAGCTTTCTAGTATACATTTAAATACAGCAGTCTCTTGACTGTTTCATTACATGAAGCCTGACTTTTATCTGCACCTGTAGCAATGCTGAACAATCCCTCTGCAAGTAAATATTTTCCATTTCTAGTACACATGACAGGCTTCCATGCTTTTTATATTCACCACTCAGAAAAGTGCATGCACGTCCAAGCAATGTTAGGTACATCGAGGGTGGCACCTTGAGGATCCTATGCAAGGAGTCTACTACATGTGGAAGAGTTTACAATGCCCATAATTCTCTCAAAGTGGAGGACTCTGTAGCATTCAAACGGGGGGTACCATGCAAACAGCATCAGCATCTAAGAGAGATGTTATCATGGAGCAGGATCCTAAATGCAAACCATGAAACTGCCACTTGAAGCCATTAGAGGCAGTGCTACTGCTTGCCCATCTATGGCTCCTCTAACTGGAGATGGAACTAGTGTCCTCGGCCAGGCCACAGCGCAAAGACCACAAATAGACCCATACTGGTTAATCACCTATCCTTTACCATGTCTTTCTGGTCGATGTCTAACAAAGGTCTCTTTTGTACAACACCTTTCACACAACCTGCCTGTAAGTATGATGGGTGTATGGCAATGTCGGAGCCTGCTTCAAGTCCATGCAGTTTTGACTGGTGCTTTTGATCAAATGTAATTAAACTATCCATCTTTTGTCACAGCCTTATAGTGAAATTCATTGTGGGGCCTTCCTAACTTTCTCTATAAAATGACAAATAAATTCTATATATTTTTCATCATTTTTGCAGGCGTGAAATGTTTAAACACACTGGTCGCCACTGATTACCCAAATGTTCTTGATGGATAGTCTCCAAGCTCTCTGTAAAGTTATTTTAAGTTAGTGATGAGTTAAATTAAAACTACGTTTACGAAGTTGGGTGGAATTAGGAAACTCCACACTTTACGAAGCAAATGAAGTTTTTTAACTTTACCTGTGTTAAGGTTTATCCTTTTGGGCCTTCCAGATATGATAATTTCTTCATGTAGAATGTCCCAGGTAGGGGATCCTCCAGCAAAACAATTTTGAGGGTGGAAGCTGGAAATGCATCACCTGAGGTAAGATTTGTCGGAGGGAGGGCTGCGATATGATGCCAGCTTATATATTTATAAAAAGAACTTTATAACTTTTGCATTTCTTGAACCGTTTGGAAAATACACAAAGCTGCAAGCCAGACTACTTTATAACTTTAAACCCCTCTACTTTAAATCCAATCAAATTGATAGGATTTAAAGTTAGATTGTGGAAAGTTGATTGAGTGTACTGTAATATGTACCTTAAAAAATTCACACATTCCTTCACATAGAACCATACGGTGTGCACCCTGAATATCAAGTCCAGAATATTGATACAGAATATTGATGACAGAATATCAAATCCAAAATATTGACATGTAAGTATAGATTTTCTATACCTTACTCCACATGTATGTACCTATGTGATATATGTATCTTCAAGGTATGTAGATGTGGAGCTAGGAATAGTAAAGCTATACTTCCCTATATGCACTTATCTTTCAATATTCTGTCATCAATTGTCTTATACCACAATAATCTGGGGGTCGTTATTTAGTAGTACAACTAGTATTTGGGAAATAATGCACCTATATAGCACAACTTTAATGTTTGGTCACCGTTGAGGGCCGTGCCCCCTAAAAATATACTTCTGGGTACTGGCCTGGATCATGGTACCACCTCGAAGATACTGTTCTGCCCAAATTGTAATCCGGGCCCTAGTGTCTTAGGAGACGACTCTTGTGTCTGAGTGTACTCTATCTTTTTCAGTGTCAGTCTCCTTTTGTGGAAGTGGAGATAGCATATTCTCATCAGCAAAAGACATCTCTGGTCAAAGCGTACAAGTTATCCTCACTGAGAGCATCCTCCCTTACCGTGTACACATTCTTAACTATAAAAGTCACTTTTGGTCATTGTGTGTGCATTTTCATTACTAAGAGGCTACATTTTTGCATACATTTTCATCATTAGGCTATAGGTCTTTTCGGGGTGAATGTGTTCTTATTAGCAAGTGGCACTTTCTGTTAAGAGTGTTTATCATGTGTCATGAACTCCGTCACAGAGCAATGCATCCCAGGTAGAGCTGTGCATCTGTTTTTAATTAAATCAGGATGTCTACAGCACATTAAGACATGCACTACTTCACTCATTTAGTAATTCCGTTTAGTAATTACGAGAGTTAGGGCCACATGTATCAAATAAGCATTTTGCGATTACCAAATAGCGATTTTTGCTGAATCGCTATTTGGTAATCGCAAAATGCTATGTATGTAAGAAATTGCCAAAGATTTGGTGATTCCTTCATATTACCTAACAGCAATTTTGATAAATAGCGAATTAGTTAATATTACTCCATTGTTCCTATGGGCGCCGAAAGGCCCAGAGGGGCAAATGTTTTTTCATTAGCTAATTTGTGATTATCTAATTGGTAATCGCAAATTAGGTAATGCAAAGCCAAGGGTGCCCGGGAGCCTAAGGCCCCCCTGAAGCACCCCCAAAAAAATTAATGTGCACATGTAAAGGCCACACATGTTCTAGGGGCATGTGTGCTCTACATGGCACTTTGAAAAATGCAGTTTTTTGCATTTTTCAAAGTTTGCAAATGGTTATCATCGACTTGAAGTATTAAATGTATTAATTTTACATTTTAACATAATCTTCTGAGCAGCCTTAGCCATTTTGCATAAATTGGTTAAAGCCAATATTTGGCCATTAACCTTAATGAAATATTCCGCTAACCGTACTGCAGTGGAGGGGTTTAGAAGCTCTTCCTTGATATGGCATTTTAAGTATCATTTCCCGGCAAAAATATCAATTGTAAAGTAATTGATACGGTTGATTGTGGCTAGTGTGTAAAAAGATGCAATTCCAAACTTTGTGGGATTAAGTTCAATATGTTACACAATTTCCTGATTCAGCTCAGAAATATTGTTTCAACCTTGATTAGTATGTCTGGAGACTAACAAACAGAACCATATATAAGTTTATTATAACGCAAATCTTTTTCATGATCCCGTAGTTGCAGAAACCCTCTGGCGCAAATGTAGTATGGCAGTGTTCAATTTTTATTTGTTGTTCAGTATGGCACCTAAGTGTAATTTGTCACAAGGTCAACTTTATTATGGCTTGTAGACCATGTGTATTTAGGTTTTAACATCCGAATTCTCTTGCTGATGGTAATCGGTAAGTTGTTATCCATGATGTCTGCATACACCCTAGTCAGTTGAGCTTGTAAGCCAATCTATGAGGTGGAGAAAATAACTAAATCACCCGTGTATGCCAAGTGTGAAACTTTTTTATTGGCCAGTTTGAGTGGATCACTCTTGCCCTGTTGTAAAACCTCTGAAAGATCTGAGATATATAAGCTGAATATTAATGGAGCAAGGATGCAGCCTTGTTTTAATCTGTTAAATGTATTGATTTTTGGAGTAAGCCTTCTGCCATCCGACAATTTCAGCCTTATCCAAGTATCATTGTGAAGATCAATTAAGATCTTTTATAAACCTTGATCTATCCCCCACAAATCCAACTTAGCCCACAGTTTAAACTTGTTAACTTTATCGAAGTCGGTAGAGAAATCCATGAAACAAACAAAAAGTTTAGTTCAGGGGTCTCCAACCTTTTCTGGTATAAGAGCAACTTAAGTTCAATGAAAATCATTCTGAGCTACCAATATTATTACTATTATAATAGTGAGCACATCAGATAATATTACATTAGTGGCCACCCTATGCAGGATTCCTAGCAGTGATCACCTCAGTGCATCTGCCAGGGTAGACAACAGTAATTAATTGTAAGTAAAAGTTTTTTTTTAAACTTTATCAATTTGGCAAGCATCTACATGGCTAATATATGACAGCTATTGCTGCATGCCTCTGGCACCAATGCAATATCAGTCATAAGTCTCTTCAACACTGCATGATTTCTCACTCAAACATTTAGCTTTGAATATATTTTGGAAATTCAACCATTTTTCCCCAAACTTCAACCTATGAGTTATGAAAATATGCGCATTTACATCTCAAATATAGGCTTGTCAATTTTGGGATACATATATTAATTCAGTAAAGTAAAAGCGTATAATTTAGTAAAGTGGGTTACACACATGAGAGCTACTTTCAGGTAGCTGAAGAGCTACCAGTAGCTCACAAGCTACTCATTGGAGAAGCCTGGTTTAGTTGATTTATTCAGACATGCTTTGTGGGCCAAGATGGATAGTGCCACTATACTGTCAATGGTGGAGCATTTTTTTTGCAGCAGTCCATCTGGTGGAAAGTTACTTTCTTTGATTCGTCTGCCCATTTTTGGAGATGGACTAGCAGTGCGTTGCAAAGATTTTCCAGTCAGCGTCCAACAATGCGATCAAGCAATAACTTTGTGGGGAGTCTCTTGGGCTTCTTTTATAGATTGGCTGACTAATTTAGCCCTTCCAGGTTGGTAGTACACGGCCTGAGTCGATCACTGTGTTAAATATTATTGTCAGTAAAATGCCCTATCTTGTTGAGTATAGTTTCATGACCGCAACTGTAAGACCATTCCGGCCAAGTGCGCATAAATTATTAGCGATGTTAATGAGCCTTTCTGTTTCCGATTGTGAGATAGCATAATCGACCAGTCCCTTTTTTGAGTGTGTATCAACCCATTTGTTTTGTGATCTGCCTTACAGGTTTGACAGATAATCTTTCCAGGTCTTGTTTGGAATATGGTAATCCCCACCCACTTTGTCGCAATTAGTTCCAGTGCCCACTAGGGACCAGAACGTTTGCATGTTATTTGTTAGAATGACATCTTGGAGCTAGCCTGTAGTGCAGTTTTAAGCTGTCTTGTCGACCTGGCAAAATAAACAAATGACCTACTAGGAGCAGCCTTTCCACAGTGTAAATGTGCTCTAGGCTGTCAGACAGGCACCAACCTCTTTGAAAAGATTTTGAATGCACGTGCACCAGGCTTTGTGCAATTCCAGGCTCGGTGCTGCACCTGCTCAAAATGTTGAGGGCCTGCAGAGCTTGGGGACACATCTTGAAGAGGGCCTCTGGCTTTCCTCACTGGGCTCATCACGTTGCTTTGGTATATGCCGTCATTTTCTGTCACTAGGATTACGGCAATAATTTCTCTGGCCTTCCCAAACACCTCGTTGCACTTCAGAAAATTTAAATCTATGCTGCTTCTTTCATTCTTGTGCAGAGGTTTGTCTACTTTGATAAATACCTTTACGTAACTGCAGCCCATACCATATAATATTAGTTCTTATTACGTTTTCAGTAAAACAAGGGGCTTTCATTTTTATGTGTGCTAGGAGGTAGCTTGTCGAACACTGTCCCTTTATCTCTGTTTCTGGAATCAGAATGTAAGAAACTACACAAACAACTGATAAAATTACTTTTCAAAGATTGATTCTGTTGAATTTGTTTTTATCCTGAGACATTTGATGTAAATTTTATGATTTGTTCTTGTAACACATGCGAATGCCATGGAATGTCCGGTTACTCATCGGTAATCTTCATTACTCCAAGTCCTGGTCTTCCCATCCCATTCCTTAACAGTAAGCAGCTTGTCTGCTCCCCAGAAACCTTATACCTAGCAGAGATTTTTAACACTTCCCCAATAAGGTGCCACCTTATCAGGTGAGAATATAGGGGGAAGTGCATCACACAACATCCTGAGAATACCAAAGAAACAAAAACAATCACCAGAAAGAAAACCAAGGGAGAGAGGGAAGGGCTCAGGTATGGGACGGGAAGACCAGGATTTGGAGTAATGAAGATTACCGGTGAGTAACCGGGCATTGCCTCCTCGTCCGTCTTCCCATCCCATTCCTTAACAGTGAGCCCATACCCAAGCACACGGTGATTGTAAGAAAAAAGACCAGGAAATGCAGCAAACAGGTCCATTTAATCAAAAAGAAAGCAGTACAAATCACAAACCATGTACAGCAGACAAAACATGAGCGCCAAAGGCAGCCGAGGCCGCCATCCCCAACTGAAGACGGTAATGGGAAACAAAGGTATGGGGAGAGGCCCACGTGGCAGCATTACAATTGTCACGCAAGGAGGCACCTTTGAACATGGCCCAGGAGGAGGAAACACCCCGGGTGGACCTACCCTGGACAGAAGAAGGGAGAGGACAGTGAGCGGACTCATAAGCCAAAACAACAGCACACTTCACCCAGCGAGTTAAGGTGGACAAGGAAGGACGAAGCCCCTTCCCAGAGATCCCGTACGTAACAAACAAGGAATCAACTTTCCGAAAAGCACTGGTCCGATCCAAACAGATGAGTAGAGCCCTCAACACATCTAAAGAATGCAGAACCACTTCCTCCGGGGAGGAGGGGTTCGGAAAAAAGACAGGGAGGACAATATCCTCCTGACAGTGGAAAGAAGACAAAACCTTGGGCAGAAAAAACTGACTAGGACGAAGAATCACCTTGTCAGAGCAAAAACGTAAAAAAGGGGGGAAGTCATCAAAGCACCAAGCTCACCAACCCCGCTGCCCAGAAGAAATGGCCATCAAAAAAAGAACCTCAGCCGTAAGGAACTTAAGGTCCACAGAGAGCAAAGGCTCAAAAGGGGGCCCAGTCAAGGCCTGCAGAACCAGGGGAGATCCCAGGTTGGGACAGGAGAGTGAGAGACAGGACTCTGAATCAAAAAACTCTGCAAAAGGTGAGCCACCAAAGGGGAGACAGAAGACACAGAAGAACCCCTAAAAGCAAGTATGGCAGCCCACTGAGTACGGAGAGTGGAGACAGCGAGCCCCAGTACAAACCCATCCCGCAAGAAGTCCAGTGCCCGCACAGCCGCACAGGAGGCGGAAGACAGACCCTTCCCCAGGCACCAGGAGGAGAAGTTCCTCCAATGCCGGTCATAAGACTTCAGGGTGGAAGGCCGTCGAGGCAATTGGATGCTCTGGGCCACCTCGACAGAACAACCCTGGTCCAACAAACTCAACCTCTCAAGTGCCAAACCCCCAGCCGGAGGCGGCGCAGAGAGGACATGTGGAGAAGAGGAGCCCGCAGAGGGGAGGGACACAGGGGAAACTGCCAATGGGGGCACACTGACAAGGCCAATAGAAGGGGAAACCAAGGCCGACGGGACCACTCCGGCACCACCAGAAGAACCTCCGCCCGATCCAACCGAATCTTCCGGAGGACCCGGGGGATCAAGGCAAAGGGCGGGAAGGCAAACAGGAGACCCAGCGACCACGGAATGGAGAAAGCATTGATCGCCCAGGCCAGCCGAGAAGGAACAAGGTTGCAAAAATGAGGAAGAAGGGCAGAATCCTCCGAGGCAAACAGATCCAGCCGAGGAAGGCCGAACTGGAGGAGGATCTGATTGAACAGAAGAGGGGACAGACACAGGGTCACCGAGGAAGGAAACACCCTGCTCAGAGAGTCCGCAGGCCCATTCTCCTTCCCCGGAAGATAGACAGCCATCAGAGACAGGAGATTCCGCTCGGTAAAAGACAGATCCTCCTGGAAAGGAGAAACAGAGACCGGCACATGCGCCCCTGACGATTCACAACCTGGTTGTCGGTCTGAACGGAGACAGCACGGCCCAGAAGGAGAGGAGCAAACCACAGAAGGGCCAACCAAACCGCCCGCAACTCCTTCCAGTTCGATGACTGGAGAGACTCGAACCGGGACCACCGACCCTGAGCCTTCGAAGCACCCAACACCGCACCCCAACCCATGGCACTGGCATCGGTTGACAACACTACCACAGCCGGAGGAGGAAGAAGGTCGAAACCCCGGGAAAGAGACTGAGGGGACAACCACCATTGGAGAGCAGCCAGAATCCCCGGTGTAACAGGAATAAGAGCGTCGTAGTCCTGAGAGGCAGGATCCCAGTGGGCCAGAACGTGATGCAGGAGGGGATACAAATGGAGACGGGCCCAAGGGAGGAGATGCAGAGTGGAAGCCATCTCCCCCTGACTCCGCAACCAGAGCCGGGCAGACACCTGGGACTGGGGCAGAACCCACGAAAGGTGACGGAACAAAGTCAACTGTCTCTCCTGGGAGAGGATTCCCATCCCCAGATCCATACGGAAGAGAGCCCCCAGGAACTTCAGAGTCTGGGAGGGCAGCAGGGAGGACTTCCTGTGATTGATGAGGAACCCATAGGACTCCAGAAGTCGGCAGACCTGGTCCACATCCGACAGAGCCTGAGAGAAAGAAGGAGAAACAATCAACCAATCATCAAGGTAGGGAAAAACTTGAAGACCCCTGGAATGGAGAATACCCACCAGAGGGGCCAAGAGCTTCGTGAAAACCCTTGGCGCCGATGAAAGGCCGAAAGGAAGCACCCAGAACTGAAAGTGCTGGGAGCCGACAGCAAAACGGAGAAACCGCTGATCCGCAGGATGGATAGGCACGTGCAGATAGGCATCCATCAGGTCCAGTGAGGCAAGGTAACACCCCGGCAGCACCAGATTCAGGCTAGACAGCAAAGTCACCATTTTGAAAGGACGACGAGGTGTTAGATTTGAAATGTTATTTCCGTGATGCACATGATTAAAATGCCCCCTTTGCTATGTTCAAACCTCTATTCCTTGTTTAAGTTAGCATTCATGGCGCCATCTTTATTGACGCCATGTTGTCCTGTAACTAAGATCGAGCGTCTGTCTCATAATGCTTGTCTGTGCAGAAAGGCTGCCCTGCGCCTCCAGCTTGTACTTTTCAATGTTGAAGCTTTGCTGCACTAATGAATGTATTATCCATTGTTGCATACCTTTACAGTTAGATAC
Source organism: Calotriton arnoldi (assembly GCA_963921515.1). Lineage (NCBI taxonomy): Eukaryota > Metazoa > Chordata > Amphibia > Caudata > Salamandridae > Calotriton > Calotriton arnoldi. The sequence continues at coordinate 159,284 of CAWUFW010011637.1, forward strand.
ACTCGTTCCCACATCTTTCCATGGTGGAGAGCTGCCGAACGGCCTTGGGACGGAGATAGCATGTTCCCTGCCCAGTGGCACTGCCCACCTTATGTGCCTTCTTTGTTCATTATGGCCTGAACTGGAAAATTCCAGTTTGGGCGGGACTCTCGAGGTGTTGGAATTGTATAATTTGTGTTACCGTGTGGAGGGAGATCAGACCCCTTGGCAGTCATCTAAGGAGACTGGTCAGACTGGGCTCCGCTGCAGTGAATTACGAATAAACTAACTGGTTTGTATTTTCGACTGCCTGATCGACTCTTCATTTATTGGGAAGGCGTATAGGTGGTCGTGAGTGACCCGAGTGACCCTAAATTGGGCCACTTCCTTCATTTGGTGCCCGAACAGGGACTCCATCGGGTGTTCCATCCTCGCCCCGTAACTGAGTGTAGGGAGGACGGGGCTGCGTCTGGTCGGATGGGCGGATCAGGGTACCCTGCACGATAGAGCCTCGCACTCGCAGCTGCCCCGCCGGTCGGGCGGTGCCTCGTCTAGTGGTCATCCCGGCTGGGGTCCTAAAAGGCGAAAACCTTGGAGTAGGCCATTTGGTCCGAAGGGTCGGCAGTGGAGAATAACTTTGCTCGACCTGTGTGCACCAGGTGAGTTTGTCTTGATTTCTAGTAAATACAGTGCCGTGCTGAATAATTTTGGATGTGGTCTGAAGACCCTTTTCTTGGATTTGTCTGCATAATTGACAGGTCTGCGGACCGTTTTGGAGGTACAGGGTGTCTGTGTGGACCCTCTGCCAGGCGACTTGGTAATTTGGCTTTTTCTTGAAAACGCCTGGGGTTTGGTTAGCGTTTGAGACTCGCGAGGTAGAGTCTAATTTGAGGAATTGGTGCGGTCTTGTGACCGATTGTTGGGTTTCGAGGGTTTTAACTAATGCAAGAAGTGAATTTGTTTCTCTGTATTTTTGAAGATGCTTTGTTTTAGCAGGTTTTGCTGTTTCGGATGCCGTTGTTGCTCTGCTGATGCTCGATTGGAGGAGTGCCTCTCCGAAGGCACTCCGAATTTTGACATGTATGTTAAGCATGGCCTTGGCCCTATTATGTTTAGTACACTATGGCACAAGTATACGAGGGACAACGCCCAGCTGCAGTGGCCTTTGAGAGGTACTTTTGATGAACAGAAATTGAATTTCCTGCAGGATAAATTGTTTGTGAAAAGAAGTAGACAGTCTATGTTTGACAACCTTCAGGTATGGCAAAAGGAAGCTAAGCAAAGACGGATAAGAGCGGAGAAGGAGGCACGGAGGGGGAAGTCGCAGACAGTAACGCAAAAGGCTCTAGCGTACGAGAGGGAAAAGATAGAGAAGGGCATCGAATGTGCTAATCGAATGTTTATGCTGCAATGCAAAGTCTTATGTTACACGTGAAGAAGGCAATCCTTTTGTGGAGGATCTGTTAGATGTTCTGCCCCCACCCCCATATGCCCCGCAAAGGGTATATACAGCAGTTTCACCAACACCTCCCGCTACCGCCCCTGGCATCCCTGTCCCTAATCCGGCCGTTTTAGATGGAGCATCCCGCATTTCCTCTTCGACTTCAGTGGCTGAGACGGCGGGAATTGTGGGCCGATCTGCTGTGCCCGTTATCCCAGACTCTGTCCTATCTCCCTCGCATACACTCCCTCCACCGACATTGGTGTTCCCGGTTCCTGTTACATCAGCGAGCACGTCCTCCCCACTTTCTCATCCCCTGCCTTCACTGTATGCAGAGACGCCACTGAGAGGAGAGAGAGTGATGGGACTCGAGAGACTGCTAAAGAAAGGATGGGGCGAGTGTTGATTCGGTCTGACGTGGGTGATGCAGAGAAGAAGATGGTGGCTGATCAGGCCTCTCAGTGGGCTCAGAATCTGATTTACAGTGTGGAGGACGTATGGAATGTGTTGAAAGACTATGAGCCGTTTGTGCAGCAGCATGCCCTTAAGCATATGTCGGCCACTTTGATTGGGTTATGGGAACAGTGTTTTAATGGTGTTGCCCCTCAAATTATTTACGACATTCGGGATAGTGTGTACACAACTGGTATGGCTCCTAATGATGTTTTTAGCAACGTTACCACGTTAATTGGATACCGAGGCAGGTTGATCCAAAAGAGTCCGATTGCAGTGTCTCAGTTCCCTATGAGAGAGGTGCATCCTATTTATCACCCTGAGATACCGGAGCTACGAAATGGACCGGGCCAAGACATCAGACAGCGGGTGGAAGGCCGTTTTCAGGAACAGTGGGTTTATACTCCTTGGAAAAGGAGCGAAGTTTTATCTCTTAAGACCCAGTTACCCGACCCCCGAAAGAATCCGACTGCCTATTATAAAGAACTGACGGAGGCTGCGTCCTCGACGGTGATGACGCTGGCCGACATTGAGATGTTTTTCAGTTTACTGGTGCCGGTTGATATCTGGCGGCAGGTGCACACGCAGGACCATGTAGTGGAGTTGGGTGGCACTTGGAATGCGATTAGAGCATGGGATCAGGAGAGGAAGCCCGGTGACAAACCTAGAGCTGAGATACTAGCGTTGCCGGGCCGGATTATCACGTATATGCACTCCTTGATCCCACCGAGGCGAGTGGATTGGGATAAGTTGACGGCATGTCGCCAAAAGAAGGATGAAAGCGTGTCTGATTTTTTCACCAGGTTCGAAGTGGTGTTCTTGGATTTTAGTGGACGGGATCTGTCAATGGAGGGAGGTATTCAATTGTTTGTTAATAGGTTTGTTACGAACCTACTTCCTGAGATCGCGTCTCGGTTGCAGGCTTCGGAAAGCACTTGGACTACCTCCTCCCCATCAGTCATCTTAGGCATGGCTCAGTATTATGAGCACAGGGAGAACGAAGAGAAGGAGAAGATAGAGAAGAAAAATAAGGACTTGAAGATGAAGGTGTTGATGCAGCAGGTGTCCCGGGGCAGTGGTAGAGGGAGAGGGATTGGTCTGGCCCGGCAGTTGCCACGCACTAGCTGGAATGTTACGCCTGTGGGACCAAATCAATGCGCGTACTGTAAAGAGGAGGGGCATTGGTGTAGTGAGTGTCCGACGCTGTTGCAAAGGGTGGAGGCTTCGAGAGGACGGGGGTCACGAGGAAGAGGCAGGGGAGCAGTCGGATATGGCGGGAACAGGGGAAGTGAGGAACAGCAGGGTCGGTCTGAGCAGAACTATTTTGATGATCCAAGGGGGCGCCAGTATTACCATGATGATTATGATTTTGACGAAGTGACGGGACTTACCCACGGCTAGGACAGCCAGGGACAGGGTGGGGGATCAGTCCAGATCCCTGTTGACCAGCGAGGACCCTATGTCACCGCTGGTCTGCAGGGCTCAGCAAAAAAATTCTTGGTGGACACAGGCGCAATGAATAGCTCTGTTTCTCGTTCACTGGTCCCCGGGGCAGCCCTGTCTGGCCACAATAATGTTTTGGTAGGCTTTTCAGGCATTCCAGTTGTGAGCCCCATCTCCGAGCCTCTGGCTTTGACTATTGGTCCTTTTACTGTAGACTCGCCTTTCTTATTGACATCAAATTGTGGAGAAAATGTAATGGGTCTGGACCTGTTGAAGAAGTTACATGCGACTATTTCGTGCTCTCCGGATGGCGTCTATATGACGATTGAACCCAATGTGGTGAATTCCAAGCAATGTTTGTCAAAAGATGAGCCTCTTCCTGCTGAGTTTAAGGAGGTGCCGACGACATTATGGGCTACGGGTGACACAGACGTAGGGCTGTTGCAGATACCTCCGGTCTCCATCAGTGTTAAGGACAATGCTATCCTGACTCGTCTTCCCCAGTATAAGATACCACAGGCAGGGGAACGGGCGCTGCTGTGGATTATACAGGACTTGATTGCGTCTGGTGTGGTTGAGGAGACAAATGCTAATGTGTGCAATAGCCCTATTCTTCCCATCCTAAAAAGAGCACCCTCAGGTTCCCACGGATGACCATCCTGATGTTTACCGTTTTGTGATTGATTTGCGTGCTGTGAACAAGATAGTCGTTCCCCAGTTCCCTGTCGTTCCTGACATCACTGCCCTCCTGACGATGATTCCTCCTACTGCTACCTATTTCTCTGTCATTGACCTGAAGAATGCTTTCTTCAGCATTCCCATACATCCAGAAAGCAGGTATCTTTTTGGATTTTCCCTGGCTGGCAGAAGTTTTAGATTCTGTCGGGCTCCTCGGGCTATACTGAAAGTCCCAGTATATATAGTCAAGCCTTGAAAGCCCAATTGGACTCCCTCACTCTTCCCTCGGGTAACGTATTGCTTCAGTATGTGGACGACCTTCTCATTGCCTCTGACACTGAAGAGGGATGCAAACAGAGTACAGTTAAACATTTGGCACAACATGGACATGAAGTATCCCTTTCTAAGTTTCAATATTGTCGACAGGAGGTCACCTATTTAGGTCACCTACTGTCGAAGGAGGGAAGGAGACTAACACCTGAGCATGTGGCTGCTATAACTAAAATGCCCATCCCTAAGACGCAGCGGGATGTGCGTGTGTTTATAGGTATTACTTCGTATTTTCGCCAATGGATTCCTAATTTTGCTTTACTAACAAAACCCCTACTGCAGTTAACCACTAAAGATGTGCATGAACCCTTGCCCTGGACGCATGATTGTCAGCATGCTTTTGAGCAGTTAAAGATAGCGCTGTGCTCTGCACCTGTGCTTGGCACCCCCGACTACAGGAAGCCATTTGTGTTGTATGTACACGAAACAGCTGGCTGTGCGCTCTCTGTTTTAACACAGGCCTTTGGAGGTAAGCAAAGGCTGTATGCTTATTTCTCTGCCCTGCTAGACAATGTCGCCAGAGCCCTCCCGAGTTGTCTGAGAGCGGCCGCGGCAGTGGCCATTTCTATCCGACAATCGGCAGGGCTCGCCCTTGATACTGATCTCACAGTTATGGTTCTGCATGCTGTGGACATACTTTTGAACAGAACAAAGACACAGCACCTTACCAGTGCATGTCTGACTAGCTATGAGCTGACCCTGTTTGCACCACATGTCACCATCAAAAGATGTGCCACTCCGAACCAGCCACGTTACTACCCCTCCCTTCTGAGAGTGAGGAGGCGGACGTGCATGATTGCATCTACCGCACGGAGGAGGAGACGAAGGGACGGGTAGACCTGACTGATGTTCCCCTATATGAACCCTAAGGGGAGCTATATGTCGATGGCTCTGGTTTTAAATTACCGAATGGCACAACAACGGCAGCATATGCCATCATCACCTTACGCACTGTAGTTGAGACATCACGAGTTCCCTACCAATCAGCGCAAGCTGCAGAGCTTGTGGCCCTTCTTCGTGCCTGCGAGTTGAGTGAGGGACTGGCTGTCAATATACATACTGACAGCCAGTACACGTTTTGCGTGGCTCATAATTTTGGGTGGCTTTGGGCAGAGAGGGGGTTCTTGATGTCTCATGGCATGAGGATTCAAAATGGCCCCCTAATACACAGACTCTTGTCAGCCTTGACACTCCCAAAAAGACTAGCAATAGTGAAGTGCAGTGCTCATAAGGCAATAACAGATGATGTCAGGAGGGGGAATGCATTTGCGGATCAGACAGCAAAGGAGACAGCTCGGACTAAAATGAAGAGGATGTTTGTGGCAGGTCCAGCCAGATGGGTGCCTGAGAATGGGATGTTTGAGGATACCCTAGAGAATGTGAAGGAGATCTAAAGTGAGGCAACAATTGAAGAATTAGCAGTATGGCAGGAGGGTACGGCTAACTTGAACGAAGAGGGGTGTTGGACGGACAAGTCCGGAAAGCAACGATGGATGCTGCCGGATGCGTATGTCCTCCCTGTGGTCACCATGGCGCATGGGCCAGCGCACATTAGTGCGAAGGGTATTTGTAAGCTGCTAGACCCTGTATGGCAAAATGACAACATTCCCAAAGTTGCAGCTCACCTAGTGAAGTATTGCATGGTTTGCTTAATGCATAATCCTGGAAAGGGTACTCCCACTCCTGTTGGCAGTTTTGCACCCCCTTCCTTCCCTTTCGAGGTTCTCCAGATGGATTACATCGAAATGGAACGGGTCAACAATTTGAAATATGTATTGGTGGTTGTCTGTGCGTTCAGTAAATGGGTTGAGGCTTACCCCACTAAGGAGAATACTGCCATGGCGACGGCAAAGGTACTCTTGAAAGAGTTCTTCCCGCGTTTTGGTTTGCCTCGTTTGATTTGGAGTGATAACGGCAGCCATTTTAATGCCAAGGTTATCCAGTTGGTGTGCGATGGGTTGCACATTAGGCAGAAGTTCCATGCGGCGAACCACCCCCAATCAGCAGGCTTAGTTGAGAAGTACAACGGTACTCTCAAGTTGAAAATGGCCAAGATCAAAGAGAGCACAGGATTGAAGTGGCCCGATGCTTTGCCCCTAGCATTAATGTCTGCAACAGTCACAGCCCACTCTAGAACAGGATTGTCCCCTTACGAGGTCATGTTCGGCCGCCTGGCGAATGTCTGGGGTGTCCCGCGACCGTGTAAGTTTTCTGAGATAGAATACCCCTTACTTATCGATTACCTTTACGAATTGACCAAAAATTTGCGTTCTATTCACCAACAGATCGCCGAGACGTTGCAGCAGCATCCAAGGCTCCTGGTCACGAAATTCGGCCCAGAGACTGGGTGCTGGTTAAAAACTTCCAGAGGAGCAGCTTGGAGCCACGCTGGAAGGGACACCTCCAGGTCCTTCTGGCCACCAGGACCGCAGTGAAAGTCGACGGTCGGATAAACTGGATACATAGCACCCATTGCAAACGGGTGCCCCTTCCGCTGCCCTATGATCAGTGGGTCACGGACGGGATTGGGGACTGTGAGGCAGAGCAGGTACCACGGTTCATTCCCTTCTCAGACGCCCGGCTCACGTGGGCACCGTCGGAGGAAGAGAGTAATGCAGTGCTGACTGAAGCGGTGCCACCTGAGATTAAGGCCATCCAGGAGCCCCAGCCTGTTGGCCCACCTGTGATTGAGACACGTCCAGCTGAGACCCAATCTGCCAATCTACCGGAGTCTGCCCCTTTGCCCCTTGGTCCCCTTGAGCCTGACCCCTTGTTCCCTGACCCTACTGTTCCTGGAGCGTTGAGATACAATTTGCGTCCCTGTAAGAGGAACAGTGCACCAGAAGGACAGTCATGTTAGTAGGGATGGACTGCACTGCTGAAGAATAGAGTGCGTGTACCTTGCCTGTGGTACCAACGATAATTTAGGGACAGAGTACTTGGTGCGTTACTCGGACAGTCACTGAACAGGGCAAGTGGATTGTGTTTTCGAGAAGAAGGTGCTTGCCCTGCAACGTGGGATCCGGATCCGAGCTGGACAAACAGCTTCACCACCGGTGCTCAACAGCGCCAACGATTAATGAACAATATACTGTCTTGGTTGCCTTTTAATTTTTCTTTTCATTCCAGCTTGGCTCCAAGTGTAAGACTCTTCTGTAGTTGTTGTGTTAATAGAGGAAAATATACATGTATCCCTTCGGCCGCCCCATTCAGGAGGAGAAGCAGCCTTTTGCAGCTCTGTGTCCTGAACAAAATGGGCCTGTTTGGTCCACCTGGTCTGTTAGAAGCAAGGTTGTGTTTGTGGTGATTATCTTGATCTCTTTGATATTGGTACTTGGGGTGACATACTACCTTGAGGAGAAATATCCTGCACATGCTTTGATTGGCACTACGCCTATTCCCCCTGAACATATCTTTGTTACTTTGGCTCCTCACAAGAAGGAACATAGAAAGTCTTATAAAGATAATGTCTTCATTCAAACGTTGCATCAGACGCATGCTGCTTACAATACAAGAAAGTGTTGGGTATGTGGACTACTGCCCTCAGTAACTCATAAAAGGGAGAATTTGTTATCCATGCCCTTGTCATATGTTAATAGGTGTGAGGGGTGGTTTGCTTTACTTAGCATGGTCACTTCTTTTCCCCAGGCTGATACATTGGAGCGGAAGAGTACTAGTTCTCGTACCCAGACACAGAACGTGTGCTTTCAGCATAGAGTTCCCCCTGGTGCCCCCACAGGCCGAGAGCCATTTGGCAGGTTGTTTCTGAGCTCTTGCATGCAGGCATACAAGGGAGTGAGAGGGGGGAATTTGTCTCAGGTGGAGAGAGATAATATCATACAATTCAACTCATCAGAATATTACCAGTCTTTCCAGGCCCGCAACGTTACTGAGGACAAACCAATACCCTTGTCAGTGGTGGACATTATGGCCCCTTTCTGTTTCCAGGGGGTAGGAGACATAGAGGTGGGGGAGAGCAGTTGCAACACTACTTATAATTTGAGAGTAACGAGAAGTCCACCCTTGATCCTGCCACGTAATGTTTATTTTGTTTGTGGGCACCATGGTTATGTTTGGCTCCCTGAAGGGTGGTCGGGGAGGTGCTACCTTTCCTACCTCCTGCCACCTATGCATATAGCCCCTCCCAATTATCATAAGGATCATCGTTTGCAACGAAGAGAGGCCTGTGTGCCCCGGACTAAGAGAATGATTAACACCGATGACATTGATCAGACAGACACCACATTGCAGCAGTTCACGGATGCCATGAAAGGCATCATACCTATTTGGGGCCCCATAGCCAATAGTCGTAAGATTAGAAGGCTTACAAGGGTGGTGGAAGGAGTCATTAATACGACTGCAGGAATACTGACCAATATCACAGTAGAGGTCCAGGCTACGAGACTTGTTGCCCTTCAAAATCGTATGGTTTTCGATGTCATCCTGGCTGACCGGGGTGGGGCCTGCCGCGTCATCGGTAGTAGTTGTTGTGTGTATATCCCTGACCACGCCCCCACTGTATACACTGCCATACAGAAATTGCATAAGATAGCATCAGAGATACATCAGGATAATGGTACCTGGTCATTCACAGGATGTTTCTGGAGTTTATTCGCTACCTGGGGTTGGAAGATCTACTTTCCTCATTGCTATAGCTGGTGTAATTCTGACATGCTGCCTGTGTATACACTGCCTCCCTGCTTGTTGTGCATGCTGTGCATCAATGTTCAAGACGCCTCCCAAGCCCCTGAGACGAAATTCTGATGCAAGAGTTATGATGATGCAAGGTATTCAAGATTTAATAAATGTAGACGAAGGGATATTTGAATACTAATTCCATGTATGCATATTCCCTTTTCTCTCAGTTCTAGAATTGTAAAGACCCTGACCTGATGGCGCCAATAAAGCTTCTTAGCATGCCTGCTAAAAGGAGGGTCTGTTAGATTTGAAATGTTATTTCCGTGATGCACATGATTAAAATGCCCCCTTTGCTATGTTCAAACCTCTATTCCGTGGTAAGTTAGCATGCATGGCGCCATCTTTATTGATGCCATGTTGTCCTGTAACTAAGATCGAGCGTCTGTCTCATAATGCTTGTCTCTGCAGAAAGGCTGCCCTGTGCCTCTGGCTTGTACTTCTCAAGGTTGAAGCTTTGCTGCACTAATGAATGTATTATCCATTGTTGCATACCTTTACCGTTAGATACACTCGTTCCCACATCTTTCCATGGTAGAGAGCTGCCGAACGGCCTTGGGACGGAGATAGCATGTTTCCTGCCCAGTGGCACTGCCCACCTTATGTGCCTTCTTTGTTCATTCTGGCCTGAACTGGAAAATTCCAGTTTGGGCGGGACTCTCGAGGTGTTGGAATTGTATAATTTGTGTTACCGTGTGGAGGGAGATCAGACCCCTCGGCAGTCATCTAAGGAGACTGGTCAGACTGGGCTTTGCTGCGGCGTATTACAAATAAACTAACTGGTTTGTATTCTCTACTGCCTGATCGACTCTTCATTTATTTGGAAGGCGTATAGGTGGTCATGAGTGACCCGAGTGACCCTAAATTGGGCCACTTCCTTCAGAGGAATGTAGAGATTGACCGTCTTCAGATCCAAAACAGGGCGCAGGTCTGCCGTATCCTTCTTGGAGACCAGAAAGAGGATGGAATAACAACCCTGGCCACGCTCCAGAGGAGGAGCCTCCACAATAGCTGCCTTTTCCAAGAGAAGCCGCACGCCGCCTGCCTCAGAGGATGACGCGGCAGAGGAGTCTCCCGGAAGACTGGAGGGGAGGAGATGAAAACTCGATCCGGTAACCTTCGGACACGTCTGCACCGCCCAGGCATCCGGAAGACTCAACCATTGATGCACAAAAAAGCGAAGGCTACCCCCAACCGGAAAAGGCAGATAGTCATTGCTTTGGAGAAAGAGCGGAGGCAGAACCACCGGCCTGGGCTCGGGACTTGGCACCACCAGGGCCCCCGGCCATGACCCCTGCCATGAAAGGGCTGCGGAGCACCCCTGGCGGAAGGTAAGCCAAAGGCACAGCGGTATCCAAACCCACGCCCCCGAGAAGGAGGGCGAACAGGAGCCACAAGCTTACGATTCTCCGCCGACTGCTTGACCAAATCCTCCAGCTGGGGACCGAACACCCTGGAACCCACAAATGGCAACTTAAGCAGGACCGACTTCTGAGAGGACTCAGCCATCCAAGATCGCTTCCACATATGACGTGGAGCAGCAATCGAAGCCCTAGAAGCAGCCGCCGCAGCACACAAATTATCAAAAGAAATGTCTGACAAATAGCGCACCTGCAGTTCCATCAGAGCTAAGAGAGAGGAGGCATCTTTCCCCTCCCGAAACAGAAGAGCCAGGGTCTGGAAATCCTTCAGGAGGGACTGGACCATATAGTTGGAGTAGGTCGTGGCCCTGACAGCAAAGTTGGAAGCGGCGTAGGAACGCTTCACAGCCCCTTCCACCCTTTTATCAACAGCGTCAGAAGGAAGGCCATCATCCGACAGAACCAAGCCCTGCGTGGAAAGGCCAGCCATCAAATTGTCCACCTTGACCGACTGAGGGAATTCAGCGGAAAACCCCTAAACGGATAACGCTTACTCAAAAAGCGAGGGAAAACGGACTTATCAACAGCTTTCAATCAATCAATCAGGGAATTGTAAGTGCGCTACTCACCCGTGAGGGTCTCAAGGCGCTGGGGGGGGGGGGTCCGCAGATCTGTCCGCAGATCTGTTTAGCCGAAGAGTCAGGTCTTGAGGGTCTTCCTGAAGGTGTTCAGGGAGGGGGCGCGTCTGATGTCTGCCCGTAGCTCGTTCCAGGTCTTGGCTGCAATGTGAGAGAAGGATCTTCTGCCTGCTCTGGCTCTGTGGATGCGTGGGGTTTCGGCCAGTGCGAGGTTGGAAGATCGGAGGTTTCTTTTGGGTACATGGAAGTTGATTCTGTCGTTGAGGCATTTGGGTCCGTTGTTGTGTAGGCATTTGTAGGCGTGAGTGAGGATTTTGAAAGTGACTCTTTTCTCCATAGGGAGCCAGTGGAGACTTCGTAGGTGTTGGCTGATGTGTTCGTGTCGGGGGATGCCGAGGACGAGTCTGGCGGCGGTGTTCTGTATTGTCTGGAGTTTGCGGAGTAGGGACTTGTTGATGCCGGCGTAGAGTGCGTTTCCGTAGTCCAGTCTGCTGGTGATGAGTGCGTGGGTGACTGTCTTCCTTGACTCAGGGGGGATCCACTTGAAGGTCTTGCGGAGGATGCAGAGGGTGTTGAAGCAGCTGGAGGTGACAGCGTTGACCTGTCGGTTCATGGTGAGTGATGAGTCAAGTACGATGCCGAGGTTCTTGGCGTGGTCTGAGAGGGTAGGTGGGCTTCTGAGGGCGGTCGGCCACCAGGTGCTGTCCCATGCAGAAGGGGTGGTACAGAGGACGAGGACTTCTGTCTTCTCTGCGTTGAGCTTCAGGCAGCTGTTGGTCATCCAGACTGCGACGTCTTGCATTCCTTTCTGGAAGTTGAGTTTGGCAGTGGTGGGGTATTTGGTGAGGGAGAGGATGAGCTGGGTGTCGTCGGCGTAGGATACGATGTTGAGGCCGTGCTGTCGGACGATGGCTGCAAGGGGGGCCATGTAGATGTTGAAGAGGGTGGGGCTCAGTGATGAACCCTGTGGGACTCCGCAGGTGATTTTCGTGGGGTCGGAGAGGAAGGGTGGGAGTCTGATCCTTTGGCTTCTTCCGGTGAGGAATGATCGGATCCAGTCCAGGGCTGTTCCTTGTATGCCTGCGTCGTGTAGTCTGGCGACTAGTGTGCGGTGGGAGACGGTGTCGAAGGCCGCAGATAGGTCGAGTAGGATGAGGGCTGCGAAGTGGCCTTGGTCCAGGAGGGTGCGGATGTCGTCTGTGGCGGCGAGTAGGGCGGTCTCTGTGCTGTGATTGCTTTGGAATCCTGATTGGGACGGGTCGAGGACGGGGTTTTCTTCAATGAATCGTGTCAGTTTCCTGTTGACTGTTTTCTCTGCAAATTTGGCTGCGAAGGGGAGGAGCGACATGGGCCGATAGTTCTTGAGGACGGTGGGGTCAGCTGTGGGCTTCTTGAGCAGGGGTCTGACTTCTGCGCGCTTCCAGTCATCTGGGAAGGTGCCTGTTTTGAAGGTGGTGTTGATGGTGCGTTGTAGTTCGGGTGCGATGGTGGCCGCAGCTCTGTGGTAGGGGGCAGGGGGCAGGGGTCGGTGGGGGCCCCTGAGTGGATGCTTTTCATGGTTGAGGCGGTGTCTTCGGCCGTGATCGGTGTCCAGTTGGAGATGGTGGGCGGGCTGGTGTTTCTCGGGGCGGGGGACCGCCTGTGGCACCTGGTGGATGGTCGATGAAGTTGTCGTAGAGGTTTTTGATCTTGAGGTGGAAATAGATTCCAAGCTTGTCGCAGAGGTCTTGGGATGGGGTAATGTCTGTGGCTTCGCTGCGTGGGTTGGTGAATTCTTGAATGACACTGAAAAGTTCCTTGGAGTTGGTGGAGTTGGCCAGGATTTTGTTGTGGATGAAGTTCCTCTTGGTGGCTCTGATCTGGTTGTGGTAGTCCGTCATGGCGTCCTTGTAGGTGGTGTGGTTTTCGGTTGTCTTGGTGTTTCTCCAGTTCTTCTCCAGGCGTCTGCAGGTGCGTCTGGCTTCTTGGAGAGCGGTGGTGAACCAGGCGGCTTTCCTGGGGCGTTGTCTGTCGGGGTTGCGTAGCCGGGCGAGCTCGTCTGAGCAGTTGGAGATCCAGGTGTGGAGTTCTCTGGCTGCATCGTTTGCGTTGGGTGCCCAGGTGTGGTTGTCTCGGGTGAGGGTGGAGTTAAGTTGCTCGTCGGTAACCTTGCTCCAGTTCCTTCGAGGTGGGCGTGGGGCTGGTTTGGGTGCCTTGGGTTTGTTGATGGCGAAGTGTACGCAGTGGTGGTCGGTCCATGGCGGCTGCGTTGTGTGGCTGAATTGGACGCTGTTTCCTGCCGCAAAGATGGGGTCGAGGGTGTGTCCTGCTCTGTGGGTCAGTGTGTTGACGAGTTGTTTAAGTCCGATGCTGGCGAGGTTGTCACGAAGGATATTGGAGTTGGGGTCGCTGGGGTTGTCGAGGTGGAAGTTCAGGTCTCCAATGAGTATGTAGTTCAATCAATCAATCAATTTTTTATATTGCTGAACTAGTTTTTAACCTTGATGTATTTTATTTGTACTTTTATGGTATTCTTTTATGCCGAATAAAGTCATGTGATTGATTGATTGATTGAGTATGTAGTTTGTTGAGGAGATGGCGTGGGGTGCGATGAAGTCGGTGATGGTGGTGGCGAAGGGTGTTCGGGGGCCGGGGTTCTGTAGATGAGGGTTCCTCTGAGTGTGGCTTTGGGGGTGGTCTGGATCTGGAAGTGCAGGTGTACGGCGGAGGGGAAGGTTTCGCTGGAGGTGGTGAGGCGGAGGGTGCTCTTGTGGGCGATGGTGAGGCCCCCTCCTGGGTGGTTGGGGCGGTCTTTCCTCTGGATCTTGTATCCATCTGGGATGGCGGTGCTGATGTCGGGGGCGGAGGATGCGTTGGTCCAGGTCTCTGTGAAGAAGGCGATGTCGGGCGAGAGAGAGTCGAGTAGGTTCCAGATTTCCATGGCGTGTTTGTGTACGGAGCGTACGTTGAGGAGGATGCATTTTAGGGTGTCGCCGGTGCTGACGTTGGCGGTGTTGGAGGCTGGGGTGGCGGTGAGGGTCTGGCGGCAGTGGAGGCAGGAGAACTGGCCATGGGTCGTGTTCGGCGAGGCCTGTTGGCATTCTCTAAGTCTTCCAGGGTTGAGTGCGAGGAGGGTGGTGGTGTCGTAGCGATGGGTAGTGGGAGGTCCAGGGTTCCTGGCGCTGGCCGTGGTCGGGTCGCGGACGGGCGCAGATGGGCTTGCCTTTGGCGCGCCTTCGATGCGCCACCGGCGCGACCGCACAGCGGCCGCCATTAAGTAGGGGAGGTGGGAGGGAGGAGAGGCTGGGAGGCGGGAGCGGGGGAATTCCGGGGGGGAGGGGCCGCAGGGGCAGCAGCGGTGAAAGGAACAGGCAGGCACGAGAAAATAAAAACAGTGGTGGAATTAGAGCAAGACTCAGATGGGCACAATAACAGTGGCACAACAGGGAAAAATTAAGAAGAAAAAAAACGTCTGAGAAAGGTTACGGTGGTTGCAGGCAGTCTGGTCCCAGTTGGAGCGGGCAGCAGGCGCAGGAGCGGGCAGCAGCCTCGAACCTCCCAAGGAGGAGGTCGGGGTCTGGAGGCAAGAGATGGCACAGCGGAGCTGCGGGGAGAGAGCTGACCTAGACCGAGGGTCGGAGGTCTTACTCATGTGTAAGCAATTTGCGTTCTGCGCCGTGCAAGGGCAAAGACTCAGGATCTGGTTGGTGATACTGAGTAAAAAAGTCATCCTCCAGGACATCCGGCACAGGGGGAGCGGAACCCAAATTGTCCCGCACATGGCCAAACAAATCAGAGAGCTTCACCCTTTGAACAAAACGACCACGCACACAATCCTCCTCCTCGGCCCCCACATCATCAGCCGAGGGACTAGGCTGACTCAGGGACCCACGAGGCACTTTGGCTAGAGGGCCATCCGCCTCCCGAACCCGGAAAGCAGCAGCCACAGCCTCATTTACAATGAGGCGCAAGGCATCCAAAGTAGGAGCAGCAGAGCCAGACGCACCCTGATCCATGGCAGTGCAAGAACAGAGCAACAATGAAGAACAGGCGTTGTAAATCAACCTAGCAGAGGTCGGGGACCAACTGAAAAAGGACTCGCTTAAAAAGAAAACGAAGTCCCGAGGCACCCGACCTCTCGTGTAATCAGGATGTGGGCGGAAGCATAAAAATGAGCCAGGCTGATGGAAAACACCCTAAGAGAGGCAAGAAAACCAGGAGGACGCTCAGCGCCGCAAGCCAACATCAGAGGTCCTGCGCCCGCTAAAGCAGGGCGTGAAGGCACTGGCAAAACGAGAAGCGGCCGCTAGAGCTGGCCGCGTATGCCAAGTAAGTGAGCAGTCACCGCAGCACAGCGGTCAGCTCTATGTACCCCAAGACAGCAGAAATTGCCCAGGAACAAGCGCGCCGCCGAAGCGAGTAAACAGGCACAAGCGGCCGCTAGAGCGGGCCGCGTATGCCAAGTAAGTGCGCAGTCACCTCAGCACAGCGGGCAACACTATGTACCCCAAGACATCAGAAATCGCCCAGGAACAAGCGCGCCGCCGAAGCAAGTAAACAGGCACAAGCGGCCGCTAGAGCGGGCCGTATAAACAGAAATGTAAACAGAAATAAGGCTGCCGCTACAGCAGGCCGCCAAAAAAACAAAAAAGAAGGGAACAACACTTACCCGACCAACCGCCCTGCTAGGCAAAGAGTACCTGACAAAGTCAGAAAAAAACTAACAGGATGTTGTGTGACGCACTTCCCCCTATATTCTCACGTGATAGGTGGCGCCATATTGGGGGAAGTGTTAAAAAAACTCTGCTAGGTATAAGGTTTCTGGGGAGCAGACAAGCTGCTCACTGTTAACGAATGGGACGGGAAGATGGACGAGGAGGTAATTAATGTTTTCAATCAATCAATCAATATAACTTTATTTCGGCCACATGGGCCATAAAAGTCACAAAACACAAACACACAAAAAAAAAAAAAATACGTTCATGGTTAAAATGTAAATTGATCTACACACCTAATGATTGACTAAAAAACACCAGTTAAAAAACCATTTAAAAAATATAAAAATTGTATATATAAATTCAAACAATCCATTAGTAAGAGTGATAATGAGACAAGCTTTTTCATGTACTGTTTCAGACGCCCTCTTTGGCGTGCAGTGAACTGAAAGGAATGAAAGATAGGAGGCTTAGCTTATAATTGTATGAATGGAAAAAGTCTGTCAATGTGTGGTGTGTGTGAACCCATTGTGGCCCAAGTGGGAAGTGGTTTCATTCCACGCGTGCAAGGCAGATGCTAGTCACGTCGTGTTGCTGCGAGCGTGTAGCTCCGTATACGAGGTAGCACTCTGAAGGGGCCAATAGTAGTACTTATGGTGGTTTATAAATAAGGCTACCAGATTTCCGTTTTTACAAATAAATACAGGCAAAAAGCACTTATTTTTCTGTCTGTATTTATTTTAAAATATGGCTGAAGACCGAAACTAGGTTGCACGTTTAAGTCATCCTAAATGCCAGCAGTCATTACTTACAGACCACTCGCGGTGCGGATTTACAGGTTAGGGGGGTAAAAGAAAGTGTGTTTCCTAATGAGCATTAAATATCTCTAGATATGTGCAGGGTGTATATTGAAATGTGCATGTTTTCCTCTAAGATTTATCATTAGGGCTCCCTATTTTATGGTAATTACAGTATTTATTTTTTTGACCTGTCCATTTATATTAATCAGTATTTATCTTTTGCTAATTTTGCTTGTTTTTATCCATATTTATTTTGTGTTTGTGAAAAAATTAAAACTGAAACTATTACATTTCCATATTTATTTAACCAATACATGTACATTTACATTTGGATGCCTGGCAGGGTTTAATGATAATAATGCCTAAATATGATAAATATATTGATATGAGAACAAACACATTTTATTATCAACCTTGTACACATCTACAAATGTTGCAAGAGAAAAGCATGGCCCACTTCTGGAACCACATCAATAAACCCAGATCTCCCAACTGCACCAGGAACAATGCGGTTCCAGAAGAATCCTGGGTGCGACACGTTAAAGCACTATACAACAG
The DNA here is from genome assembly GCA_963921515.1 of Calotriton arnoldi. NCBI lineage: Eukaryota > Metazoa > Chordata > Amphibia > Caudata > Salamandridae > Calotriton > Calotriton arnoldi. The sequence continues at coordinate 176,354 of CAWUFW010011637.1, forward strand.
TCTGCCACTAGGACCAAGCGATGCCCCTGGCTGGCGGACTGCAGTCCACACGCCTGGGGAACCTCAAGCTCTGGCACGTAGGCCCAGGTCTGTAAATACATAAAAACCATGAAAAACGATGGAGCTCCAGGCCCCAATGGCCTCCCAGCCAGCATATTTAAATGCGCCCAGGAGGACTGAGCTAAGGTAATAACCCCCCTCTTCAACCAAGCCTACATTGCTGCACCGATCCCAAACTCATGGAGGGGCTCCATCCTATGCCCAATCTTCAAAAAAGGAGACCTGACAATTCCATATAACTACTGACTCATAGCCCTCCTGGACCTAGAGGACAAAGCCTATGCCCGCTCTCTTCTCAAATAGCTAGAGGAATGGGTAGTGGAAAACAACATCTTGTCTTACTTCCAAACTGGGTTTCGCGCTGCTGCCTTAACTATCAATAATATCACTGCACTTGCCATCTTGAGACATCGTGCAGCCCAAAAAAGTCAGCCTCCTCTTTCCAGCTGTTTAATTGATTACAATGTCACATTCTACAAGGTAAACTGTAACACTCTTTGGAGGAAACTAAATCTGTGGAGCAGCTGCATGGGGCCATCACCTCTCTGTTCTCAAATACCTGGGTATGGGTGAGAACGGGCCCTAACATTGTAACCTTTAAAATCACAACCGATGATGGCCTGAAGCGGGGGTGAGTTCTCGCTCCTCTCCTCTTCAACCTATACACAGCTGACCTGGGGAAATTCTTGGAGAATTGCTGCCTGCTACCACCACAACTTGGCCACTCAAAACTACACATTTTACAATACGCTGACGACATCGTCATAATGCACCACACCAAAGTTGGAATCTGTGGGAAAGTAGGATCTGCTTTCATGGTTACCCCCGCTTTTTGCTGGTGTTATTCTGTTTTATGACTAGTCTGACTGGGATCCTGTTAATCAGGACCCCAGTCACTGTGCTTTCTCCCTAAATTTGACAGTGGTAAGTACTTTGGTACCTTCACAATTGGCTACTGGTGTGCCCATGTAAGTCCCTAGTATATGATACTAAGGTACCCAGGGCATAGGTACACCAGGGGTCTACTATGGGCTGCAGCATGTATTATACAACCCATGAGAGAGCACTCAAACTGTAACTACAAGCCTGCCATTGCAGCCTGTGTGAGTTGATGCTAGCACCACTTACGACAGATGTAAGTTTCCTTATATCTGAGGCCACTGCACTTAAAACCTATGTCACCCCTAAGGCAGGCCTTTCAATCCTGAAGGAAGGGTGCTAGGTTATAAGTGTCAGGGTGCCCTGAATGAGCAGGACAACCCTTCAAACCCCAGAGTCGATTCTCCAGGCTTTGTAAGTGCGGTCAGCCACTTTGATACATATAGGGGCCATGTGTCATTACACAATGGCCAGTATATATTGGCTGTGCCGAACCTCGGCATGTTTGGTATCAAACATGTTGGAATCATAACCCAACACCGTTACCATTGTTGGAGGTATGATTCCATGCACTGCGGGGTTCCTCTGGGAAGCCCCCAGTACTCCCGGTAACAACCTTCCAGGGTCTGCCAGCAAGCTAGTGCTGCTGCTGACCCCAGTCATGATCCTGCCCTCCTGCTGCTGAGCTGAGCTCGAAGGGGAAGGCAGAACAATAGGTTTCCTGCCACAAGGAGGTGTGACCACCTCCCAGACAGGACTTAGTGTATTGGGCTGGGGTGGGAGCGCTTGCCAGCGCTACTAGACTAATTTGAAGGGCACATTTGGTGCCCTCCTTGCATACTCCAGTTTGAGCCAGTTCAGGAAGCCCTTGACCTCCTGCTCTGGCGCAAAACTGGACAAAGGACATGGGAGTATTCTCCCCTCTGTCTAGCCCCTCCTCTTGGAGGGACCCTTAAATTGTTCCAACCCTTTCCCAAGGGTACTTAAGGGCTTACCTGTGGGTGGCTCTTCAGAGTCATCATGGGACAATATTCGAAACCACTTCAACTTCGACCATCTTGGCACCTTGGACTTCGCTGGACCTTGCCTGGAACTGAGACTGCACAAAGGAAGACTCCTGCTGCTCCAGGTCTCGCTGTTCTGCAAGTCTTTTTCATCGTCAGTGCCTGTGCTCCATCCAGGTTCCTCTCCAGGCCTGTGGGCATCAAAGACACCTGAAGGAATCTCCCTTGGAGTGAAGGAGTCACTCCCCTGCATCTGCAGGTTCCACAATGAAGCTGACACGTCTGCTGCTCCTGACGTCCCACGGACTCCGAAAGGCTCAGCAACACAGGTGGTAGTTCTGCAACTCCCTTGAGGCTGGACCTGTCCTTTCAGAAAGTTTGAGGCCAGGATCCCTCATCGGTACTGCTGGAACAGAACCCCTCTACACCGCATTGACTTGCCATTGCCAAGGCTTGTTGACTCTGTACACCAGAGATCTTTGGGCTACAAGAAGCTCCAGCCTCCAGCATCTCTTCCTGCCAAGATCATTGTCCTCACCGCATCCTCTGCACCGCGGGCCTGCATCTTTGGTGAGCTGCTTGAGGTCCTCTTGCGACTCCTGTGACTTTGGCCTGTGGGTCCTCCTGAGGGTCTTCCAATTCAGTGGGCTCCCTTGCTTGCTCGGGGCCTGCTCTGACTCACCTGTAATTGGAGAGTCCCTTGGACCTTGCTGGTCCCAACGTTTCTCCTTTATCCTATACCAAGTCTGTTGCTGCTGCCAAGGCTTGTTGGTGCTCCCGCTGGACACCGACCCCATGGTTCTCGACTTCCAACCTGGGACAGCTCGTGAACTCTCCTAGTTTCCACAGCGTCGTCTGGTCCTCACAGCTGCAGCAATAAGGTCACCGTCATCATTCCTGCATCTTCCATCATCGGTGGCCATTGCTCTTTCGTGCCTCCTGGACACCTCTGCGTGGCATAGACTCTGTCCCCTCTGCTTGCAGGTTCTTCTCTTCAAGAATCCATCCTTGGATTCCACCGGACTCTTTCACCTTCTTCGCCAGCAGCATCTTTCCTGAACTCCTCCATTGTGGTCTATGGCAGTTTCCGACGTTACTTCGCACCTATGCGACCAGCTTCCCTGGTGTAGGTATCCTGGTTCCTGGGGTATCCACGGGTGGGGTGACTCTCCAACCTTCTGCCTTCCACTGGGTTTCTTCAGGGTCCACCGGGAGGGGTCCTTCTTCTTGAAAACTGCAACTGTGACTTTCCCTTTGACTTGCATTGAGTACGCGGCTGTGTTTCCACTCTGCACACAGCCTCCGTGGGGTTCCTGGGTACTACCTCGGGTGGCTCCTTGTGTCCCCAGCTCTTCTGAGTCTCCTGGTCCAAGTCCAGACTTTGGTCGCAGTTCAAATTAAACTTCTTTAGTATATGGTTTGGTCTCCCCCTGGAGACCACAGTATTTGTGCTTACTTGAGCAAGCTCCAGGAATACAACGAAGCCAACTTTCTCACGATCAATCAGGACAAGACCAAAGTCCTGGTTTTTGGTCACTGCAGAAAAAAGAAACTTCTCACATGGGACATGGGGACTGTGACTATTTAAACAACCATGAAATACAACTACCTGGGGTTATGGTTCAACGAGACCTCCAGAACAATGGCCCACCCAGCGGCCCTGAAAAAGAAAGCCGGGGCCATCATATACAGCCTGACCTATCTTAATAAGAACGTAACCAGTGCCTCTGCGGTACCTATACTGAAGGTCATGAAAGCCTCTCTTCTTCCGGCACTACACTACGAGCAACAGGCTTTTCCAGAGGCCTGTGCCCCCAGCCTAGAACACGCTCAATGCACGGCCTACAGGCGAGTATTTCAACTCCCCAGATACACACGAAGGACCAGACTACGGTTGAAACGTGGCCTTCCAAGACATTCCCTCACCTGCGAGGCTGACACCCTGACAAACACACTTAAAGCGCGCCTAAAAGAGAGATTTGAGAGCCCTGGAAATCCCTGGTATCGACAAGTCCAAAAAGCAATAGCCTCTTTACAAATCGATGGTACTACTATAAACTTGGATGTTATCCCTTACACAGCCTGGAAAAGGGTCATCAACAGGCAGCTGAAATCAACCTCACACCTGCTGGACACCCGCTCCTTAAAGTCCTCAATCATCTTATCCCCCTTGAATGATTACCTATCGGGGAAGTCACAGCCATATCTCTCAGAAGGCGTAAACAGACAGGTCCGCAGAGACATTTTTTTCTATGCACTTGCTAGGCCTACCAGTGGCCGACTTTAACCCATGGGCCCCATCTGCGAAGGAAGGGGCCTGCAGATTGTGCAACTACAAGAAAGAATCATGGCTTCACCTTCAATGCTGTTGTCCCATGCTCGACGCTCCCAGGAGATCTCTCCTGAAACCAATTTATCCATAGAAGGAATAGTCCTGCCTGGAGGCCTCGTCATTGTGCTTCTCCCACACTGACACAAGAGCCCTATCGAGGTGCGGCAAATATGTCAAGAATGCGGCTGCCCGCGGCCCACGCAGGGGGCCATCCTAAATGGGCCATTTGGGCCATTTGGGCACCAGTCCACCCCTTCTCATGTCGGGACTCAGGGAGGAGTCCCCCTTTTGCCTGTGGCGCGCTGGGTGCGTCATTTCCGGCGCGACGAGGAACTGGGGAGGGTATATATGCCTCCCTCGGCCATCCTGGCGTCCTCTTTGCGCCGGACACGCTGTCTCCCACCCTACCGCTTACCCGGCGTGGGGTTGGCAGGCGAAGTACATAGAACGTTGTAATGTTTTCTTTTGTCGTTGCAGGCGGAGTTACAGGGCGATCTGGAAGCAGATGGGTACAGAAGGGTACCTCTGCGCGGCACAATAGGGGTGCCAGAGCCAAAGACCAGGAGCCTCATGGCAGGTTCCTGGAAAACCGCGTCGGTGTCCCGTTAGTCCTTCAGGCGGTTGTGGGCCTGAGCAACCGGGGGCTTGCCTTGCTACGCTCCGCCCTGAAAGGGGCGTGAGTAATAAGGGACCAATGTGTCATGTGATCCTGTAAGGACGATCACCCCATAAGGTGTAGCACTGATTGGGTTCTCCACAGTGCTTGGCTCATCAGGCGGGCAGGGCAGCATAGGTTGGTTCAGCTGCCTGCCCTTGGATCGCCCGTAAGATAACCCACCATATTGCATACTTTTGTATGGAATAAACCTGCAGCAATAATTTTCCAAACAAAAGTTGTGTTGTGTTTTTATTTATTCAGCATGCATGCTCTGTTGTTGTTGTGGGTGGGGTGTGTTGCCAATATTGGCACTAGCTTGAAGACCTACTCAGACCTCGTCCCGCAGTTTCCCACTCTGCCACCTTCTTTCAAAAACTGATAACAGACTACTTCACGGCTAACCCCGAACTAGGAAAGGGTGCGGCAAGGGTCTCTCTGGTAAATCATAACACACTAAAAGGAAAAGTGGCCCACCTCGCTGACCCCTCCATCTCTCTAACGCCCAACATGCGTCTTGCATAGGCCGAGCCTTCGTATTTTGACCCCCCAACACCCCTTGGGGGCACCAACATCCGCACTTTGCACTTTAATTGTTTTATTCACTGTCTTAAGCAGATCGGGCAGGTTGCTGTTTTTTAGACACTTAAATACAGATCGCAACTACGGCTTCCTCATTCACTGTATGACCTTATCTCTGGACATGGACAATAAAGGCGCTCTTTCTCATCTTTTTAATAACTGTTTTATTGTAAAATTGTAATGGTTTTAACTACAGCTGTTTAAGCTCCATTAAATAACATTCTCTCTTTTTAACTCCTTTACCTGTCATCCTGCACAGCTCTTGTGCCCGCAGTCATGACTCACAGCATTTAGAACCACTTTAAAAAAGCAAACTAATTTCTCTTCTATCCCTATTTAAAAAGCAATACCGACAGGAAAATAGACGTGTTTGTCTGTATTTATCTGCCAAACCATTTAAAGCGAAAACCGGGAGCCTTATTTATAAATAAATAAATACAAATCCGTTCAATGTCAGGGACATGGCGTGTATCTTGTAGCAGTGTTCTTTGATGTTTTGAGGCATTATACATAATTGTGAACCTTGCTGTCATCAAAAAACACAATATATGAAAACTGATGCAAAGGAGTATTTGCACCTGCTGTTTGGGCATATTTGATGTTTCTTTTGCCACGTTTCGCTTTACAGGCGTGAACTCATTTCCTCCGGTATAAAGTTTCCATGTTTTGCTTCCCTTTTCTCAGAGGATCCAGTCACCACAGTGCCTGAATACTCTTTTTTTGGTCAGCGCTTCGACGGGCCATTGCTGCTGCCTGCCTGCGTGCATTGCCTCGCGCGCAGCGTGACTATCCGTGATGTTTGCACGCGACTGTGTATTTGTGGTATGTGTGCAGTTCCCAGTCTTTGCAGATAAGGTTTGAGGGGGCGGACGCACCAGATCTGTGATGCGAGCAGAAACGGGAACGGACGACGATGCAGCGCTTGTGGTGACATTGACTTGCGAGTTCCGTCCACTCCACCCTCTAGAATTTAAATATTTCAGTGGAGTGACATGCATGCGTAGCGCGGTGCGGGTCCATGGCCGTAATGAGGAAGTTCTTACTCAGTTTCCTTTTTCATTCTGCAGAGTTCAAACAGGAAACCGAGTGAGGGTGAGATTAAAAAGAGAGTCAGTGGAAGGGGGCGCTCTGCAGAGAAGGGGAGATGGGGTCTGCTGCTTCGGAAGGAGACCTGGAGAGCTGAGGCTGTCACAGGGCAGTGCGAGGGAAGAGACTGTCTCACGGGGGAGAGTGCAGGTCTGTCTCTGGGTTTTTTCGAGGGGAGAAGGAAGTGCACTGCTGGACCGCAAGCTGTCACCAGGCCTGACTGCAGGGCGACAGCTGAGGCGGTCGCCGCAGCTCACACGGCTGGAAAGGGAGCGCCGGTGCCGAGAGCGGAATCCTGTTTTTAATGATTCCTGCAGCCATGACCAACACCTGGTGCCACGGAAACATCACCCGCTCGAAGGCCGAAGACCTCCTGTCCAAGTCTGGCAAGGACGGCAGCTTCCTCGTGCGTGTCAGTGAATCCATCAATGGGGCCTACGCTCTGTGCGTGCTGTGAGTACACTCATCCTCCATTTCCACACAGGCCTCACCTCAAAGATAAATCAGCAGGTGTAACCCTTCCAGAACCAGCCTGTCAGGCAAACTGTGAGACCCTTTCGCCACAGGGACAGACTGTCAGACAGTGTCAGCAAACCTATCTGTGAGACCCTCTCACCACAGAGATAGACTGCTAGACTCCCTCCTCCAACGCCACAAGACGTCATCAGGTAGTCAAATACAATTTGAAAAATACTTCGAGACGCCCCCACCTCTCCAGCCGGTAGATACGGACTGTGAAATAGATTGAGAGACACTCTCAACACAGAGATGGCCCGGGAGGGACAGACACACGCACCCACGCGCACACACACATGCTTTGTCAGCGAGATAGCTTCAGAAAGCAGAGATGGACTGTGAGACATTCCCATCAGAAGGTCACAGTGAGCCTCCCTACAAGACACAGAAACCTAGAATGAAAGTCTCCCTCCCAGAGGCAGAGGCAGCGAGACACTCCTACCACAGAGAGGCAGAGACAGTCTGTGAAACCGACTGTGAGACACTCTCATCACAGAGACAGACTGCAAGACACCATCCCTCAGGAAGAAACCTAGACTGGAGGCATCCATCGACAGGTGGCGAGAGACTGAGGTAGGCTGTAAGACACTCAACACTGCGAGACACCGACAGACAGGCACAAACGGACCTAGACAGACTGTGAGGGCATTCTTTACAGTGACACCCTGCCACATACAGAGGCCTAGAATATGAGGCCCCCTTTGACATTTAGAGACAGATTGTGAAACAGACCGAGAGATACTCTCACCACAGAAACACACTGCGAGACACCGTCTAGCACACAGAGGCTTAGTCTGCGAGACAGCTGCAGAAAGCAGAGATGGGAAGAGAGACATATTGTGAGTCACCTTACAACAAACACAGAGGTCTAAAATGAAAGGCTTCCACGGAGAGGCTGAGGCACACAGTGAGGCTCTTGCCGCGCTTCTACCACAGAGCCAGACTACAAGACACCCTCCTACCCACAGAGGCCTACAGTGCAAGACACCCTCCAACCCACAGAGGCCTACAGTGCAAGACACCCTCCAACCCACAGAGGCCTACAGTGCAAGACACCCTCCTACCCACAGAGCCAGACTACAATACACCCTCCAACCCACAGAGGCCTACAGTGCAAGACACCCTCCTACCCACAGAGCCAGACTACAATACACCCTCCTACCCACAGAGGCCTACAGTGCAAGACACCCTCCAACCCACAGAGGCCTACAGTGCAAGACACCCTCCAACCCACAGAGGCCTACAGTGCAAGACACCCTCCTACCCACAGAGCCAGACTACAATACACCCTCCAACCCACAGAGGCCTACAGTGCAAGACACCCCCCTACCCACAGAGGCCTACAGTGCAAGACACCCTCCTACCCACAGAGCCAGACTACAATACACCCTCCAACCCACAGAGGCCTACAGTGCAAGACACCCTCCAACCCACAGAGGCCTACAGTGCAAGACACCCTCCTACCCACAGAGCCAGACTACAATACACCCTCCTACCCACAGAGGCCTACAGTGCAAGACACCCTCCAACCCACAGAGGCCTACAGTGCAAGACACCCTCCAACCCACAGAGGCCTACAGTGCAAGACACCCTCCTACCCACAGAGCCAGACTACAATACACCCTCCAACCCACAGAGGCCTACAGTGCAAGACACCCCCTACCCACAGAGGCCTACAGTGCAAGACACCCTCCAACCCACAGAGCCAGACTACAATACACCCTCCAACCCACAGAGGCCTACAGTGCAAGACACCCTCCCTACCCACAGAGGCCTACAGTGCAAGACACCCTCCAACCCACAGAGCCAGACTACAATACACCCTCCAACCCACAGAGGCCTACAGTGCAATACACCCTCCTACCCGCAGGGGCCAGACAACAAGACACCTTCCTACTCACAGAGGCCTACAGTGCAAGACACCTTCCAACCCACAGAGGCCTACAGTGCAAGACACCCTCCTACCCACAGAGCCAGACTACAATACACCCTCCAACCCACAGAGGCCTACAGTGCAAGACACCCTCCTACCCACAGAGCCAGACTACAATACACCCTCCAACCCACAGAGGCCTACAGTGCAATACACCCTCCTACCCGCAGGGCCAGACAACAAGACACCTTCCTACTCACAGAGGCCTACAGTGCAAGACACCTTCCAACCCACAGAGGTCTACAGTGCAAGACACCCTCCTACCCACAGAGCCAGACTACAATACACCCTCCAACCCACAGAGGCCTACAGTGCAAGACACCCTCCTACCCACAGAGCCAGACTACAATACACCCTCCAACCCACAGAGGCCTACAGTGCAATACACCCTCCTACCCGCAGGGCCAGACAACAAGACACCTTCCTACTCACAGAGGCCTACAGTGCAAGACACCCTCCAACCCACAGAGGCCTACAGTGCAAGACACCCTCCTACCCACAGAGGCCTACAGTGCAAGACACCCTCCAACCCACAGAGGCCTACAGTGCAAGACACCCTCCTACCCACAGAGCCAGACTACAATACACCCTCCAACCCACAGAGGCCTACAGTGCAAGACACCCTCCTACCCGCAGGGCCAGACAACAAGACACCTTCCTACTCACAGAGGCCTACAGTGCAAGACACCTTCCAACCCACAGAGGCCTACAGTGCAAGGCACCCTCCAACCCACAGAGGCCTACAGTGCAAGGCACCCTCCTACCCACAGAGCCAGACTACAAGACACCCTCCAACCCACAGAGGCCTACAGTGCAAGACACCCTCCTACCCGCAGGGCCAGACAACAAGACACCTTCCTACTCACAGAGGCCTACAGTGCAAGACACCCTCCTACCCGCAGGGCCAGACAACAAGACACCTTCCTACTCACAGAGGCCTACAGTGCAAGACACCTTCCAACCCACAGAGGCCTACAGTGCAAGACACCCTCCCACCCGCAGGGCCAGACAACAAGACACCTTCCTACTCACAGAGGCCTACAGTGCAAGACACCTTCCAACCCACAGAGGCCTACAGTGCAAGGCACCCTCCAACCCACAGAGGCCTACAGTGCAAGGCACCCTCCTACCCACAGAGCCAGACTACAAGACACCCTCCAACCCACAGAGGCCTACAGTGCAAGACACCCTCCTACCCGCAGGGCCAGACAACAAGACACCTTCCTACTCACAGAGGCCTACAGTGCAAGACACCCTCCAACCCACAGAGGCCTACAGTGCAAGACACCCTCCTACCCACAGAGGCCTACAGTGCAAGACACCCTCCAACCCACAGAGGCCTACAGTGCAAGACACCCTCCTACCCACAGAGCCAGACTACAATACACCCTCCAACCCACAGAGGCCTACAGTGCAATACACCCTCCTACCCGCAGGGCCAGACAACAAGACACCTTCCTACTCACAGAGGCCTACAGTGCAAGACACCTTCCAACCCACAGAGGCCTACAGTGCAAGGCACCCTCCAACCCACAGAGGCCTACAGTGCAAGGCACCCTCCTACCCACAGAGCCAGACTACAAGACACCTTCCTACTCACAGAGGCCTACAGTGCAAGACACCCTCCTACCCGCAGGGCCAGACAACAAGACACCTTCCTACTCACAGAGGCCTACAGTGCAAGACACCCTCCTACCCGCAGGGCCAGACAACAAGACACCTTCCTACTCACAGAGGCCTACAGTGCAAGACACCTTCCAACCCACAGAGGCCTACAGTGCAAGACACCCTCCTACCCGCAGGGCCAGACAACAAGACACCTTCCTACTCACAGAGGCCTACAGTGCAAGACACCTTCCAACCCACAGAGGCCTACAGTGCAAGGCACCCTCCAACCCACAGAGGCCTACAGTGCAAGGCACCCTCCTACCCACAGAGCCAGACTACAAGACACCCTCCAACCCACAGAGGCCTACAGTGCAAGACACACTCCTACCCACAGAGGCCTACAGTGCAAGACACACTCCTACCCACAGAGGCCTACAGTGCAAGACACCCTCCTACCCACAGAGGCCTACAGTGCAAGATACCCTCCTACCCACAGAGGCCTACAGTGCAAGGCACCCTCCTACCCACAGAGCCAGACTACAAGACACCCTCCTACCCACAGAGGCATACAGTGCAAGACACCCTCCCACGCACACGGGCTTAGATGGCAAGACATCTTCAGGCAGGCAGGCTATGAGACACTTTCACTACACAGACAGTCTATAAAACACATTCCTACACACGCAGACCTAAAACGAACGGCACTCTCAGACAAAGAGAGACTTACTGAGAAGTTTTGTCTACAGAGACATACTACGGGACACCCTACTCCTCCGCCCCCTACACACGCATACAGTGTGAGGTGACAGCCGGATTCAGACTGTGGAGCAGACTTTGAGGCAATCTCACCACAGAGACTGACAGCCACAGCAATACCTAGACTGTAAGACACCTTCAAACATGTGGAAACAGACTGAGACGGACTGGGAGATATTCCCCCTAGAGACAGTCCGCAACACACCCTATACACACACAGGCTGAGGCTGCAGGACACCCTCCGACAGATGGAGACAGACTGTGAAACACACTATGAGACAGTCTTACCATGGAGGAAGACTGTGACACACTCTGACACACACAGAACTAGAATGTGAAAATGCACTTTGACAGGCAGAGACAGACAGCGCAACTGACTCAGAGTCTCTCATGTCGGAGATAGACTACAAAGACATCATCCCACAGGGCGAAACTTAGATTGCGAGACACCCACCGATAGATGGCAAGAGACGAAACAGACTGTGAGACACTCTCAACATTGTGAGACACCATCAGACAGACAACGAGGACATTCTTGCTAGTGACAGACTCTGAGACACCCTCCCACACACAGAGGCCTAGAAAGTGAGACACTCTCTGACAGAGACAGACTGTGAAAAAGACTTACAGATAATCTCCCTTCAGAGAGGGCTTCGAAGCACCCACCCACTCATTCAAGGCCTGAACTACGAGACACCCACAAACAGGCAGAGAGACAAACTGCGAGACTTCATCATCACAGAGAATTACATTAAGGTATCTCCCCTACACTTACCTACACAAAGGCCCAGAATGCAAAACACACAAAGACACTCTTCGATAAAAATATACTGAGCTGGAGTGTAGAACAATGCCGTACTGACAGTTCCAGAAAGTAGGTTACTCTCTTACAAAGATTTAATTAAAGACACTGTTACCCAGAAATAGAGACGTACTGTGAGACGTCATCTCAGTAACATGATCAGGGCTTTAATTGTAATGAAAAAAGTGTGGGGTATCTAAATGGGTTGTGGCCTATGTAATTAAGGAAGTGGCTTAAACATGTAAACTAAATTTCCGTGATTCCCATAGTGCGACACACAACCGGTATTTTGGTTCCTCTCTGTGCTTTCTGTTAGACTTAAGACCAAAACTTAAGTTTACCTGAGACAAAAGTCTAACTTCACTACTTGTAAATGCCCTTTGTGAATACCGAAAGTCATAAAGTTAGACTTTCGTCTCAGTGTACCTTTGTGAGATCGGGCCCTGAGAATTTTAGTAGGGATCTGGAGGGGTCTGACACAAAGCACCCTCGAGCTTGGCGCCCGATGCTGCAGCACTGTTCATACCGCCCTAATGCTGGTGCATATTGTAAGAACTCCATAGAAAGAAACTTACAGCAAGACCTACTCCCATGGACATGCGCCTTTAGAGGCAGACTGTGAGACATCCTCCACACAGAGATACAATCGGTGAGACACTGTCAGACATGCCCTCACTTAAACTGCGAAACACTTGTTTTGTGGCGTTCTACCTCAAGGCTCTCCTTTTCTAGTCAGTAGCGGCTCCTGGAGGGAGTGCTGCGGGGCGGTGGGGAGGGGCGGGGGAGGGGCAGGGTGGGGGTAGTAAACTCCAGCTTACGGCCGAACTGAGTTAAGTACATAAATAAATAAATAAAACGAATTACATTGCGCGCGCTGCATCGCCGATTGCGATGCAGCGCACGCAATGTAATTCGTTTTATTTATTTATTTATGTACTTAACTCAGTTCGGCCGTAAGCTGAGTTTACTACCCCCACCCTGCCCCGCCCCGCCCCGCCCCACCGCCCCGCAGCACTCCCTCCAGGAGCCGCTACTGTTTCTAGTTCAAAATTGTTGACTGCACAAATAAAACACAGCTAACCATGGGCTTTGCTGAGCCCTAACGTATTTCAGGGGATAAACTGTGTTTGAAGTGCATCTGCTGTGTTTTTTTAAAAGATGGCCTCATGGGAGGGGCCATATCTGCTGCTTCATGAGTAATCTAGTACAAGGTTTAGTAGTAGTATGGTCAGACCATTAATAATAAACCATAGTAGTTTAATCATTGGCTTTTTGTTTGTGATGTGTTGCATATACTTCCAAATGCTTGTTCCTGTTTGATTCTTTTTTAACAATCCGAGGTAACCAGATGGAAAATTACAGGCAATTCCGCCGTTTCCTCATTCCCGTGCCCAGATTGAAAAAAAATAGAAAGGAAGGCAAAATTCCCCGCAGAGCAAAATTCCTCATTCCTCGCAGTGAGGAATGCATAGAATAAGGTAAATACATACAGAATTATAGATGAGTAACAGCTTTTGTTTACAACTGTTGCTATGTCATAGCAATGAGTTACTGGATTTGAATCCAGTTATTCACAGTAGTGGCTCTCTACCAGAGCCATACACAGCATATAGAATTATAGATGGGTAATAGTGAATTATGGGATATTTGTCACTGAGGGGTTCTATGTGACATCAAATAGACAATAGGAGAAAAGCTCGAGTTGTCTGTGATGTAACTCAAAACCCATTGTTTAAAAATATCCCCATAAGTCACCTTTTACTCATATATAATTTTATTTTATGTATGGTCCTCCAAAGCATCTGCCCATGCATTCAACTGCTATGCAGTGGCCGAGGAGTAATGGGAGAGCCATAAATAACGTGGCCTTGTTATGTATCCCTGCCCCAAAGATAAAGCCCTGTCAGCCTGGCCTGGAGGGACTTTATGACAGCAACACTGGGTACCGAGTTTTGTTATCAACTGTTGCAACATCACAGCAGTGAGTTATCAGTTTTAGAAACTGAAATAGGCACAGTGGCTCTCAGTGTGAGACATACATAACATTACGTTAATTACACTGGCTGGCTCCTCACAGTGCTCTACAAAGCCATTTTCTCAGCAGGGGAGCTTTTGGGTAGCGCCCGCCTGCTTGAGCCCCAGGAGGGTCCTACCAATCGGTGTGGCACACAAACATACCTGCTAGGAAAGTTGCTCTGAAATGATCTTTCATTTGTCGGGTCAATGTAATAGGTTAAATACACCAATTGGCCTCTCGCCGTGCTTCTAAAATCAACTGTGCTTTAGGCTGTGGGCTTTTTTCCAATCCACAGAGCAGCAAACCAGCCCCACTTCTTCTCTGTCGCCGGAAAAACGAGTCAAATTTTCATGGCTTTGATTAGCACGCAGGAATTTCACCTACGCCAACGTTTGTCGTCACACCTAAAAGGTGGTGTGCTCTTCCACCACAATTGCCCCTCTTGTTTGGAACTGTTGATGACGTTTCACTCTCCTCCACTCACCCTTATCGAGCATGTAAATTAGAGTCTCCTTATCTCCTATTTTATTCAACCTACACATTGAACTTTTGGAAGACCTGATAGCAGCATCTGCCCATGCAGGTAAGAGCGGTGGGGCCGGGTAGGGGGGATTTCGACAGACGACGACGAGGGAAATTTAATTATTTATTTAATTTTCCCTTTGGTCGTCTGTCGAATCCCCCCTCAACCCGGCCCCACCGCCCCACCGCTCTTACCTGCACGGGCCGCAGCTGCCTGATAGCATCATTTTGTTTTCAGAAAATATTGTTTGCTGGATATACACAGCTCCTCGACTGCTGAGCCTCTTCAACATTGTCATACACTCAGCAGAGACACTTAAAGTGGCCTCTGCCCTCAGAAAACCCTTTGTGACTCTGCTGTACCACCATCTGAATGGCATTGTAGGGCCGCGCTTCCCATGTTCTGATGTTCTATCCTACCCTTGGGTAGGAAAAAACCTAACAACATCCTCAACACACTGGAGGAAACCTACGAGCATGATGGGGAAGGGATTTGGTGTTTTTCAATACAAATTTCTCCAACTTAGGCGAAGTTCGTGTTGAAGCTGAGTTTACAAGGTAGAACTATGGAGTGTTAATGTAGCTTGTAGCCTGCCAATGAATACCTATACATGCCCTCATTATGATAGGCCTGTAATTCTTGATAAGGGCAGTAACCATATGGCCAATAACCCAGTCATAGGCCCCATTGACAATTATGAGGTTCACGTAGTAACCGCCACACTTGTTTACCCTGGAGATTTTCAAAAAATGAAGAGAATGAGTAATTACTGAGGAAATTTAGAAGAAGTACCAATTCCCTCATCCTTTAGGGAGGTCTCAGGATTCAGCCCATAATCCCCATGAATTCCTCTTCACTGGAGTTAATGGGAACTTCTTGTGTGGTCAACTCTGGAGGTGAGAAATCAATACACGACGCGCCAAGGCTCCTATAATGAAGTCTATAAAGTCGCTGTCATCATTTATCTCCAGAGCTTCTATCAGATTGGGTTTATCTAGACACCAAGTATATCTTGGATTGCGCATTCATCTTATTTGTAGTTATTTACAATGAATTCTTTATGGGAGTTATTCTGATTCCAAGTGCTCAGCAGTCTTTGCATGTCTGTATACCAGCACAGCACTGTCTTCCAACATTAACTTATTTTGTCATTTTCATCATAAATAAGGCTGTTTTTCTAAGGATTTTATTAACAAGTTACGTTGAAGCGGAGTGGGAATGCACCCCATTCCGAAACCATTTGCCGTATACTTAGCCTTGAAGCCATGAATGTCGATTCACCAAAATGCCAGTGGTAGCAGAAGTGACATCACTTACCCTGTGACATCAGAGGAAATGACATCATATGGCTTGATGTCGTTCCAGAAATTGAAGTCACATGACCTTTTATCCTGTTGAACTCTCAGGGGTGGCATTAGTAAACTCTACAATAGGTGCAAGAATAATGCATTACCATAATTGTTACTAAACAGCTAAATACCTATTTCAGTTACCAAATACCCATGTAAAGCCCACACAGGCAAAGCAAAACACAACCCTATGAAAGTACATACTATGAAGATTTTATGAAGTGCCACATGTTGCACAGATGTGCTTCTGGCTGTGACAGAATAAGGAAAACTAATGATGTATAGACCTATGATATGGACCAATCACTCTCTCTTTTACCATCTGTAGTACCCCCACAACTCTGTAATGCTCATCTCTTCCTCTTTCATACTCCATTTGTCATGCTCCTCCTGTCTCCCAGTCCCTCTTGTAAACCACACAACTGTAATCCTGTTACATTAAATTCATTTAGTTTTTCGTTCACTTTAAAATGTAGCACACCTCTAATGCATGTTCTCTTCCAGTACCCCTTTCATTCGCTCAATCCCTTCACTCACATCTTTCCCACACATCACCTGCCATTTCCCCAACCCTGCATCGGACAACCTTACAATTGTCTCTATGTCTTCAGAGGCTCTTTACACCTCAACCTCTTTCATTTGTTCCCTTTGTCTTCACTAGTTAGTCTCTTACCTCCAGCTCTATCACACTCATTATCTCACCTTTATCTTGATCAGCCCCACGCTCACATATATCTCTCCCAGTTTTCCTCCCACCTCATTATTCTCCAACCACTATACCCCGTTCTACTGCAGATTTTGAATTTCCTCAGCTCAGTTTTTTAGACCACTAATGATCGCAATCTCTTAATTTTTCTGATCAGTTTCCGTTTCACCCATCTCGTTCTCCAAGTATCATCGGATATGTCATTTTGACATTCAGCTCTGTCTCTCTAATATCATTAACTCTATATCTACGCCAATGTCCTACAAACTTCACCCCTATCTTAACCATTCTCTCATCCGTCTTCCAGATTCATATGTCCTCTTCAAAGCTGTTATTTGAGTATCTCCCCTCTTACCTCAACCTTTCCCAATTTTAATTTCATCTTCCTGTTTTATGCCCACTACTCTGTCACCCCCTTTCCCACTCCCTCTTTACACTCAGCCTGATACATCCCTGTTTAGTCACTATTACTCACTATTTTGGAGTCCTTTTCTCGGCATCACTCTCATGGTATCCCTTTCTCCCGTCTGTCTACCTCTCCCAGTCGATCCTATCTGCCCTTCCCTTGCCATTTCCATTGTTCTTACTCTTTATTACTTAATTTCAGACTATGTATTTCCCTGTCATTTTCTTTATAAAAAAAATCTTTCCAAGACTGTCCTTTCCTGGTTCTTTCTTTTCTTCTCATTTGTTTCTTATTGATTTATCTCTTTAACCCTTTTCTATTTCTCTGTTATATTGCTATCCTGGTCAATTCTTTCCATATCCTCTCTCATTTTCTTTCTCCTTTGCCATTGCATCTACTTTTTTGTTACAACACTTAACTTTGCACGTTGTTTCTCTCGCTGGTTCTCCCACTCCTATTTCATTGTATCTCAATTTTTGTTCCTTTCCCCTTCTTTTGTATCAAACTATTTTTTTCTTTCTTTTTCTCTTCATTTAACCTCTTCCCCCTCTTCTGCCTCTTTGCTGCTTTCCCTTCTTCTTCTCTCTATTTGTTTTTCTCTGTAACCATATCAAGGCCTCTGCTCCCCCTTCAAGCCCAAGCCTTGTGGCCTGTTAGAAATCAGATTGTGGGCTGAGGCACAGAAATCACTTCAGCACTTGTAATAAGAAGCAAGGCCAGCAATAGAAATCAGCTATGGTACAGGCATCAGCAATGCAATTTTATTCACATACACAACAGTTACAGTAGATGTGTCAATATTGCATGCATCGTATCTACACACAATAGGTACAGCCCAGGCAGGAGTGTATGATTCCTTTACATATGAAAAATATTACTCTCACAGGCAGCAGCAGTGCAAGCTTCCTCAGCAAAGAGTGGGGGTTCTGCAAGGGCAGCAATAGTGAATATTTTCTTCAAATATAAATGGCACAACTCAGAGAGAAGCAGTGCAAGCCTCCATGACATAAAACAGGCATAGTACAAGCAGCTGCTGTGCAACCTTCCACCACACAGATAACATGAACAGCTGTTGCACAAGTTCTTCTACCACAAATAAGGAACTGCGGGGGCAGCAGCCATGCAAAAACATCTTCAAACTAAACAGTTGCAGCACAGGTCTGATTAATAAAAAGGGTACAGAACTGGAAGTACCATTGCATCACTGACAAAACACGTAATAGGTACAGCATAAGAAATAGTTGGCATATACCTATATCACAAAACAGGCGCTATATCCGGATGAGAAGGCACCAAGTATATTAAAACAAGTGCAGCAGCTGCGGAAGCCTCTCTTGCAAACCAGCCTCAATGCAGGGAGAGAAGCATCGGTGCAAACCCATCAGAAAAATAGATTCAGCAGGGGTGGTGCCAGAGCTTGAGCTGAATATCCAAATTTCCCTGCCATAGACCTTTTTAGATGCCTGAGAAATAAAGAGGAGTTATCATCTAAGATATTAATTTACAGTGTAGCCCATTTGGCTACACAGTGAGGACCTAAAAGTCGATAAATGGGATTAAATGTAGGTTTATTACAAATTCAAAGCCAAACTGATGTGCACAAGTCTCAAGATTATGTTGCAAAAATACAGAATCACTACTGGCAGTCCAAATCGTCTGACAAAGTTTAGTCTCAACAGCATAAAGCATACAAGGAATTCAGGTAATAGCAGTGCAGAAAATAAGGAACAAAATCTGGTGATCAGTATATGGTTTCCAGTCCTCTTGCCTAAATTACCTAAACTAAGCCTGAACTAAGTAGCATTAATTGGGGAAACCCTAATTAGATCCAGTAAAGCAGGAAGGTGTCCGCATTGTAGAGACTTCTGTAGAAGTTCTCTAAAATCTGGAGTACTGCATAGCATACAGCCACACACAGAAATATAGCAAAGAGGTCTGTACCCCTCTGAGTCCAAAAGGAATCTGCCTAAAGCTAAAGTGTGACCACCAATTAAAACTCCACAGAACTTTTGAGAATCCCACATCATGTGTCCCATTAGTTTTCTACCTTTTCACAGTAGAACTTGGCAGCCTTATTCGATGCTCTCATGGTCTGAACATCAGGACGTCCTTGGATTCCTCCTTTCTGAAGGTATAACATGAATAGGTGTCCTCCCATTGTTCATTAGCATCTCTCGTCCTTGCCAAAAGTCCTTCTCCCGAGCCTCACTATCTCTCATACACAATGTGCCTTACACTAACTATGGTATTATATGAATGCACTTACAAACAAGAAGAAACATTTTCAACCTGAGCAAACTTTCACATTGAAGGTTAAACATTAGAGTCCTACTGCTTAAGGCCTGCAATCAAAGTAACTTAGCAAAACACTTCAATATACATTTAAATGTATGGTTATGGATACATATAACGTTATAAAATAAATACAGGATACTATTCAAATGAATATGTGGGTGTATATATAGAGTTAACAAAATGACTCAAACTACACAAATGCAGATATATATGAAAACTGCAATTTGGTATGACTGTAAGGAAAACATCAGTATGCACACTCATGTAAATATCTGAATTATACAACAAATGCACCTACAGTATTCTGGTCAAATGCACCACTTTACGTTAATGATATTAAAGTGCATAAATATATGGTACTACATGTACGTATAATGGCATAGTCAAGACGTGAAAGAGTGGACCGAAAAATAACGCTGCTCCAGGGGCAGCTGGTTAAGTCTCTCTCCTTCCCAAAGCACTTGCATTATTGCAATTAGCGAAACTCGTACACCTCATAAACCAGGTGCAGCAGAGGAATTAAGTTGCAATGCTAGCTTCCTTCACAAATCAGGTACCACATGGGAAGCAGGTGTGCAACAGTGCAATCCTCCGTCAAACAAAACGTCTTCATTATAGCTGGCCTGCACATTCTGTTTCAATAGCAAACCTAAGCTTGTGGCCAAATAATAATGAATGATAGCTGTTGGGCAAGTAGAACCACCATCAGATTTTTTCACTCCAGATTTGCATCAGGTTAAGCCAGGTGCAAATTGTGTGCATTGTGCAAATCATGTTAGCAAATAGCACACATTGTTAGTGCTCATCGAAATGGGTGAAATAGCATGCTGTTTGAGTGTTATCCCCCATTTCTTGGCCTGAAACGTGCAGTGGTTCAGTAACTTTGCATCCACTAAATACTGTATCTGGTCAAATAAGTGGGCCAACTAGAATGAGACACTTGCAGCGTAGGCAGCAGCAGAGCTAGTCTCAGTGGCGGCCGTCACGGATGGGGGTGGCGGGGTAGGGGCAGCGGGGGGGGCCTATGGGGACAAAAATAATAATTAAAAAAACATACCTTACCGCCGCATCTCACATCCGTCTCTCCTCTTCGTCCCTCTGCACAGCCGGAACAGGAAGCACATCCAGGCTCCCCTAAGCCAATCACAATGCTACAATGCAGTGTTGTGATTGGTCTGAGCACAGTGGTTTGGCGCTCAGCTAGGGAATGGGAGCCTAGGCATGTTCTCCACCCAGGCTGTAATGCAGCCTGGGTGGAGACATGCAAAGTGCGCATGAATGTTTGGCCGGCCCACTCATGTGCACTTTCAAATTGTGCTCAACACTCCTCCCCCTGCTCCTGTCTTCAGAGCAGCCCCTCCCCGCCCTGCAAAGTTGCCACAGCAGGACAAAATAAAATGATAATAACCTCAAGTTATTATCATTTTATTTTTCCTTACTTTTACTGCTGCAGAGCAGTGGGGCGACGCTCCTCCACCTTAGCGGAGAAGCCGCCACTGGCTAGTCTCCCTAACTAAAAGGAAGCACGCAGCTGTGCAAACCTTGCTCAAGAATTAGGTACAGCATAAGCTGCAGCTGCAAAGCCTACCACACAAAACAAATGCACTAAGGGTAACAAATTTGGGCTTGGTGTGCACTGCTAGGAACTGGTACCACCGTCATGTGTGACACCTTCCTGCAGGCAATGCTTTTTATACCGCAGCACATTTGCAAAAGACAATTACATGTACAAGAATGCTAATGTTTCCTAAACTGTTTTTATTTTTAATAATTTTAGTGAATAATAAAGCAGGTACCAGAAACACAGTCAACATAAGGAATGAAGTAACATGGTAAAATATACAGCAAATAGAAGCAGTATTACAGAGTATAGAAGAACTAAGATTATGAACTATAACCTTATGCAACAATTTAAAGGGAAATAAGATTATGGTACCTTACAAAACAATAAGTAACAGGATATTCTTTTAGAATAATAATGAGAGAAAAAGAAAGAGGTAAGAAAAGAAAGAAAAGAAGGAAGACAAAGGAGTAGAGAGAAAAGAGGAAAGAGAGGGAGAGAGGTTAATAGGTAAGAACTAGTGTAAGTGAGAGTGTGTAGATAGAAAAGTAGTAAAGGGTAACCATAATAAGTCAGATTTAATTCTATGGGCTACAGAAGAAGATGAAACTGTTTTGACTACCAGAATCTTTCACATATAACATGATAATTGGATGTTACAAGTGTGCATGTGTGACAGCTGACAAGAGGTTCTTGCAGTTGCACAAACAGTGGCATCAAATGGAGGTCAATTATGAAATTTATGATCTTGCACATTTTGAACCAAGTAGTGGAGCTCTAAAAATTCAACATACAAAGATCACTCTTCTAGACTGAATGTTTGCATTTCAAAGGCCATTAATTGTGATATTTTATTGGAATCCAAGCAATTAGAGCCAGATATATGAACAATGTTGAGCTATAAGTTGGAAATGAAACACTTACAGTTAGAAGTCAGTGTGGTTTGGGTGAGAGGTCAGCCACAGCCCTTATGGGATGAGGGACATGGCATCAGGGCCTGGATTCACTGGGATTCCATGCCATCCATAGCCTCATCATAGGAAAGTCACACACTCTTCTTCTATCCTTGCAGAGAGAGGGACCCTTCATGGACACACACGGATTTCAGCAGTAATTGAAAGTGAGTCCCTTAAATGGCTTCCATGCTTGTTAATTCCGTAAATGGTTCTGGCCAAGTGC
Organism: Calotriton arnoldi; assembly: GCA_963921515.1. Taxonomy (NCBI): domain Eukaryota; kingdom Metazoa; phylum Chordata; class Amphibia; order Caudata; family Salamandridae; genus Calotriton; species Calotriton arnoldi. The sequence goes on from CAWUFW010011637.1 coordinate 198,603, forward strand.
TTTCTTACGCTATGCAACAAAGCTATTGTTGGATAATTCATAGGATTTTTGTACTCATTCTTGTTTACAGTCAGCATCATGCTACCTTTTGTTTCATACAGTAGTGACCATTTTCAGGTCTCGCCTACAGATTTAGCTGTCTGGCAAAACCTCATGTTGCTAAACTCCACTCAACATACACATATATAGAAAGGGTCTTTTTGACAGTCCATTTCAGCCAAAGTAGTCCACATGCGTTTTGCTGGTAATTCTTTTTCCTTTATGCAGAGGGGCCCTGCCCCATCTCACTGGTTACTAACCTCTCATGCTGTTGCCACTTTGTTGCTCTCCCCGATGTTAGGTGCCATCCAGTGCACATGTATTTTGGTTTCCTAATGATTGTTGAATTGCTTCATAAGGTCAATTCCAAGATGGCCACCATGCACACACAAGCATGCCCAAGCAGACAGGGGAACTGTTTTGTGATTAATTTTCTTCCCAACTTGTGAATTTATCTTGGCTGCACTTCACAAATTGGTTCACTCTAACAAGTTTCCATTTTGCTCATTCAGTTTTTCCCTCTGTAGCTGAAGTTCAGTGTGGTGTGCTACTGCGTAGGTGTACCTACCTAGATAGGCTCTGTGAAATTCGCTCATACTCTGTCAGGCTGCATTCACTGTAGGTTAGGGGAGCCAAATGTGCTGCAGAGCACAAGTGTTCAGTAACATCCGAATTACCAGAGTCCTGTCCGAGCTACCGCTATCAACCCAGGGAGAGCAGAAACCTGGCACAACAAGCGCCAGAGACCTAGGAGGATGTACTGCAAATCCTGCCCCAAACAAAAATGTTTAACTGGAGGACAAGCTACCTGAATGTGTGCACATTCTTTGCATCATAATGTGGCCAATCCTTGCACCCCTTACAAATGTTTTTGTCCTCATATCACCAAAGCTGCTGCAGTCTCAGACTGGACTACATTGGGGGTCCGGCCTCCAGCTTGATGCACTTGCTTGGCCCCACCACACCAGACTGGGCTAGAAACCCATATTGCATTGGTGCTTGTGTGTAATCGTGGGACTGCTTGATTTTCCAGAACAGACATACCATTCCACATCAAAAAATCAGCCCAGATAGCATCCGCCCTGCCTGGAGTGCTCCCTAAATCCAATCTGCAGGTCCGGTGCGAAGCCTTTAGCCAAGCCTTTGGGTAGGGAGGTATTGGATGTAACCAGTGTTTACAGATCTCCCTTCTAGCAAGAAGCAATAGGTAAAACAGCAGACACCACTGAGGTATGCCCAAGAGGCTGTGTATCTACCTCAACCAATATCAATGTAGAGCTCATCTTGATTGTAACTCCCAAAATTTCCACAATGGTATTACTCACAGAATCCCAATATCCACTAATCGAAGGGCAGGTGACAAACATGTGTTCATCATTTGCTTCAAGGTGGCCGCATCTTTTGCATCTTGGAGTCGGGTTCTGTGCAAATCTTGCAATTCTTTAAGGGTGAAATAATGGTTCCTTATTGACTGTTGAGTATAGCAATTTTAAGAATTTTTGCCAGAGATCTGATAGCTCAGACCCTGGGATCATCTCCCAAACCACATACGGTGCCTCCAAACTTCTGTCATCAGCGTCCAGGAGCTTCCAATACCATATAGAAACCTCTTTATTCATGGGCCGCACATCTTGCAGGAGTGACTCAGCTTCCCATACTCCTCCGATCTCCTGTTTTGCACTTGCAAACCAAGAGGAGGGCTGCAAGTATTTGAATCTTGATAGGGAAACCCCAGTCGTAGCCTTAAGTGCTTCCCAAGGTAATAGCCCCTGCGCTGTGAATAGATCCCCCCCAGGATGTTATCCCAGCCTTCCTCAGGGGATAGGTCAACTCATCAAACAAGCACCCTGGGATACCTGGGGAGTCCCAAAATGGTGAAAAATCTGAATAGTAGCTAATACCCAGTCTTCCTAACTCTATACCAAAGGCTGAGTGCAGTTTTTAAAACTTTCAGTCAGACTGTTTTAAAAAACGTTGGGCCCGATTGTATAAAGGAATGCACCCCTTACTGCTATCAATGAACCCTGCAGGCAAAGAAGACATTTTCTGGAATGTGTATTATTTCTGTGGATTTATATTTTTTGCTTAGATTTGACTGTGTTTGGTATGGTTCTGAGAAGTGTTACTCTTAAAATTCAGAGCTTCTCATGTAGAACGGATGATTAATGGATAAATGATTTTATCTAGGTGTAAGAGAGTGGGTTATTAGTTGCAAAGAATGTGAGGCTTCACAAGTAGTAATTCCTCAACCTTCTCTTTAATAGGAACCCAGTACCACGCTATAGAACTCTCCCAGAGTAGCAACGCAGAGTAGTCCAGGCCTACTCAAGGGAGGTGGTGAGGGCTGGTAACCCCAACTCACTAGTGCAGAACAACAACACTCCATAAATCATTATCCAATCAATGCCTTTTTTAATAAAAGAAAAAGTACTGATTTACACTCATATTGCTAAATATTATGCATTAGTTTATGCATAAGTACAAGTAGGCAAATTGAAATACCTCTGGTGACACTCACATAAAATGTTACACCCCTAGCGAGCCCTCCACCCTAGAACCACAATACCCCCACCTGTTCTAATTACAATATAAAGGGGGTGTTGTTATTAAAAAGCAGGCCTACTGGCTTTTTTGGGTGTTACCAGATTAATAACATGCATTGGCAAGCAAATAGGACTGGCCTTGGCCACCAGCACTTTAGCAATTCTTTTGTTATGTTATGTTATATGTTATGTTATACGGTTTATTAAGCGCACAGCTGCCCCAGCAGAGGGGCGTCCCGGAGCTGACAGCTGAAAACTGCGACGCCTCTACCAATGCCTCTACCAATGCATTTTGCAAAACGTTATTGTTTAGGAAGTTTCCGGGTCCTCATTAACCCCTTCTATGCTCATGACGAGCTCAGCTCGTCATGCTGCGCAGTGCTCGTGTGCGCATGACGAGCTGAGCTCGTCATGAACCCGCCCACTCAATGAAACGCCCCGCACAGGGCAAAAATCGGCCGCGCACCGAAGGGGTTAAATCCAAAAAAACATTGTGTAAAAACAAAAGTTTTTTTCTGGTCTCAAAAAAGTACACATTACCATGGTGTACCCAGCACTGAAGGGATCAACGTTGTGTGTAGATGTGCTCCTTGTAAAGGGGCAGCAAGCCATAACTACTAGTGAAGTTCATTAATGGACGAGACGAATTGGGCTAACATTGCCTGTTGATGCATGCTGGAGTAAGTGTAAGAAACGTGTGAATCACACAGTTTCAGACTAATGGATGAAATCTGGCTGAAAAGTCCTATAAGTAACTATGTTATACATACTTTTAGTAAAATTAAAAGGTCTTGCCTAGCATAGTCCTAAAAAAATTGTCTATCTGGCATTGGCTGCTAGCCTTTCCTTTGAGAAAGAAGGCAAGAAAGAAGGGAAGAAGGGAAGGAAGGAAGGCAGACCAAAAGGAAGGAAGACAGACACAAAAGGTAGGCAGAAGGGCAAAAAAGTAATGAAGGAAGGCAAAAAAGAAAAAAGGAAGGGAGGCAGGCAGGTAAAGTGGGAAGGAAAGAAGGCAAGAAGGAAGAAAGGAGGGAAGAAGGAGAGAAGGCAATAATAAGGAAGAAGGAAAGAAGGCAAGAAAGAAAGAAGAATGAAAGCAAAAAGAAAGAAAGAAGGAAAGAAAAAGAAGGAATGAAAGAAGGAGCAAAAGCAAAAAAGAAGGAAAGAAAAAGAAAGAATGCAAAAAAGAAAGAAAGAAGAAAAAGGAAAGGAAAGAAAGAACAAACGAAAGAAAACACAACAGAAACAAACAAAGAAACAAAGAAAAAACAAAGGAAAGAAAGCAAAAAGAAAGAAAAGAAGAAGGTAAGAAAGAAAGAAGGAAAGAAAGAAAGAAAGAAGGCAAAAAGAAAGGCAAGAAATAAAGATGCAAAAAAGTAAAGAAAAAGGGAAAGAAGGCAAAAAAGAGAGAAAGAATTAAAGAAGGAATGAAAGGCAATAGAAAACGAAAGAAGGGAGAATAATGAAGGAAAGAGAAAAAAGAGAGAAAAAGGGAAAGAAGGAAAGAAAAAGAATGAACGAAGGCAAAAAAGAAAGAAGAAGGCAAAAAAAGAAAGAAAGGAAGAAAGGAAAGACAGAAGTAAAGAAGGAAGAAGGAAAGACAAAACCTAAAGAAAGAAGGAGCGAAAGAAGGCAAAAAAGAAAGAAAGAAGGACTAGAGTAAAAAAGAAGGCAAAAGAGATGGGAGAAAAGAAAGAAGGAAAATGCAAAGGAATCAAGGAAAGAAAAAAGGAATGAAAGGAAAGAAAGAAAATGGAAGAAGGAATGAAAGAGGGTTCACAGCATAAAATATCGGATACTAATTTCCAAATGACACCCCACCTATGTTTAAATAAAACTGTTACAGGTGTGCTGCAAATTAAACATGATAAAGTTTGGTTTTCTTCCTGGGCAAGGTTTGTTAAAGAACTATAGGTGAAACTGAGTCCAGGAACACAATATGGTATGCTATGAAATAGCAGTAGTCCACTTCAAAAGGAATTTACAACAGCACTGGAAGGAGATAGGAACTGAAAAAGCTGGATGAGTCCTACACTCACTTCAAATGCTTCCTCCTATCACAGCAGGCAACACTGGCACTGTTGGAAAACGAGGCAGTACTTGTGAGGCCTGCACAAATAACATGACTACATTTGTCCTTCACTGGGAACCAAACACCCCATTGTAGTGCTTGTCTCTCAGAGGGTAGCGTTGCAGAGCAGTCTAAGGCTTACTCAAGGGAGGTGGTGTGGGCTAGTAATCGCCATTTACCAGTACGCAGAAATAACACTCAATAATTGATTGTCCAGTCTGTACTTTGCTTTATAAAAGGAAGAGTACATTTATTAAACACACACACTACTCAATACTATGCAACAATTTACAAATATACATAAGCTGTTGGAATAACTTTGTGACATTTCATAACACTCCCACCCCTCCCGCAGGGGGGGTGGGGTCCAGTACCACCACTCCCATGTATGCACATCATCTTGCCCCAATGCAGTAGGTTGACCATAACCTGGGGTGAGGGCCTTGCTCACTGGCGCCATCCCAGTGGCGACCCACCCCCTTTATCTCAACACGCATTTAAAATGGGCACACCTGCCCTGGTGACACATAACCCTGACTGATCATCTCATACTGACCCTACAGTATACACCTCTACATCTTAGGGGCTAACAGTCTGGGTTGTTCCTCACCTAACGCAGCAGCAAGATTATATGTTTAAGCATCACTTTAAAATGACAGTACTTATCATAGCTGATAACCATTATAATGCATTGCAATAAAAGCCCCTAAAAGGCATCACAGTTATAATCACAGGATTAAGCATATACAGCCAGACACCCTAGCAGGAATGTCCAGCAACATAACCCCACTTTGCTTATGATTTCACATTACATATGTGACTTTCAGTCCCTCAAAAGAAATAACATTAGGTAAATGCACTTCTGATGCAATTGCACCTCTCCACCTCCAGGGGATGCTCTTTTCCAGACATCCCCAGCTCAGCCCTTCATACCTTGGTGCAGTCCCTAACACACCCCCAGCTGTAGAACAAAAGTTCCAGCCCCAGGATGCTGTTGACTGCTGGCTGAGCCCTTGAGGGGTTATTTCTATGGAGTCCCCAGAGACTTAGGGAGGGACTTTCCATCTTCGTGCAGGGGGAGACTGCGTAGCTCCTGCAGCTCCCCCGGCACCTGGGCACACATTTTGCAGTGACCCCATCCTTCTGGGGCCACCACAAGCCGAGAAAAAGCTGCTTTCCCTTGCAGGCCGGTCTGGGCCTGCAAGGCATTATGGGGCGCTCTTCCCCCATCGCGTGCATGCCTGATGAGCGGCTCTCCCGCTGCTCCGGGGAGAGCCGCACTGCCCGTGATGGCGGCCCTGCGCCGCATCAGCCCCTCGTAGGGGGGCCCGGTCCCACCCGGACCCCTACGGTGCCCAGGTATGTTTTCCACGGCTCGGGGAGCCCACCCCCCGCCGCTCTTCTCTTCGCGGGGGCCCGGTCCCACCCGGGCACCCCGCATTGCAGGATCGTTGGAGGGCAGCCCAGGGAGCCCACCCCCGGCTGCCCCCGTCGGCTCCCCGTCTGGCCAGCACCTTCGCGTGCTGCCGCGGGAGCCGGCACCTCTGTTCTGGTCTGCCCGCTCCTGCGGGCAGACACGAGGCTGCCTCCCGTCCAGCGAGTCCTCGGCTGCCTTCCTGCTGCTGTGGGGGGGGGGAATGCGACGGCACTCCCCCCGCCTCCGCCACCACGCCGGGGCCCGGAGTTGGGATCCCGGGCCCCCCTGGGAAATCTTCGCGGGGAGCGCGACGGCGCTCCCCGGCTTGTCTTCATCCACCGGGGGGGGCAGTGCGACGGCCCTGCCCCCTTCTCCTCACCGCGGACACCGGGGCCCGGAGTTGGGGATCCTGGGCCCCCGAGATCTCTCTGAGGGGGGCGCGACGGCGCTCCCCCTCCTCCCGTGGCTTTGGGGGGCCAAGGTGGGCTCCTGGCACACCCCTTGGGATAATTTCACGGGGAGCACAACGACGCTCCCCGACTTTGTCTTCTTGTGGGGCAGCCCCCGGGACGGGACCGGCAGCGGAGCCCCATGCGCTTCGTCGTTGGTCCTCTTCAGGGGTCAAAGTTTGCCTACCTTCTGGGGGGCGTATCTCGGCCCACAGGTGGCCAATCTTCACCATATTGGCCTCCTCTTGCTCCTGGTGGTGCGCCCCAGCCACTGGAAGCACTTTCCTTTGCCCTCCTGGTCTCAAGGAGGGTGAACTCAGCAGGGAGCTGTCTTCACTGGCTCCTTGCACCAGCCTTTCGCCTGGCTCTCCTCCTGGGCCTCTCTTCTCCTTGCGCAGAGGCCCAGGCTTCGGCTCCCTGGTCCTGGACTCCCCTCCTGGCGCAATTCAGGGTCTTGGGTTCCTCGTTCCAACTGCCCATGGCGCCAGGCTCCAGCACCAGTCTTCCTCAGCAGACCACACCCCAGAGAGAGCTCCTCTTCCTATGCAAGACCTTTTTAAAAGAATTTGGAGGGGGCTAGCAGAGAGGCTCTGCTTGCCCTATCAGGCAGCGACACATCACCTCTCTGCCCCTGCTCCCTCCTTCCTGCCCAGGCCTCTGGGATACTTCAAAATGGTGTCGTCCAGGGGTCCCATGCCACATGGTCTCTGAAAAGCCCCTTCCCCCCTTTCTGCCTTCTCTCCAGAGCAGCTTGGTGCCTGGCACCAGGTGACAGCTGCTGATGGATAACAGGCAGCTCCACCCATCTTCTCTCCCTCTTTGAGAGGAGACCTTCGCCCTTGGAATGCTTGCCGTGAAGGGCTAGGCCTCTGATGCTTCAGTTTGGGGAGGAAGGTCATTAATCCAACCTGGCAGGATCACACCCAGCCAGGCTCTGGTTATGCGCTGACTCAGAGATATATGACATTTCTGGATGACCCAAAAGCAGTACAGATATGACTTTGGACTCTGCAGAATACTTCTTCTCACCTAAGTTATAGTGGACTTTAGTGCGTGTCTAGAATTTGTAGGCCCTAGGAAAGTGAAACTATCCCCTGTGATCCCCATCCCCATATGAGAATAATGGAGTGGTCCTTCAGTGAAAACAGTAAAGCACACTGACTTTCCCTTACATGTTTCTTCCCATTATATAAAGCCTATTCCATGTCACCACCCAACTCTGCATAATTCCTGCCACACCATTCTATCTGTACCTGCTCCTGGGCTGCGCACGCCAGGAATCTCCCCTGCGCAGCCCCTACACGTGTGCACACGCATGCACACACATGTCTGCATGTAACCAGCCCAGTGCCCCTTACTCCGGCTGCAGCGCAGCGGCCTACTCTCACCAGGGGGACACCGGTAAAATCCACATGCAGTCTCTTTCATCATGAGTTCACTGTGGGTGAGTCCCAACTTATGAGGCTCTCCCACAGTAAAAGCTCCACAACTAGGTGTTCAAAAAGCGATAAATCCGGGCGGCTCAGATGGTCAGAACCACCTTCTAACAGGCACTAAAGGAAACTGCAGTGTGTGCAGATGCCCAGTTTGTGAAAGAGGAAAATGCAGCCACTCAAAATGATGTTAACCAGTTGCTTAAGTAGGCTGAACCATAGCCCTATGATGTATGCTGTAGTGGGCAAAAGCAAAATGGGAATGGCACAACAGCAGACCAATTGGTGAAGAGAGGTGGCTGAGAGTATATTATACATATTATTTTAGTAAAAATCAAAAGTATTGACTAATGCCAGACATAAAAAGCAAAAATATGCTATATCAAACAAACGCAACACCATTGAAATCACATGGGATGGTACATCTTTCAATAATCTTGCTTACAACAGGCATTACTGCATTGTCAATACCGGGTAAAAGCATGCATCTATGGTCAGATGGCATAGTATATAGTATAAAGTGTTTTGGGGTAATGAAAATTGTTAGGTGATGTTTATCCATTTTTGATCATGCGCGTCTGTTGCCTTATTTAAAGGTTGCGCTAACAGAACTGCACCGTTAGATCTGCAATTATTTAACATGCTCTACATGGTGATATGCATGTTGTCACTTTATAACGGATAGCAATCAATGGTTTTAAAATGATGTATGTATTAGCTTGGAGATTTATATTGATTTTAATATGTATTATGTATCTTTAATTTATCATGTTGTTATGTTATGTTCACCTCTGTAGGAGTTCCATATCATAATGAAATAAAAACTGGAAACTGGCATTGTCAATATTGTTGTTGTCAATGAAGCATTATTAACTCAATTCAATGTGTGCCAGAGTACATCTTTTACATTAAGCATGCTGTCACTGTAGTTTTAGGACCAACCAGCAAGAATCTCTGCACTCCAGAGCCACAGGCAAAAGTCCAACCTCTGGAAACTCTTGAATAATGATAAAACATCTCTCGAGTGCAATAACGCAATGTTCTGGAAGTGTTAGGGCAATCATTTTAGCACACTTTTTGAGGGGCTGCTGCACTTCTTCCAGCCCCCCAAATGCCTTCTACAAATGTTGGTGGTGTCTGTGCTCCTTCTGGGAAACCAGTAAGGAACATTATGTTACTTTTTGAGTGCCCCAGTGGATTCTGGGGCACTCCTGTTGCCTGAGGCCTGCATATCAAATTAGCATGTTGACTGCTCGTCAGGGATGCTTTTTTGTTTCTTTATAGGTGGCCCTGCTCTACACTTTGCAATTTTTTTGGGAGGCTCAAATGCTCAGGTTTGCTGTCCCAGTGAGATGGGGTCCCCCAGAACAGAACTGGTGTGTCTAACCCTGGGGAAAGCAGTCCCCAGAGTGAAAGAGGGTATGGAGAGGGTCCCAAGCAGGCCCACCCCCATTAAAGTTAAATAATGAAGGTGGTGCCAACCCCTAGCCTTGGCCACACCAGGGGAATTTTTGGAACATCTGGAGGAGTGCTATGCGCTTCATTTTCCCCCGGTCCGCCCCCAGTCCACTTGGGGCTGTAATCTCAAGCGCCGTAGGGCCAATATGCACAAGGGAGGTGTCATTTTGGTCCTGGTGGTGAGCTCCAGCCACTAGTAGAGGATTCTTCTGGCCTCCTGGCCTTTACATGTATTTCGTTCATGAAGCTTGGTTCCTAATGCTCCTGATGTATGGGCACCTGCCTTCGCCCAAGAGCTTCCTCAGCAATCCCTCTGCAGCCAGCCAGCAGAGTACTCTCCCTGCCACACTCCCCAGGGTCCTTGGCATTGGCCGTCTTGAAGGGCACCTGTGTGTCCATAGTGGAGTCATTGCCCCCCTCCTGATGGAGGTCACCTACCTGTAGGACCAGTCCAGAGAAGTTCCAGTGGAATCCTCAGGAGACCCAAGAAGCAGATCCATACCTCTACAGTCCCTCAGAGTGCATAAGGGGACCAACTCTACTGGCACTTGAGAAATACTCTTAGCCTCTGGGTGGCAGCTGGGTCCAAAGGTCTTTAAATCCATCCTTGGAATGGAGTTAGGTGGCTTCTTCATCCAACTGGCCAGTTCTCTGGCATCATCGTTCAAAGGTCCAGGCAAATCTCAACTATCTCTGCTTTGTGCAGGGGGTTTTAAGTGGAAGGGGAAGGTTCTGGAAAGTAGGCACCTCTGCTCAATCCTCGGGTGCCACATCATCACTCTACCCTCTGCCCCAACCCTACTGCCCAGTATTCTGGGACATTTAAACAGGGTGACTAGAAGAGGTCTATGAAAAGACCTTCCCTGAGAGAGTCTGCCCCACCTCTAGGTGATAAGGATGCCTGATCCCTTCCGCCCAAAACTTCAAAGGAGTTCCCATCTGTGTTTGGCTCCAGAGGTCTAGCCTTACTCCTTTGTTTCTGTGGGGTCGGGCTTGCTCAGGCCATGTACAGTGTGAAGAGCTGATTATTTCCCCCCCCTTCCTTTCACAGGAATTGGGTCAAGCACTGGCAAAGGGCTCTTTTGTGTGGGGAGGCCTTTGATTCTCCTGCTGGCCAACAGAGGAATTAACTTGGCCCAATAGGGGGGACAAAGGCCGCCTGAAATCTAATCTAATTATGAGCTGAGCCTTGCAAATATAACAGTTCTCAGAGTGTTATAAGGAGTACAGTTATAATGAAAGTGACAGTGGATCTATACTCAGCGTTTAGATGTACCCTAAGATTGATACCTTAATGCTGCCTCCGGGCCTGGGTCAGGCGAAACTGTGCTGTGATGCAGATTTCACCCTTAATGCATAAATCACTAAAGCTCAAAGACTTTTCAGTAATCATTAAAGATGTACACCTTAGATGCCCAATCACATTATCCCGCCCTCACCAGGTCAGCATCAAACCCTGAATCCCTTCTATGACAGGCTACCTCTGCACAGATAGGCTGAGCTAGATGATTGTCTCACACACACATCCCGCACATGTGTGCACATGAGTGTGCTCATGTGTTTGTGTGCGACCAGCACAAAGCCTCATATTCTGGCCGTGAAGCAGTGGGCCTTATCTTAAAAGGTGGGCAGTGATAAATAGCACACGTGGTCCACTTCCACAGAACTTACCTGTGAGTGAGACTCAGTTACTGAGACTTACTGATAGTAAAAGTCCAAAACCAGGTAGTCAAAAAGTGAAAAATCAAGGGGAATTAAATAGGCAGAACTCTTGTCCTACAGTGGGGGTGCGTGGAATTCTTGTAATTTCGGTTTGCATAATTATGCCAAATTTCGGGAAAATTTTGTAAAATTACGCAAAACGCATATCTGGCATTTTGCTCAATTTTTTATAGTGCAAAGGGCGTCTTAGGGGCCGATTCCGATCTCGGCCGATAGGGCTCCGAATCGGATTCGGCTTAACCGGATCCGATTCGGAGCCCTATTTCCCGACCGATTCGTACGCGCGTCCGGGCGAGCGAGTACGATGCGAAATCGCCGACCGACTCGTCCGGGCTTCCCGACCGCTCCGACCGACTCGTTCCCGGGTCTAACCGCACCGACCGACTCGCTCGGACTCGACTCGCACCGCGCAATGGAGACGTTCCCCGGCCGGGTAAGTACGATGCGCGCCGCGAGCAGTCCGACCGAGCCGCGCACTCCGGCTCCAAAGAGCAGTCGGAGCCGTACTTTGGGGGTCCGTGTCGGACCCCTCTGTACGCATAGCAGCGCGAGTCGCACTCAGGGGGGACCCATGGGTCCCCCCTACCTGTGCGTGTACGGCGCGAGTCGCTTCGCCGCGTACACGCTGTAGGGGGCGCCCTTGTCCGCCTCGCACCCATTGAGTCAATGGGAGCCCGCGTACGCGTTGTACGGCAGGCTCCCATTGACTTCAATGGGAGTCCGACCGAATCGAGTCCGATGGCATACGTGCGCATCGTACTCGTTCGGTCGGGCTGCACGGGTCCGATTCGGTCGGAAATCTCTCCGGGTCCGGCTCGGTCGGTGAGATTTCCGGCCCGAATCGGAATCGGCCCCTTAGTGTCCAATATTGACATGAGGGGAACTTGTTTGTTTCTGCTTATTGCATTGGTTCCCGCACACCCCTAAGACAAAAGTGACGAGCAAGTTCATTGATTTAGGACTGGTATTAGCTAAGAGAGAGATTACATCCCATTGGAAAGCGGCTAGTGGGCCCGTGGCTGGGAGATGGAGGGCGGAGTTACTCAAGTGGGCACGGAGTGAGGGCACGCTCAGATTCCAGCAGGCAGCACGCATAGAGAATGTAAAATCGTTGGAGGCAGCGCAGGCGTGGGAGGTACTGGTAGCAGCGCTGCAGGTACCTGAGCAGGAATCGGAGGGGGACACAGACTCGGGAGCAACAATGGGGTCGCCGCCGCGTGAGGCAGCGAACGAGCAGCGGAGAGCCTCCCAGGTGTAGCAGTACTCTGATCCCATAGGGGCGGGTGTGTCAGCGAGTCATCGGGTTGCGAGTACCTGAAACAGTATACAAGTCAGGTTGTAGTTACTTACTAGCGAATTGTGAATGGATTGGGCACACCGGTGGAAGGGGCAGGGAGGGGTAGGAGGGTGGGATAAGGCGGGATTTATTGAGTTTTGTATGTTAGATAATGAGAGTAGTATTCGCAATTGCTCTGAGTTATTGTGCTGTGGTGCACTCAACCAAGACTATGAGATGCGCTGATGGCCGCGAGCATGTAAGGAGAGGGAATAATGTTTTAATGTGTAATTGTATTTTGGGTTGGTTTTGAAAATCAATAAAAATATATTAAAAAAAAAAAAAAAAATGAGGGGAACTTGTTTGCTGAAAAACCGCCACTCGTGTTCTGCTTAATCACGTTCCTGCAATAGGATTTTTTTTATCGGAGTGGACCACAATTATGCCATGTGGATTAAGGGTGTAATTTCACAGATGGTGCATAAAAAAGTGTAACACTGAATGCCAGAAATTATGAAAATTATGCGCTTTTGTACATGAAATTTTGCCAGGGCCTAGTTTTAGCTAAACAACACCTTGCTATAGGTTTAGTTACAACCGTGATTTTGCACAGGACACAGTCTCGGATGTTCTTTTTCCAAGCTTCCCCACTTTCCCACTCCAATCGCTAAGGGGAAAAGTTCGAGTGATTACATTTTTCAAAGCTGAGATGACAGTGGCTTCTGATGAAGCTGCTGTTAGTCAGGAGCTCAGTTCTTGCACGTGGATTTGCACACGGCTCTCAAAAGATAAACAATGAGGGCCTCAGAAAGAGGAACAGGCAATGCTCTTTTCTAAATTGTTGCCCGGAGGAATAGCATGAAGCCAGGTAGTTTCCTAAGAACCCCTCTGTAGCAAGGGTGGCAAAAAAGCAGTTGTGAATAGCATTGCCACACACAACAAAACACTGGGTGGAAGGTGCTTAAATCAAAGAAAAATAAACTGGGGGTTTACCTCTAGACAATTTTTGCATTCCTTTGGGGTGCCGGATGCAGACCCCAGGTTTGTGTATTGGGTTTTTACAGTTTTACTTCCATGCCCACCTGTGTTCACGTGTAGACCTGACATTATTAGCCTGAACTAGGAGAGTTTACTCCTTCCCTCATTGTTCAGGCTTTGCAGAGCACCTGTTTACAGCTATCCTTAAATGCCTTGTTAGTGATTCGAGTACATATTGTGGTAGTCCGTGTTCCACTGTGTAAATTGCAATCATGGGCATGGCTATCGATAGTAGCGCCAGGGCCCGGGGTTTTGAGGGACCCACAGCTCCCCAACTTTTGATGTTTTCTTACTAACAAACCAGGAGATAGGAGGCCACTTTGCTTGCTTCTAACCCGTGGCATGTTTGCTACGCCACGGGTTGGAACTATCAGCCGAACCATTCAGGACAGTAGATCCATTATGCATCTCAGAATCATAGAGTTGTAGATCTGAAAGCCACCCAGTATGTTATGAAGCCCAGTTCCCTGCTGTGCAGTTGCTATGTTAACATACTCATTAATTCATCAAAGGTGTGTCAGAAACCTTGAAACCATGAGCTTTGGGCCAGGTCAGGCGCAGACCTCCTTTTAGAAACCACCCACTCTGATAATCAGAAGGTATTGTTTTCATAGAGATACAAACCGTTTCCTGTTGTAGGAGTGTGTGTTACCTTACGCACATCATTTATTTTTATAGCCTGGCTTGGCAGCGCAGCTGTTGCCAGACAATTATGTGAGCATCACTAGAGAGGGGCTTTGGCTCCACTCAATGTTGGGAGTCAGGAGTTCATGTATTGATTGGGCAGAAGTTGTGTACTTCCACAAAAAAAGTGCTTGCCTTCCATGCAGCTGTGATCATTTTGTTTATTTATCCAGCTGCCTAAGCTCGAACTTTCAGGGGCACACACATGATACTGGAATGCTGTTAAAGTGTCTTAGATAACTAGATAATTTATGTTGGTTTTCTCTGGTAGCAGCACAGAAGGGAGGAGGGCAGTCATTACTCTATATTGAATTTTAGGTCTGGCTTGAAAGTTCAACTGTCACTTGACCTTTTAACTACACTAATATTATTCTACAGTTCTTCGCTTCAACACAAAAATATATCTTACCCATGCTATTTACATATAATGCTTCACATTACCATACAACATTCCTTTAAAGCCATACAATGCTTGTTTTTTTTTTTTTAGGGTTTTGTCAACTGTAATCCTAGGCTAAAAGAGAAGCTGAACGTAGCGCTTGATACAGATGATTACAGATACATAAGGTTATGCATATTCCATTTGAAGCAATCTACAAAAGTTTATAAACTGCCCTATTCTTTGATCACAAGGCAAAATAGTCAATTTCTGTTCATGGACCATTTCTATGGTGTTAATGAAATATGTAAATTCCCACAGTGCTTCTTGGACTGAAAACTATGTGTGTCTCTCATTTATGAACCCAACTACTATAAATTACAACTCTTTGGTCATTGCCTTCCTGCTATGTTTGGTTTCAATCTATCCAATGTTTCTAATGTTTGACAACCTCACTATGGGACTTGTAATTTTAAATGAGACCTTTAGGCCTTCCCCTTATAACTTCCTTGCCCCTTGAACCAGTCTAATCAAAAGCTTTCAAGATACAACGTAGGTGGACATTTTTGGGGGTGCCCTGTATGAAGCACCCCCAATTTTAACTAGTGGTATCATATATGAAGGTACAAGTGAAGTGTATCGAAGATTTCATTTGTGGCTTGTTGTAACTTCAAAGGCCCTATGCATTTTAAGCCTTGCTCCTTCTTCATCAGGGTAGGGGTGCGGGTGGAGAGGGCTAATACACTGAAGCAGGCTGCTCATGATTGGGTTGCTATCTTGTCCATTCAAATTGCACCTGATTTAGTGGCCTTCCTCCCTATTTTTGATTTGTCACATCTCAGGAACATATATTGTTTACCCTTGCTTGTGATTGGATGCGCTGCATACTTTCACTGCTAGTATCAGGGAACTATTTTTCTTTGTTTACTTTAGCTATCATTTCTAATTTAGCGATCCATGGGAGTGCGTGTAATGCTCATCTCTCTTTCTCTACACCAAGTGTGGAGGCTTGCCCTCTACCCCTCTACCCCTCACTCCCCCACCTACATCCATCTCTCTCAGCCCCCTGCATGGTGATCCCCAGGCCTCTCGACCACCGATCTGTGCTCCCCCACCCTTCTGTTCCTCCACTCCTGAGTGGAGCCCTAGAATGCTCAGTAGACTATCTCTTGGTATGACCCCTGCATCTCTGCCCAGGTTTCACTGGTCATACAAGTTCTCCTTGCCTCTCTCCCTCTTTCTGCCACCTTGCTTTCCCGGAACAACTGAGCACTGCCCTCTACCTCCCATGCTGATGAGGCCTCACCGAGAGTTTTTCTGTCCTGTCTCCTGCCTCTTGGTCACACCCAGCGTTCCTACTGCTCCCGTCCTGTGTTTCTCCTTTATCGTTTACGACACTAGCACTTGCTTTTCCAGCGTGTCCGTAGTCCTTCTATTGTATCAATGGTCTGGGTATTTAGTTAGATGTGTAGTTATTGTTATTACTATCAACAAAAGAAAGATATAGTCCACCATTGTTGTAATAGAAGGACTACAGTCACAATAGCAGAGCTAATTATGGCATTGCAAACAAAAAGAGGATGGCCACAAGAAAACAGGGATACAACAAAACATGTATTCTCTGTGTTTCTTCTGGAACTCTGTCAAGCTTCCTAGGGTTATCAAAGCTTTTGCCCAAACCAGATCCGAGGGCCAGTGTACCTAAGTGAGGAAAATAAAGGTTAGATGGTCAGAGTTTTGTCAACTCAATTATAGTCCCAATATAACTAGTCACCATTGATCAGTACGTTTTGTTTATTATTTTTGTGTTTTGGCAATATTCCTAAAGAGTTATATTTTATTTAAATAGTTTAGATATGCTGGTGGGTTGCTGGCGTTGCAGGGGGGTAGGATGGAGAGTGTATTACCTTATTTATGTTATAACATTTATTAAATTATATATTTTTTTTGAAATTTTAATTGATTAACTGAATTATTAATTATGCCAATTATTCAACTAATGATAATAAGCATATTTTTGTGCAGTTATAAAAAAATATTTAGTTTATATATTTTATTAATTTGTATTTGTAATGTAATGCTTGTGTGCTTTTATATATTATAAATTCATAGATTTTCTCAATGTATTTTGAGTGCACTGTTGCATTTGAAGGGGAGTAGGGTATCAAGTGTTTTAAATATATACATATATCTATATATTTATATCAATATCTATCTATATATCTGTATCTATATGAGGTAACTATAACCTGCGCCCCCGCAATGCAGTCTTCTCATCAATAGTTTCACTGCAAATGTTGCTGTCATATTATTAACGATGTCATAGAAGATGTAATGATTGATGCTATATGTGGGGTAATTAGCAGTGCATAGTGAGCACGCAAGGCATTATTTATTTATTTAAAGAGTTTTATATAGCACTGGCAGGACCCATGAGTATCAGAGCGCTTTACATACATTGTCAAGGCAGCGTTAAAGTACATTGATTACAGGACAAGAACTTGTTAAAAATCGAATCAGAATATTTCATAGAGAGCAACAACACATATAATATACAATATACATTTCGAGGAAGAGACGCCAATGTGTGGTAGGTGTTATAGCCCAGAGGCTAAAGGTGCCGATTGAGGAGAAGATCTTTCAATTGTCTTTTAAAGCTCGTGAAGGAGGGGTTCATCCTGAAATATACTGGGTGGGAGTTTTAGATTTTGGGGGCATTGCCAGAGAAAGAGCATGCTAGGACTTTTTGATTATGTTTTTTGGGTGGGATGAGAAGCAGTGTTGGAGCTTCTTAGATTTCTCGTCTGGCCTGCCTTTGTGAGTTTAGATGCAAGGTAGGCTGGTTTCTCGGTGTGAAGGACTTTGTGAGTGAGGCAGTTTTGAAGCAGCCACAGGCTTCTATCAGGAGCCACTTAAGAGTTTTCTTTTGACTCCAGTAACCATCCGTTCTGCTGCATTTAGAGTGGCTGTTAAGGGGGCTAAGTGCGACTTTGCTGTGCCAGTGAGGGTGGTATTCCCATAGCCCAGTCTTGATAGAACCATTGTGGCGACTTTGAGATCATTCGGAGGGAAAAAGGGCTTGATTTTATGTAGGGGTTTTAGATTGTAGAATGCACTCTTCGCTGTCATTTTTATGTGTGGGATCATGCTCAGACTTGTATCTAGTGTGATTCCCAGAGATTTGATGGATTTAGCCAGAGACAATTTACAATTAAAAGTGTCAATTGGTGGTCTGGTCGTTGTTGAATAGGAGAAGGATTTCCGTCATGTCTTCGTTGAGTTTCAGGTGGTTGTGTGACAGCCAGTTTTGGACTTTTATAAGAGTAGAATTTAACTGTCGTACGTCATCTATTGAGGATAATTCTAAGTAAAGCTGAGTGTCCACATAGAGGTGGCATGGGGTGTTTGCTTGTTTTCTGTCAGGATATAATGTGGGGTGTGTTGTTACATTGGATTCACTGCCCATCAATATTAATGCAGTTTGCTGAATGGGTGTGTTTGTATTCCCATTATTACCATTTTTGCTACTCATTCGATTATCTTCTGTCACTGGCGGATTTCTAGAGGTCATTTTCTGATGGTGATTTTATTTTCCTATCAGATGATATAGGATAATAAGCAACTTGATATGTAGCGTTTTTAACACTTTGAATCCCCAATTTGGTAGCTAGTTCGTGGGTTGTTGCCCTCCTGAGTTTCATTTTCTTTATTCTTTTCAGTGGGGGTAGGGGCATTAAAGATACTGTCAACCAATTCCAATTTAGGTTGGATGCCCTCACCCGAGATTACATGCCCAAGGTACATGATAGAAGTTACACCAATTCTGCATTTTTGTTTTTCCACCGAGAGATACTGGTGGCCAGGGATGGATCACCAAGCGGAAGAGGTGGTGAAGGAGTGTTGTTTTTGTGCCTCCAATGATAAAACTCAAGTAACTAATGCTGCCCCTTTTTCACCTGTTGTCGTGCCAGAGGGGCCTTGGACAAAGTTAGGCCTTGACATAATGGGCCCGTTTGAGTTGTTACCGCCAACTGAAAGATTTGTTATGAAGGAAGGAGGTGACCGATTTCAGAACCACACCATCTGCAAGCTTGTGGCTGACCGTGTCAAAGGCCACTGACAGGACTAGGAGGATGAGCAGGCAGCATATATCCACATTCAGATGTTTGTGTAAGTCATCTGCTATGTTTAGAATAGCTGCTTCCGTGCTATATCCCCTCCTGAAGCTTGATTCGAGTGAGTCAAGAAGATTATTGGTGTCAATGTGTTGATTGAGTTGCGAGAGAATGCATTTTTCAAGAATTTTAGCCAGGAAGAGGAGGTTAGAGACAGGCTTGAAATTGTTGAGGTAATCTGTGTCAGCACCTGTTTTTTTTTAGCAGGGGGGTGACTTGGCCAAGTTTCAGGCAATCAGGCATAATCCCATTGTTTAGGGAGCTGTTTATTATCTTGGTCCATAGAGGTTTAAGGGTGTGGTTGAGACTTTTTGCCAGGGAGGCCGGAAGAGGATCTGCTTGGTGAGAGAAGGGCTTGGATTTTGCAAACATCTGAGAGATGCCCTCCTCAGTGAGTGAACGTCTTCCAGCTTCTGGTAGTGGTGAGGGGTCCTGGGGTTTGGTTGCAATCTGAGGGTGCATGCAGAGTGGCGGCCTCTTGGGAGTTCAAAGAGATAGAAGGAGTGTAGATTACCTCCTTTATGATGGGGGAGATTCCAATGGAAGGCAGAGTGTGGTGATCTAGAGAGAGTTCAATCTTCGTTGAAGAATTTCACTAATTTGTCACAGCGTTCTTTGGAGACATGAGGATTTTCTATTGCTGATTTTGAGGTTTGTTGTTTAATGATGTTGAAAAGTTTGTTGGGCGGTTCTTTGTTTTATCTGGCGCTCTGCAGAAGAAGGCAGTTTATTTCTCTTACAATGCGTTTTTTTTAATTCATGCGTTCAGCTCTGAGCTGTTGGAGATGGGCTATGGGCTGTTTTGTTCTCCAGAGTCTTTCTGCAGCTCTAAGTTATCTTCTTTCAGCGTTAAGGTCTTTCTTGAACCAGGATCTGGAGGGAGTGTTTCAGATTTTTTTCGTTTCAGGCCAGCTAGGATTGCTGATGTTGTTGAATTATAGAGTGTTGTAAGTTCATCTGTTGGGAGGTTATCTGTTGGGAGAGGGAGTAGTGCCATCATTCTATCTTCCAGATCAGCCAGGAGAATCTGACTAATGTTAGGAGACCATTGGAAAGTTTTCTGAGTGTGAATAGGGGTAATTTCCGCTTTGTTGAGTTCGAACAGCATGATGTGGTGAACCGACCAGTCAACTGGAAGGATGTTGTCAATACTTACCGTTTTGTTGTGGGCTATGATGGCATCAAGGGTTGAACCTCTTATATGCGTTTGGCCTTTGCAGTGTTGGATGAGGTCAGTGCTTAGTAAGAGTTCATGTAGGGATTGGATGAATGAGTCTTTCTCATCATTCCAATGTAGATTGAAGCCGCCTAGGATTATGTTACTGTCATTTGAGAGTGATCAGTGCATTATCAGTTTATTTAGGTGTTCACTGAAGCCTGGTGGGTGGTAGAAGAGGTGACATTTAATTGATTTATTGTTCTTCATTGTGCTGAGATATTCAAATGTGGGTTAGGTAAATGTGTCTGTTTCTGCCATGTGAATGCTACTTTTATGGATGATTGCTATGCCACCACCATGGTGGCCCACTCTGTCTTTCTTGATGATAGAAAATCCCAGAGGGACTAGAAGGTCAATGATTGGATAAGAAGAGTCATTTAGCCCTGTTTCTGTGATCAATGCAATATCAAAGCCATGGTTCAGGATGGTTTCGGCTAGATCCGTTGCATGTTTGGTAGCTGATCTGCAGTCTATGAGCATGCAGTTGATATTTCTAGCACTGCTGAGCTTTTGAGTGGGTGGAACCATAGAGATATTGATGAGTAGGTGGTCTAGGATAGCTTGGGGGTTGAGGTCTCTCCCGTTCCCAGTGATCACTTGGATCTTGGAAGTGAGGTTGTACTGGGTTGACGTCAGGTCGTAAGTTTTGGCTAAGTCTGTCGCTTCATTCAGAGACATCTATGGGCTCGATCTTTTCGGCCTGTGTGCTTGGATGTCGAGAGGATTTGTGAGCCAACAATGAGTCTGAATCTTTGAGATTCATAAGGGTTCTCTGGTGATGGAGGTGGCGGGGAGGTGTGAAAATTGGGCTAGCTTCTGATGAGATTTAACGATCTTCAAGATATTGCTGATGTCCTTCGTTATTTTATCCAGTTGATTTTCCATGTGTGCTATTCACTCATTTACATTGAGCTTAGACATAGGGTTCCATGTGGAGAGTGAGGAGGTATTGAGGTACAATTTATTGTATGCGTGGTATTCTGGATGAGCGGGGTATAAGTCAGTGAGAGTGGGGGTCGAGTTTCCACCTTTTCTTCACTACTTTGATCAGGATTGGAGTAGGAATTTTGTGGGCACCGTTGTACTTTTGCATTTGAATCAAATGGGTCTAGAGGCAGTTTGGGGATGCTAGGTTCAGGCGCCTCTGGTACTGCATTTCGATGGAGTGGTATGGAGAAGGAGGGGAGGGAGTTCAGATTGAGTTAGTGTTGTCAAAGGGGATGATGGGCTGAGGTGCAGGGTTGGTGTTGCTTTTGAGAGCTGGTTTGGTTTCTGTGTTAGGCTTGGTTGAGAGATTCATAGCATGAGAGTGAGAGGAAGTGATGCATTCGAGAGAGACAGTGGAGGCAGGCTCTATTTGGGAGGACATTATGGCTGGATGAGTTATGGAAGAGAAGCTGGATTTGGAAAGACTAGTGGGTTCTATGAGCTTTTCATCTTGCGTTCTAGCCTGAGGTGGAGGTTGGGTCAAGGATGGACAGTTCGGATTCATATAGACGGCATTACATAGAGTAGGGAAAATGGAGTCAAAGGAAAGTAGGTTGGTGTCATTAGCTTGGATCTGGATATTTCAGTTTCAGTAGATTGTTATGGTGGCATTACCTTTGAAAGTAGGTGAGTTGGCTATCATCAGTTTGCGGCCATATGGGATGTTTGATTAGTTAGTGATATTTAGGAGCTTAATTAGGATTGTGTACCTTTTCACAGGTCGGGGTGTGTGGAAAATGAAATCAGTGTTCTCTGGACCTTTGGAGGTGTTGTAATAGATGTCAACTATGGGTGTTTCGGAGTGGTATGTGATCAGTCTATGGTTAAAGTATTTGGAAGCACTGGATGAGAGATTTGTGGGGTAGGTTAAGGAGAAGGAGTTCGGACCATGAGGTTTCAGGTAGCTGGGTGGAGTAGAGGTGAGGATAGCTGCGGAGGCATGCATATTTATTTTATTTTTTACTTTGCTGGTAAAATATTTTTGCATTAGGAACCTGGTATGGGCTGAGTTGATCATCCTATTGATAGAAATCATGGTACAGTGCCTGGAATCAGGTGGGTCCAAGGTGGTCGCCAATGTAAAGCTATTATGCGCTCATTAGACTGTCTGGGGTGTTACATGATTCAGAGCAGATAGCTTTTTGGTTTCCACAAAGTAGAGTTTCTCGGTCTCTAGTGGTGACTGTTTTCCTAAGAGGAGGACAGGAGAGGTGTTATCCTATTTGATTTTGAGATTGTAGATGCAAAGTTGCATGAGGGATAAGGTGGAAAATGATGAATATCAGACAAATTTGAAATGAACGCCACTCCTGTTGTTTGTGTAACTGAGCATTCGACCAATCCAAAATGGCCACTGCTCCTTGTGTTTAAGTCCTCTTTCTACTTTTATTATAACATTTATGAGGAAATGGGAAAGTCATACAGAGTGAACAGGCTAAACGGACCTCTTCTATTTCCATGAAATATCCTCTCAGAGCAACCAAGCACCAAGATGCGTGGCAAACATGGGGGGATCATAAAATGGAGCCCTGGAGACCTCATAAGGACAATGCCTCATGTCGGAGAGGATTGCGGCGAATCTCAGCATGGAACATACTCATCCATTATCAGCAGCAGCCTGGAGCCTTGTCTGAAGCTCCAAAACTTGATTCCACGGCATTAAGGAAGGTGGACCGCTAGACCACCTTAACCCACCCAAGCCCCAATCAAAGCTACGACCTGCTGCAATCCTCCCCGACATGAGGGATCGTCCCTTCAAGGTCGCGTTAGATCAGAGCTGTAGCCTGCAATGAGACCATGACTCAGAGACTTGTTCCGCAGGGGGCAACAGGACTAATAAGTGACCGTATGTTCAGAGCTGTCATTTAGCCAGGATTATAAAAGGCCCCTCGCTCCTCCTCGTCGCCTCGATCCTCCTCATTGTCTCCACCAGCTCGGCCTCTCCCTGGGATCCTGCTCACTGAGTAAGTTCTGGGCACCAGCATTGGCGGATCGCAGCAGCTGGAAAGCCGTAGGGTCGGTCACGAGTGGTGACAGCATGGCCAGGGCAACGGAGTAGCCACCATTTAACACTCTACCAGGCAATGCCAGTCGTCGAGCATGGATGGGTCTCAAGTCTCAGGTCAGGGTTAGTAGCGGTGCTTCTTTTGGGCGACGATTCATCTGGTTTCGTTGTGGTGATTTTAAAGGGTGGATGGCTCGGGCATGACAAGTATTTGCACAGATAGTGATCCTGCCCTCAGGAAATCACAGTGAGCGCTCCTGTTCCATCAGCCATCTTGACTTTGGGCACGACTTATAGTTTCTTGAGATAACTCAACTAGAACTGCTGAATTTCTATGGTTTTGTGTGTGTAAATTCTGAACCTAACTATAACGTCCCTGTACCCTTTGTTGTTTTTTGTGGATTTCTAATGTTTTTTAAAATCTATTTCCTAACTAAAACATCCCTGTAACCTTTGTTTTTTTCAGTGAATCTCTAAGTTTTTGGTAACGCAGCAGGGGATTGGCCACAGGGCCTGCCCTACAGCCAACACCCTGCATGCAGCCAACAGCACGCCGCGTACAGCGGCCCACTCCCAAAAGGCAGCTAACCTGGGAGCGGGGCACACAGCCCCCATCCTGGGCCGATTTCACCCCGGGACCCAATTGCTCGGGGCCAACTAAATTTTTTAGGAGAGGAAGGTACTTGGTGCCCTACCTTGGCCATTTTTTGGCCCTGGACACCACATCTCCCGGGGCTAGGACATATTCAGAAGGGGGAGGGGGAGTGGGGCGCATGGCTCACCACCCCAGACAGTTTTACAGCCCCAGGGGACCCAATCGCTCTCGGCCTGGCTGTTTTGTACATGGGGAGGTGGTTACGCAGCCTCCCTCTTCAGGCCAACTTCTGGCCCCGGGGAGCCCATCTCCTGGGGCCTGGCAATATTTATAAGTGGAGGAGGTATGTAGCCCCCCTCCCTAGGCCAATATTCGCCCCAGGCACCCCATCCCCCGGAGCTTCATCTTTTATCAATTGGGGAAGGGGCCACGTGCACCCAGGCCGATTTTGCCCCGGAAACCCCATTTTCTGGGGTCTGGCCATTGTGTGATGGGGGCACGCAGCACCCCTCCTCGGGCCTACCAGCAGCTGAAGTGAGCGGCAAAATAGTTTTGAAAATTTCGGGAAGATTCGTCAAACGGCCCCAAAGTTTTTAGCAAAACATAAAAAACTTTGAAAACTTTGTCTATGGAAATTAGGTCCTAACTATAACTACCTACTCTATATATATATATATATGGATGTATATATATATTTACTTTGTTAATTTGATTATTAATTATGTACATTATTACAATCAATTTTATGAATATGTTGTTGTTTTGAAAAATAAAATGTAAAACATATATTTTCTATTATTTTTGTTATTTAATATTGTTAATTACATTGTGTTTGTGTTTATTATGTTTAAAATGTCTTAACATTATCATTAGTTTTGTATTATGATAATGTTACTAAAGTTAAACAACAGATAACATTGGCAAGATGTTTGCGTGGTATAGCTCTAAACGTGTACACACTTTTACAGGTACTCCTTTGATTCTTGAAAAAGTGCCTAAGAGAATGGTAGTGTGCCGCTGTGTAGGTTATCATAGAGAAACAGTGTTTACATTACACAAGATAGATCTTAACACATATAAGGAAAAATAGAACCACATGAGAATTCTTGTTGTTAATTGTTTTTGGTGTGTTATTGTGTTTGAATTGATGTAGGTTTGGAAGCCTGTATAAATATATTTTTTATTTATTTTAAAATGTATCTTTTAATTATTAATTTGTGAAATTGTTTATTAATTTCACACTTTATGTATTTAAATATCTAATATAGAGTTTATATAAGTTTGTTTATTTGGTTACAATTTTTTTATTTATTTATTTTAAATACAGTAAAAATGTTTACTGTTCAGTAGTTATTCATCATTTAATGATCATTTCTGTTTTGCACTTTTTTTAATTGATTTTTGTTTTTCTTTCATTAACGTTTATGTTGTGCATTCAACATTTTTCTTACAGTATTATTAATTTGTATTTTTCAATTATCTAAGATGTTTTGTTTGGTATGATGTTAGTTGTAGAAATTTGTAAATATTTTAATTTTTTATTGATTTATATTTAGCTAGTTGGGTTTTATGCTACTTTTTTTGCTACTGCTTAGGGATAGTACATCTGATTTTTCTAAAGTCCTATTTTTTTCTACTGCTGGTCATTGATTTAATTTAACTTTTCAGTAGAGATTCAATGGAAACCCTATGATAACACAATACAGTAAATACATTATGTGCAATATAATAATTTCAATTTCAATACGCTTGATGAAAAGATTAAAAGTGTATAGTCAAAAAAACATTAGTACAATAAGCCCACAACAGATTCATCAGACCATAACAAATACACACTGTAATTGGATTTAACTATAAAAACAACACCTCTCATTCAATACTACTCTAGAGGTGATTACATTTGAATTCAATTGATAAAATTATCGAAAAGAAAAATTATTATTTAAACAATATTCTAATTTAAGAAATGAACTGAAAATTTAATCAGCAGATAACAGATTTTCAAAGTCATCAGATTTGACAGTAGATAAAGTGCTTCCTCTTTTCTTTCTGCTGAATATTTAAAAAAGTTAGGTCTAATTTATTTACTTTGTGTTAGACCTGACAGCCTTAGGGTAATCTTCCTCCAACTTTGTGCCTGCCTCCCTGCATTTTCTGACCTTGTTTTTGCTGGCTTTAGGACTCTGTGCACTTTAACACTGCTGACCAGTGCTTAAGTGCTCGTGATCTCTCCCCTAAACATGGTAATATTGGCTTAACCCCAGTTGGCATATTTAATTTACTTATAAGTTCCTAGTAAAATGCACCACATGTGCCCAGGGCCTGTAAACTAAATGCTACTAGTGTGCCTGCAGCACTCATTATGTCACCCACGTTAGTAGCCCTCAGAACCATGGCTCAGGCCTGCCATTGCAGAGCCTGTATGTGCAGTTTTACACTGCCACTTCAACCTGGCAAGATAAATCTCTTACCAGGCCTAAACCTTCTCTTTTTATACAAATAAGTCACCCCTAAAGTAGGCCCAGTATGAACCACAGGGCAGGGTGCAATGTATTTAAAAGGTAGGACATGTACTTTTAAGTTTTACATGTCTTCGTAGTGAAAAACTCCCAATTTCATTTTTCACTACTGCAAGGCCGATCTCGCCCGTAGGATAACATTGGGATTACCTTATTACATCTTTTATGAGTAATTTTCAATTATGAAGAGATAGACTTTTTAAGTGTGGTGTCACTGGACTTACAATTTAAAATCACAACTTTGGTAAAGTTGGATTTTAAGTTACATTTTAGCAAATACCTCTTTTAGAAAGTTGCCATTTACTTACGTCAGCCATT
Organism: Calotriton arnoldi; assembly: GCA_963921515.1. NCBI lineage: Eukaryota > Metazoa > Chordata > Amphibia > Caudata > Salamandridae > Calotriton > Calotriton arnoldi. The sequence continues at coordinate 224,930 of CAWUFW010011637.1, forward strand.
TGGTGCCTGCTGCCTGTCTCTGTACAGTCTAGGTTGTGTGACAGCTGTGCTTTGTGTATTCCTTCTAGGCCGTCACACACAAAGGAAGCTTAGGTGTGTCTTGATGGTCCATCCTGGGTGATAGGAGGAAGAAGCTGGGCACAGCCTCACACTTACACCTGAATAGGCTGTGTCCTGTCCACGCACAAAGGGCTCCACATCCCTCTGCAGTGAGTCTGGAGCCAGGGCAGGAAGGGAGGACCTCTGTGCAATTTCTTTGAAGTCTCTCCCACTTCAAAGGCACAACTGGGTATAAGTACTGGGCCTATAACACCATAACGTCCGTACACTTCTGGACCTGTGACCACTCTGCCAGGAAGAAGAACTGCTGTGATTCTGAAAGGACTGCCACTCTGCTGGACTGCTTCTTTGCTGGACTCATGCCTTGCTGTGCTCCTGTCTTGCTGAGCTGCCCTGCCGCCTTCTGTTCTCCTTCCTGCCTAGGTGAGAAGGACTAGACCTGCCTCACTTGAAACCAGAGTGACTCCAAGGGCTTACTGGCTTGCCTCCTGTTCTAAGTCTCAGGGACATCAAAGACATTAACTCATCCTGCTACAGCACCTGAACTTTGCTTGCTGCTAGTCTTTGCCCTGCCAAGTAGTGCCTACCCAGTCCTGGGCCCTTGGAAGTGGGTATAAAGTGCTGTTTCAACCAGAACCCACGCATCCCCATAGGAACCAGTGGATCTGCGCCTCTGCGTGAGTCGGAACCAGCGCATCCTTGTCGTTGTGTACCTGGTGTATCACCTTCGTAACCAGCGCATCGCTGTGATAAAGTAGGGTCGTGGCACACCAGATGAAGTAGACAGGAAAGCTGTTTATTCAAAGTAGAGCATCTACAAGGAGAATCGTCCTACCCACGCAGCGCCAGCAGCAACTGAATCATGGGTGTTCTAGAGCAACTCAAACTAGATGGAAACTCTAGAATGAGGAACTCTAAGACTCACAATGTGTTAAATGGAAGAGCATGACACGCAGGTCATTACACACCTTTCCCCTTTACATAAGAAAACAAAGGAAAGAAAAACACAGTAACATGAGAATGCAAATGTACCTTAATGCAAAGAAAATCACGTAACCTTGCTGGAATTTTTCCCGTACGAGAACTCCTACGCAGTGTTGGCACGCTTTTGGAAGGTTTTTCTGGAGCTACTAACTCGGTTTGAACATTAGTGCGCAAGAGAGCAATCCTATTTAAGTTCCAAATGCGACCATCATTTAATTTCACAGCATTTTGAAAGAGATTTTTCACAACAAAAGGTGAGGAGAACTTTGAAACCCCACCGGACCTCTGGGGAAGACGTACCCTCACCCTGTCACCCACTCGTACACGTGTGTGGGAGACAGCGTGCCTGGCATCGAAATACTCCTTCATTTTGGCAATCTTCAAGTTCTGACTTTCTTGCCAGGACCCCACACCAGAGTCTGCATTAGAGGGCATCACACCAGAATCTGCACTCAAACCCACACTAGCACCTTTGTCTCTCATCCACGCTTGGAACATGTGTGTGTTAGGACACCATCCCCAAAACAGTTCAAAGGGAACCTTACTCGTGGTGGAGTGGGACGTGAGACAGTAAACCATCACACGTTCCACTATTTCTGACTTCTTCTGAGCTTTGGCCAGTTGGATGGATTCCTTCAAGACATGGTTAAACCTCTCCACCATTCCGTTGGTTTCGGGATGGTAGAGAGCGCAACGCTTGAGTCTAATCCCCCTTTTTGCCAAGTACTCCTCCATCTCTCTCTCTCGAGACCAGCTGGACCCCATTGTCCATCAGGAGACAGTCTGGAAGTCCTTCTCTTGAGAAGACTTCGTCAAGGAACTTGACAACATCTCTAGTTTCAGTGTTGTGTGAGATCTTAATTTCCGGCCACCTAGAGAACATGTCTATTAGTACCAGGACATAGAACTGGCCAGAACTGCTCGTAATGGGACCCAGAAGGTCTAAAGCTACCTCTTGCCAACAGCGAGTAGGGGTGTCTCGCACAACCATGGGTTTAACCCTGGTATTATAGGCCTTATCACACGCATTACATTCCGTGCAATCCCTCACCATGCTCTCGACAAGGAGATTGATGCCAGGCCACCAGAAGTGCAAGCAAAACCTCTCTTTGGTTTTTGAGATGCCCTGATGTCCCTGATGAGCTTGGTGAACAATTCTCGACCTGACGGGGAGTGGAGGAACCAGCTTCGTGCCCCTCCAAAGTAAACCAGAGCAGACAGACAACTCGTGACGCACATTACAGAACTTGCGTTTCTTCATTCAGACCTCTTATGCCTCCCCACCCTCCAGTCACCAACTTGCAGACTTCAAGGATCGTGGGATCCCCATCCATGGAAGATTTCCATTCTTCCTCACTCAAGACCTCTGTCATGACCTCACACACTTTGTAATTATCATCTTCCCAAGAGTCCCTGGAGCTATCAGGGGCGGCATTTGGATTGGTCAGGACAAGGCGGGAAAGACAATCTGAAACTTTATTCTGAGCACCTGGTATATAGTTTACCACAAAGTCATAGTCTTGGAGTGCGACTATCCACCTAGAGATCCTTGAGGAAACAGCATCCAAACTCTTTTTGATGAATAGGTCTTTCAATGGTTTGTGGTCGGATTGTACTACAAATGAACTTCCCCAAAGGACTTCCAGACTGTCTCCTGACGGACAATGGGGTCCAGCTGGTCTCGAGAGAGATGGAGGAGTACTTGGCAAAAAGGGGGATTAGACACAAGCGTTGCGCTCTCTACCATCCCGAAACCAACGGAATGGTGGAGAGGTTTAACCGTGTCTTGAAGGAATCCATCCAACTTGCCAAGGCTCAGAACAAGGACTGGAAGTCAGAAATAGTGGAACGTGTGATGGTTTACCGTCTCACGCCCCACTCCACCATGAGTAAGGTTCTCTTTGAACTGTTTCGGGGATGGTGTCCTAACACGCACATGTTCCAAGCGTGGATGAGAGACAAAGGTGCTAGTGTGGGTATGAGTGCGGATTCTGGTGTGATGCCCTCTAATGCAGACTCTGGTGTGGGGTCCTGGCAAGAAAGTCAGAGCTTGAAGATTGCCAAAAGGAAGGAGTATTTCGATGCCAGGCACGCTGTCTCCCACACACGTGTACGAGTGGGTGACAGGGTGAGGGTATGTCTTCTCCAGAGGTCCGGTGGGGTTTCAAAGTTCTCCTCACCTTTTGTTGTGAAAATTTAAGCTCTTATTGCTTCTAAGCACTATTTTACCTTTAATCTTTAAAAATTCATATCTCAACTTCTACTTTTTGAATTTTTCTCGTTTTGGTCTTGTTTTATTCATACAATTGTTCTCTATTTTTCTAACGTGGTGTGGAGTCTTTTTGTGGTGGTTTCACTGTGTTACTGTTTGAAGTGTTGCACAAATATTTTTCACATTGCCTCTTAAGTTAAGCCTGACTGCTCTGTGCCAAGCTACCAGAGGGTGAGCACAGGATAATTTAGGGTGTGTTGTGATTTACCCTGACTAAGATTGTGGTTCCTGCTTGGACAGGGTGCATACCTCTGCCAACCAGAAACCCAATTTCCAACACTTTGCAAATGTGTCAGGCTAGAGCAGAAAACAAAACATGAATCACATCCTGAATCTTGGCTCAGCTAAATCAACACCCAGGATGAAAACTAATCCCATCTCTTTAAATCTATACATATTCTCCAATGGGGATTGGGCAAAATTTAAACTCCATGTAAAACATACGTACATACAAAAATGTTTTGCTTGAAGATAAGATTGCATTACACCATACCTTAAATGAAAACATATGCAATCTCTGATCTGTAAGCAGCATTGTATATCTCTCTGGAAGTTTTTTGTCTGCAATACTTTCTTTAATAGTACTCTCAGAGTGTTAATGTTTCTGTGAGATAGCACTTCATCACCGTTAAGGTCCATCTGCTTTTTTAAGCCTGTAAATCTTATTCATATCTAGAGAGAATGCTTGCCAGAAAACTTGTTTCAAAAAATGTTTAGTGCTAGTAAACAGTGGTAAAACATATTGTATGATCTGACAAAAGCCAGAAAAATGATCTCCATTAATTCTAGAACAAGATGTATAATTTCCATCAAACTAGAATTACTAAGACCAAAGTAAAGTTTCCAAAGCTGGGATTCAATGATGGGTACTTTATTAAGAGATGTTAATGACCTTGCTTTGATTGCATATAAAGTTAAAGGGGGTAATTTCTTTAAATATACCTTTAGAAATGACCACAATTCTATTCTACCATGAGCATTATAAAATTGCGATAAACCGAAACCTTAGGACTTTGTTCAAGATATCTTAACTCTATCAAGAGAAGCCCAAGGGAGATTATTTGCTGTGCTCCCTCCCAGCTGGATATATTCTTTTACCACCTCCAGACTTTTCCCATTATGATGCCAGGTCCGAAGAGATTTAAGACCTTGTGCACCCTTTATCATTATTTTAGTTTTCCTTTTATTAACATAAAGGTTGTAGGTTACAGTGAATGAGGCCAAGATATCAGTTTGCATATGTAACCCTATCAGACCAAGAGACAATAAAACAAGATCATCCGCATACATCAGAGTTGTTATTTCTTTCATCCGTAATTTTGGTGGATGAGTGATGACTTCTTTAATTAATGGAGAAAAATCTGCTAAAAAAAGGAAAACAACAATGGGCTTAATAAACAACCTTGTTTGAACCCAATGTTAACCTTAATTTCATCAGAATACTTTTTTCTTGCACCCAATAGTTCTGCAACAAATTGTCAGAATGCAAATTAATAAATGGACGCAACAACTCAATCAGGACACCAAACTTAAATAGTTTGTGCCTTAGGATAGATCTATCTCCAGAGTCAAAGATACTACTAAAATCTACTTTTTAAAAGTAAAGTTTATTAAGTGGGGAAAAGGGAAATAACAAAACAGCAGGTTCACAATACATTATATTAACAATGTACTGCAAACATTTGAATAATAATAAGATAGAACAGGAAAATATTTGCAATTATATGTAGAAAACAGGATAAGGGGGAGGGGAAAAGAAAATAGAAAAGGTAAAAATAAAAGCACTTCTCATGTAATGAAATTAGCATAATTTTAAACAGTAGTGGAATTACAAAGATCATAGATTACATATTATCAAGAAACAAAAAAGTAAAACATTTTACTATTAGGATGCGAGCTGTAATTAGAAGAATAATGTATTCAAGGAGAGTTGGATACTTCATCAGTTAAGGGTTGATGTATGAAAGTCTTTAAAACTGAGGAATCTAGAAAAATGGTTACTGGAGAACAGAGAGAATTTTGCTTAATAGTTAGAGACATTGGGACAGTATACGCTGTATCTAGTCTGTGATTATAACAAACACCATACCTCCGTGCTTGAAAGGAGATACTACTAAAATCAATTTATGCCACATAGACCTTTATTTTCTTGTTCTAACATTTTTATTTAGCATGGTCAAACATAATGTTATCAAAGGTGGAACAAGCTTTCTGAAAATCTGTTTGTTCAAGTGGCAAAAGCTTTGGAAGCACTGACCAAACTGTTAATTGATTAAACAAACATTTTGCAAAAATCTTTCCAGTTAGATCTAAAATGCTGATATATTTTTTAGGTAATTTGCAATTGCTTTTTTTGTAGAGGGGGATGGTGTTACTCCCCTGTCACGACTGAGAAATTTGATCAGTTTCTAAACAGTTTAAGGAATTCTGCCCACAAGTAAGGATTTACTTTAACAACACTGGCAGGTATATCATCAGGGCCTTGAGCTCTTGAGTTGCTAATCTCAAACATTGTATTTACTATCTCTTCTCTATTTGTGTTAAACTAGAGAAGATGGAAACTAATTTCATATAAGATGGACTTATATCAGTTGGAACATTCTACCTGTCTAAATAGGCGCACCAATTTACTTCGTCTATTGGGATATAATTTTTCATGCAATCCTTACTAAGACTTCAAATATCAACATTTTTTGTGTATTTACATGAGTCATCATGGGTTGTAATAGGAACCAAAACCTGGCCACTTTATTGACATTAAGTAATTTCTTTCGAGCATTAGTCAGTCTATTAACCCTACATGGCTTAATATTATTTATTTGTTTAACTAAGAGAGTAGGAGTTTTTGAATGGCTGAGAATGAATCTCTTAGTGTGCTAAGTAGACCTTCAAAGGTACCAATATTCATATAGAAAGGCAGACGTTTAGTGTTTGTTGTAACTACTTAGTAATGTCATAGCCTAAATTTTCCTTCCAAATATATATATGATTGCTGCAATATCTAAAAATAAGGGTGGGGGTGGGGGGGGGTAGGTCAACTGAATCCCTAGACTCAATGGGCCAGATGTACGACAGATTTTAGCAGTCGCAAATGGAAAATCAGGCCGTTTGCGACTGCTAAAAAGGGTTGTAGCATGTACAAACCTTATTTTGCGAGTCTGTAACCTATTACCGTCTCACAAAATAGGGTTTGTGAGTCGCTATTAGGAAGGGGCATGCCAAGGGTGTCCCTTCCTAACAGCGAGTCGCAAGGGTATGTGCGATTGTTTTGCGACCGCAAATGCGGTTGCAAAACAATCACAGTTATCACCTACTTCAAGTAGATAGTAAGGCAGTCGCAAACAGGAAGGGGTCCCAAGGGGACCCCTTCCCCTTTGTTAATGTATGTGGAAATATTTTTTAAGAGCAGGCAGTGGTCCCATTTAAAAAGCAAACACAGACATGGTGGTCTGCTGTCCCCAGCAGGCCACCATCCCTGTGATAGTAGCCCATTCCCAATGGGTCTCAAATTGCGACCTGCCTCATGAATATTTATGAGGCAGGTCATTTGTGAGCCCATTCCGTTTTGCGAGTTGCAAATTGCAGGTCACAAAAAAATCACAATTTGCTACCCGCAAAACAGAATGGTCGTACATCTGGCCCAATATCCTTTAAAATATTTGTGATATAAAGTTGAGAACGACCGCTCATGGAACTAGGCTTAATTTCAAATGTATTATTAGTTTAGTTGCTATACATTGACTAATAAATGTAATCTATTAATGAATACTGTGGACCTCTTTTCCAATTATAGGAGTCAAATTTCACATCCTCCAATCGTCCATTGATTAATGCTAAATTTAGCTCCAGTGCCCAGGCCAAAAAATGTGCTGTTTAATTATCACATTTCCTATTAGGAAGAACAGAAGAGGTAAAGCCACAAAATAATTCTAAATTCTAATTCTACAAAGCCACCTTTCATAAATGCAGCAGATGTTGCTCTCAAAAAGATTGAAAATATGTCAAGCAGACTTAATAATACCATTTGATGATTAGATAATTCTAAAATGCTAACACAACGTTAGAAGTAGGATAAAAAATCACTACATGTTAAAAATTCTTTCATGAAGAATAAATGGCCATTACATACTGAAAAGTAGCACTAGCTGTGTAAGTTTCCATTTGAATGTTCGATAGCCCCCCGCCTCTGGTCGACCTTTTATAGACAGAGTTGGTGGGCAACAAAAAACTAAGTAGTTATCTAAATCAAAATCTTTGATTAATCACGTTTCTTTTGGATAAATTAGCAAGGCATTGTCAAAATTAATGCTAAAATTCTTTAAAGTTAGAAGACCTTGCAGTCCAGCAATGTTCTAGCTACATAACTGCCATGTTGTACTAGGAAGAACAAGTATTTGTAAGTGCACTTCAAAGCCAAAAGTAACGGCCTGATTAGCATTTGGTGAAAGGCCCGTCCTCGGCCAGGGCGACAGAGTAAATTACTCCATCGCCCTGACGGAGGGGCTCCCCACCGAATTATGACAGCCTCTGAGGACATGTATACTTACATTAGATAGCGATGAGGAGGATGAGGCTAGGCAGGTAACACAAACACAACAGTAGAAACGGAGATACCATGGAGGAAACACCACACAATATAGGCCTTACATGCCCCACACACCATTAATAAGATATATGGAAATACTAGAGGTGATATTGCAACTGTGCTGATATGATTATGTAACATATGTATGTGCGGAAGAGGAGAGGCCTAGGACGGAACTCACGGACCAGCTGTATTTGTATGCAATACTTGTTATTGTTTATTGCCTTGGAAAACTAAAAACAAAAGTTTTAAAAAAAATGTGTCTGTTGGCCCAGTGGACATTTCAAGCAGTGACAGAAACCGCCGTCATGGCGGTTCCTGACAATGCATTCTAACTTTGCCGGATGACTGCGTCAAACGGAGTCAGATATTAAAGTTACAATTTTTTATTTTCAAAAAGAAAACCCCAAAGCGGGATTTCCTTTTTTGAAAATAAAAAAAAAATCCTCCCTCCCTGGCGATGACGGGCATTGAAAAATAGATCTATGTACGTCAATCTAAATTAGTTGGGTGGACATACAGCCAAACCTCCAACGGCCCTAGTCTGTCGTGCCGTTGGAGGAGTTTGACCACAGCGGAGACAGAGTAGTCTCCACCGTTGTTGAACTATGGTTCACCCTAATATATATTGGGCGGGCAGACAATAGTCTTGATGGGGAGGGACCTCCATCTCTGTTGTGAATGAGTTCCTTCTCCACGAAGATATAAATCACGTCCTATGTCTTTTGCTCCTTTACTAAATTATCCGTATGCATTCCTAGCAAACCTCTATATCTGACTAGTGTGTGGCTATTTTATCTAATGACTGTGTAATTTGCGGCAAACAATTTTAAATTCAACTCAACTAAAATAATATTCTTAGCAGAAATAAGTTTAAGATTAGAAATATTAAAGAATATATTCACAGTAGCATGATGATTCAAAAATAAATGCTCATTTGGTACAAAAAAGTACAGGAAACGTTAAACAGCGATTAAAAACAGATCAAGACATAGCATCATTAAAATATGCATTTGAAGCAGGAAATAATGTTTGCTCTAGAAAGGAATATATTAGCATTTGGATTAAGATTAGTATTTTCTTCCCTTGACAAGATGACAGATTTTTTTTGGGGGGGAGGGGGTTGCTTAGCACAGCCATCCCTACTCATATTATCTATAGGTGAGAGCACATTATTCTCTCTTGTAACCAAAGCTGCCAATATTTCTTTATGCGCAGGGGGTTTAAGTGCAGGGTTAATTAACCTCTGGATTAGGGCGTTTCAGGTTAGATAACACAGATAGATGAGGTGAGTACTTAAAGCTAATCTTTCTTGAGGCTTTCTTTTTTATTCTACGAAGTTTAGCACATTTGTACATATTTTGTTTTTTAGAACCACAGAGATGGTACTTTTTGTTTCCCCATTTTTATTAGCAATATTTTTTCAAGTATCAATTTGAGATGCTGGATCTAATTTCCCATTTCCAAATTCAAACCTAATCATCTTTATAAGGGGTGGTTTATTCACTTGTGTAGCTGATGACAGAGGAATTTCCATATTAGCAGTAAGTTGGATATGACGTTTCGGTGGACTTTATTTATCATTCATGCTATTGTCTGAAATCTCAATTATCAATGAATTGTTAGTGAGAGTTGGAACTCTTGACCTATAAGGAAACAACTGGTCCTCTGTTGCCTGTTTATTAGATGACATTAAATATTGAGTAAATCTCATTGGTGGAATATCATTAAGATTACTTTGAATTTGTGTCTGAGAGTTGTTAGTTAATGATTTCAGTTTTAATGTAAGAGTTGACAAAGAATGTTGTTGAACCATTAGTTTCATATTAGTCAATTATAGCAAGAAGGATAGCACAGAATGAATTGAGGACATCATACTAAATATAGAGGGATCAATAATTTGTGGATGTGGCACATTGTCTCCAGACTGTGAAAATTATTATTTACATTGCAATATTGATGCCCCCTACATCACAGTTATTCTGAGAAAAGACAGTACTCCAATGAGAATTCAGTTGGCCCTTGATTTGCTGGAGATAATAAAATCTCTTTCTAATCATTTATATCATTAAAAAAATGGCAAACCCCCTACTTTACAATTGATATTCGAATACAAATTTGTGGCACAAATCATCCAATAGCTCACCTTCCACCAAGATTTTTTCTAGCTGGAGATGACTTCTTCAAATCATGGACTGTTACATTTCTCCCCCTAAATCAAAAGGAGTGCAATTGTCTCTTTGGTCTTTGGATTTTCACCCTTAAGTGATGAACCATAATCAGAGATAATTGTTTTTGGGGGGTTGAGATAACCGTTAGTGCAATATCCTAAAAGGTGCTTGAATCATATTCAGGGACTCCATACAGGGGCTTTGATAGCGATTGTCCAATGGCGGAGCTCTCTTGTATACAGTGTGATTGCTAGTGAGCTTTGCCAGCCCTTTCTTTGAGACCTTTAATCACACCTAGTATAATCCTCAGTACGGTGTGTGAGGTGATGATAAACTGGTCAGACCAACTAACCAGGTGATCCTCTCCCATCTATAATAAATTGTGAGACTTGCCTCCTGTTAGAAATGGGGGTCTCTAGTTGGCAATGGCTGGCCACTGTCCAAGTAGGGACCCTTCTTCCTAAGTCAGAGTAAGAGGGCTACACCCTTTGATAACCCCTGCTCAACCCTGTGGTAACGTAGCACGAGCAGCTAGGCTTATCTCAGAGGCAGTGTGTGTACAGCATTTATGACCATACACAGTAACACAGTGAGGAACACTACAAAGGGACACCACACAAGTAGTTATAAAAAAATAAGTATCTTTATATATAGACTTAACACAAGACCAATAACGATAAAAAGCCACAATACTGAAAAATAGGATTACTCTTGAAATGCTGCAAAAATAGTTCCAAGTGTGCAAAGAGGAGTTCAGTTCAAAGCAGTGGTCTCTGCGACCCTTTTACTTACAAAGTACCTGGATTTCGTACCAAAACCAACAAAGTGTCGCAAAGAAGCTGTAGCGATGATTTTCTGCACGTGAGGCCGGCGATGCGATAAATCCTTGCCGCGAGGGAGGATGATGCGCCGATCTGCTGCTGCTTGCGGAGACGATGCGACAAACTTCTGCACGCTAGGCCATTGATGCGATGACTCCTTGCCGCGAGGGAGGAGACGATGCGATGATCCTGTAGCTTGTGCAATCAGGTTGCGATGCGAAGAAAGGGGCGCTCCGCGAGGGAGCGACGATCCGGATGCGATGCGATGAAAACGGCGGACGCCCGGCGTCCGCGCTGCGATGTCGTGAAGCGATGATCTTGATGCGATGATCTCTGGTTGCGAGCACTCAGCGGCAGCAGCGCGATGGTTTTTCGGGCACTCTCGGCTGCGGCGGCTCGCAAACGTGCGATGCAATGGGTTTTTTTGTTGCGAGCACTCAGCGGCAGCAGCACGATGACTTTTCGGGCGCTCTCGGCTGCAGCGGCTCGCAAACGTGCGATGCGACGGTTTCAGCACTCTCTTCTCTGTAGTATAACTAGAGGCCCTGGAACTCACAGGAGCCTCACCTGCAGATAGAAATCCTCGCTGGGAGGAATCAGGAGTCTGGTGGTGAAGTCTGATGTGCCTGAGACTTCAACAGGAGGCTAGCTCTCTCCTAGCCCTTGGGTGATTGCTTTAGCAAGATAAATAAAAGTTCTCTCAAAGCCCTTTTCCCTCTTCTTCCAAGTCCAATGGTAACCACTGCAGGCCAATCCAAGAAACCGCACACAAGCACAAGGATAGTCACCTCCTGCAGATTCCTTCAGTTACACGGACAGAGGTTCGTCTTGATTTCCAGGAGCAATACCAATTGTAGGGGTTTCAGCACAGATATTTATACCCCAAAAGTCTTTGTTCTCAAAAGCTACAAGTCACTGAGCCCAGCCAGAACCAGTTCTGCTCAGTCCTGGAGCACTTTGTTTACCAGGCTGCATCCTTCCTTTCAGAAAGAGGGGGTCTGCCATCAGACGCACAGTAGGAGGTGGAGCCAGCATTCACCTTGCCAGGCACAGCCCTATTCAGGTCAAGGAGCCACCCCTCCCCATACTCTAAATGCAGATCTCTCTATTCAACCCAGGTCTGACTCAGCCTGCCCTGTCCCTCCAAAACCAGACAGCCAATACACATAACAGCAGAGCACACTGGAAGGCGTAGGCAAGAAAATACCTACTTTCTAAAAGTGGTATTTTCAAACACCAAATATAAAAATAAACTTCACTAAAAGATGTATTTTAATATTCTGAGCTCAGGCATACTAAATTCGTTTTTCTACCATGTTCCTGGGGTCAGTTAGGACTATAGAATGTAATAGTCAAACTTGCCCATTCTGGCCTATGGGGAACAGGTAGCCTTACAGTAGTGAAAAACGAAATTGGGTGTAATTCACTACCAGGACATGCTACATACACCAAGGCATGTCCTACCTTACACATACAATGCACCCTACCATAGGGGTGACTTACATGATGCCAAGGGAAGGTTCAGGGGCTGGGAAGTGGGTGCACTTCACAGCCAAGATGGCAGTTCTGGACTGCACACAGACTCTGCAGTGGCAGGTCTGAGACACACTTTACAAGCTGCTTCTGTGGGTGGCGCAAACCAGCGCTGCAGGCCCACCAACAGCATTTGGTTTACCAGCCCTGGGCACACACAGGCCACGCTACTAGGGACTAACAGGTAAACCAAATAAGCCAATCATGGATATACCAATTCACATGTCATATTTACACAGGGAGCATTCGCGCTGTGGCACTGAAGGGCAGTGGCACAGCGCCCAGAGCATCTAACACCAGCAAAAACAGAGGAGACAACAGCGAAAAATGGAAGGGAGACCCACGCCAATGGTGCCAGGTCTAACACCTCCTAAATTGAGAAGAACGATATCAATTTAATGAGACTTATGAAGTTGGGGCGTCACTGCATCAGTAGAGACCAGCCAGGGCAACTAGCACTCGGTGCACTGAGGCTGCCTTCTCAGGAAGTGCAGTGCCTTCATCCACCCCACCCAACGTGCCACAATCTCCTCAAAACCTCGCCTCCGCTCAATGGCACCCCTGGTGCATACCCTCCTGCAGCTCCCCACCCTGAGAAACTAGGGACACCCAGAGCGTTGGGACGACAGAGGGAGATAGGGGCTGGGGTAAGCAGAGATTAAGGCGTTTAAAGCAGCAGTTTATAGATGAAATTCCTAGCTACAATAAGGCAGGCAACAATTGCGTGCATTATAAAACATTGGAGGACACGATGCAACATATTAAGACTTTAAAGAAACTTTCATTTCCTATTGTTGGCAGCTAATGTCTGCGATTGAGCAATGGTTATTTCCAATGCATAATCATGCTTAATTTCTCTTTTTGAAGTGGAGTCCCTTTTTTATTTCTACCATCTTAAGTAATAACCATCCCATTGCCATAATAGAAGAACCGCAGCCACAATACTAAAGCGAGGGCTGGCATCCTACATAAAAAGCACTGGCAAAGCCAATTTTGTTATAATTCACATCTATTTGCTTTGTCAGTGTTTGTTTAATCTTCAATGGAAATAACAATTGACCCTGCAAGGAGAGCTACCAGTGTTTTCTTGTGTCTTTTAAGGTGCTGTGTTCAGCTTCCAGAGTATTTAATCTCCTGTCACTTGCTGTGCCAGGCCCTAATGCCTGGGTTACGTCCCTGGTGCTAGTGGGGATCGTGTAGTGCTGCAGCATGTTTACATGTATGGCGTCTTCATCAGTTTTATAGGTGGCTTAGGACTGGCTTCATCTGCCATTTTAATTGCAATGTGTTGCAAGAGAGAACTCGGCCGCCATCTTTCTTGTGGCAGTTCAATAATACTCCACCTGTGCTGCTGATGCAGCTGTATCCGGTCGCCGTGCAGAATATCAGTAAAGACTAGTACATTTGGATGAGTGCGAGCGTGCTGAACCCGTCATGGATACGTCTTCATGTCCATCTAGTTGAGCTCCGAAGGCTGGACAGGTACATAGCAGATCAGGGCCCATGCGTGATGTCAGAGTACCTTCCAGATTCAAAGATTTTCGAATATATTGACACATGACACTTTATATATGTATTTTTTAGGGGAGTCTCATATATGTTTGTTTGGTTGTTTTGAGGGGGAAGGTGATGTAATGAACATGTGCAATGTGCCTGTGGCAGGGTTTATCTTGACGTATAAGCAACAGGCAAAGTGGTTAGTCTGAAGCACATCTTCACACTTTGCTATGATTTAAAGTTGTATTTATTTAAATGCTTCTCGTGCCCATCCGCCATTCACTGTTGGGATTCCAGCTGGCAGGTTGCAGTGCATCGTGGGCTTCTGAACAAGGAATAAACCTACTTGGATTTAACAATACGAGTCAGCCACTCACTACACTCTCCACGACTCGCTTTATTTTGCACGCCCACTGGGGCAATAAGGATGGATATTCCCATTGCTACAAGGGAACATGATCAGATGGTAAATTTAAACCAGTGGTTGAAGACAGCGCAAACTGAATAGCAGAAACATTTCTACTGTTAGACAGGGCACAAGTCCTGAAAAATCCAAGTGAGGCAACTAACCAAGTTAGGCAGTATGCAAGTGACATCATGGAAAGTGACATCACAGTGCATGACATCACAGCGTATGACATCGGACGTGGCATCACAAGAAGTGACATCAGATATTAAGACCTCACACATACGTTTAGCAAGGCTATCATGAGTGCATCTGAGCACAGTACAATACTTAACAAATCAGATTTTGCATCAGGGTTGTGCCAAAAAGTGATGCAACCCTGACGCAAAATCTGGACCAAACTTATACATTTATTTTTTTAAAACCCTGTCACAAAGAAATTGGCAATAAGGAGAAATGTGGCAGTAAATCTGCTCTGCTTAATTAGTTGCAAAGTCTGCATTTTAAAATATCTTATGGGGGTAACGCACCTGCTGCAGGGATCTTTGTATACCAACTAAATCTCAGGGAATAAGAATAATAGTAATTGTAAAATAACTCTGGAGGTTAACGGATTTGCTGGAGATTTCTGTGTTTTGTTTAGTTCCAGTTTTTAATCAAAGTAGCATAGAGGGTTAGTATATCTCCTGCAAAGCACATTATGTAACTGAGTTTTATTATTTTATGTAAATAGGCAAATGGGTTACTGCTTTTAACACAGATCTTTTTGTTATTTGCAGTTCATAAATTGTAATCCTCCTAATATAACACAGTGCCCTATGAAGAGCATGTGGCTCCTATACATTGCAACCCTCACTGCCTTATGTAACACAACCTGTCCATTCATTTACACACATATGATTTATTGTCAATGCAAAATGTACATGTTTGATGTAGCGCACTCTGACACCCTGCAGTGGGATGAGTAAAACTATAGCGCTATAAAAGAAATAAAACAAAATAGTGTATTTAAATTGTTATTTGTGTACATACGTGGACAGATCAAACATCTGACATTCTTACAATGAATGCGTATCTCTTATATACAGGAACTGAACAAAGTCAAAAGCATGCCTCTCTTAAGTATTTGAGAAGTGATAACAAGCTGTGTGCCTTTGTTTCCCCTCCATTGCATTTGTGTCTAGGTGTGAGCCTCCAGATAACTCCCAGCCAAGATACTCCAACAAAAGAGGGCCTGATGGCCCATAACTTCAGCCTTTGTTATGGGCAAGGCTGGAATCTGATAAGCCCCTGCTGCTTGGAACGAAAGCAAACAACGTGCAGGCGCTGCTGAATGTGTCCCGTGTCTAAAAATCACACCGGTCAAGGTTACCATAGTTCTATGGGGCCCAACCTCTCGGCAGGGTAAACACAGTCCACCCTGTGAAAAGAGTACGCAGACGCACTCTACCCGCGTGTACCCTCGACTTGTGCCCTGCTGTTAGAGGTGCTAATGTTATTCCCCATGGCATCAATCAACAGTAGGAAAGGGACTAGAGGCACTGCAATTCACTCCCTTGAAGTTCTTGTAAGAGTAAATAAGGAGAAAGAAGCATACTTTAGCAGGATCAATAACGTAACAGCTCCTGGAACCACCAAACCCATCCATCAACTAAGCAGTTCTATCCTTTAGCTCCAGCTGAGACTGATTGTCTTTGTTAATGCTTGTTTATTTCTTTGTCCCGTCCCAACGTTTGACCAGGTCCCTTTACTGTCACGTCCTTTAGGGCATCTTGACTCACGCAGGCCTTGATATAGTGTGTACCAGCTCCTATTCTCGAAGGTTAGACTTGTTTTTTTCTCTCGAGTCCTGTCTTTTATGTACAGTTGTCCTGCGAGACAATGTTTGACAGTGGAGCTGGGTTTTCCTTCCTGTAAATAGGAAGAAGCTTTTCGCAATTTTGCAGCTATGTAAAAGAATGAGGTCTAAAGGCTTGCAATACCTTCTGCTGGCGGCATCTCCATTAACAAAGGACTGCAATAAATGTCAGCAGATACATTTATGCGACAAGTGAGTGCAAAAACTTCTAGACATTAAACAAATCCCTGCATATGACGCTCCTAGCAAATGCTGTGCGGAAAGAGTCGAGTTACAGGTCAGATTCAGTGTCCTGCAGGAGTAAAGCTTCAGTCTCATCTTCTCTTTCTCATGGTTTTGCTTTCTTTCTCGCGGTCTCTTTCTCTCCCTCTCTCTTTCTCTCTCTCTCTCTGTGTCTCTCTGTCTCTCTCGCTCACGCACACCTACACACCAACCCACACCCACACCCACACACGCACTCAGATGCACACACACCCTCTCTTTCACTCAGCTATGCCAAAAGGTGTCATCCGAAAATGTCAGTCATCCACTGGTTAATTTGAGACAGTGGCTGCCAGTGGTGGCCAACGGGGGAAACAGTCACAAAGGGAGAAAGCAGGATTCAGCAACAGTGAGAACAAGCATTGGCATAGCCAATAGGTCTCGCCTTTGGGACCTTATAAGTGTTTAGCCATGCAACACTTGATGTTGTTGCACCAAGGATATTGTGCTGGATAACTAAACACTTATAAGGTCCCAAAGGCGAGACCTATTGGCTATGCCAATGCTTGTTTTTATCTGGAAAGAGCAGCACAGTATTCCTAATTACAGCAAAAACACCACAGACCTAACTTGCTGCATAAGAACAAAAATGTGTATGTATCTGTGGAGTAGTGAACCCCCACTTACCCAGCTTAAGTGGCGAGGTCTGGACCTGGGTGCCAGGGGCAGGAAAATTGGGTACCACTAAAACATTAACTAGTTGTTTATGGGCGTCTTCTGTCTGCAGCTCTGCAGACAAAAAGCTCATAAATAACACTGTTAGGAAATCCCATGACAGAGGTGTGGAAGGTGGGCTTAAATGTACAGGGAAGGAAACAAAAATTAAAATTAAAAAAAAATGATGACATGCAGACAACGGGAAAATACAGAGGGTTGAACAAATTTAAAAAAAAAAAAAAGTGAGAGAAAGATAAGCAAAAAGTAAGGGTAAGGCAAAAGAAGGGCAGGTAAGAGCAAAAATGAAAGAACTGGAGGGTGAAAGGAAGAATAGAATGATTAAATAAGGAAGAAAAAGTAAAATGTAGCATAAAAGGGTGAATGGATAGGGTGAAAAGCTGGATAGATGGGTATGCAAATATATATCGATGGGTGGATGCTTGGAAGGATGAATATAGATATTTGAATGGGTGGAATGTTGGATGGGTGGATGGAAAGGTGATGGGATGGCCAGATGAATGGATGACTAGATGAAAAGGTGAAAGGGCGGATGGATAGATAGATGTATTGACACCGTGAAAGGCTGAAGGGAAGTCTCTCAATAAGGGTAGGTTTGCTTGCTTCACGTGCTCAGTGCGCTTAGAGGTATAGCTCAAGTGGGGTGTATTTTAATTTTCTAGCTATTTCCCTTTGTGTGTGCGATGTGATTAACACCAGGATAGCCACTGGTGAACAGCTGAGGGCTGCATGAAAATGCACGGTTCTTTAAGGAGTTTGCAAACACATTTTGGCATATATTGACGACAGCCACCAAATGTTTAAATAAAAAAATAAAAAACTCAGGCTCATAGAAAGATGGAGCATAAAGCGCTAGTGCTTACAAGGAACATGATTAAAGTCTATACAGGCCAGATTTGTGTGTACTGCTTATGATTAGGCAAATACGTAACAATTTTGGAAAAAACAACGCAGACATTTTATATGAGACAAAGTAGCAATGCTTTCATAGTGAGCAAGCAGAAGCCAGATTGTGTGATTCCAGAAAAAGGGTAACATTTCCGGAGCAGGTTGTAAACATATTACCACAGCAACCGCTGAATGTGAACAAGCTGTGACATCAGCACACTGCGCAACAACATTGTTGTTAGTCAGCTGCCATGTGCAATGTTCATAAAAATGACAGGCCGTCCTCCTGTAGAATGAGCGCCATGACAGCTTATTCAGAACATAGTAAAAACTGTACTGCGTGGTTCCCAGACAAGGTGCTGTGATACAATCTGTTAGCCAATTTCAAGCATTCCAGGCGGGGTTGGAGTCAATATTTAAAGTGGATGCCTGCAGTTTCATGAGTCACTGGATGTGCACACCAGGGTCAGTAGTTACACGTTGATGCACAAATTAGCAAATGTGCCCTCCATTACTACTCACACGGATATGTGAATGGGACAACCCCATGCTTTATTAATGCTTTGTGATGCCTGGTAACAACCTTTCATCCACTGCGTATGCCAGATAAAGTCTGCATCGAGCGGTTGAACTGTTACTAGCCCGTGCTATGAACCGGGAAAAAACATTTTTTTAAAGAGGCGTATTCTGTGCCTTTCGCCCCACTAATTTAGACATCCATTAAGTTAGGCCGATTTTATAATTGTTCTATTAGGTCAGCTTTGGAAAGTGAAAGCACGCATGAATGAACCTCCGCGATGTGTTCAAAGAAAGCCAGATAAATATAAAGCAAGCCCGGGAGTGGTGCGTGCGTGCGCAGTCTTCACTTTTCAAGCACTGCACTCGTGCTTGTGGCGCGCCCCTGCTCGCTCCCGCAAGGTGGATGCCGCCACAAGCACGAGTGCAGTGCTTGAAAATGAGCAGAGCGACGGCTAAAGGCCCTCCTATGCACCACATGCGCGCTGCGTAGGCGAGACCTAAAAAGGGGCAGGGAGTGTTTGGTAGTGGATTTAATTGCACCGGTCGCGGGCTTCTGGGCAGAGCTTTGGGAACTGGCCCTCATTCATTGACACATTAAGCACTGCAGTCATCAAATCATAGCTTGCAAAGAACTCATTATATAACTGATTCTGCCTCCCAAACCCTTGTTTACTCCTACAAAAAATAGAATGTACCCTTCTCAGTAACGCTTCCTATTGACAATTTTATGTTGGTCCTTTTTGCAGGGTCTTATGCAGATCTTTGCCATCAGTTGCTGAACCCGGTTTGTTAGCATTAGAACTCTGTGACTTTTTCCCTTCTGACCAGCAGTGAAGTGCTTGTGCTCTCTCCCCAAAACATGACACAACTGTCATCTACCTGATTGATACATTTAATATACTTCTACGTCCCTAGTAAATGGTACTACATGTACCCAGGGCCTGTAGACTAAATTCTACTAGCAGCAGAGGCTTCTGTATAAGGGCACAGGGGTTGTTCCCCCTCTCCTTTTATGGCTTCCTAATATAAAAAGCTTATATAAATAAAACTGAAGTGAAGGTCCGACAAGTATGCATTTTTGGCATTTTTACAAGGCCTTTTGTGCCTGCGCGAGCCTGTGTCTGATTGAGCACTGGTAGGGCTTACCCACTCACAGCCCTTGTCTTTTCTCACAGCGCTGTGACACCACTTTCATTTCCTCACCTTCACCTAGAGCGCTGATTAAAAACAGCCTCTGGTTTTTGCTTTCAAGCCCTGGCTGTACAAATGTTTATGTTTATGTGATTTGTAAAACGCATAGCTGCCCAAGGGCTTCCCAGCGCCCCAAATCTGCATGCCACTAAGCAGCAGTTACCCCACTCTTTAGCATCTCCCTACATGGTGAGGTGTGGCCAGCTAGCTACATTGACCACACCCACCTTTTATGTCTGTTTGCAGCAGAATAAAGAGATTTCTGATTTTGATTCTGACCACCCCCACCTTGTGCTGAGATGGGAAAGGGTGGGCTTAGGAAGCATGCGAAGGACACCACAGACCAACATATTTTGTCAGTCTGTGAGGTCACATTTTATTTAGTGTATTTAAAGTCTGGAAATTAGCCCATTCATAGTAGGCATGCACATGAAACCTAGACCCATCATGCTGTGGAGATGCGACCTGACATGACCTTTTCCATCAAGATGACGGGATCATACAAGTAAGTTGGGAGAAGAAAGTAAAAATCTGTTCATTCTCCTCTCTTTTCGTTCCGTTTCTAACTGCTGCTCTCCTCTGCAGCACCGATGGGGTCAACACTAAACTCTTTATGTCACGACTACATATAGTTATTCTATCTCCCTTGCACATTATACATGCTTATTGTTGGGACAGCAGGACATCTAGATGTAATCTGCAGGGAGAATACAACAAGCACTAACAAAACCACTAACAGCAGCTGGTTACTCAATAAGTGATGTTTGGTGCGTTTGTGTAAATAGGTGAGTCACTGATATGGGGGTTGACTGAGTGGGTAGGTAAATGTGATGAATGGTTATATGAATTGGGTGAATGAGAGTGAGAAGCCTGATTCGTGGGTAGGTGAATGGTGTAAGGTGGGTGAAAGTGAATGAACTGTTGAATGAGTATAGGTTAGTGAATGATCTTTAGAAATTGAGTGAGTAACTGAGTGGATGCCTCTAGGAATGATAAAGTAGATAGATAAAAACTCATTAAACACCATGAGTTGGCTGAAAAGCAAACTGCTGCCTTCAATAACATATTTTAATAAAGAAAGTACAACAGTGAGTGGGTGAGGCAATGTGAATTAGATGAATGAGTGGTAGGGTAGAGGAGAATGTATGATTGAGTGCATGAATAAGTATGAGTAAGTGGGTGAATGCCAGAATGGGTGAATGTGTGGATCGGAGTGGATGGTTCAGTGGGGAAATGAGAGTGTATGGGTGGATGGATGAATGTGAGTTGAGAAATTGTGCTGGAACATAAGCTGGTATTACTGGTGAAGGTTTGAAGGGAATGTGGTCATTCACAGGCCTCTTGCCTCTTAACTGGGTCTGAATTCAGTGCATTATTTTTGATGTTCAATTTGCTATAGGAGCAAAACAATTAATCCAATATCCAGTTTGTTTATCAAAACATCGTGGACAATTGTCCTTAACATTGGAATTACAATGATTTAAATATTCTGATTTAAACTAAATTTAACTCACAATATTGCATTACATGCAGATTTGCTCCCCAGTAGGAATAGAATAGAATAGAAATGGGTGAGCGACTCAATTCAGTGGGCCTAAATCACTCTCTCATTGTTTTTTCCATTTTTGCAATGTTTGGGAATCAACTGACAAGTTTTGGTCCTGTAGCCACCACTACCAGTTAGTTCTAAGTTTGTGAAATTTGGATTGTGTAAATATTGGACAAGTACTTTATGATGTCAATCAATCAGGGAATTGTAAGCAAGCTACTCACCCGTGCGGGTCTCAAGGCGCTGAGGGGGTGGGGGTAGCGCAGTTCCGTTCAGCCGAAGAGCCAGGTCTTGAACGTCTTCCTGAAGGTGTTCAGGGAGGGGGCGTGTCTGATGTCTGCTGGTAGCTCGTTCCAGGTCTTGGCTGCAATGTGGGAGAACGATCTTCCGCCTGCCCTGGCTCTGTGGATGCGCGGGTTTCAGCCAGTGCGAGGTTGGCGGATCGGAGGTTTCTTTTGGATACGTGGAAGTTTATTCTGTCGTTGAGGTATTTGGGTCCGTTGTTGTGTAGGCATTTGTAAGCGTGCGTGAGGATTTTGAAGGTGACTCTCTTCTCTACGGGGAGCCAGTGGAGTTTCCGTAGGTGTAGGCTGATGTGTTCGTGCCGGGGGATGCCGAGGATGAGTCTGGCCGCGGTGTTCTGTATTGTTTGGAGTTTGCGGAGTAGGGATTTGTTGATGCCGGCGTAGAGAGCGTTTCCGTAGTCCAGTCTGCTGGTGATGAGTGCGTGGGTGACTGTCTTCCTTGCCTTAAGGGGGATCCATTTGAAGGTCTTGCGTAGGATGCAAAGGGTGTTGAAGCAGCTGGAAGTGACGGCGTTGATCTGTCTGTTCATGGTGAGTGATGAGTCGAGTACGATGCCAAGGTTCTTGGCGTGGTCTGAGGGGGTAGGTGGGCCTTCCGAGGGCGGGGGGCCACATGGTGTTGTCCCATGCTGAAGGGGTGGTTCAGAGGCCGAGGACTTCTGTTTTCTCGGCGTTGAGTTTTAGGCAGCTGTTGGTCATCCAGACTGCGACGTCTTGCATTCCTCTCTGGAAGTTGTGCTTAGCGGTGGTGGGGTCTCTGGTGAGGGAGAGGATGAGCTGGGTGTCGTCGGCATAGGATACGATGTTGAGGCCGTGATGTCGGACGATGGCTGCGAGGGGGGCCATGTAGATGTTGAAAAGGGTCGGGCTCAGAGATGACCCCTGTGGGACTCCGCAGGTGATGTCCTTGGGGGCGGAGAGGAAGGGAGGTAGTCTTATCCTTTGGCTTCGTCCGGCGAGGAAAGATCGGATCCAGTCCAGGGCAGTTCCTTGTATGCCGGCGTCGTGAAGTCTGGCGATTAGTGTGCGATGAGAGACGGTGTCGAAGGCTGCAGACAGGTCGAGGAGGATGAGGGCTGCGGTGTGGCCATGGTCCAGGAGGGTGCGGATATCGTCTGTGGCTGCTAGTAGGGCGGTCTCGGTGCTGTGGTTGCTTCGGAAGCCTGATTGGGATGGGTCGAGGACGGCGTTCTCTTCGATGAATCGCGTGAGTTCCCTGTTGACTGCTTTCTCTGCCACTTTCGTCCGAAAAGGGGAGGAGCGAGATGGGCCGGTAGTTCTTGAGGTCAGTGGGGTCGGCTGTGGGCTTCTTGAGCAGGGGCTTGACTTCTGCACGTTTCCAGTCGTCTGGGAAGGTGCCCGATGCAAAGGTGGTGTTGATGGTGTGTTGCAGTTCGGGAGCGATGTTTTCCGCGGCTCTGTGGTAGATGTGCGGGGGGCAGGGGTCGGTGGGGGCCCCCGAGTGGATGCCTTTCATGGTTGTGGTGGTGTTCTCCGCCGTGATCGGAGTCCAGTTGGAGATGGTGGGCTGGCTGGTGTCTCTGGGGTGCGGGGGCCGGCTGTGGCATCTTTTGGGTGGTCGACGAAGTTGTCGTAGAGTGTTCTGATCTTGAGGTGGAAGTAGGCTCCAAGCTTGTCGCAGAGGTCTTGGGATGGGGTGATGTCTGTGGCTTCGCTGCGAGGGTTGGTGAATTCTTGGATGACGCTGAAAAGTTCCTTGGAGTTGGTGGAGTTAGCGAGGATTTTGTTGTGGATGAAGTTCCTTTTGGTAGTTCTGATTAGGCTGTGGTAGTCCGTTATGGCGTCCATTGTAGGGGGAGTAGTTGTCAGTTGTCGTGGTGTTCCTCCAGTTCTTCTCCAGGCGTCTACAGTTGCGTCTCGCCTCCTGGAGATCGGTGGACTGTTTCCATCCCTGAAAAAGACCAAGTCATTGCTTGCAATTGATAACAAGCATATAATAAAAAACAACTATTACAGGTCTGCCATGGATATAGAACGTTCAATCTACCTGATTAAAGAATTCCTACTTCCCTTTCTACAATGCTGAAGTAGTGGTTTGAAATGAAATGCAGGATTTTCAAGAAACAACAGAATGTGGCTAATTTTTTATGAGAATGATCAAGGATTTAAAATGCACTGATTTCAGACTGTGTGATACCAGCAAAATACATTGAAGATCCAGAATAGATAGAAACGTCAAGTACCTAATTGATGTATCAGCTAAATGATTTGAACCCTCTTGGCTATAAAACATATACATTGCAATAGAAAGACTGCCATATAATAAAAGTAGAGATCAGGGAATCCCAAACTGCCCTCCGTAATGGACATCTCTGTAAACCTGTGTAGTCTCCCAGATAAAACTCGTAAATCTGCTTCCAATTTTACAAAAGAAACTAACTGTCAAGAAACAAGGGATAGAATACATGAAGAATAAGAAAAGACGTGAAATGGACATTTTTACCAATTCTATGTGTCCAAATACCAAAAGAGGCCAAAGATCCCAAAGTGTAAGCACATTCTTAACTTTATTCACTAAAGACGGGAGGGATAACGATTACCTGAGAATCTGCTTGTAAAAAGAGACGTATGTCATCTACATAAAGCTTGATGAACTTTATGTCCAGTATGAAAGTGACACGTTTACTGTAATAAGGATAGAAATTGCAAGGGTCTTGATAATAACAAAAGCAAAATAGTTGATTATAGCCATCATCACCAGTTTCCACTGGAAACCTCTATCTTGCCTGCTACAGAATTATTTATAACAATTTAGGATGCTGTATCTTGAAAAAGAGAGGTGATCTTACTTGGTAAAGGTAAAGTTAACACATTGAAGACAGAAAATAGAAACCTCCACCTCATGAGGTCAAAGGCCGTCTTGGCAACCAGTGGGCAGTGTTGGACTGGCCTTTTCTGCAGTTTTGCACTGCCTGGTGGGCTGGCTTGAAAGGGTCAGTGTGTGGCATTTTTTGGGTCCTGTGGGCCATGACAGGACCAAAAAACAAAACAGCCTATACACAGGCACTTTCAAGCTGGCCTTCTTACAGTGCTAAAGATCAGTAGTTTCTGCTAGATAAATTGTGCTAGATGCTTAATAGCACCACTGTGTAAAACCTGGTTAATCAATATAAACTGAAGTTGAAATGATGCTCAGTATACAAACAGCCAAAATCTTACTACAAACTCTGTAATCCATATTTAATAATGTTATTGGATGATATGATCCAAACTCTCCAGCTGACTCATTTGGTATTAAAAAATAACTAATACTCCATCTCTTAAAGAAGGTGGAATAATCCTATCAGTTAATATACTATTAAACACAGTTTATCTATTAAACAACTTTCCCAATGTGGGAATTATTAAAGTCAATAAAGCTTTATACCATTTGGCTGGGAAGCCATCTTCTCTGCATGATTTAGCAGATGGTATGGCAGAAATAAATTTAACTGCTTCTGTGGTGGAAAGGGTTTGAGACAGTAGTTCAGAAAGCCCCTGATCGAGACATGGTTAAGGAATTTGGGAAAGAATATCTCTAGTTGATAAAGTGCTTTATCATCTCTTATTTCTGATTTATAATGTTCCTAAAAAATGATGAATCCTTTCTAGTATATGTGTAACAAATCCAGTAATTGGATCTTCAATGCCATTTGTCAAATCACAAGCCTGTTTAACAAGGGCTACATGAGCCAGAAAGCTTAGTACCCTTTCAATTTCCTCAAAAACGTGCTGATCGGTTACTTTTGAGTTCTTGCTCTAAGAAAAGATCTAAGGGTGAAGCGAACTGATAGTAGAGTGTAGTATGCTTCTAGTGAGTTAGTAGCAAAAAATGTATCATAAAAATCTGTACTTTGCTTCGGATACAGGTTTTTGCAGATTTATTTGTTTTTAATTTTGTACCCTTTTTGTAAGTGGGCTGGAATGCAATGATTGTTGCCAAAGAATTGAATCCATGAAGGAGTTCCAAACAAAAGGAATGCCAGATGAACCCATTTTTTCTTGACTCAATTCCTGAATTTATTGCAGAAAACCTTTAGAGTTTAACAATGATTTATAGATTTTCCATCTACAGTATGTAATTGTTGAGAATGTGGAGTATTTATTGAACCTTAAAAATATGCCTATATGATTGGAAAAATAAGCCGATAGATGTGAAATCTCTCCAGAAAGAATACCTTTGGTCAAAAAGTGATTTATGGAAGAGGCTGAACTATAACGTCCCTAGATACTAGTATAGTATCTTCTCACTGAATTATTCTAAAGCCATATATCATTTAAGGTTAGGGTTTCACAAAAGTCCGACAGATCTTGCGCAGTGCATGGTTTATTTTGCAACTTGTAGATATTTGTAATATTTCGATATGTTCCCTGGAAAGAGTTAAAATTTTCTCCTACAACACTGTTGGCAGGGGTTTTAGATAAATGTGATTAACCTGTGTCATACTGCTGTATCATCTACAACAGTGACATAGTAGCTGACTAACTGGAAACAGCCCTCATTATTTTTGTTTATTATAAATCTTTTTTTTATTTTGGTACATCAAAAGCAAGCATAAGAACTGTAGAGTCAAAGGACTTATTCAAAACAATTCCATCTATAAGTTCATAGAAGTACATTCTAAAGTGCATATAATGTAATTTATCAGAACCCTAAGTGCAGTGCTTCAAAAATAAATGCAGAAGTGTACGACAGAGTTCTTGTCCCCCGATCCATTCCTAGCTTCTGGAATCTTTTAATTATTAACCCTTTATTTAAATTCTTAATACATGGATCTGTATAAATCCAGACTTTAATAAAACGTCGTCCCTTCCCTACTCGTTTTGCATACAAGTACTCTTTAGGGTATACATTGCTGATTTTCTCAGTCCGTGCCTGCTGCTTAGATGGTTCTGCTTAGGGTGTGGCTTAATGCCTAGGGCGGGCAAATTTGAAGCTGGGGAACCAGGTTTGAATCTGGAGAAAGGCTCAAACATCCTGTTATTGTAGGCAAATCACTCAGAGGCCGATTACGATTACAATACGGTCGGAGCCTTTAGGGCCGCATTGTAATGGGCTTTCTGACTGCCTCATTATGTTGGAGGCGGTCGGAAAGTAAACCTGCCAGTCGTTCCGGCTTGCTTCTGACAGGCTCGGAGAGCCCATCCCCCAGTCGGAAGCTGGCAAGTAATCTCAAGGGCAGGTCTTTCCGCCCTTGAGATTACGATCACGGTTTCTGACATGGTTTCCATGCCTGTCTGGCCAACATGGAAACCATGTTGGAAAGCGTGTTTGGGGGCCCCCAGCAGGGCCCCCTTTGGTGCACGGCCTTCAGTTGGAGGCCGATGGGCACCTATGGTGCCCCCCCTGTTGATCCCTGCACCTTGTGGAAGGCAGCTTGAGGTGCCTGCCACAGGGTGCAGTGATGAACCGCTCCTCCCATTTCACTATGGGAGCATGCATTACGGCTTGTTTATGGCCGTAATGCATGCTCCCGTAGTGAAATATAGGAATGCGACCTAACAGTGTTTGGTTGCATCCTAATGAGGCGGTCGAGATCGCCGACCGGGTGTCGGTCCGTCCCATGACCGAGTCGGTGTCGGGGGGAAGTGATTCCGCCCGACATCAAAATAAGCCCCTTAATCTCCCCGTGCCTGCCAAAAATGAATGTGTCTTTCTGTAATGCAACTGGTGCTTATGTAAAGTGCTCTGATACCTTCGGGTCAAGTCAGATAAAACTGCACAAAAAGAAATTCCAAAGTGCAGTAATTATTGATTGTGGCACCTGTGTGCCAGAGCTGTTCTGAATCCCAAATGCTTAGAGCAGCCCAGTAAAAGTGCATTTAAGTCAGCCGAGTATACCTTCCCGAGAGAGACCCACATCCATCTCAGAACCCCCTCCCAAAATGCTTTAACACTGTTGCATTCCCAGATAATAATAATCCAGCTGCCAGATTCCGAGCACCTAGGGCATTACTCTGGCATATTTACATTCCATTTATGTAACATTAAAGGGTATAATATACCGTCCATTTAGCGTAAAGTTGCATCTTCTGAAACTTTGGGGTGTATAATGCCTTAGAGCTAAGAAATGAAGCTTCCAACCACTGCTTTAAGGATACATTTACCTTATTATCTTGGGTACATTTACTTTGTATGGCTTGGAAGTGGTCCTTAAAATTGGTCCCTTCTGAACGCAATATTTTCTTATGGAGAAACAACTTAGAACTAACAGAACTAACAGAACATATGGGCAACAATTATATGAGGAAGGAGAAGTAAGTGGGAGGCTGTAGGCCTGGAAGGTCAGAACACAACAAGCTAAAAATGTAATATATAATAATCGGGACGCATTAACAGGCATTCTGCTGAGTGAAGCCCCTCAAATTGA
Organism: Calotriton arnoldi; assembly: GCA_963921515.1. Classification (NCBI taxonomy): domain Eukaryota; kingdom Metazoa; phylum Chordata; class Amphibia; order Caudata; family Salamandridae; genus Calotriton; species Calotriton arnoldi. The sequence goes on from CAWUFW010011637.1 coordinate 252,876, forward strand.
GGAAGTGTTTCAACATCACTTTGCAAGTATTTACACAGCAGATCAACATCTATATACGATTGATTTACTGTGTTTCTTTGATAGAATTCACCTCCCAAAGTTGACAAATGAAGTAGCACAGCAATTCAAAAGTGAACAATTAGTTTGAGTTGAGAATAGAAAAGAATTGCCACAGAACTATGCATGGCCATGACAGATGTAAAGTGAAGAAACCCCCTACTTCAGTTGAACTTAAAAAATCCTCTTTGGTACTCTGCAAGTGAGTCACCTGAAAAAATTAATCCGCCCGCCATCTGTTCCTGTTTTACCCCCGCCATATTAGTATGGCGAGGGGTACCGCGGCGGACGGAAAGACTGTCCGCCGCTTTTCCGCCGGTCGGCAATCGTTACGATTGCCGGCCAGGCGGAAAAAGCCCATAATATGGTGGCGGTGCCTTGCAGGCACCGCCATCCATATTATGATGCCTGCGGTGGGAATGCCTTTCCATGGCGGAGACTCTGCCATGGAAAGGCATGCGGGAAATTACTTTGGGGGCCCATTGCGGGCCCCCGGAGGGGGTGGGGGGTGGGTGGCTGCACTGGGGGGTACCTATGGTACCCCCCTTCATTGCCATGCACAAGGTGGCAGGCACCGCGCGGTGCCTGTCACGTTGTGCATGGCAATGCACAACATGGACTTTAACATTGCGGCGGGTGCTGCTTACAGCACCGCCCGCCGCAATGTTAAAGTCGAAGATCCTAATTGGCCTGGCGGGACCGCCGCACCTCTGGCGGTCGGTCCCGTTTTCCGTTACGGTGGCAGGCGGACAAAGTCCGCCTGCCATCGTAATGGGGCCCTAAGTGTTAAGCGAGTTAACAGACCATGAACATCAAGACTAATAACCTTCAGGCCATCAAAAACCATACAAATATTGAAGAAAACAATATGTTAGAGCAAGATTCTTTGCTAACATTGACAATGTATTACACCCGCATCCTCCACCTAAACCAACCTAGCTTACACCCACCTCTCTGAATGTTTTCATAGGCATCCAGGCATCTCCGCCACTCCACTGGTGCCTTCTTAAAATTGTCCCCAAATAGTAGATAAAAGGTCTACTCCCACCCCCATCTGACTCCAATCAACTTAGAGCGGCTTCCACTTCAGATGTCATATCCTCTAGACTTTTTTCATCTTCATTTTGACAGGTTTTTTTAAAATGGCCACAACAAATATGTCCCGTCCACATCTTAAGTAGGTAAATACAGTTTATAATATACACTGTTGAAATCAATATAAACAGTGATTTCCTCTAGTCCTTTTGCGTGGCCCTTATTCCATTATACATTAATGAAGGCAACACCATTTTGACTGACCTACTAAAAACGTCTTTGACATTGCCTAAAATCAGTATTATGCACCTCCATCTGACTCTGATAAAATTAGAGTGGCACCACTTTGGGCTTCATATTGCGTGATCAACAAAGCCATCAATAAACCTAATTTCTATTTCACAAACTGACTGTCAAAAGTAGTGCTTTGTCTGGTAGAGATCTGTGGGGGTAGCAAATGTTAGAATGCTAACCTCACCCAAAATGAGTTAGTAAGAAAAATATGTGCCCTCTCTAGATCAACCCCACAAATTCCCCTTATGAAAGAACTCAGTGTCTGATTAATAACTTGCTGTGCTGCTATGAAACAGGTCTATCAAGAGGGCCTATATGGCATTCTGAATAGTGTTAATGCACTAAACGTACCATGGATTGCACACCTTCAGTATACACTCAAGAGCTTAGGCTGTCCTCAATTGGGTCTGAGCCAAGGATTATAGCATAATCAGAAAGAAGTATTACCAGGAACAGATCGAAGTAGGCACATTTAATAAGTCTCTGTCTTCTCTGCTAAGCACCTAAGTCAAAAATATATGCAGTACAAGGCCATTTCTGGATTGGGCTATACTGTTGAATATTCGGGGGAGTAGACGTGGCCTAATGGCCAGAGCAGCTCACCTTGAAACTGAAGAATCTTGGTCAAGTCCCAGCCTTGACTCAGCATCTTGTGATTTTGGCCAAATCCCTTACTCTCCCTGTGCCTACAAAAAGTGTAATATAATCAGTTTCTCACGTAAAGCCTCTAATACTCTTGGGCTAAGTTTGCGCTATATAAAATTACGAACACATTTGCAGTATTTGTATATAAATTTTAGGCTGGAAACTATACTGGCAAAAGAAGACAGGAGGTTGTTAAATCAACGGGTACCATTTTTTTCTTCATATGTCCATACTGTCGAGCTATCATGCCCTAAGACATCGATTGTTGAGACCCATTATGAGAGAGCACAGGCCTAGACATGGGGCAAAGACCATTCAGGTATGTAAAGATAAAGGAAACATAAGGATCAAGAGCTGTACAGTCAGTTATAGCTGGAGATTGTGCGGGCTGAGATATCAACCGCTCAGATAGTCCAGTGGTCTCAATCACAATGGAGGCTTCAAAGGAGGCAGGGTGAATGGTGGTTCGAACCTTCTACTTTAATGGATTATAAATAGAATTATCACAAACAAGAAAGGTTTGTGTGTGCGCATACGTGCACACGTACACACCCCTTGGGACAAGAATAGTCACCTTAAGGAGACGCCAAGCGACTCTATTTTAGACTTTACATATGCTATGATCTAGTCCCTCGCTGCCTCCTTACTGGATTCAACTTATAGAATCTTGCATTTGATAATCTGGTAAACCGTGTTTACTTAATTGAATGCCTGTATGGAACTATGGATGTAGTAATGTAATTGAGGAATACAATATGGATGTAGTATGTTTAGAATATTGCCTTTTATACTATAAATCCAAAAGTGTATGGGACATATCAAATGGCATCTGACTGTTTGAGAGCTAAGCTATACCCAGACTTAAGGAGCCTGGCAAAACTTAGCAAGTGCCAATAAGCAACCTTGCACCTGCTGGGAACCACAGCTCCAGTTACTGTGACAGTTGTATAAAGTAACTCACAGCTGCTCTGATTCCTATATCAGATTTCATGTCAAGACTGGAGGCTAGCATTATGCGCTTTATTACTACTCCCTGGAAGCCATTTTCAAGGAAACATAATAGTCACATTTAGCATACCATAATTAAAACATCTCAGACTACATACACCCCAGCACAGCAGCCATCTGCCTTTTTATGTTGCTCCTCCATGACAGATAAGTACCTTGTCTTTTACATGTGCTTAAACATATTTGTTGGAGGATTGAAGTTAGCATTTCTTTGTGAAAGTTATGTTTGGTAATAATTTAAAAGAGAGATGACCTTTGACCACAAAACTCACATAAAGTGGACCAGTGATCACCCACCCCGCAACACCGCCCCATGCAGCTCGGTTTACGTTAATTGAACAGAAGATAAATAATCTGGTAAAATATTTGCTACACAAGCCATCTCCTATGTCTGCCTCATAAGGTTATAAAAATTGGTCATAAGCCTATTTGATGCCTAGAGTGTAAACAACCCATGCCTCTTTAACACTGAGCATGGTCAAAAGATCCAATCTTAAATCAAGATATATTGAAAAGATTAGCATAATACCTGATGAAATCTAACATAAGGTGGCAAGAAGTGGTTTGAGGGTAAACATCGTTTACCACGAACGCGGAACAACGCATGCCATTACAACACGGTCGTTACGATGACCGCGTTGTTACAACGCATGCCATTACAATGCAAGTCGGAACAACGACTTGCCCTAGGGGTCAGAAGGTATTGGATTTAAAATCCAACACCTTCCCTACTGTTGCACAGACTGGAGTTTGAATAGTAAATTATACTATTCCAACATCCAGCCCCCCCCCTAGAGCAGATCGTTGTTCCGACTTGCGTTGTAATGGCATGCGTTGTTACAACGCGTTTGTTCTAATGACCTTGTTTTAATGGCATGCGTCAAAAAAGCATGCAAGGTAACGTGGCATATTCGGTTTGAGTTCTCTGACACTACCTTTTTAAACTCCAAGAGAATTGCATATTGAACTCATTGAATTAGTAAACTTTTGTTTTAAGTGCATGAAAAAAGTTTCAGATAAGAAATGGGAAAACTTGTCATCATGGCCTGAAGAACCTATTGTTTAGGTCCATAAGTCATAAATGACACAAAAGAAGGGCTATCCAAGGACAAGTTAAAAGAATGCTGAAGTAATTGACCAGTACTTAGCAATTGTTTTCTGAAAATAGCTTCCAATGAAAGAGTTGCCTATACTTGATCTTGCCTGCCTGCTGGTTCATGTAATGAAATTCAGAAGATGACACATAATGCAAATCAAATCTTTTCAATTCTAATTTATTTATTTGCATCAGTTAATTGAAACCATAGCAAAAGAATACGTAACAATAAATAACTCATTAAGATTGTATACAAAATCCTCTGTACATGTGGCGATCTACATTGCAACAAGAGACTAAGAATGTGTACACTCCGCTCTACACTTAATGTCCAGAACTTGTTGAAATTTGGTGAGGATGTTAATGAAACGACAATTCAATATATGGTCATCAGGATTTAAGCAGACAATAATGGCCTGCCTACAAGTTCGAATCACTCTAGAATAGAATGCTTTTATCAGTAAGTCTTGCCTAGCTTTCTTTAGAGTTGGGCAGATGCAAAACAGATGGAGTAGGTCTTCTCTGGGTGGACCACATAGACGACATACAGTACCCTCTTTCGCTTGCCATGGTGGTTTCTCTGCCAAAGATGGAAAAGAGCTGTGTCAAAAAGTCTAACATTTCTGCTTCATAAACGCTAAGGGGTCGATTCCGATCTCGGCCGGTAGGGCACCGAATCGGATTCGGCTTAACCGGATCCGATTCGGAGCCCTATTTCCCGACCGATTCGTACGTGCGTCCGGGCGAGCGAGTACGATGCGTGCGCTCGCGAAATCGCCGACCGACTCGTTCGCAGGACCCGACCGCTCCGACCGACTCGCAAGGGGACGACTCGCACCGCGCAATGGAGACGTTCCCCGGCCGGGTAAGTACGATGCGCACCTCGACCGCTCCGACGACTCGCGCAGTCCGGCTCCAAGGAGCTGTCGGAGCCGCACTTTGGGGGTCCGTGCCGGACACCCCTGGAAGCGTAGGCGCGCGAGTCGCACACAGGGGGGACCCATGGGTCCCCCCTACACGTGCATATACGGCGTGACCCGCATTGACGCGAACACGCTGTAGGGGGCGCCCTTGTTCACGTCGTGCCCATTGAGTCAATGGGAGCCCGTGTACGCGTCGTCCGACTGGCTCCCATTGACTTCAATGGGAGTCCGACCGAATCGAGTCCGATAGCATACGTGCGCATCGTACTCGTTCGGTCGGGCTGCTAGGGTCCGATTCGGTCGGAAATCTCTCCGGGTCCGGCTCGGTCGGGGAGATTTCCGGCCTGAATCGGAATTGGCCCCTAAGTATGTGGAACTAAGGTATGAAGCCGGTTTAAGCTGCTTATAACTATTGGCATCATCCATGCATGTAATCTATTTGTCAGAGCTAATTTGTCTTCAATCTAAAAGTTTTCATTCATGCATTTGTTTAAAGCCCTTCTAAAAGTCGCATATGGTAACGACTGGTCCCATAAAGCTTTCACTTGCATTGTTGCTATTGCACGTTCGAGGAAAGACTTGAAAGACGACACAGACGAACCGGCTGTTGTTGGCCAATCTATTTTGTTAAAGGTATTTTCGTTGGAGTGCTTCAAGCTGTAACAACACCGTATAAAGGCACACTGTCTGGCAATTGTTTGCCTACTAAGGCCAAATTCTAGACGAATCTCTGCAGGTGACGCATTTATTTGGAATCTCAAAGACTTGTCTGTATGCCTTAACAATGAAACCATTGACCTTGAAGGACCTTGCTACCCTAGGTGAGTGTCGGGAGAAGTTTTGCAGCCATGACAGTTAAGATCGACTGAAAACTCGGGCCTTTTTGGAATGTTAGAAAGAGTGCAGAAGGCTGCAATAAGTGCGTAACCTATTCTTATTTGTAGTTGCTTTGGGAGAGAAAATTGTCTTTGTCGTTTATCAGGACGCCCAGATATTTATATCTATCCACATTGTCAAGGGGCTGTTTATTTAGTGACCACATTGCACGGCACTTGGTATGCCTTGTTATGGTCATAACTTTTGTCTTATTTCAGTTTTACTTAAATAGTGCATGTATCAGGCGCTAGAGGCGGACTCTAGTAGAACTGCAGAGGAAGACGTCATCTGCGTATAGGAGAGGGTTTAAACAAAATGAGCCCAGCCTCTCATGGAAGCGAGGAACAGAGCCCGCTCCTCCCCTTCAGACTGACTCCGGCGGTCTCATCACTAAGTGACTCTACAATCGGAAGGACTTAATTAATTAGCCTCCGCTGACAACACGGCTGTGTTGCTCTTTGAATCACCTGTTTAATTATGACTAAATTCGTAAATTATTCCGGCGCCCTGGTTTCCTAATACTGGCACTAAGCAATTCATGCCATTCTAAATCTAAATTCCTGCGCTGATGTTCCCCACGCCCCGCCTGGGTACATAATACAATTGGGCTAACGCCAGCCCCTGCGCTTACCATTCAGAGGTCTTCCTATACTCCATCTAATTTTGAGTAAGATTCGGATTGCTCACATATGCTATGTCCTGAAGATGATCTCTAACTAACTGAGATCGAAACGCCGTCGACCCCCTACAACCAGAATTCCATATATTTTATATAAATTCTTTCATAAGGAGTTCACTTGTGTGCTGTCAATGCAATGTACATATTTTAAAGTCACCCTCACTGAGCACCTCACGCTTGTTGTCCCTTGTTTATGTGAGCACCTGAACTAGTATTATTCCTTGCATACTATTGAAAATAAACAACTATTGTTACTCTGATCGTAACGTGTTCCTGGTCACACATTTCCTTGCTCCTTCCAGTATTAATTGCCTTCCCTTACTTAGTTGCACTGTTGCCCATTTTGGCGCAACCCCTGAGTCTGCCCTGGACCATTTTTTGGCCACGTTTTGAACCATTGTTTCTATAAACATTATTCCACCCCAGGTTCTAATATTGGGGTACCCTTGTTTTTTCTTCTACGTATGCAACTTTATAGCTGACATAAAAAGACAATGCCACTAATGTCACTGTCTTCCCAGTTTGAGGGCCTTCTATATGAGAGCCAGGATACCAAAAATGAATGACCTTGGTTGTCATAATTGGAGCACAGTAACATTTGATTGCCATGGAACCCTGAAACCCAGGTTTCTCTAAATAATATATAATACCCACACACACACAAAAAAGGAAGCATGGAACTCTGGGTAGTACCCAAGTGTAGGCATAGGATTGGAGCAGTGACATCAATACAGAGCTACAAATTGACAAAGTCTTTTGACATTTTTACGGTAAAGTCGTTTTAGCATAGGATTAGCTAGTGCCATCCATGCAGAGCTGAAAAATAACAAAAGCGTTTTACCACTCCAGGCATGGTATTACAGCTTTGAATTGGCAATATACCATCCAAGCCAGCTGGAATTAATATTAGCAACCCCTGACGTGTTTTGTGCTTGTTATGAGCTCTTCTGAGAGGTATAGCTTTGTCTAGACACAGTGAACACCCAGTATAAGTCAAAACAATACCCTTTCAGGCTGAGAGTGCCACATAAATTATGTAAAAGGAAAGCAAGGAACTCTGGAAAATTCCCAAGTTTAGGTGGCGAGCAGCTCCTATATAGAGCACCCTACAACACTTGAGACACTTTGACTATGCTCACCTCAAATGTCTATTTTTCTAGCAAAGTTTTTAGGCATAAGATAAGAGCAGTGGCAACCACGGCAAGCTAGAAAGTGTCAAAAGACCTGATTTATATTTAGGCTTGCAGCCCGCCACTCCACCATGAGGACGGAGCAAATTATTCCATCCTCATGGTGAAGAGGTCCCCCACCTAATTTATAAAGGACTTCCAAGCAGACGGTCCTTTATAAAGGCATTGGCAGGAAGCACCATGACTGCGGTTCCAGTCAATGCATTTTACTGTTTGCTACAGGGCTGCGTCAGAAGGATGCAGCCCGGTACCAAACAGTATTCTTTTTTTCTTTTGCAATGTTTCCTTCAAGTTGTTGGCCATTTTTTCTAAAACTTGATTGGCAGTCATCTTCTTATAAATTGTTACTGATTTTAAATTATGTGCATCAGCATACCATAAAAGTGAGAGTCCAGACTCATATAATAGTTGGAATAAATAATTTTTGTTTTGTCAAAGTCCTGGTGTTAGACCTACAGCCTTAGGGTGGCCTTCCCCCAAACCTTTTGCCTACTTACCTCTAATTTTTGCTGAAATCCGATTTTGTTGGCCTTAGGACCAACCAGTGCTAAAGTGCTTGTGCTAACATGGTTTGATTTGCAAATACCTAATTGGCATATTTAATTTACTTATAAGTCCCTTGTAGAGTGGTATACCATATACCCAGGGACTGTAAACCAGCTACCAGCGGTCCTGCAAGCACATACAGTACCACCCACTTAAGTAGCATCCTAAAACATATTGGGGCCGATTCCGATCTCGGTCGGAGGCGCACCCAATACCATTCGGTCGGGAAAAAAGCCATGCGAAGCCTGATTCCCGACCGAACCGTACGCGAGTCCGGCCGAGCGAGTACGATGCGAATTCCCGACCGACTCGTCCGGGCGTCCCGACAACTCCGACCGACTCGCTCGGACTCGAACCGCTCCGACCGACTCGGTCGGACCCGGTTCGCACCGCGCAATGGAGACGTTTCCCGGCCGGGTAAGTACGATGCGCGCCGCGAGCAGTCCGACCGAGCCGCGCACTCCGGCTCGTAGGAGCTGTCGGAGCCGTACTTTGGGGGTCCGTGTCGGACCCCCTGTACGCGTACCCGTGCGAGGCGCACACAGGGGGACCCAAGGGTCCCCCTACCTGTGCGTGTACGCCGCGAGCGCTCGCGGCGTACTCGCTGTAGGGGCGCCCTTGTCCGCCTCGCACCCATTGAGTCAATGGGAGCCCGCACACGCGTTGTACGACCGGCTCCCATTGACTTCAATGGGAGTCCGACCGACTCGTGTCCGATAACATACGGCCGCATCGTACTCGTTCGGTCGGACTGCACGGGTCCGATTCGGTCGGAAATCTCTCCGGGTCCGGCTCGGTCGGAGAAATTTCCGGCCCGAATCGGAATCGACCCCATTGTGAATATCAAAGGGAGAGAGAGGAACATGAAAGCTAGTTCACTTCCTCTAAAGATATATGAGTAATCAACAAGAACTAGCCTATGAATGAAAGCGGTATGTGTGTTTCTCAAGTAGAGGAAATGTCTGTTTCTTATGAAAGCCCTCACCCACCAACCTAGTTGGTGGCATGCTTCATCATCCGGCCCCACCAGGTGGCACCGAGTTTGCCCCGGGTGTGCTACGACGCCTGTTTACAGCGGATCGGGTATTGATAAGTGAGTGTGCAGTGATAGTGTGTGCGTGTAAGTTAAAAAACTGTCCTTGGGTCCCACTACCCTGAGGGGTTATTTTATTGATGGGCCCTTGGCAGTGTTAAAAACAAAGCGGCGGATGTACGTGGAGAGTACTATGGTCTCCCTCATCCACTATGGTCAACATGTTTCAGCCAGGCCGCATATTGATCTGGCTTTCTTCAGGACCTTAAATGTGAAAAAGTGAAAGTGATTAAGACGTGGTCAATGGTGTTTGTGTGACCAGGTATGTGACGCACTCACTAAGGTGCGCGATGGGTAAGAGGAGGATTTCCTCTGGTGGTTTATACCTGTAAAGGAAAGAAAAACACAGATACAACACAGACAAACACACATATAAAAAGTTAGCTTTCAGTAAATGCACATGTAAATCTCGTGATTCTGTACCGCGGTGATCGTGCTGTAACCGGGTAAATGCGGCGGTGACATACGGTTTGTGACAGTACTATGGTGTACAGTTCAATATTTGTCAATAGAATGCGCTATTGTGTCAGCAAGTTCAATAGCGGAAAACTAGCATGCATTGTGTGCAAAGAAACGGCTAATTAGCCGAGTAAAAATCTTACTCTGATGTTGTCAGAGCTAAGCCTCATGAGTTTCCGGCAAAGGGGTCCGGCTTGTACTCTGGTTCGTGAGTAAAAAAACACCGTAGTTAGGTGGTTGACCCACCGTATAGAGGCTTTGGATCCCTTTAAAAACCCCACTTACTTCGTCAAAGCTCGGGACCCACATTGAGACCTACTTGGCTGGTGTGGAAACTCCGTCGGGACGTGTTTAAATACCTAACGTGCATCACAGGTGGAAGCACTCTCCTTGATGACGCGAGTAGCGTCTGCGGGGGAGTAGAGACTAAAAACAGACATCGCTACGTTTGTGGCGGTTATGCATGTAACTGTGATCAAGTCCCTTATTAGAAAACAGACTGCCACATGTGATTTTAGACCGCGGGCGGTCCAAATTAAAATTTACAAAGTGTATTGCAAATAGTAAACATAGTGAGTAGTTAAATCCCACTAGGGGAGATTTAAACAAAAATAGTCCACAGACTAACTATTTAGTGTTGGGATTGAGACAGAGAAAGCGCTAAATATTGTGACTGTGCCTGGGGTTGTATAAAGGCACTCATTGTTTACGAAAGTTAATTAAAGTTAATTAGGTGACCGGAGATGCTCTTAGGTGGGTGATAAAACCGGTCTGGTTATGTAAGTACTTGGAATCTTAAGGGGTTGCCCAGCAGCTCGCAGGTGCTAAGTGCATTGTTGGTCGTATGGGGAAAGCAAGGTTTAGGCTGGTTGTCGCCAGAGATTTATCCCCTTATGTCGTTCGTGAGTCAGGGACGAGAGCTAGAGTTCAGGTGTTTAGGCTGTGCCAGAGGATATTATCGTTTAGCCCATGTTGGTGGGTTGAAAGGCGGTATATCCAACGTTGTTCTCTAGTTAGTAGGAATTTGTCGTTGTTGTTGTTGCTGCACTCAATGTGTTCTATCACGGTCCATGACAGGTCATTGGGTGTGTGTCCATTTTGTAAGTAATGATCTGTCAGTTTGCTAATATTCTTTTTGCACCGAATGGTGCTACGGTGTTCCACGATTCTGGTCCTGACTTTGCGTGTCGTCATCCCTACGTAGCGGAGTTTGCAGGGGCACTCAATTAGGTAGACCACACTGGCTCAGTTACAGTTGGTGTGTTCGAGTTGACGCCATATCTTGCCGGGTTCTAGGTCTAGTGTTTTGGTGGGCCGTGTTAAGTGGCACACACTGCAATCACCGCACGGGTAATGTCCGACCACTTTAGGTAGGCCCCAGGCATTGGTGATAGTGTTGGTGGTGATACTCTTAAGTGTCTTAGGTCGGGTTGACGCCAGTCGATCTTTAAGGCTGCTGGCTTTTTTGTACGCAAACAAGGGTTGATCCCAGTTCCTTGTGCCGGAGTTCAGGATGCGCCAGTTTTTTCGTATTATCTTAGCCACTCTGTTGAAGGCCTTGTTGTACGTCGTGACGCATGTGAGTGGAGTGGTAGTTTCCCTATGTGTGTTGTCCTCCAGTAGGGCTTCCCTGTTTTGATTACGGGCACGTTTTTGGGTGGATTGTACAATTTTTCTGGGGTATCCTCGCTCTTGTAATTTCACAGCCAGATTGGCAGATTGTCTGTGATAGTCAGAGGTCTGGCTACAATTCCTTCGTATACGGAGAAATTGGCCGAACAGGAGATTCTCTCTGAGAGGACGGGGATGGAAGCTGTCAAATTGTAACAGTGAGTTTCTGGCCGTCGGTTTGTAGTATGTAGTGGTTTTGAGGGTGCCTGCCTCTGCTTTAATAGTCAGATCCAGGAAAGCTAAGTTGGTTGCGTTGGCAGTGCTGGTAAACCGCAAGTAGGGGTCACACCCATTGAGCCATGTTAGGAAGGCCGCTAAGGAATCATGGGAGCCAGACCAAATCATGAAAACGTCGTCTATGTAACAACGCCATAGTTTGATGTTATTGGTATAAGGGTTGGTGGCTGGTAGTATGTACATTTTTTCAAAATGGTAAACATAAAGTCCAGCCACACTGGGGGCAAAAATGCTGCCCATTAATGTGCCGTTGGTCTGGAGGTAAAATTCCCCTTCAAACTCGAAATAGTTCTCCTTGAGAGCTAGGGTGGCACATTTAAGGATGAAGTCTCTGGGGGTGGTGTATTCCCAGGGGCTCTCCATAAGTATGTCGTGGAGAACTTGTAGTGTGGCATCTTGAGGTAAGCTCGTGTACAGGCTCTCAATATCCAACCCCACTAGGAGTTGTGCGGTGGGGTCAAACCTCAGGTCTTGAATGATGTTCAGTAGATGCTTTGTGTCTCTGATGTATGTGGATGCCTTCTGTACCAGGGGATTCAGAAAAAAGTCACAGAACCGGGAAGGAGGTTCTAAAAGGGAATTGATTCCCAAGACGATTGGTCGTCCTGGAGGTAGTCTGGCCTCTTTGTGTATCTTCGGGACTGTGTAGAAATAGGGGACTTTGGCGTTATTATTACAAAGAAAGTCCGCCTCCTGTTTGGAGATGTGTTGGTTTTCTTCCGCATTCCTGACCAAAGACTTTATTGTAGCTTGTAGTGTCATGGTGGGGTCTTTCTTCAGGCGTCTGTAGTTCCGCGTGTCACTAAGTAGTCGGCGGCATTCAGTGGTGTAGTCCTGTTTATTCAGAATAACAATGCCACCCCCTTTGTCCGCCGGTTTGATGGTTATATTGGGGTTCTCCTGTAGTTTACGGACCGCATCCCTGTCTTCTCTAGAGAAGTTATTGTAGGTTTTGGAATGGTCCATGGTTTCGACCTCATTGTATACTGCTTGCTCAAAAGTTGTGATTTCCACGGGGATGCCTGATGAAGGTGGTATAAAAGTAGATTTTAATTTTAGGCCAGTCTCATTGGCATTAGTGATCTCTTCTGTGGGTGATTTCTTCTCGAAGAAGGCTTTTAGCTTCAATTTGCGAAAAAATTCCGCCAGTTCTGTATGGAGTTGGAATTTATTCAGCCGTGTCGTGGGTACAAAGGATAACCCTTTGTTGAGTACTTCTTCTTCCTTTTGTGTAAGGGGGGTAGAAGAGAGGTTGAAAACCAAGGAGGTTGGTTTTGGTTCTCGGGTTGTTACCGATGTCCACTTGGTCCTGGTTGGGGTTCTCTCGTCTTGTTCCTGGTGTTGGCACTCACGGGTCCCTCCTCTTCTGCCCAGTGCACCTGTGGTTGGTTCCGTCTCCGTCCTCTTGATCTCCGGCCTTGTCCTAAAAAAGGCGGTCTTTGGTTATGTTGGAAATAGGCTTGTGGTCCTGGGTGGTACATGGGGGACCATCCGAGGTAAGGGTATTGGGGTGGGTAGGCGAATGGTGGAGGGCCAAAGTTCTGGCCTTGATGTGGAAACGTACCCCATGGTTGTTGCCATCGTGGTGGTCGTCCCCTACCTTTGGATTTGTTGGAGCCTGCACTTGAGTCACTGGAAACTGAGCTGTTGTCCCCGGACGTATCAGATAGCCTGTCCTGTTTTTGTGGGGCTGTGTAGCTATCTTCTGTATAGGGGTATGTTTTTGCGTACAAAATGTTTTTTAGATCCTTTTGGAACTTGGCGATCTTTGATTGAGTAAGGTACTCCCTATACTCATATATACCAACAAACGGAGCATAAGTGGGAGAAAAGAGGATCAGACCTCCCCCCACTCAATCAATTATAATCACAACAAGGTCTGACCGCTATGAACAGTCCATCAATACTTTAAGGACTCTTAGGGGGTTCTATCTCTTTGTTGACGCCCCTTCCCCACCCAGATCTATTCCTAATCGTCAATGATCTGGATTGTCCTGACTGTTCTCATTTAAAAATCAACCGTCAATAACCACCAGATAATCGTGTTCACTTCATTGCTCAGAGTGAACTAAAAAAACAAGTAAATCATACCCAACAACAGACGATGAAGCTCCCTCCTCGGACACCTCTTGCAGCCTTGCCCCGCTGAACTTTACTTTCATAGACACTTTTTTTCTTCAGAATTTCTTCCAAGACCGAAGGTAAGCGCTGACCAGACCAAGCCACTTCTTGTATCCGACTGCGCTCCATCGCAGTCTGCCATCTTTTTCTACTTTGACCCGGTCTTGTGCAACTAGATGTTGGCGCTTTTTACTTTTAGGCACTAGCCTTTACAAAAAACTTTACAAATTTATAACTCCAGTTCTACTGATTGGATGTTTGTCATTCTGATGTCAAATCATTTATTAAAATTTACTCTATATGTTTTAATTGGTTTGGGATTTTTCTTGTGTTATGTAATCAAGTTATAACTGTTTGTGTACTGCATAAATACTTCACACATTGCCTCTAAGTTAAGCCTGAATGCTTTTTGTGCCAAGCTACCCAGGACTAAGCACAGATTAATTTAATGACTTTTTGTGGTTCACCCTGCGAGGTATTGCGGCTGTGCTTGACCAGGGCTCACACCTAGAGTCAACCAACAACCCAATTTCTCACACCTGGGTGTTTTAATACAGGATGCAGTGTTCGAAAGCTGCTATATGTGGCTTTTATTGTAGTCTATTAGATTGTATATTTGGAAAAACATTTGTAAATATCTTGCTTCTAAACTCTTTTAACAAACACTAACAGGTTGTCCTTTACCATATCAGAATGTAATCGATGTAAGGTGTACTTTTTATAAATATTGTTCATGTCCCTTCCAATTCTTTCAGATGTTTTTGAAACCATCCTTGTGATTGTCTAAATTCTGTGTTTTCAAATTGGTGTTCCAAAGCAAATTATTAATTTTATTTTTATTAAAGATATTCTGTTTCACTAAAAAGTCAAAGGCTTGGGACAAATTTCTAATAATTATTGGGAACACTTTGGATGTCATTTAGAGTTTGGCAGGCAGAACCCTGCCATAAATCAGGGTTCTGCAGTGCTTAATTTAAGCCTGTGGGTTCCGGTGCTCGGCAACGGCACTTAATTGTTAACATCAGCACTTATACCGGCACTTAATTGTCAACACCAGCACTTATGACAGTCTTCCTCGTTGCGGCTCTGACTGTCTAATTTATTGACGAGCACAGCAACAGTTGTTTATTTATTCACTATACCTTAGAAATTACTAATATGTGCCGACAAAACAATTCTTATAACTCTGGGGGCCTGGAATTGTCAGAATTGGCACACTTGTAGGAGTGGGATGGTTAGATACTATAATTGGCATCGCTGACAGCGACTATGGGCGGTGCAAGCAAAAGTGGCATCGAAGGAGGGCCCTTGTACTTATTTTTTTGCAAATTAAGCACTGGGGTTCTGCCCCACAAAATATCACACTTTAACCGTCTCATTTTACAGGTGTGCGAAGCACCAGCTAGCCTGTAATGAAGCTGCAGCTGGCTCCTATGTTGGAAACCTCTGACTGGCAACAAATCCAACATATGACCATCGGTCTTTCTACATACATTTTTCCTGTTCAGGATTGTCAGGTGAGGCGTGGCAGTCTTGAACAGGAAACAACAAAAATTACCTGGATGCACTGGAAAAAGCTCCCAGCCTATTTGACCATTTTTTTGTTTCTAAAAAAAAATCTATGCTTGAGGGGATTCATTTCTGCAAAACAAGACGTTTGCAGAGCAGGGCCAACACAACATGGAATACGCTCAGCAATTTCTTTTTGCCTTCCTTGCAGACCCTGCACTGGCTGATACACAAAAGGCAGGGAGATCCCTGCCAAGTAGGCGTAAATCTTAAAATATGGTGGGTTGTCTCAGTGATAGGAGCAGGCTTCCTCTGACATGGCATGCTGCCTAGGGCCGACACCACTTCAAAGAGCGGGCCATTTCCTTCCAACCCCGGCTATTAACTTTATTTTGGCCGGAATGTTATCTCGGCCATTTATCGGCTTCTCCGCTGCTGCGGAGCTGCCTGTCCCCAGAACACCAAGTTTGCAGGCGACGTGAAGTCAGCCTGAGGTCGTTGCTTGTAAATTTGTGTTTTTCAGAAACGCCACTCAACTCTCCAGTTGCTGCGCACGTGCAAGAGTTGTGTTTTGGGTTCAAACCTTTTGCCACATTCTCACCCGTTTGCCCCACATCCCTCGGATTCGTCACTGCGAGTATCGCGGATGTTTTTTCATTTGAACCGATTATAAAAGTTACAGTTTATTCGCATGTGTGTAGCGCATAGTGTTACTGTTAATTAGCATCGTGGCACCTTTTGATAGTATGACTTTCCAAAGGTTTCCACTGCAGACCAGTTTCTATAGACAATCACAAAAAAATCACAAAAAAAAAGGGCAGTAGCGTTCCCTAAAAGGGAAGAAACCGCACATCAAGTTAAACAAATATTGTACAAACTACCAGTCAATGGCGTGAATAATAAATCAGTTGCTGTGCGTACAGCGGGGTGCTTAGCTAGCTTGAGGCACCCACCACCCAAGGGTGCTGTCAGCACGTCTAGAACAACATGCAACTTCACAACCAAAGAATAAGCTAATACAGCACACCCATCCTAAGTTAGAGTTGGTCCCAAAAAAGAAACAACTTTATGGACATATGTTGATCCAATTTCGGTAAGTCAATCCAAGCAATCTTGAGATTCTGAAAGGAAATCCAATAATGAACAGGACATAATGGGTAGTCAACGAGAAGTCTGTAGAAAATGTTCCCTTTATTGATTTTCAGAATAATTCCCAGCGTATACAACAGCCAACACGTGTTTCGTCTGTACTAGTCAGTATTCAGACTTTCTCAAGGCTGGAAAAACAAGTGTGTATACAGTCAATAAAATCCATGTGTATCTCTTAAATAATAATACATAAAAACATTGTACTAATAAACAAAACCAGAGATCTCACAGCTAAAATTGATCACAAAGAAAAAAAGTGATACAGCCCAATTAAGTATTGACCAAGGATATAAACAAACAAAAAATAGAAAAGAATAATAACTGAACCAGAAATTAGGCGATATTAGGTGATTAAAGTCCCATACCCTAATTGTACCAGAACGTGAATATAAGATAAAAGAGCAAAAAGAGAAAAAAGGCCCAATAGAACCCTAACTACAAGTGTGAAAAGAAGCTAGACTGGTGCCAATAAGCCGTACTAAGCTAAAGAATCTAAAAATGCAAAGAAAAGAAGAAATGAACAAAAACGATAATAAAACCCAATATTTGTCAAGGTAGATGTGAAAAAAAAACACCTAAAGAAAATTAATGCATTCGTCATTAGACCAAGGTTGGTTCAGGATCCACACGTAGTCATGCAACTTAATAGTCGTCTAATGAAAAATATAAAAAATAGATTACTAGATATTCTTAAAAAGAATGATATGTCTGTTGCAGATACCTAATATAAAAACTGTATATGGGGTCGTTTTTATCTAAGGATCTACTATGCATATGAGGAGCAAACATATAGAGCCCTAATGTAGAAATGAATTAGTAAGAGATGCACTTGCCAGATAATTCGCAATGTGCATCAATTAGTGTGTCACTAACGGATAAGCCCTACAAACCCACATCTATATACAGGCAGCACAATGAATAGATATAATCTATGCTAGACACTCACCACAAAAAAGTCGAATATTGTGGTGTGCTTGAAATGTGGCTTGAGGAAAAGTCAAAAGTGGTCACTAATTAGATATGTTTCCTGAAAGAAGAAAAAATGATAAGCAAAACACAGGAAAGTGCAGCGGCCTTATCCATAGGCAAAGATCGAAAAGTGGACACAAACTCACCATACAATGGAGTTTCTAATAATAAGAAGAATAGATGAGTCAAAAACACTGTATGTCGCTAAACGAGTAGCGTAGTTCAGCCATACGGCGTTGCTAGAAATACAAAGCCGTAGAAGTATCGAGGCTGTAGCGTGTAAATAACCTGTGTAAACAAGACAGTCCTTGGTAAATAATGTCCAAAAATACACAATAACTATCACCGACACCAATCCAACTCACCTAATAAGATAATGCGGTTCCCCTAAGCTGCACATCAAGTGCGGTGCACCAACCACGAGCAAAAGCCAAACGAAACCCTATTGAAGTGGTGAAAATCCTTATATTTGTAAATTGGAAATATATATAGATGGCCCGACCATGATACGTCAAGACCTGTAATAAATAAGAACTAAATAAGTATCCATGCTGGACCACTAAATATTAATCATAGCTGCATTATCAAAAAATTGTAATAAAGAAAAAAGATACTCACCTCGCCTCTTAACAAGTCACCGCCGAACCCGCTGCGCGTGATACCGCTCGTGAATCGACGCAAATGAAGTTCCCTCGGCCATCTTGAAATTAAAAGCTGGTGCTCAAAAGTCATGTGATCGGAAAGAGCACATGACTATTGAGATCCCTCCCACAGGTAATGTCGAATGGGTAAAAAAGGGCCGCCATCATGAAAGGTGGAAGTATTGCGAAAAACGTACTACTGCCCTGAATAAAGGTAAATTTAACCATTAATAATGCCCCCAACGTTTAGCCGAAAAACAAAAACACAAAAAAAACGTAACCATCATAATATTAGTTTTACGAAGGAGCTAAAACATGACGTGTTACGTCAGTGTGAGTCGTAGAATAAATCCAAATGGCACAAAAGCGTATAAATGAATGTATACACTAAGGCCTCAGAGTAAAGAGATAGAAGGAAACCAATAGATCACAAAGATATTAAATTTAAAATACATCTGCTGAAGAAATAGTAACAGCGACATCAAAAGAGTCATGCAAGATAGTGATTGTCATCAAATACCCACAAGTGCTGAAAAGGATACTTCGCGTATAGATATAATAATAAGGAAAACTGACATACAGAATATTTAGATATAATCAAATTCCCACAGAACATTTACACAGATGTAATGCCTTGACACAATGCACGATAATTAAAACAAAACAAATTAATACTATGAAAAAACACTCCAGAGCTAATGAGAAGGAAACATAATTGATAAAATGCAAAGCAGAAACATAATCTCTATCAATAACATTGCATAGAGGAACATTGTTTTAAGCTAGAATGTGTTCTAATACATTCAGTCCCGTGGAAATACATGCATTTCCCTATCGGTGTTCAGCCCCTGGTCAACTGATCTCAATTTAATAAGCCATTTTGTTTCCAATTTTCTCAGTGCCAAGGTTCTGTCCCCCCCACGGGGGTCATCCTCGACAGTGGCTATACCATGAAATTTGAGACGTAAAACTTCAGAGGATTTGTGTTCAGTGTTGTAGTGCACCGCTAATGGATAATTCACATTGTTGTTGCGAATTGATCTAATATGTTCTTGAATCCGATCTTTCAGTGGTCTTATAGTGCTACCCACATAAATTTTGTTGCACTGACAGACAATACAATAAACCACGTATTTTGTATTACAGTTCATAAAATGCATGATATTGTGTGTCTGACCAGTATTGTAACTGAAACTTGTGATCTTATTATGCGCAAATTGGCACACACTGCACATTGAACATTTGAAAAAACCTTTTGGCTTAGCAGGTAACCAAGTGCGTGATGGTTCCTTCCTATTGTGACCAATATGAGAAGAACTCAAAATGTTTCCTAGAGTCCTAAGCCTCACATATGTAATTTGAGGTTTATTTTTTAGATATGGATCCAAATCATGGTCCAACTTCAATAAGTGCCAATGTTTGTGAAAAGTTCTATAAATCTCATTGCTATGTGAATGAAACTGTGTGATAATAGCCACTTGCTTCCTATCTAGTTTTTTGTTTTTATTAACATTAGATTTGAGAAGCTCAGTACGTTTTGTTCGGTTGATTCTAGTATGTGCTTTATCAAGTGTATCACAATCATATCCTCTAATAGAAAAACGTTCTTTGAGACCTCTCATTTCATGCTTGAAATCGTGCTCTGTACTGCAATTACTCCTCAAGCGAGTCATCTCACCGAAGGGAATTGCTCGAATCTGAGAGGCAGGGTGTGCACTGGTTGCATGTAATACAGAGTTACATGCGGTGCTTTTACGAAACAGTTTAGACTCCAACACCCCATTATCCACAAAGAGTGTGACATCCAAGAAGTCAATATGTTCTTTGTTGATGTTATGTGTAAACGTGAGATTATAATCATTGTTACTTAAATATGTGATGAAGTCATCTAATGTCTTAACATCACCTCCCCAGATCATCAATCGGTTTTTTCATTTGAACCGATTATCAAAGTTACAGTTTATTCGCATGTGTGTAGCGCATAGTGTTACTGTTAATTAGCATTGTGGCACCTTTTGATAGTATGACTTTCCAAAGGTTTCCACTGCAGACCAGTTTTTATAGACGTGTGCGGTCTGTAGGCTAGTGCTTAATTTGGGCCGGTGTTTGCAGGTGGTGGCACCGGAACTAATTTTTCAGGACTGGAATTTATTTTTCATCATCTGACTTTGTTCCAGAGCAAGAGAGAGAATGGCAGAAAGGGTTTAAGAAGGAGGAGAAAGATTGGAAAACACTGACATATAGCAAACAAAGTGGAGCAAGCAGGAATGAAAAGAGGCAAGAGGCAGAAAGTGCGGGGGGAGGGGGAAGAAGCATGAGGTGGAATCAAGCACCAATCTCTCCTAATGTCTGATATTGTCAGAGGTTAAGCGGCGTATCTTGGTGGCAGTGCAGTTGTGAACATGGAGATGCACACCCAGGTGGCATAGGTGTGCTGTTTTGGGCATGTTTGTGATGGTCTGTCTAATGTGTGCTGTTTGGTGGTGTGCATATGCAACTCAGATTCTAATTGGCACGCATGTGTTGTTAACATGTTACCCAAATATATGGCATATCTATGCAGTGCTGGGTGAGTGCACAGTGTTCTGTTTATCGTGTTGTGCATTTCATTATTCAAAATATATTTCCCCTGATGATGTCATATATGAAATCATCAGCGATTTCTCTAGTGATAGTTAACACAAGGTAACATCGAAAAAGTTGGAGAAAGTTCTGAAATCAGGAGTGAACTGTAGACACAGACACCTCGTGGCCGTGCTTCCTTTACTATATATGTATTCACGCACACACCCACACCCACACACACCACTTACTCCTCAGTTTAAATGATTTATGAATTGGATGGTCGACTTAAACTAATTTTCAAAATGCAAATACAAAGAACTGTTTTATCTCTGCACTATAAATTAAGTTAATTATCTGATATCTGTTTTACCACGACATTCTCTCTGCGTGATGCCTGTTTTGTTTGTACGTTTCACTGCACAGTCAATGAATGTATTTATTGTATAGTTAAAACCATTATAAGTGTATCAGTGTGTTCAAAAGTTAATATGGGCAAATGATAACATCAGCATATGCAAAGATTGTCCTCTATAGCTCATAAATATTGCCAATTTCTTAAATGATAAATAATTCAATCGTATTGCTTTATTAATCTTCCTACTTCCTCAAATTTGCTTGAACATGCACCATTTATCCACTCTTTTTTCAAAATTGTCACCCCGTAGGTTGTTCGGGAACGCTTGCTACGCTCGCTCGCCGCAGTGCAGTACGGCAATAATTTTACACCCCAGCACTTTCAAATGTCACCAGCCGCCACTGCATGCTGGCAGTTTCCTGTTGAGGTCCCTAAACTACCTCCTTTGCCTTCCTTATTACTAAATATTCTGTTTATTACAACGAAAGGGTAAATATAATAGTCTTTCGCATAGGCCTATTATAGTTCTTTAGAGATAATGGTTTAAAAGGGGTGTAGAGATTGTACAATTAGATTTTCATTGAGTTTAGGTTTAGATATTGCTGCCACTGTACATTGATTTGCTTTTAACTTTAGTGCTGTTTACAGAATTTTTACATGATTTGGCAGACATTTGGCATAATCACTCACTTCAAGAATTTTCAAATTTGTGCAAATTCATTAAGTGTGGCATAGTTAAAAGAGGGAGGATCAGAAAAATATTTGTTTCCTAATAACTGTGATGTCACAAATCCGCATGAACTTTGGCAAACCATTAGCAGATTTAATTTTCTGTTGGTATATCAAGTTTTATGCAGATCAATTATGTGGGAGCAAGTTTGAAGGAGGGGTCAAAAATCCTCGATTTGCTGATAATGTTATTGCCTTATCAAAGAGACCCATGAAATTTGACAAACCCAAATAATGTTCAACTTATTCTTGATATATCATGTTTCATGGAAATGCATCACGGATGAACACAGTGAAATGAGTTGGGTCAAGACGGCGTTCATGTGATAATATCATTTACCAGTCAAGGAATCTGCATGATATTTGACAGGCTGCCAGCAAGTCAAGGCCAGTGCAGGAATCTCAGGTTTCAGACAGTTCTGACATAGGGTGGTAAAGTTAAAGAGAAGGGTTCAAAAATATAAATTTATTTGCTAATATCTCTGGCCCATATCAGGGACCTGTATGAAATTTGGAAGACCCTTAGTATGTTTAGCTTGCTCTTAATATATAGAGTTCTTGCAAGACTGTAATGATGGTACACAGTAACAGAGGGGACAAAAAAGTGTATTGCTAATAACGTTTGCACTAGTTAAAGCATTTGCATGATATTCAACAGGCTGTAAATGATTTAAGCACACTGCAGGGATTTCAGATTTCAACATGATGTGACAAGAAGGCAAAGGAAAAAGGGTGGGAAAATGTAAAAGGTTGTTGGTCAGGCCCTGTGGGTGCCTTTGGGGCTGAAAGCCTTGCACAACTGGGGTTGGCAAGTCTTTAAAGTCAAACCTATAACCCGCAGAATGCGCCAAACCTTCCTGGTGCTGAGACACCACACAGGCATGGAGCTGGCTAGCTATCTGTCTATTGAAAAGACGGCTTTTTAAGAGTGCTTGAAATGTATTGTGTCCTTATCCCTGTGAGCACAAGCACTGAGAGCCTTCACCTCATGCAGTCCCAACTTCAATGGGGACTGATGGTTGCTCTCCCCCCTGGAGGTTACTTATGATACATCTACCTCCTCAAGATAGGTAGCTTTACCAAATCCTCCTCGAAGGACATGGTTGTGGTCAAGATCGCCAGCTCCTGAACTAATGCCCCGAACTCCCCCTTTTGAGTAAAATGTGTTTAATTAGCCAGGATTTATGGTTATGACAAAGGCACACACTGGAGGCTGACACCAAGAAAGAAATAGGACATTTTAGAAATATCAGCATACAGCAATATTTTTGTGTGTTGGTTGGCTGTGTTCTACACTGAAAAGCAAGAGGGTCTATCTTTATACATCAAGTCAAACAAAGAGAATTAAACAAGCCCGTACTTGTCTTTCCTGCTGTTGCTGCCATGACCGGGGGGAGCAGAAACCACTACCCCCAGCAAGCCAAGCGGCGTGGACGCCGCCATCGTCATTTACACGCACCAGAAGGCGCATAAATTACGGCCAGGGCTCCCGCAGCGCGGGAGCCCGTACTTGTCTTTCCTGCTGTTGCTGCTGTGACCAGGGGGAGCAGAAACCACTACCCCCAGCAAGCCAAGCGGCATGGACGCCGCCATCGTCTATTACACGCACCAGGAGGCGCATAAATTACGGCCAGGGCTCCCGCGCTGCGGGAGCCCGTACTTGTCTTTCCTGCTGCTGCTGCCGTGATCGGGGGGAGCAGAAACCACTACCCCCAGCAAGCCAAGCGGCGTGGACGCCGCCATCGTCATTTACACGCGCCAGGAGGCGCATAAATTACGGCCAGGGCTCCCGTCTGCGCCCGTCAGAGCCCGGAGGAGGCCGGGCTGGGCCTAGTCTCTTGGTTCATAGTTTTGGCTATCTCCATGCATACGCCTCTACAAAACCTGCGCTAGGATCTTCAAGGAGCAATCCGAACATTGATCATCTGTACAAGTAAGCCTGAATGCTTCAGACCAACTATCTGTTTCCAATCTAGCGTTGCTCTCCCCCTTTATTCTTTCTCTTGTTCCTTTCTTCTTTTTTGGAATGATGGCTAAATTGAAGCAAACGGGGGAAAGGGTGAACATCCCAAAGCCACTGCAGAATTCCACACTTGACTGTTTCCTCCTACGGGCTGCAAAGGCCATTGATAAGGAAATTTTGGTAGCGGAGCGACGGCTGTCTCTAGAAGGGGGTCTGGCCGTAGCTATAAATGAGGACCAAGTGCACAATGGATTACCAAGTGACACTGAACTGGGCACTCATGTACAAGATAAAAGCCCATCAGCTCTCTCTCCCGCCAAGCGTCCTTCACCACATTCAATGGTAACTCCGCTATGTATCATTCCAGCTAAAAAGAAAAAGAAGGTGAAACATCTGGAACCCCCACCGGTTGTAAGGACTAGATCCAGGAAAAAGATCCAGGAATCTGCACCGGAAGTGTTTATTGACACAAGGCAAACAGTACCATCTCTGATAGACTCAGACTCGTCATCCCCTAACTCTATTGGCCTATCCTGGCAAACCATTGAAGTCTTAATGACACGCTTGGAAAAAACAATATCCAATAACTTTCTGCCCATTTTGAACAGGCTTGATAAATTGGCGTCAAGTGTGGAATCAATTCAAAAATCTCTTGCTGATTTATTGTCTGGGGAAGGGGCAAGAATGAAAAGTCATGAAGGGGGGGCACCTCTCTTTGGAAGTTTACATACTAGTGAGGGGAATCCCAATAGGAACTTAGAATCACCATCCTGTGTTCCCAACACTGGAAAAAAAAGGAGTGACCCGAGGGCAGTATCACAAAAGCCAACGGAACCCAGAAGTGTTAGTCACTCGGGGAGGGAAAGGATGCCTCCTAATAATATTGGGCCCGCCACACGTAGTACTATTTCCACAGAGAACACTACTGATTACAGTAAACAGACATCCCCTGAAATAATTGATGTTAATGATAGGAGCGATCGGGCTAATGAAGTAACATTACATCTTCCACCTGAGTGCTCCCCATACGTGGCAATTTTGACTAGCGTGCCTCCACTTCAGGATAATCACAAAGAAACAACCAGCTGAAAAATAAAGTTTGCTATTGGCTATCCCAGAACACGAACGTCTCAAATACTAATTATCATGATATCCTGTTTGTAAGACGTGTAAGATGGGTTGGCCCGTTACGCAAGACTTCAACTGGAGACTGTATAGTTATAAACTGTAGGACACCGATGCTTGCAGGGCAGTTGCTTAGAAGGGGAAAGATTGCACAAAACCAGGGGCCTAGACAAGGGATTGACATTGTGCCACTTGGGTTTTTTTTATAGGCACCTTGAATGTGTAGGCCCAAACGCTCCTCTAAATATGTCTTACACTGAGAAACCAAAGATGAGACAGGAGTTTTTCCACCTGGAAACTAGCAATAGATACCAAGCCCTTACTGATTTGGACTCACCTACTGACTAAACCCCGAAACTACTGAATTCCAAATGACACACGAAGTACTTCCTACTATTCAATTAGAAGGTGATATTAATATTAACAACTCTAGTGAAACTGTAATCAGTGGCCCAGTTACTAAGTTATGCCATCAGCCACAACACTTTGCCCTAGAGAGAGTAAAATCTACAACTAGACGTCAATCCCAGGTGTGTGGGGAAAATGCACAAGATTTGAAATTCCTATCTTGGAATATTGCAGGAATAAGGTCAAAGCTAAATGACCCAGAATGGTGTAACCTAGTGGATGGTTTCCATCTTTGTCTGTTCCAAGAAACCTAGGCAGTTGAGCAGGTACATAGATTGAGGTTTACTAATTTCAGCATAGAGGCTAGGCATTCTCCAGCTGGTCGCCCAGCCGGAGGATTATTGATCTGGGTTAAGACCTCCTTGGTTTGTAAAATCAAGCCTCTGAAACTAGGCTCAGAGGAGATACTCAGTTTAGAACTGACATCACCGAAAGAAAACATCCATCTTAGGTTGTTTAATATATATAATGGTTTTAGCAGCCCTCACAAGCCACAGACATGATAACCTCACTAACTAATTACCTCGATACATCTAGGGAAAAGTACCAACTCATAGTCGCTGGTGATTTTAATATAACATTTGAGCCAGTTGACTATGTACAAGAGATACTGCAGGAGGAAGATCAAGCTAGAGGGGTGGATAAGCTTCAGACCCCAGCGATTAAGAAATGTACTGAGGTGGGGCAACAGGTATTATCTCTTACCCTCGCCTATGGTGTACGAGCTTGTAATGGTCCGACACGCTCGGACGCAGAAGCATGTTATACGTTTAAGAGGGGGAAAGTCAAGAGCAGGATCGATTACATCTTGGTTGACCTTGACCTAAGGCCAAATGTTAATGACATGATCGTACTAAATTGGGAGGACAGTGATCACAATGCTTTGGCATTGACGCTGTCTGGCCTAGCAATCTTACATGGACGATCTCGGCAGAGGGTGGTCCCTGTTGTCACCACCAATAACAACAAAAGAGTAAAATGGCCACAGATACTGGCTGATAGCAAACTCCTCCCAAAAATTTATGCTGAGGTCACACAGTTCCTTCCTGTTGTGAGTAACTCTGATGCTAGTGAGGATGACATCATGGCTACCTTTCAACAATTAACTTTTACCCTAAGACCCTTTTTTAATAAACAGTGTAATTTAAATTTAATTCAACGGAGCACTGCCCCGTGGTATAATGAGGCTTGCAGGAAATCCAGAGATGAATTAATCGTGGCGGTTAAGACAGAATTTCGGTCAGACATCAAAAACAGTAGGAAACTGTACAAAAAGGCACAGGCTAAGGCAAAAAGGGACTGGGAGTCAGAAAAGTGGCGCACAGTTGTAGAAGCGTCAAGGCTGAAGGACAGCCAACTATTCTGGCACCTCATGTCGAAAGGGACACCCAAACAGAAAACCGAAACTGACTTTTATATTCAGCCCCATGTTTGGGAGGAGTACTTCACACATCTCTAAGCAGGCAACCACAGTGACTCTTATTTAGACCCACAGATGAGCAGTACAGATCAAGCACAAGCTGAAGAAATCAGCTTCACAATAGAGGAAACTGTTAATGCTATTAGCTCTCTGCAGAATGGGAAAGCCCCAGGTCTGGACAAGCTTCCGGGAGATCTGTTTAAAGCGGAGCCCACAATATGGGGACCGCTGTTACAAACAGTTTTTAATGCCATCCTGCGAGGTGGAGATATTCTTGCGACCTGGAGAGGTGCGGAAATAATCCCTATATTTAAAAAGGGAGATAAGGGGTCATCTGCGAATTACAGGCCTATTAGCCTCATAGATGTCCCCCAAAGATTTTTTAGTAAAATCATTTTAACCCGGATCCAAGATTGCATCGAGAAGAATAATATATTATCAAACTTGCAGGCAGGATTCAGGGCTTTTACCAGCACTTTAGACCAGGTTTTTAGATTTCTCCTGCTTATATGGAAAGAAGTGACTATTAGGAGGGGTCATCTGTATGTTGTGTTCGTTGATCTCAAAACAGCTTTTGATTCCATAGACCGTACCCAACTTTGGACTGCCCTTCGAGACTTAGGACTCCCTACCTATCTACTTAAAATCTTGATTCGCCTGCACCAAGATAATTACGCTAAAGTCAGGTGGAACCTTGATGGTAGCTTATCCGATGACATTCTGGTTCATAAGGGAGTACGACAGGGCTGTGTCCTTGCCCCAACCCTTTTTACTATGTACATAAACGGACTTATAGGAGAACTGTACGATTGTGGAGGTGACCCCCGAAATTAGCGGGTAGCCCTGTGCCCTCCTTGCTATTTGCAGACGACACGCTGCTTATATCAAAGACACCAATGGGGATCCAGAATGTCCTTAATAAATTTGCAAAAGCTTGTAAGGACAGGGGCTTAGAAATCAACTGCTCCAAAACGAAATACATGATATTTAACCCCTATAAATCCTCTAAGGGTAAATTGAGGTTGGGCACTCAAGTTTTGGAGCAGGTTAAGGTATTTGACTATTTGGGAGTCCGAATCAGCGACAGCCTAGCCTGGACACCCCAAATACAAAAGAGTGTCTTAACTCCCCAGCATGTCGATTGTGCAATAGCGGGGAGGGTCAGGGGGTCTGCTTTTCGACCATCCTCCCCAATCCTGGAACTACACAGGGCAAAAGGGTTGGGAGCGGCCCTATATGGGGCTGAGCTATGGAGGTTGGAGAGCCTAAAGCACTTAGAACTTGCTGAAAATAAATTCCTAAGGGCGATCCTTAATTTACCAGTGAACACCCCCCTTTTGCCGCTAAGACTTACCCTTGGTCTTAAACCCATTAATTATTTTGCTATCCTCAAGGCACTCTTATTTTGGATAAGACTATGGACCAGTAGTACACAGGTCCCGGTAAAGGAGGCCTTGGAAGAGTTACTAACTCTACAAAAACAATCAGGACGCCTTGCCTGGTTCAATAAGGTCAAGGATTGGCTCACTAAATTGGGGTTGGAGTTTATGTGGGAGAACCCAGGGTCCATCATGAAAAAAATGGTTCCCCTGCTTAAAAAAAGGTGCTGGGAGTATGTTGATTCACAATGCACCGATGTTAATGCACAAGGCACTTTAACCTCCAGTTTTATGAATGTTAAGGGATGGTTTGGTTTTGAAATGTTTATGGATGATATTGAACCTCCGCAGGCACGAGCACTTTACATCCAATTTAAGTATGGGGTTCTCCCTTTAAATTCTGGAAAAAGTACCTGGGACAATGCCTCTGTAACATCCCTGTGCCCGTCTTGTCACTCTTCTCCTGAAACTCTTGAACACTTTATTTTTTTTTGTTCCGCCTATGCAAATCTCAGGAAAACCTGGGTAATTCCTGCTTGCCGCCTGCTTTCTTTTTCACGTTCCGCTGATGCTTTACGCATCCTTAGGTCCAATACCACAAGGTGGCTCGTATTTACAATTTAGAGATACTTGCTTTATGCTTGGTGGTCGAGGTCAAAAATGATTAAAAAAATTCTCTGAGAAAGATAAATGATCATGCAAGCAACCCGGCTTTAGGGTCCCCAATGGATTACTGTGGTTTTGAATTATGGACCTTTAAAACATAGACTCGATGTAATGTGGAATTCTCCTCTTTTAATATATATAATATTTGGAGAGAAAAAAAAGTACATTTTTAAACAGTTGGAAGGATGTGATATCCTACTTTTTCTTAAAACTGTTTTTAAACTGTATTGAATTGTTTTGATATATGCTGATGTAAATAAGTATATGTCTATACTCCATACTTTTCCATCATTTTGACTCCTGTAGCATCTGCACATGGGAATGGACAGATGGGCTGGGGTGGGGGACAGGGAGTACAGATAAGACGGTCCAAGTAAAACATTTTTAAAGAGGTGGAAGACTGAGGAGAAGATTGTCCTTTGTATTGTTTGATACAGATAAGGCCCACTTCCGTACGGCACATTTAGGTATGGTCTGCAAAAGTACAATACAGAGCTGATGAGAGGAACAGGAGTGAGTTGTCTCTTGCTTCTGCAGCAAAGAAAAAGAACATACAGTCAGAGATTTTTTTAGTTTAATGTGTGCAACCATGATACATGATTATACATTTATGAGTCATGCATCGATGTATTACATATGAAATAAAATCAATCCATGACCTTACCAAAGGCTATGGTAGTACTGAATAGAGTTACACCAGAGCAAGCAAGGGAACGTCCCCAAATAAAATTCTAGTTTCATGCTAAATTTGGTGTAATTCCGATTAAGGTGTTTTTCTGCAGCCCAGCGCAAATATTCCTGTGGGAGTTAAAATGAGAATTGCTGCTTTTTTTTAGCACCCATTGTTTGTTCATTCACTTGACACATTTTCCTGAAACTAAACATGGTGTGGGCCAAGTGTTGTGCAGATATTTTTAACTGCGTCTCCCTTGACAAATCTGCATACATTTTGCTGATCTAGTTTTCGTGCAAATTTGTCATACAGTGTTAAAGTTATAGGCAAATCAAATATACCCATTTCAACTGTCAGGGTAGGTCTACACTTGAACCTCTGTATGCCCAGATGGGCACAGCGATGGGCTGGCCTTTTGCGAAGTCTAGCACTGCCAGATGGACTGCCTTGAAAGGGCTACTTTTTTTGGCTCTTTGGGCTGTGACAGTACCAAAAAAAAAAACAGCCACACACTTGTCCTTTCAAGTTGACCCATCTGGCAAGGCCAGAGTAGCCGAAAAGCCAGTTTAACACTCGACTGGAAGACTTTTTAAATGATAATTTCTCAACAGATGGATTGACACCAAACCAAGCAAAGGCAACAAAATGTGAGATAACACTATTGGGGCCCCTCCCTTTGTTTCAGCCTTTACTTGATATATCTTCACAAACTTGGACCCAAAGTGGATGAAGTTTTTTACTGTTTTTTTGCAGATAGGATTTATTAAGAAAATAAGAAAAGCTCTCACCTAAACATAGATTTATGTATATGAGATACACCTTTGCTATGGAAACTCTGACTCAACCATAACTACAGAGATGCTATCACCATCTCTGGAATATATATATAGTACATGGGTAAGCCTTTTTGTTGACTTTTTGCTGGTGGTTTCAAATCATGCATTTCAAAGAGAAGAGCTCTTCATTATGAACTATTTTCTGTAATTCACAGTGGTGACTTTATCTTCACGAAATTCAGCTTCCCTACACAAATAAAAAGTTGGATTGATAACACAGCATTCTTCTTTCTTTTGATGCTGGTAAAAAACGCTTTCACAATGACAGTGCTTCTCTCAGAGCTTTAATCAGCACACCAAGCAAGCTCACTCTTGCCTCTTGTAGGCTGATCCTTGATTCAAGCATCTACTAATTAATCTTCTCCAGTGTGTGGAAATAAACATTGTAAATGCAGAGCCTTGTCACCAAGACGTTAAACACACTGGCCCACAATGCACTTTATTTTCACATTTTCACCTACTCTACAGTGTTGATGTTCTACAAATTTAAAGCACATTTTAGAATACATGTTGTTAATTTCCCTACAATGCTGTTTTACATTTAAAATGTGGCTTATACTAAAGCATGTGGAAACACATTTTAAATATTAGCACATTATCTATTCCCAACAAAACAGTGACAGAAGATGACAGTCAATTAATAAATCATATATATGTAAAATTAACACAGTTGAAGTACAGTTACGGTTACAAATTAAGACCAGAAAACTAATGAAATGTGCAAGTTATTGTTAGAACCACAATCCATAACTCGCACAACAGCCATGCAAAGCATAATTGCACACCTGTGGGGGCTGGCTGTAGTGCAGACCATGCCCAAAGGCTGTAGGGGGTGGTAAAGTTAGGCCTGGTAATAAAATGTTATTTTGAGTGGGAAAAAAACCCAGAAATTCAATGGAAAAAAACAAAGGTTAAAGTGATGTTATAGTTAGGTATGGAAGCAATATCTTACTTTTCCTTAAAAAACCTTCAAAGTTCTCTAAATAAAAAAAAGGTTACATTGACGGTATAGTTAGGTAAAAAAAGTTCAGTTAAAAGGTAACATAAAAAACACTGACATTTACCAATTTAAATTAATTCAAGAAACTATAAGTTGGACCCTTGCCATGTACTTCTTATGACTTCACATATTACATCACTCATGACATATTCTATAACATCATTGATAAGATCACTGAAAACACGTGAAATAACATCATGGATGACATCACTGTCCATGGCCGGGGCACACGTTATAGTTTCTTGAGTTAACTAGAACTGGTGAATATCTGTGTTTTTTTGCAATTGAAATGTTACGTTTTCATTGAAATTTTCACCTAACTAGAGCATCACTTTAACTGTATTTTCACTGAATATATATATATATATATATATATATATATATATATATATATATATATATATATTATTTATTTTTCCCACTGGAAAAAAGCGAAGGCTAAATGCAAGTTATAGTTAAGTGAAATGTAATTTCAGATGTCGCCTTGATGGTATCAATGATGTCATAGAACATGTCATGAGTGATGTAATTAACTTCTCAACTCATTTATCTCAACTAGTTACTTGAGATAAATATAACTGGCGCATTTCAGTGGGTTTGTTAATTTAAAACTATGTTTTAACAGACATTTTCACCTAATTCTAACATCCCTTTAACTTTTGATTTTTTCAGTGTGTTTCTAAGGTGTTTTCAAATATAAAGTAACATATAATTACAATTCCTAACTATAGTGCCACTTTAACCTGTGTATTTTTTAATGAATTTCTATGTTTTTTATTGTAAAGTAAAATGTTGATAGCCTTGCGTGATGTGGTGTGGGGTGCAAGACCTGGCCTGTGTCCAGGCCCTGAGCTTGACACCCCGCTGGCACACGGCCTTTGGCCATGTGCAGCTTGGCCTGTGGTCAGGCCCTGATCGCAAACCCCTGTGAGCGCCCTGCGTCCCCCACAGCACACGGCATTTGGTCATGCACAGTTTTTGGTTGGGCGCAGGGCCTAGTCTGTGGACAGGCCCTCCGTCCAACGCCTCACTGGCACCCAACATCCCACTGTTCAGGGCCTCTGGCCGTGCGAGGTGAGGGGTTGAGCACATGGCCTGGTGCAGCATAGGCCCTGCTCCCAACCCCACAGGCTGACTATATGATGGGTGACTTAGTGACTTTGTCAAAAGGTCACAATGCAAAAATATAAAAAGTAGACCTACTGGTTTTATCAAGGGTTCAGCATAATAGCCTATATAAAGCTTACCTATCATCTTTGTCAAAAATTCACCAATAACTGTAATCAAATGTATATTTCATTAATTCACACAATGCAATGTTTAATAAAAGTGATTGTCATAAAAATTATTAATAAAGTTTTATTAGAAAAATCAACATGTTTTTGAGTCTTTCTTGCAACATTTTTCAGCCCACAAAATGCAGTCATAAAAACAACATGACGTGAGGGTGTAGAAACACTACACCAATTTAGCTGGGTGGTTAGATGTGAATGGCATCACCCCTCGATAATAATAACAACCTGGGACAGCAGTATACCCAGACAGCTCGTTTTGAGCACAACCACACAAAGCATGTTGGATGAAAGCACACTATAGTACCTGTTCCGAATTAAATATATGGGTGATATAGGCGCAGCGCGAGTTGGACACATGTGATTATACACATCAATGTTTCTTTTACAGGCAGACATGAAACCAATCGGTACCGGATGAGAGATAAGTATTCTACTTACCGGACCTTCTGAGTACAGCTTTCTGCACTCCATATTGAAATATAGGATAGTACCTACGTAAAGAACCAGAGAGGGAAATCCATTTGCCCTGAAGAAAGTCCAGGACCTCTTTGGGCCTTTAAAAGGGCTGAAACATGTTGGCATTAGGGTCATAGGACCATTACCTCCTTACGACCCCCCTTTTTTCATTTTTAATATCCCCTACGACTCCGCGAATAAAGGGATACCTGGAGTCGGAGGAGGATTTTTAATCTTTAAACCCCCTGGCCTATTTCTCTTAAGTGCTCCCTGAAATGCGGTCGAGCCCACCCTGACCATGATGAAGCATGACACTACTAGAGTGTGTGAGGGTTATTTAACAAAAAGGAATTGCTTCCTTCCCCTCGCCTGGGTGGTTGGTGCCCCGAGAGTTGAGAATACTACCTGACCGTCTCCATATCAGGTGGGACACCATTGTGGATCAGACATAGTGACTTTGTCAAAAGGTCACAATGCAAAAATATAAAAAGTAGACCTACTGGTTTTATCAAGGGGTCAGCATAATACCCTATATAAAGCTTACCTATCATCTTTGTCAAAAATTCACCAATAACTGTAATCAAATGTATATTTCATTAATTCACACAATGCAATGTTTATTAAAAGTGATTGTCATAAAAATTACTAATAAAGTTTTATTAGATAAATCAACATGTTTTTGAGTCTTTCTTTCAACATTTTTCAGCCCACAAAATGCAGTCATAAAAACAACCACAATAGAACTCTGCTCTCCACCTGAAGAGCATAGAGCTCCAGCTAGGAGTGCCTTAAAATATGGTAAGCTCTCCTGGGATCATTAATTTAATGACCCAGGAGACTTACTGTATTGCTTCGCCCTCCCAAATATTAGACAATGCCACACTCCCACACAGAGGCACACACAAAGCGAAGCAATAAAAACACCTGGAAAGGGATTTCACTCTCATAAAATAAGGCACATCAACAGACAGTTTTCAGAATAAAGTGTGATGTTTTATTTGTGCAACACTCTCTAACAGAAAGGCTTTCCCAAATGTCAAATGAAAACAATATGCAAATGTATATAGAAATATATATATGTGTGCAAGCAATAATAACACACTTATAAGTAAGCAAATGCAATTGCTAAATACATGGAATAAAATGCATGGAATAAAATACAAGCAGATAATAATACTGGACGTCCACTGCAAGAAATAAGCACTGTTAAATGCAAATATTGAGAAGGATATATACACTAACTACATCAGATTATTATAACCACTGGTGACTTGAATCTGCACACAAACACACTCACACATCAAATGTCAATAATCAAAAATAACACATCAGATGATTATAACCACTGGAGACCTGAATGTGCACACAGACACACTCACACATCAGAATGCCAATAATCAAAAGAAATACATCACTGATCGCTCTCTCTCTACATTCTTACCAACTCGGCTGGAGGAGCACTTGACAGCCAGGCAGAAGCCTCGATCGGGACCCTAAACAAAAGTTCCCTGTGGCAACACGTCTGCTCCACAGCGAGCTCCCGTCTGAGCGCCAAGATTTCCCACCTTTAATACCTTTTACTCAACCTGAGGAGAAGGTTCTAGATACCTCGCCCCCTTTCTTCTGTTACGAAAACCGAGCTGACCGAACTGGTCTGTGTCAGCGTCAAGACAGAAGCTGACCAGGCCACTGTATTTTGACTCCGAGACAGAGCTGTACATTCTGCACATTTCTCTGGGAACAACAATCTCTGCTCTGAAAGGTACCAAACACACATCCCAGACATTACCTTAGTGAAGCTTATGAAAGTCTCCAAAAGTACAGAAAACAACCTTGAATGTGAATAGCCAAAACCACTTGAGTGATCTGGCCTTTGTGCGCCAAGCTCAAGCTAGACAGAGTCAGAATTCAAGATGGCATGAGGGCATGTCAAAGCCAATAGTAAGAACGTCATAATACTTCCCTATGTACAACACAATGCACATTTGTGCACCACTGCCTATAGCACTACACACTTCATCTCCCAATGTACAACACAATGTACATTTGAGCACCACTGCATATACCACTACACTCTGAGACACACCTTTCTCCCTCTCATGCTTTCAAATGCATATCCCACACGTTCTGTTCCTGGCAAGTCTGTAAAAAGCAAACACTCCCCCTCTGCAGCTACAAGGAGACACAAAAGAAATCTTCAAAGAGAAAAGGCACATGCAGGAAACATGATGTTGTACATTCAAGAAAACACCTAAAGTCAATTTAAATAATGGTAGTCAAAGGTCATCACGTGGTCCCAATACATGGGAGTGCATCTGTCACTACACTTACTGTTAATTCTCATGCTGCTGGGAGTCTGCTGTACTTCCTACAGCCCCCACACAACAATGCTTGGAGGTGCCACTAGCTCTTTCTGTAGGCACCACTACAATAACAAACATTTTAATAACAAGCCCTTGCAGGGCATCATGGGGCGCTCCATACCAGAGCAGCGAATAATAAGTGAGCTGCTCCTAACACTCATTAATTATTCTTTATTTTATTTGTTTTTGTATTTTTTAGTGTCCCGGTGCCCACTAGGGACACCCACATCTTTCATTTTTGTTGGGGGCTGTGGGTGGAGCCCCAAGGCCCTGTGGCCCCACTAGTTGCCTGCAAGCGACCCCATGAGCTGCGCAGGAGCCAAAACCACATTGTCATGCTTTCTTTAAAACTCCTGGAGTGCCCCGGTGCCCACACAGGGCACCCGACATCATTTTTCTATGCTGGCGGCCACGGGGGCAGTGCAAGGCACTCGTGGCCCCTGCCGGCTCCCCTGGCGGGAGTCGGCCTCATTAATTATTAGTGAGTGCCCACCAGGGGCACCCACAATCAATCCCCCATTGGGGGCTGGCAGGGGATCCCCAAGGCCCCCGCGGCCTCTGCCACCTCACCAGCCAACACAGTACAGGGTGCTGGCAGGAGCGGGCTCCATTACTTTGCTCCTGGCTACGTGGGAGCAGCATTTTTTAACTGGTCCCGCTCACCACATTCTCAACAGATCGTTCCCCCCTGCAGTTTCACATTCTGTGCTATCCATTGGTTTAAAAAAAACACCTGACCAATCTATCAAGTGATCCCCTTTGTAGTTGTACTAGGAGGGCTACTTCAAGATATTGGGCATCAGTGGTCAAGGATAATACCCGTCTTGCCACGCTTTGTTCTGTCTTAAGTTTTTCAGTGAATTAACCATGGTTTTTCCTCAAGTCAAACTATTACCTCACACAATAAATAGACAGCTGTTAACAAAAGCTGCTGATCAGCAGTGAGGTTAAAATAAAAGGACTTGGAAACCCAAACTACAGGCTTACCATCATAACCTGTTTTGCATGAGCTACAGCCATTGACAAATAGTGTGAACCTTTTAGGCAAATTTCCAAATAAGAGGGCTGCTTTTAGCCTGGATGGGAAATCCTTAAAGTTGCCTTTCTTAATGCATTATACTTGGTTTTTTTTCCGTTAAGAGAAACCTTACACCTGCTTGACTATATTCTTTTTTCAATAATGTTAAAAAAGTAATATTGTAATTGCATCTATATAGCGATTACTACCCCTGATGTGGCGTCAAAGAGCTTTTATGCAAGTAGCATGCTACTCCAGAACCCAAAAAGGATTAGTGGTGAATTTGTATAGGGTAATATGAATTAATTTGAGCAGTGGACATGTAAGTCTGTTACTTGGATTGAAAAGGATAATGGAGGGATAGAAGAGGGAAGAGTCTAGAAAGTGTTTATTTGGAGATCATAGCAGTAGGAGAAGGTTTGGGATGAGTAAAGGAGAGATGGAGGGGGGAAGAGTCTCTAGAAGTGGATTAGGGAAAAAGATGATGAGGTATCGGATGAGTCTAGGAGGAATACATGAGGGAAAGGTTTAGAAAGGCTTGTTTGGGAGAACTGAATAGTAAAAAGAGGTTTTAGATGATGCAAGGAGGGATAGAGGAGGTAAGAGTCTAGAAAGGGTTATTTTGGGGATCATAGTAGTAGAATGAGGTTTGGGGTGAGTCAGAGAGTGAAGTTAGAGGATGTATTGAGAGAGGTATAGGGTGAGATATAGAGTAGTGCATTGGAGAGGCAGATTTTTTTTAACTGTAGGAGTAAGGTATAAAATATATAGATACATAAGTACATGGAAGATATATATGTATATGTATAATTACACAAATCGCAAAAAAACCCTAATATTACAATGAAAATGTATGTGTAAAATTTATTTCGACTTCTTAATGACTTAGGACCTTATTTAGAGTTTGGCGGACCTGGTACTTTGGCACGATGTGGGATTGCAGTATTGTCTGCATTATTTACAGTGCCATTGACCACAATTTACTTTTAATGAGGCAGACCGACATCCGTCACGTTTTTGAATTCATACCCTGTCCATCAAACCTTAAAAAAGGCCCTTTAATACAATACATTTTCATAGGAGCATGATGTGCTTTACAAGTTTTACAAAGTGAAGCTTTCTTGGAAATGTCTGCCCAAAATGAGAAATCAAGAGACACACAATTGATGGACGGAATACAGAACAAATCAAAACATTCACCCCCAGTCAAGAGATCTGGGTTAAATCCATCATTCTTTTGCTCACCATGCCACCCCAGTTTAGACCTGGCCTTATGCAAATCAGTCTTGACCCTGTGCCTCATGGGAACAGTCCAGCCCGAACTGCCAAGCCAGGTCCTCCCTGGACCGGAAACAAGCATCCTAGGACCGGTTTCACCCCTCTTCAGCCAGGATAGCTTGATTCCAGTGGCACAGTGAGCCCAGGACCCACGTCTGGGCATACCTGGCGCACTTAGGGCGAGAAAGCAAAAGACACACAATTGATGGACGGAATGCAGAACAAATCAAAACATTCACCCCCAGTCAAGAGATCTGGGTTAAATCCATCATTCTTTTGCTCACCATGCCACCCCAGTTTAGACCTGGCCATATGCAAATCAGTCTTGACCCTGTGCCTCATGGGAACAGTCCAGCCCGAACTGCCAAGTTTCGGGGTTCAACCTCGAAACCGGTCCTAGGATGCTTGTTTCCAGTCCAGGGAGGACCTGGCTTGGCAGTTCGGGCTGGACTGTTCCCATGAGGCACAGGGTCAAGACTGATTTGCATATGGCTGGGTTCAAACTGGAATGGCATGGTGAGCAAAAACGATGGATTTAGGCCCAGATCTCTGAACTGGGGTGAATGTATGACATTGTTCTGCATTCTGTCCATCAACTGTTGTTTTTGCATTTGTCACCCCGAGTGGGGTGGGTATGCCCAGACGTGGGTCCCGTGCTCTCCATGCCACTGGAATCAAGCTATCCTGGCTGAAGAGGGGTGAAACCCCGAAACCGGTCCTAGGATGCTTGTTTCCAGTCCAGGGAGGACCTGGCTTGGCAGTTCGGGTTGGACTGTTCCCATGAGGCACAGGGTCAAGACTGATTTGCATATGGCTGGGTTCAAACTGGAATGGCATGGTGAGCAAAAAAACGATGGATTTAGGCCCAGATCTCTGTACTGGGGTGAATGTATGACATTGTTCTGCATTCTGTCCATCAACTGTTGTTTTTGCAAAATGAGAAATGGCAACATTTTTAGCAAGTAGACCCTGTAGGTTCCAGTCAGTGCACAAGGTGTTCATCTGATTTTGGAAGGTGGAAACGCTGGAACAGCAACGATCCCTTTATCCCTTCCTGTGATAAAAAGTAGTCCGAGTGTGCCTACGTACACTGCTTCGTGTGCTGAAATAACATATTTGAATTGTTTTTAATTTTACACTGAGCATGCGTAACGTCCAAGGTTATTAATATTTTTTTATGTATTTGCATGTAACATTTAGAAAATGTTGCAGGGGAAAGTTTATGTTTTTACCTCTTCATTTGAAAGGTATTATTTTGTTGCCTTTCAGGTTCAGAACATTAGGGGCTAGAATGGCATCTGATACTTTTTTCATAGTTAAACAAGGAAAGTAAAGAACTTTCTGTGAAAGTAATTGTAACTGTGAGGCAGACATTGTATCAGTAAAGTGGAGCAGTTGTGGGGAGAGTTGTGTGAAATCTGGAGTTGAATAACTTTGGTACCGTAACCCCATCCCAAAGAAACTAATAGAGGCAGTGATATATAATATATCAATACAATTTAATGTTAAAATATATATAAATTAAAAAATATAATTTTATGAAAACATATATTTAATAACATTTTTAATTTAAAAAATAAATATAACTTTAATTAATAAAACGAATAATTACATTTATTTAAATTAATTCTATACATACATAAAAAGTCAATATAAATATTTTACTTTAGGTGGGTGTTTTTAATAAATCTTAAAAAACTAAATTATTTTAATTAAATATATTCAAATTAATTAAATAATTCGTTCAAAATTAAGTTAACAGTGCCTTACCATTTTTATTTTGCTCTACGTTTAAAATAAATATTTAAAATTAAGTTACATTAATATTTAACATACATTTTTTAAAGAAAGTTTAATACATTTTCTCAATTTTCCCCATACTTTACAATAGAGAGATCTCAGCCCCAGTAGAGGAGAACTCTGCCTACTTGTGAAAAGTTACTAACAGTAACTTTACACTATCAGCTTAATTTAGAAATAAATATTTAATTAATTGAAATATGTTAAATTAAATTACATTTAATTTGCAAAAGCTGTATATGGCTGTTATTACTTTACACTTGTAAAGTAATCTCAATCCCCAGCTTTCTCCAAGGGGTGGAGACATGTAAGTCCACACTTTGCTGTAACTTTACAATCAGAAATGGTGACTAGCCAAAAGTAGCTGAGGTACTTCTACCCTTCCGCACCCCCTTATCCAAAAAGCCCACAAACTTCTCAATCTGCCGCTGATGTCCTGGGGTCTTTCCATCCTCGTAGTTGATATCGGCAGTGGAGAGGCTCCATACATGAACTCCTGCATGAACTCCTGCAGGCCCCCCCCTCCCTGCACCTTGAGATCCTAGCGGGTGAGTAGTTGCGCTTAAAAAATACTGATTGATTGATTGAAAACTGTCTCTATGGAGGGGTTGGCAGCACACCGGTAAACAACGTTTACCACGCAACAGACACAACGCGTACTTTACAACGCGGTTGTTACAACGACTGCGTTGTTACCATGCGTGTCATTACATCGCAAGTCATTTCAACGACTTGCTCTAGGGGGCGTGCGACACCAGGGAATGTGTTGGATTTTAAATCCAACACCTTCCCTGCTGTTGCGCAAACTGGAGTAGGAATAGTAATTAATACTATTCCTAAGTCCAGCGCGCCCCCTAGAGCAAGTTGTTGAAACGACTTGCGAGGTAATGACACGCGTGGTAACAACGCGGTCGTTGTAACGACCGCGTTGTTAACTACCGCGTTGTAAAAGCACGCGTTGTAACGTGCTATATTCCAGCACACCATTGTGTGGCACAAGGTGGCACGGTGTGCGTTGGCAGCCGTGTCACTAAAATAGATAACTCTATAGGATGGCCCTATGCCACATGAAGATTCTGGATTACAATGAATCTATGGGATAGTTCTTCCTGTTCTGCTAGTTGATCTCGTCTTATAATGTAAACACATGCTATTAATGACACTGCTGCTGCTGGGTGATGTGCTAACAGATTTGTTCTGTCTCTTCCCTCTTTTAGGTTTAATAACTGTGTCTATACCTACAGGATCCTCCCCAACGACGACAAGCTAACTGTGCAGGTCAGTGAGAGCGCATTGCAGACTTTGTACATATTCTCTAATTGGAAAAAGTGTAACTTTGCAACTTTTCATTAACGGGTCAGAATTGAGAACAAAGTGATTTGTAATGATTTGGAAATAACTTTTCACTGGGCCTTTGCAGATTTTCACGCCGCTTTTATTTTGCTCCGAGGTGCAAGCTAGCACCAGGGATGTAGAACCGAAATATTTCTGCTTTTCAGATAAATATTATTTAGTATATTCAGAAGCATCACATGGCGTTAATTATGATACTGCATAGTATTCGATTTGATAATTATGTCATATTTTCCGGTGCAAGTCATTTATTTCCTGGCGCCAGAGCAGATCAAGCAAAAATGAAACAAAAATGACAGCACAGACAGAGCAAAAGCTCCCAGCTTCAGGGGGATTGATTTATTGTTTTTGAAAAACAAGCCCCCTTCCCACACCCACACACACACTTTGGCAGAAGCAAAAAATGTACAGATTATTTCGCCTTCCACTGTGGCATAGTAGATCCATTATCAGGGTTTCTTTCACTCAAACCTGCACCAGCTAGAGTAGGTTTCAGAGAAGAAACCCCTGCCCAGCTATTGGGAAAAACTAGCTATCACCAGTGGCTGGCAGGTGGACAGGCTGAGGAAGCCTGAGTCTTGCCCATCAAAACTCAAATGGAGCCCCAAGTGGTCAACCTAAGGTTGATCTGAGGAATAGTTAGTTAAAACACTCATCCGTACAATGTCAAAATAACCATTTGTGGCCACATGCTGCATTTTATCAAGTAACACTGAAACAAAAACATGTTATCTTAATATGACACAGAATGTCCCACAACATAGCAGCTGATAAAGGCATGGAATGTAGGGAGATACCATCCGCATCTGTACTTTGAAAAAATATCTGGAGTTTCCATACTCCGTCTACGACTGATAACTTGAATAGAATGCCCCATAGAAAATCCCGTTCAAGACTGTGGGGGCGCGGCAAACGTGTGGTAGGAGGCTTTGCTCTGTGAAAATTCTGGGGAAATTCAGATCCAACAATCACCCTCCGATGAATCTTTAGTTCCGACTGAGGCTGACATCAAAATTAAAAAAATTACAGTAACGTCAAGCACATTTGGCCACATAAGGAAGACGGAGAGTGATTACATTTCAAACCGTAAAGGTTTATTAATAGATTTGCAAAGTTACACCTCAAGTCATCAGAATTATTTGTGATTCAATAGCCAATACATGAAGGCATTAGTCAATAAATTCAAGGCAATCCAAAATCATAAGTGAAACAGTTATTACGTTGTCTCTAATAGAATAGAGCAAATCAGTTCTCCCATGAAGTGAGCACTCTACACTGCTAAATTAGGGAAAAGTCGAGGAAATCTGTGGAGAAGTCAAGATAAAAGAATTCTGCCAGAAAGCCTCTGATAGGCAATAACAAGCATCCGCTCAAAAGAAATGTAAAAGGGAGTTCTGCCTAAAAG
This sequence comes from Calotriton arnoldi, assembly GCA_963921515.1. NCBI lineage: Eukaryota > Metazoa > Chordata > Amphibia > Caudata > Salamandridae > Calotriton > Calotriton arnoldi. The sequence continues at coordinate 295,161 of CAWUFW010011637.1, forward strand.
TCAGGAAAGAAGCTTCTGCTAACAAGGGGGGAAAGCATCTGATCTCTGTCTACACCACATTAGCTTAAATGACACATTCTCCAACATTTTGCTACACCTACAAATGATTCTCAGGAGAAGAATCAATCATTTTAAGGATAAGCAGGTAATAAAACTTCATTATTTTTCTCAAGCTAATACACAATGAACTCATACTAAGGCCCTCATTTTTATGTCGGTCGTAGGTTTTCCGACCGACATCTTCGGTTTCACTTTCGACCGCCGTATTACAATGACGATGGTTGGAAGTGAAACCGGACGGTCATTCGGCTGGCTTCCGACGGGCTCAAGGAGCCTGTCGGCCAGTCAGGACCAGCACGTAATTCCTTAAGGACGGCGTTTCTGCCGTTGGGATTACGCTGTCGGTTTCCCACAGGCTTTTCATGTCGGGCTTTCTGACATGAAAAGCCTGTCAGAAAGCAACTTTGGGGGCCCCTGGCAGGGCCCCCTTGCAACAATGGCCTCCGGTTGGGGGCCTGGGGGGCACATATGGTGCCCCCCTGTCAATCCCTGCAACGAGTGGCATGCACCGTGTGGTGCATGCCACATGGTGCAGGGATTAACAAAAACTCCCATTTCTCTATGGGAGCTTGTGCTGCGGCCGGTTTCCGACTGCAGCACAAGCTCCCATAGAGAAATGGGAGTGTGCGACCGCACCATGTACGGTCGCATCCTAATACTGCGGTCAGGACCGCCAACCGGAGGTCGGTCGGTCCCAATTCCGCAACGGTGTCTGCCCAATATCGTAATGAGGCCCTAAATGTCATTCAGACTAATAGTTATCTGCAGCATAATGAGATGCATTTGGTTCAAATCGTTTTCTGCAGGTGCTCTTTGGGACATTTCACAAACCTTGCATAAAGAAAACTATTTCACATTAGAACAGAAAACAAACCCTTGAAGTTTAAATTAAGTGAAATTATAACAAAGTTTGCAATGCAATTAAGTTGTTTTTCAAGGTTTTGAGCTTGGGTGTTAGAAATCTTAGATTTTCTTCTACAACTACACATAACTTTTATATATATTAAAGCATTATACATATAATACAAATGTGTTATACTTTGTGTTTTAAAATAATAATCATAAATAAATTAGAAGGCACATACAGTTAATTGAAGGGGAGGTGCAGGATTAATTAGTATGATCTCAATCGCAGATATTTTCCGCAGATCTGGACTGCCACCGATTAAAGGAATTTCACAGTGTCGGAGAGGACAGCACACAGAGCTATGTAGGCACATAGAGTGACTAGGAGGTAAGATCACATGTCAATCATACACACGGTGTAATAGAGTTTAAATACTATGCAGAATTTTCAGTCGCAGAAAGAGTGGATTAAATGATAATGAGCACCCTGCAAAGAGAGTATGCACGTAACACTGTTCATTAAGATAGATGGTCCGAAAAGGGTGTTTCTTGCACCACTGAGCACACAGATGTTCAGTATTGTAAGGTCTGGTCATCTGGATTAAACCCAACCGGAAGGCAAACAAGCATTGGCATAGCCAAAGAGGTCTCGCCTTTGGGACCTTATAAGTGTTTAGCAATGTAGCACATTATCCCCCACTGGCATGCTCACACACTGCGAGCCTTAAATAATATAGCGCCATATACCTCGGAAGAGCGCCGAGAAGTATGTTTTTTGACTCCCTCTGCTCCAATTATACAACTGCCAACATCGGAGGACTCAGGATGCAAAATAAGTAACTATGAAATGTACGTAGAAAGAAAAGCGCGTGTTCCGCAGAGAAGCGCCTAGAAGCGAGTCGAGAGGCATCCAAGTGTTGAATGCATTCCCTATGGACCTCTGTGGTAGTACTGGGCCCTTCAGAGGAGTACCGTAACTACGATACTATGTGCTATAGCAGGCGCTAGGGAAAGGCAATATTGAAATAAGTCCGGGTAAAAAAATGTGCATTAAGAACCTGCGTTGGTAAAACGAACTGCCGGTGACCCGCTCCCACTCCCAACAAAGTCCTCATAAACAATCCAAGAGCCCCCGCCATCTATCGGGGAGGCTGCGGTTTTATTGTGAACACCGGACAGCCCCTCTGTTTTCTTTGTGAAGCCGCTCATGCGTGCACGGAAATAGGATGGGCTGAAGGCGAGTTTAGAGCTCCCTACTGACAAGTGGTGTGATCTGCAGTTTGTAGGTTTTAATCTCGGCAGAAGGGATTTAAAACATAACAAGCATACGAAGGAGATATTTGACTAGCTACTAACGCCCTGTCTCTAGCAGGGAAGCATCACATTTCACATAATACAGAGGTATACATTTAGGAAGAAAAGAAGTTAACAAGCATAAACACGTCCGATTTAAAGCATTGACAATGAAACCTGATTTCAGTGGCACCACTGCTCTCTGCTAAAAGAAACCCAAACCCAGTGGCTTAACGAATACCAAGGCCATGAGGACATGCCAAGGTGGTGAACGTCGAAAACAAAAAAAACACCTTTCTCCGTGAAAGCAAACCAACATAAAATGTGCTACAATGAGCAAAATACTCTAAAGAATGTGATAAGCAGTAGCTCCTGCAATACGGCACAAATTACTGCTTACAATTTCCCAGGGCACCACACGACTCCGACACGTATTTTTAGAAAGCGGTCAATCAACCCCAAATATATAATCCAGCCTAAATATGGATTAGTCATCCTGTAACAGACTTCACCCCTGCAGTGTTCAGCATGTCATACATACTACTGCTGAAACAAGCATAAGGCTAGCTGACGGACTGCGTTTATTATGTAAACGTTAACACAGCCGCGCCAGTCATTCCAGGGCAACAAGTGCGCAATGAAAATAAAGAATAATTCGTAGCAATGGTTTAGGTACAACCTGGATTTTAGATGCACGTGTTTTCTACCCCCTCCCCCTTTTACTCCAAGCTCCTCAGTTTTTAAAGGTTCTTAGCAAATACGGTGACTTGCATCACAACCGTGACAGACAACCAGTGCTGAAGGAAGTCGCCAGCAGTGTATGATCCATACATGAGGCCGATGTGGTACCTCAAAACACCAGAAGTCAGATTAGTCTAAACACCATTTTACGAACAAGAATCGCTTTCATCAAAGAAAACCGCAAACGTTCCAATGACCAGGAAATTGGGAAAAGGATACCTGGGGCATACCATTAGAAGCATTAAAACATCACTGTGCAAGAGTTTATTTTCTAAGTGAACAAAATGAATCGATCGTTTTACAAAACATGGCAAAAAAAACACGTTACTGATATCCAAAGTGGCCGCTTATTGCTTATTTTCTTTTTCTGCTAATAACAGTGCTTACGGATGGGCCCAAATGTCATCTCACGTACAGAAGCAATACAAAACAAGACACAAACGGAATGCGGAGAACGGGAGGGGGGTGGGAGCATTGTGAACATGGACAGCGAGTGGGGGGCGGGAGCAGAGCAACTAAAAAAACATTAAACAAGCGCGGCCGCGAAAGTGAAAGCGACCGCGCTGTAACATGAGCCACGATAAGGGAGGAAAGCATTAAAACATCACCGTGCAAGAGTTTGTTTTCTAAGTGAACAAAATGAATCGATCGTTTTACAAAACATGGCAAAAAAGACACGTTACTGATATCCAAAGTGGCCGCTTATTGCTTATTTTCTTTTTCTGCTAATAACAGTGCTTACGGATGGGCCCAAATGTCATCTCACGTACAGAAGCAATACAAAACAAGACACAAACGGAATGCGGAGAACGGGAGGGGGGTGGGAGCATTTTGAACATGGACAGCGGGTGGGGGGCAGGAGCAGAGCAACCAAAAAAAAATTAAACAAGCGCGGCCGCGAAAGTGACCGCGCTGTAACATGAGCCACGATAAGGGAGGAATGCAGCTGGCACAATGTGCGCCGCTGCTCGCTCCAGAGACCCAAAGGCCGTGGGAGGGAACCTTTAGAGACAAGGTGGGACATGCACCCGCGTTTGGCCATTTGGGTGCTTTCATTATTGAAAGCCCCACAGGCCAAGGCCAATAGAATGTGTGGGAGTTACCAAACTCACACGGAGAAGTTTAGGGGAAGTTTGGAGTGCTCACAAGAAGCCTCCCATAGTGCAGCGCATGCGCGCTGCGCTAGGCTCGACCTAAAAACGAGAAGTGGCTGTTTTTTTGCCCTATCAGCCATACATCTCCTACTGTGAGTGCAGCTGAACATTGACATCGTCAGTCAGTGTACACATTTGCTTTTTGGATCCTGCCGATTGGCCCAAACTATGGGGGCATAGATAGGTTGTATCCATAAACTTAAAGACAAAGAAGGCGCTTAGAAATGGCTTTCCTTGTAATTAGCATCCAACAGCAAAATACACCTATGCACACAGACACCTGTCATAAATTGTGTCTAATCTCAAATGTTCAAATCAGGTAAAAATAAGCAGGAAAACAAGATATAAATGGATTCTATATTGCAGATCATGTTTGTCGGTCTGTACAGGATGGCCACCACTGGTGTGGTTAATACAGGTCACAACTTGTAAGAAAGTGAATTAATAATTAGGGTGGATGAAAGATCACCACAAGCAATAAAGTCAATAACCTGTTAGGTCCAGTCAAAGGTTTCAGCAATTTAAACCTGAACTCGACCCCTGTTAGCAGTGGCACAGAGCAGACAGGCTTAACTTGTAGAAAACAAGTAAAGCATTTAGAAGTGTCAAAACAGTTCAAAAGTCAAAGAACCAAGACAATAAAAATCCCAGTCCATTTTTTAAAATTTGGAAAAACATTAATTGCCAAAATGACATCAAACAACAAAAATCCAATAAGGGGAACGAGAGATATGATATTTTTTATATTTAAGGAAAAAAGAGCCAAGAAATAGTAACGTGGCAACAATAGCCTTTGGTTGCGGTAGACGGGGACCTAGGCACGATTTCAGGCTAAACTCTCATAAGCAGGATACTTTTTGTCCTTCACCCACTCAAGATTTCTACTTTCAGGCTTAGGGGCTGATTACGAGTATGGCAGTTTTGAGACAGCCATACCGTCGGTGGTGGTCGGACTGTCGCCTCCTCGGTGGGCCAACTGCCCGATTATGAGGAGGGCGGTAAGACCATCCACAAGATTGCCACAACCACCAGGCTCTTGGATCCCGTGGCGGTGGGACAAGCGGTGCTCTATGGCGGCGGTGCAGATGACGGCATTGCCATGCATATCACGACCTTCCTTTCTGCCGACTTGTAAAATGGCAGAGATCCCACCATGAAAAGGTGGGTGGAAAGGGAGGGAAGGGGCTCCAAACAGGGCCCCAGGGCAATTTTGCCCTTTGGGGACTGTGCATGGAGCACATGTTGTGCCCCCCTCTGTTTGCACTGTCGTGTGTGCATTGTGTGCAATGCATGACATGGTACATGGTACACAGTGCACCGGACGTGCAAGTGGCATTGCACTGCATCAGCATGTGATTCAGACACATTCTATGAGCCGAAGCATGCTTCTGCCGTGGTACTGCCGCCGCAACACCACCAGCCCGTTGGTATTTTCGTAATGCGACGGTCAGGAGGCTGCCAGCTTGCGGCATTCTCCCGACCACCGCAACGGCGGTTCAATCTCCAAATCAGGCTCTTAGTTTCTTTTTAGAAGCTCAAAATCCTCCAGCAGGTCAATCTTGCAGGATTTATTCAGAGAGACTTCTGCGGAGCCGGATGCCTTCTCACGGAGGGCCAAATGAAACAGGTTTACTGCTGCTGAGAATCTCTGAGCAAAAGAAACCTGTTTTTTTAGCCCCGCGAAGTCATGCCATGGGCGGATCGGCTTGGGTGGTTGGTCCCTGTCCTCTAAAAGGCTGGAAGTCCAAACATTTTCTAAGTACCAACTTTTCTGAGATTTTAGGAGACATTCAATTAGACACAGCCAAGAGTCCCAGGACCTCAGGGACAGCAATTAGGGGCCAAGACTCACTCCAGCAGAGGACATCAGAATGGTTCAGTCCAGTTCCAGTTGCAACTGATCAGGTGGAAACTTTAGAAATGTCATTTTGCAGCTTGCTGTGCCCCTGTAGCCACAGAGGAGGCCAGACAACTGACCCTTGGAATCCACTTCTTTGTCCTGGGTGCAAGTGGAGCTGGTCCAGCCCTTCAGGTCTCCTTACAAGTCTCAAACAGAAGAGGCATTTCCTCTTCTGGTTTTTAACATGTCCAGAGAGTGTTCTGAGGATGGTACCTCGGAGTACCACATTTGTGCTTGGCCCCAGCTAGTGGGTGGGGTGACTACTGGCTACTTCTTGACCAATAGTGTAAAAGTTTATGGGGCAACCCAACTCACTTTTGCAGCAGTTCATTTTTGCCCTACTGCAAACAATCCCACAGTGTCCCTTACTCACAAACTCCAAGATGAGAAAACCCTTCTCCCCTTGTGCAGAGCCTGTGTGCCCACTCAGAGGTTTGATCAGGTTAATGATCAGCCCCTCCACTGTGGTCATACTCAAAACTGGTTCTGGGGTAGTTCTCCTCCCATTGTGTTTTCTTTCCAGCATGATGGGGAAGATAAAGACTGGTCCTCTCCAGGTGTCAACTTACATTTACTTGTGACAGGGCAAGCCCCTTTGAAGTTATTTAGGTTCTTGGGCCCACCTCAACTGGTCCTCCTGCCTGTGGAAAAAAAGCACCTCCTCATGCCCAGACCATTGTCCCTGCTCTGGAAGTGTTTTTCGCACTTCATTAAGGTAAAGTACCTGCTGGACAGCTGCTGGAGAGCTAATGTAAATTAGCCTCCAGGAGCTCTAGGAAGGAAGATAATGGTTTTCTAAAATATACTTGTCATAAATATTATTTAAACATCCAACTTCACCATTGAATTAAACTTAGATAAATATTAAAAAAGAGTGGGTTAATTGTTCTTCACGCTGGTCCTAAACTCAAGATACAAAATTAATATTTTAATTTGTACTCCAATTTTCTCATAGGGCATACAAATAGCTTTTGAGTGCCTGTTACTGCAGGGACTAGCTGACATTTAATTTCTACATGTCTCATTTTAAAATACCATACACCCTACCTTTTGGGATATAAGGCATACATAGGGTTGACTTTATAATATTTAAAAGGAAAGTTTCTCACGTTAAAAGGATTATTTTGACAAGCCAGGCTGCAGCAATTAGGCTGCATTGGTAGGCCTGAATAAATGCTTTCCTTGACACACTAGTAGATAGTCCAAAAAGTGCTACAGTCCATAGGTGACATTTATCTTTCTATATCATAGTTGTATTTTCTGTGCCATATATGATAGCCATATAAGAAAGTTAAATAAGCCAATATGTAGTTAGCCATTTAATCATGTTTTAAGGGTGCAGAGCACATGCATGGAGGGCTGGACAGCAGTGTCCCAGTGCACAGAGTGAAAAAATTAGGAGCAGCAGTCCAAAAATATTGGAGGTGACATGCAAAAAGGAGCACTTTCCCACACAACTGGACTGCAATAGCAGTGGGGTTTGGGGTTCATTTGCTGAAATAGTAGGAATATAGCTGTTTACAATGCATGTGATTAGATCGCATGCCATTACAACACGGTCGTTACAACGAACGCTTTGTTAGTACACATACCATTACATCGCAAGTCATTACAACAACTTGGTGTAGGGGGCGCGCTGGACTTAGGAACAGTATTATTTACTATTCCTACTCCAGTTTGCGCAACAGCAGGGAAGGTGTTGGATTTTAAATCCAATACCAGTGCGCCCCCTACAGAAGGTCGTTGTAATGACTTGCGATGTAATGGTATCCGTACTAACAACACAGTTGTTGTAACAACCTTGTTGTAATGGCATGCGTTGTGGAGAAAGGGTTGTAAATGTTGTTTCCCAATAGTAGTGGTGTTTCAGACCATGATGCATGTGTGTTGGTAGGTGTAAGAAATTTGATTATTGTTTGTGTTGGGTGACTACCCTCTCCAAGTAAAAATCACAACACCCATCAGGGTGAACCGTTAAGGTCACTAAATTAACCTGAGCTCAATCCTATGGTAGCTATGGCATAGAGCAGATAGGCTTAACGTAGGGCAATATATACATTATTTATGCTGTACCAAAACAGTAATAAAGGTGCAAAACAATAAAAATCCCAAACCAAATTTCGAAAAAAAGAAAGTAACATTTATTAAACAAAATGACACCAAAATTACAAAATTCCAATAAGAGGAACCGGAGATATGACTGTATAAAGTTCTATGTAGGCATAGCGTCACAAAGCACAAAGTGCCAATGATAATCATTGGTCGCAGCAGACTGGAAGGTAGGTGTAATTTGACACTGACTGTGATAGAGCACAGCTGGGATTCACAAACCAGGTCCATTCTGGTTAAAGATAAAGATTTTACCTTCTGTCTTAGTCTTTTAAGTCCTGATCCATCACAGGAGTACACTGCAAAAAAAAAACAAGACCTCAGAGGAAGCACTTAAATACTCACGGGGTATCAGGCAGAGGCCAAACAGTAGGGCTCAGGTGAGGTGCAGTTGTCACTGGCCTGCTGACAGTTGCAGGAAAGGACTCTTGCAGCTTCTTGTATCCCTGTAGCTTGAACAGGAGGTCGGTCGTGTGACCTGTTGTGTCCACTTTGTCCTGGGTACAAGAAGTAGCAAGCCCAGCAATTCAGGACTTTTCTCAGGTCGCAGACAGCAGGTCCAGTCCTCTTCCGTCTTTCTCAGGTCCAGCAGTGTTTTGAAGTGAGTGCCTGGAGGTTTAAAATTTATGTCTGGCACAATCTATTGGGTGGGAATGAATCCTAGACATGCCCTAACCAATGGGGTAAAGGCTCCAGGAGCCAAGCTTGCCTACATTGGGCATCTTTAAGAAGGCAAAAGAATTTGGCTATACTAAACTTGGGGTCTCAGGGCTGGTTGTGTGTTAAGGGTTGTACTATGGTAATCCTAATGTTGTCCCACATCTAATAGCATAATCCAGTTTGAAACAACTACTGTACCAACAATAATGGGGGGCAAAAGTCTGGTAGGACTAAAGCAAGGTTTTCCAGCAACCAGACGGTGAATACATAAGAATTCGTCATCATCAAAATAGTTTATTTTGGAAAGTTCTTTCTTTAAAAACACAGTACAACATAAAGCAATCTGTCATCATATACTATAAATATACAATATATCATAAAACCCAATACACAATCATTCAGTTTTGAAACAGTACTAGGATAAAAGGTCATAACATATGATTAAAAGATAATTCATCGTTTTGTTAAAAACTTTGCTCAAAGCAGCCATAATTATTGCAGATAGTTTGACATACAATATACAGTTAAAGTGCTAGTGTCCATTCTAAGAATTTTTAATGCATCTTGATGACGTCTAAAACCAAAACTCCTACATAGTGGAATTATCCATTTTTCCTTTGGGGAGCATGTTGCTTACAGAAAAGGATTAAATGGGCCACCGTCTCCATCTCACAAGTACAAGCGGGCATTTGTGAGAGCTTTCAGTTTGATGCCTCCAGCTTTTGTAAAAGCTCCTGGTTTTCAGAGTACTCTATCTAAATTGGAGATTGAGCTTCTTGGCTAAGGGAGGAAGGGGATAGTCCATGAATGGTTCAATCAGGGATGACATTTTAAAATCAAGAAAATTGTCTACAGTGCCTTCACTTTTACAATTCTGTATACTTTCCTCCTTCACAAGGGTCCAATACTTTTCTCTCATGGATGAACTGGAAATTAAACTCATCTCTTCAGGATGTAACCAAAAGATTGCCAATCTCATTCTAATCAACAAGGATTTAATATAGGTCAACCAGGGCATCTTGACACTATCAGTACAACCAAGAACTTCACTCAGGGCACCTCTATAGGGGAGCAACTCATCAGTTGAATAAAACAGATGGCAATATCAAACTGGTTGACTGTGGACCTTCTGTGCGATAGGATTGTGTCCCAAATCTAAGTATAGTGGCGCAAGCGGGGTACTCTGGGGAAGTGCTAAAAGAGATCTGAGAAATCTACTCTCAGTTACAGATAGGATGTCACAATTCCTGTAACCCTATATTTCTGATCCATCTAAAGCAGCCTCCAAGGCCTTGATATTAAAAATTTCCAAGGCCGGTGAAAATGCCCTTGACACAGAGGCATTATGCAATTTAATAATGCTTGAACTATACTTCTGCAAGGAGATTTGACTTTTCTGTAGCTGCAAAATCCATGACAAATTGTGTGACAGCTTTATTCCCAGATAGTCAAAATTCAGGACACACTCGATTTGTTCTGTGCCTATTTGCATGCTTATTTTAGGGGTCTTTTTGCTACAGGGACTAAAAAACATATATTTGGTCTTATTGTATTGAGTTCCAACCCTCGCTCTTGACAAAATAACTGAAAAGCATTTAAAAGCAGTCATAAGCCTCAGGCTTTTTGGACAGTAAAAGAGTGTCATCCGCAAACAGTAGGCAAGGAATCCTTTGACCTCCTAGTTTCAGTGAGTAACAGCCATCCTTATATAACCAGTTCACAAAGTCATTGATATAAAGAGAAAAAAGCGTTGAAGCTAAGATGCATCTCTGTCAACTCCCTTCTGGATTTCAATCGGGTTCGAGTTGCCCTTCGGTGTCCCACCTTACCTGGGAGTAATTGCAAGTGTGTAGTCTTATCAAAATAAACAGAAAATTAGGGAGAGACCCATGTTATTCAAAAATGCACAAAGCTTGCTTCTTGGAATCAGATCGAAAGCTGAGCGTAAATCAACACAGGTGACATTCAAGTAACCCCGTTGATTAACGTAGTCTTCCAAAAGATGACACAAAAATGGAAGACCTTGATTCGCGAACTCGTCCTAGATCTGAACCCTGCCTGTAGGGGAGATAAGATATCTTTCTCCGTAATCCAATCCTGCAATTTGTTCAATAGCTGTCTGCAGAATATCTTCTGCAGGTTATCTATGAGACTAATAGGTCTATAATTATTTGGCAATTCACAAGAGCCTTTTTTTTTTTTTAGATCAGTATGATTTCTGCAGCGCTCCAGGATGCTGATATACTTGCCCTTTTTAGAATAATATTTGAAACACATTTAATGTAAGATAACCAGATATTGTGATTTAAAAGACGAAGGTCTCCTGGAACCCTGTCCGGACCTGGGGCCTCATTACCATTAAATCATTTCATAGCTGCATTTGTGTCTTGCAATGAAAAGGCTAATGTAGGGCTTTTATCAATTCTATCCTGTAGTTTGGGTCCAGCTCTTCCCCCAAAATGCCGTTTTGCAGTTAATATAAACTACTGAAATGGTCGAACCAGTCTTGTGACTGGACAAAGAATTCAAGTTGATTCGTATCCCAAAACCATTTGTTGTTATTGGATTTGGCTGTGACAATCAAATCCTCCCAGATTGAATTCTCCCAATCTCTCTTAGCCTTTAACAGGGTGCCTTTTATATGCTTTCCTAGAATAGGGGGTCTCTAGTTGGCAGGTTTGTACCCTGTCCAAGTAAGGACACTTCCTTCTAGTCAGGATAAGGGAGTTACACTTCTAAAATGACCCCTGCTCACCCCCTTGGTAGCTTGGCATGAGCAGTCAGGCTTATCTCAGAGGCAATGTGTAAAGCGTTTGTGCATAACGCACAGTAACACAGTGAAAACACTTCAAAATGACACCACACCAGTTTTAGAAAAATAGCCAATATTTATCTGTATAAAACAAGACCTAAATGATAAAAATCAAACATACAGTAATAGAGATAGGAGTCTTGCAAGAATAACATTTAAATACAGTTCCTTGAAGTCAATAGCTCCATCCGGGGCGATCACGGCATCGTGAAAAACAAATCCAGCAGTTCAGGCCGACTGGGAGGCCGTGGGCCAGCTACTGTGTCGGGAAGACCCGCAAACAGTACCTTTGGAAATGCAGGGTGTCGTGAACCTTGCGATGAGCTCCGAAGAGGCGGCGGCGCCAGTGCCAGCAGGCGTCAGTTCTGGAGGTTAGTGCAGGAGTCGTCAGGCCTTTGAAGTCACACCCGTTGTGGATCGAGCTCCGTGAGGTTGAAGTCAGGAGCGCTGGCGTCGATGGTGTCGGGGCTGCGATGCAAAGCAGAACGATGCAACATTCGGTGCCCCCAGGTCACAGTGCAGCCAGGCAGCGGCTCAGGGATGACATTCAGCATCGTCGTTGAGACCAAGGCTGTGGTGTGAAGGGGGCGATGTGACGTGCGGTGTCCACAGGTCGCTGTGCAGGCAGTGGTGTTGTCACTGCTGAAGCACTGTCATCAGTAGACCCAAGGTTGCGATGTGAAGCGGGCGGTGCTTCGTGCGGTGCCAACAGGTTGCGGTGCAAACAGCAGCTTCGGTTGACGAGGATGGAGTCAATGGCACCGACGTTGGTGAACCAGGACTGCGGTGTGGGACGGGGCGATGCTTCGTGTACCTCACACGTGGTGTCCACAGGCCACGGTGCAGGCTGCGGTGTCGGAGTGGAGTATTGTCATCGGTGAGACCAGGGCTGCGATGTGAAGCAGGGTGATGCTTTGTGTTTCCCAAGAGCAGTGTCTCCAGGTCTTGGTGCAGGCAGTGGCGTCGGTGACGAAGTCACGTCGTCGTCGGCGATGTGAAGTGAAGCGATGCGAGGTGCGGAGCCCACAGGTCATGGTGCAAGCAGCAACGTCAGTGATGGCGTCGTGTGGCGCCGGCGATGAGACCAGGGTTGCCTTGTGAAGCAGGGTAATGCTCTGGGTGGTGTCTTCAGGTCACGGAGCCGGCAGCGACGTCGTTGATGGCGTCGTAGTTGTTTTTCTTCTGTTGCAGCACAAAACACACAGTTCCCAATGCTGTTGGCAGATGAACATGAAGTCTTTGATGTTCCTGAGACTTCCAACAGGAGGCAAGCTCTACTTCAAGCCCTTGGAGAAACTAAGGTAATAAGTTGCAGAAAGTTCAGTCCAGTCCTTTCACTGCCCAAGACAGAAGCAGTCACTGCAGGCCAACACAGCAAAGCACACAGTAAAGTGGTAGTTCCTCCTGATAGCTTCTCCAGCTCTTCTTCTTGGCAGGCTCCTTAGTCCAAAAGAGTTCTACAGTTCTGGGGTCAGGACCCCAATACTTATACTAGTTCTGGCCTTTGAAGTGGGCATACTTCAAAAGTCAGTCTTTCTTGCCCACAAGAGCCATTTCTTTCCTGCTCTGTCCCAGACACTCTCAAGGAGGTGGAGACTTCTTTATGCAGGGCAGGTTCATCCCTATTCATGTGTCAGTGACAACTCCTCCCACTACTCAGCCCTGGAAGACCCATCAGCCTGGTGATGAGTCATCAGGGTATGCAGAGAACACCTAAGCTCCCTGTGTGTGACTGTCTAGAGTGTATGCAGGAGGCCCCAGCTGTCAGCTACAAAGACGTGGATTCCACGGGCAGGCACAAAATGGTTAAGCAAGAAAATGCCCACTTTGTAAAAGTGCAAGGGTGCCTGCATTGGCGCTAGGCAGCTCATTTTAGTCCCAGCACTAATTTTGAGGCAGCCTTGGACTCTGACATTTCTTTGTACATATGCCCCTATGTCTTTCAAATGAAATGCTAAGCTTTGGGCCACTGGCCGTGAAGTCTGACGTGAAGTCTGAAGTGTTGCATAAATGTCGCCCCCTGAAAGTAGGCTCTGCGATTCTTGTTGATGGGGACTCAAAATATTACACGTGTTGTCCTACAGCAGTCAAACAACGACAAATATTTCTAAAGAGATTGTTGCTTGGGCAAAAATAAATATAAAGTATGATATAAAAAGCAGAAGATACTTTCATTACTTGCTCTTAGCGTTTTGAACTTTGTAAAAACTTTTAATGAAATTTAGAACTAATAGAATTCTTGGAATTTATATATGAATTAGAAGTGAATACAGCTCTGTCTGCTTTCGTGAAAAGCCATGACCGAAAATGTAAATAAATAAACGTGCAAAAAGTAATGCTGCTCGTGGTGGTGTTGCTGCATCCCTGCTTGCTAGTTGACGTGGCTGGGTTAACAGATAAATAAATACCGGTATTTGTAAAGCGCAAACAATTACCCCTATGGGTGTCAAGGCGCTGGGGGCCGTCGGGAAGATTAAGCGAGCTATTGCCCAGGCACATGGTGCTGGGCTAACCTGCCGCCGGCGATCGAACCGTGAGCCCTGGTGTTCCGGAGTCAGCCGCCCTAGCCGCTGCGCCACACCTCCTCCACGATCAACTGTCTTGCGAGGACTGGCCAAGATGGACTGGACTGGCTGGAGTAGGGCGGCTCAACAAGTGTCGGCCTGTAGAGACTTCAGGCACTTATACAACGGCACCTATTAAGTAGAATCCCACAACACGATGGCAACATTTTAAATCATATCCAAGCTTCAGATGAAATGGAGCCCACCCATAGCAGCTTTTTATTTTCACCACTATGAGGATCTGGAATCATTCCTTTCAATCTATGTCTTCCACCAGTCTGGAAACATTTAATTCAATTGTTGCTGCATGGATGATCAGTGGCACGTGGACACTCACCTATCCGGAAGCACCCTGAGTCTATCTAAAGAAAATGGCACCTTCTTTTAAACTATGTTGCATGGTTTCTTGTATGTAGTTTTATTTCGCTTAACTACCTCAGAGGGTTTTTGTCCTGGGGGGTGATATATCCTCTGGAACATGCCCCAGAATCTTTAGTGCATATCACTTCAGAGATAGTCCTCGCTAGGAATAGTGCGTCACGCATGCGCCTCTGGACGGCCAAGGCTGTTTACGTGCCTCCTTTGCTTCCTCTTTTCTTCTTAGCAGCTGTGTAAATGCTGTCATATTCGTTTCTTTCTTTGGTAGTTATTTCCCTTACAATGTATTTCCTGCTCACGCTGCCCGTATGGGACAGGATATCCTCTTTATTTCTGCTTGTTTTGCTCCTTCTCCACACCCCTGCCTTAGAAGTAATGTAATATGGGATCTCTTGACTGTCATCATTCTCCAATCACACACAACACCGTTTGTTTTTTTATCCATGTTTTACTGATTTTTCAAAGCAGCTCACATATACAGTAGCATTATTTTATCATTCGTGCAAAGTACATACATGTTGACCATCATAATTAAGGCTCCCGGTTTCATTTTTTTTTTTAACATTTCCGTCTGTATTTATCCATATTTTTTGGGGGGCTGTCTTATTGGTATTTATCCATATTTATTTTGTGTTTTGAAGATAAATAGAGCTGTGAACTGGTATATTTCCACTTTTATTTAACCATTGTGCTTGCACTCAAAACATGGATGCCAGTCACGTTTTAGAAAATTAAGCAGCCACGCATAACAAAACACTACACTCGCAGGTACATATTAGCATTTTAATAAAAACATATGTTAACGTATGCATGTATTTAAGGAAATCTCATCCTGCTTTTTAACTCTCCATGCTGTCTATCTGTTCAGCTGCTGCCTGGAATTCATGAAGGACAGCACGGAGAGTCTCTCACAAGAAGCACCATTTTCAGTACTTTTATGCTTTTAAAAATAAATACAGACAGGAAACACATTGTTTTTTGTCTGTATATCGCTGTAAAAATCAGTAAAAACGGAAAACTGGAAGCCTTAATCATAATGTACATATTTTGCTGTTATTTCAAATCCGAAATACAATAAGCATTGCTGATGTAGACCTAGATATGAGATAGCTGTAACAGTAATACTAAGATTACAACACATGATAATATCTTGGAGCACAGTGCTCAACCCTTCCCCCCTCCCGCCTTAAACTCGCTTGAGTGGTCTGGTCGGACTTACGTACACATTACACTTGAGGGGGCCAATGACCTGTGGGAGGGGGCAGGAGAGAGAGGGGGTCAACGGCCTCAAAGCAGGTCTACCATTGCTAACATCACAATGTGTGGTGATCCAGCATAAACGGGTGGCTCATTTCGTGTATGCGCTAATCGTCAGTGGAGTAAGCTTTAAATTGTTCTAGCAGGTGAGCCCACTCCATTGAGATGGGCTTTTTCCGAAGCCCTCTATATTCCTCCCGCTGTAGGGCCTCCTCTCTGCCGTGCCCCAACTTATTACTTCTTTCCCCCAAGATCCCTCTCTCGGTGCCGAGTGGGATTTCCAACGCTGTGTGAGCATTCTTTTGGCCAATATCAGGGAGAGATTAGTGAAGCGGCGCAGCATCACAGCTTTCCTTGGTGGTGGGGATAAGCCCAAGAGACACACTTCAATAGTGGACCAAGAAGGTCTTTCGGATAGATGCGACAGGCCTGCAGTAACTTCCCTCCAATGCCCTTGCAGGGAGGGGCAGGACCAAAGCATGTGGTTCAAGCCGGCTTCAGGCAGGTGACAGTGGGGACATTCTGAGGGAGCCAATGGATACATTGCATGGACCCTGTGTGGTGTTAAGTATGCCCTATGTAATAATGAAAGCTGTATGAATTTGAATCGGATATTGCGAGACAATCGTTTGGGGTATTCAGGGATAAATGCCCACTCTTTGTCCGTGAGAGCCCATGCAATATCCGTCTCCCATTTCTGCCTAAGAGGTAGTAGTGGAATTTCTAAATGCTCCCTCGAGCCCCTGTATAACCATCTAACTAAGTAGCTCCCATTGCCCATTATGTGTAATGCTTGTAACACTTGGAATGCAGGGGGCTCTTGTTGCTCCACGAGCCAGTGTCAGCGGATAAAGTGTAGTATGCTAGCATGGGTCAAAAACAATGTATTTCGTACATCATGGGTGCGCACAAACTCAGCGTGAGGCATTAAAGGTTTATCATTGAATAGAGATCCTACTATTGTAACTCCAGCATTCTCCCAAGGTGCCAATCTGTGGGCTGACAAAATCCCTTGCAGTGTTGGGAGACCACAAAGAGGAATGTTTGGGGCATATGGGGTGGGGGTATTAGTGTATTTCAGTGCTACCTTCCAGTAGTGTAATGCTATCTGGAGAAGTAGGGGAATTTCCCTTGGTATTCCGGGTTCTGGGCAAAGTAGAGCCTGTAGTGTTCCGAGCCGTAATTGTGCAGGTGTGTACCCAATTTCAAACAAGTTATGGCCAGCTAGCAAATATGTAACTGTTCAACTAAACAATACGCCTTAAAGTCCGGGGCTCCCATACCCCCCGTGGCCGGGGGCAATTGTAGTTTAGTGAGGCTAATCCGGTGGCGTCCCGAACCCCATTTCAGGTCTATCAATAAGGAATTTAAGATTCTGAATATCCAAGCTTGAACCACCACTGGGAGGTTAACAAAGTAATATAGGAGCCTCAGCAGCATCACCATCTTAGCTACTGCAAGGCGTCCCGCTGTGGACAACGGTAATTTAATCCAAAAGGCCACCTGTGATTTTAGGGATTTAATCGTGCAGACCAGGTTTCCTTCCAATGTGTCATGGGTGTTTCTGTAGATCTGGATGCCCAGGTATTTAAAAGTGACCGGTTCGACCCTAAATTGCGCCAAACCAAATTGGGTAAGGTGTATGTATTGTAAAAGGAATATGCTATTGATTTCGAGGCATTTAGATGTAGCCCTGACACAGAACCGAATTTGGGTCAGGAGAGCTGCTAGTGGATGTAAATCCATCCATATGTCTTTAAAATACAACAGCATATCGTCGGCATATAGAGATACTGACTGCGTAATCGGGCCTATCAATATACCATAGGTTCTCATTGCTTGGCGTAAATGTTGGGCCAGGGGCTCTAATGCCAATTCAAATAGGAGCGGCGATAGGTGTCAGCCCTGACGTGTCCCTTGGAATATTTGATATGCGGGGGAGATATATAACCTGTTTTTGCTCGTGCTGTTGCCATGGTGTAAAGTAATTGTACCCAATGGCAATAGTTGGGAGGGATCCCAAATTTTCTCAATGCTGCAAGCATGTAATTCCAGCTTAGGAAATCAAAGGCTTGCCGAATATCTAATGACAGACATCCTGTATTTGGGTGGTGGTCTTGAGCCGTGTGAAGTAAGCTGAAGAGACAATGTATATTTAGGGATGTACTTCGCCGGGGTATAAAACCACTTTGGTCGGTGTGTATCAGGCCGGGAAGGAGAGGCAGGAGACGCGACGCCAAATCTTACTAAGTATCTTGTATTCCGTATTGAGAATGGACAGGGGCCTATAGGAGGAGAGGTCCATAGGGGGTTTATCAGGCTTTAGTAAGGAAGTCACTATTGCCTCCTTAGTCATGGGAGGCAAAGTTCCCTCCTCCAGAGATGTTTCATATAGTTGTAACAGCTTCGGAACACAAACGTGGAGTAAAATTCAATTGGAAGCCCATCGGAGCCTGGCGTTTTATTGTGGGCAAGCTCCTTAATAGCCCCACAAATTTCTGTTTGAGTAATTGGAGCCGCTAAGACTGCGACATTTTCATGTGTGATGACAGGAAGAGGTATAGACGCCAGGAAATCATCTGTAGATTCTGAAGGGGCCTGGGGGGGCCACATAGAGGTGCGTATAATAATCATGGAACACCTTATTAATCCCGGCCTGTGTATTCACCATTTCATGATCTATAGTGTGTACAGCAGCCAGTATGGGCTTGGGGGAAGGTTGAGGCCATAGTATGCGAGTCAGCAAAGTGCCAGATGTAACAGCTTCTGAGCGTGCGAGCGCTTAATGTATACGTTCAAGTCAATTAAGCGCAGGCGCTCTAGTAGTTCTGCATATTTCACCATGGCATCTTGGAGCCTCTCCTCTCCAAGTGCATCCGTCTGAGCCGCTACTTCCTGTGACTGCAATGTCGATTCCAATTCTGTGATGTCCCTGGAGACCTCACACCTGGTTCCCACTAACGCCCCCATTGAGACCGTGCGAATCATTACTTTAAAGGCCTCCTATTCCACTGATCTCGTTGTTGCCATGCCCGCATTGTCGGAAAAGTAAGAGGTGATTGACGTGGCTATAGTGTTCCTAAATACAGGGTCTTGTAAGAGTAAAGGCTGTAGGCGCCATGTCGGAATTGGGGATGGGACCGGCCCCAGTTAATGGTCAATTCAAGCGGGTTATAGTCTGAAATAGTCTTGCCGAAATAGGTGGTATGTGGTATAGTTAGGAGTAGGTCCGGTGTACATAAAACTCTGTCTAGGCGAGAGTGCAAGCCATGGGGATGCGAGAAAAAGGAATATTCACACATGTTCATGTTTCGAAGTCGCCAGACGTCTTCCAAACTCCACCCCATCATCCATTGACACAGGATCCTAGCCTGTTGAATCGTTATTGTTCCAGGTACTGGGGGTGCGATCAGTCTAGACCTACATCAAGGACCACATTAAAATCTCCCCCCAACAGCCAGGGATACTGTGACCATTCTGCTAAGGTGACTGACAAGCGGGATAGAAATGCCTCTTGGTCGGTGTTAGGTGCAAATATTGACCACAGTACTATCCGTTTCCCATCTAAAGTGCCATTTATTAGTACATATCTGCCTTGGTCATAAATCTTGCTATCTATGAGGGAGAATGGGACCCCTGCACGTATCCACACTGCTGCCCCACCTGAGAAAGCCGAATAAGCAGTCGTATACAATTGCCCCCTCCATCTCCTTTATAATTTGAGGGTTTCAGTAGGCATTAAGTGAGTTTCCTGAAGGTGTACTATTTGGGCGCGGCATCTGTGCAACTGGGCCAGTATTCTGTGTCGCTTTTGGATCGAGCCCATACCCTGTATATTCCATGTGATGAAATTGTATGATTTAACCACTGACACCATTAGGAATCAACATGCAGATCAGAAACTCCCACCCCCCAGACCCCCAAGTTGCTACTCCCGTATACAATCATTCAGACCATTGTCAAGCTTAATAAATGAACAACTTCCCAATACTCGGTCAATCGAGTCAACATAGTTCGACCAAATTTAACTGTAACCGATAAGCTGGTTAACAGTGATGTAACAAGTGCCTTCACTTGTGGGGTAGGTGACAGATGTAGTAAGTGTGTGGGTCACTAGTGATAGGCTGTTCAACTCAGTACAAGCCGAGCCTCGGGTTAATACATTATAACATGCTATAATATCCCTGTGATTATTTGTTAGTAATATCGTACATTGTAATAAATGAGCCGTAACTCTACTTATAAATCATGTAGATCTTCTAGGGAATAGCAACCTGGACCGGCAGAACCCATTATCTACTGCTGAGCCCTCCGAAGGCGTGCAAAGAAAGATAAACAAGGGGAAAAGATCCACTCCCCTCTTCCCAATGGGGCAACATTTCAGTAATTCTTAGCCCAGTGGGGTCATTACTTAGCTGCGTGGACATGGAGGGAATCAATGCAACACTCCCCCCCCCCGAGTCAGAGTCCGATGTCGTCTCTCTCGAGGGACTGGGGCTGATGGGTGGGTAGCTGGATCATAAAGCAGTTGCTGAGCGGAGAGCCTCCTGTCTGCCCTCCATGACCAGCCTAGGTGATGGGGCCCGATAGGCTTTCTTGTGTAGTTAGTCCTCTTCTGCACCTACGCGGGGGTCTTTGCAATTTCGGTTGTGATCTCTCTTGGCGACTACCTCCACCTATTTCTGGGAAGTTCCTGTCTAACCAGTCCCAGGCACTTTCCGGGGTTTCAAAAAAGTGGGAGCACTGATTGCGGGGGATCTTTAGTTTGGCTGGGGATAAGAGTGCAAACGTTAGGCCAGCAGCACGAACTTGAGATTTGACCTCCAGGAATGAAGAGCGTTTACGCTGGACTACCAGAGTATAATTCGGAAAAATTGAGATTTTAGCACTGTCAAGTAATAGAGGCCATTGGGGGGCGTGGCCAGCCGCGGAAGATTGCGGACGCCTGAATAGGGAGCTCCCGGGCCGGGGAAGAAAAAAACCCCCTAATCCTCCCTTAATTAATGAGAATCCATGCCACAATCCACGCGGTTACTCAGCTGGAAGCACCGGTGGCGGGAGGAGACCTCTCTCAGGCTACACGGCAGACTGGCTGCGTGAACACGCTGCGGCTGGTGCAGCGACCGGATCCCTGGCAACACGAGGCCGCGGCTGTACGGAGACAAGAGCGGGGGCGTGGCAGTAAGCCCTGAGGTGCGCCGCTCTACCTGATATGGGATATGACACCCACTAAGGCAGGAACCACATTGTGGAGGGGGACGTGATCGGCGGACCAAGAACCTCTTGCAGGGCCTGTGCTACGCGCCTGGGGAGACGTGACGCAGAGGCTCGGTTGGTGGCAGTGCCGGTACTCACGAGGAGTCCCTGACGGCAGCCTAGGAAGGAGGCGGATGCTCAACCTCGCCAGCGCCAGACCAACCGGCATAAAAATAGAGAAAAAAATAAAATAAAATAAAAAGGCTCACTTCCTAGCAGAGGTTCCGGTAAAACAGATATGTCGGCCTGCTGAATCCATTTTTTCTACCCTGGACCGCGTAGTGGGCTGGCGGCATAGCTGATAGTTGATTCCCCACACTACTGGGCCCCACAGTGAATGACGCTGTGAACTGTGGCCCTTGGGGACTGGCGGAGCCTATGGTGCTAGGCCCTGCCACAGTGGGTCCAAAAGAGAAAGTGCCCCACGACTACGACAACGGAACGTGGAGCAAAGGACTGCAGGAATCCGAGCTCCGTGATCTGGCGTTGTAAAGCTGGAATTCATGCGGGGTGCGGCTTGGACTGCAGCTGGGCTAATATAAGGACCAGGCCGCATACTGGGACACACTACTGCCAGACAAGCCGGTGACTTGAGAACTACCCCTACAAAGAAGACCAGGAGGCAACAGGTATTGCAGGCCAACTGTGGTAGCCCAATTGAAAGGAATTACGGGAAAGTTCTATGAATAGCGGCGATCACAGATTGTACTAGGGGGGTCAGCTAGATCGAGTGCGGAAGTCATGGGAGCAAAACTGTGGTTGCAACAACCCCCAAAATAGAGAGTAGACCTCACCAATAAGGGTCCTGATCCAGTGCCACCGCAAGTCCACGTAGACAGATCGCAGAGAGGAGGACCTGATAGTCTGCAGGGTGCGCAGAGGGCCCTGTGGAAACAATAGCACAGCTGCGCGTGGCCGCCATCGTAGGAGAGAGCACAACACAAGCATGGGAAGGCCGAAAGGAAAGCAGGAGGAGCAGGGCCCGACAAGTGAAACTAGTTCCAGCCTGATGAGTGATTCTCCTCCTACACAGGAAGTAATCCCAGACACTCAGTTGCAAGCAGAGCAACCCCCAGATAAGCTGGACATTATTCTGCTGGAAATCCGCGAATCCAGAGCAGTAATGAAACAGCAACTGGGCACACTCACTACAGATGTGAGTATACTTCGGGCAGACCACAAAAAGCTGGCAGAAAGGGTTCAGAATCACGCAACAGCCCTGTCAGATATCACACCGTGGAGAAAGGCACAAACTGAAACGGTCTCCCAATTGCAGCGGCAGGTTAAAAGTTACAGGATAAGGTGGATGATGCAGAGGGGCGGGCACACAGAAGCAATATTCGAATAGTTGCGATGCCCGAAAAAAGTGAAGGCCAAGACCCCACGTAATTTATAGAAAATTGGCTACTCACCAAAGTGGTGCCTGAAGGCTTGACGGAAATGTTCAGTGTCGAAAGAGCCCACAGAGTTCCCACAGGAATGCGGGCCCCTGGTCTGCCATCACGGCCTATAGTGGCTAAAATCTTGAACTACAAGGATAGGGACACGCTTCTCCATAAAGCAAGAGAAAAGGCACCGCTCCTCTATGAAAACACAAAGGTATCACTGTTTTCGAATTATACAATGCAGGTACAAAGCCAAAGGGAGGCATTTTTTGGGGTCAAACAGCATCTCCAACAACTTAACCTGCGCTACGCATTAATATTCCCAGCCAAGTTAAAGGTAATACATGATAATGCCAGCCATTTCTTTGAGGATGTTGAGACGGCATGGCTATGGATAGAGGTAAACTTCCCAAATCTGGCAATACTGGAGGAACATCGACAGCCCCAGAGGTTGTAGGCGAACGGCACATCGGAACACGGGACGACAGCAGAGAAGAGACGAGAGGGCATCCACCCTAGAACAGAAGATTGAAAGCAGGAGAGAAGCTTTGAAAATGACGGCGGCACTAAGAACGGCAGGAGAAATGAGTAGACGTGAATCGTCATCAGATGGCTTGCCAGCAACAGACTCAGAAACTAGTCAACCTCTGTTACCCTCTTTCACACCGCAAACGGCCAGAGACCTGGAGGAATGAATACGGTGACGGTGCTGAATAAATGGCTATCAGTGGAGTGCCGGAAACTGAAAGTGGACGCCCACAGCTACTGAAACCAGGGTCACTGCAGATGGACATACGAAGTTGGCGTGATGCGAGAGCTGGTTTCAGCTGGTAACTGTATGGGCATGGACTCCAATATTATGTATAACATAAGTTGTATGGGGCGGGGGGAATGCCCCGGGCCCGGGATGCAAACCCACTTCTTCCCCTTTTCTTCTTTTTTCTTTTTTTTCTCCTCTCCTACTCAATAATCTTTTTTGTATACTTTGTTTACGATATTTATTATTATTGAGTGACTATTGTAATGTTGCCAATTGGCACTAAACAAGGGTGCTGGCACGGGGTGACATGGTCCGCGGTTGGCATATCTTCCCCCAATGCGAATGCAAAGAGTAAGTTAAAATTGTTGCTGCTTGTTGCAGCAGTTTGGTCGAGCACACTCACAGGGTTGGACCGTAGTATTGGGGTTGTTCTAGTTTTAGAAGTTAGCAACTACAAGAGCACACATTGGGGTAAACAATGGATTACACCAGGAAACAGAGGTATAGCACACAGGTGGATATCATATTGCACACGTAGAGTAAATGGCGACAAGAGCATCATATAAGTTTCTTACGTGGAATGTCCGTGGCATTGGCTCCTTACACAAGAGGTTCAGAATCCATGCACAGCTGAATAGGCGGAAAGCACACATAGTATTCCTGCAGGAGACGCACTTGAACATAGCGGAGGCGGGCAAGCTCAAGAAAAATTGGAGAGGCCAGTTTTATAGCACTACATATTCGGCATTTGCAAGGGGCGCAGCAGTATGGATACGAGCAGGGGTCCCTTTTAGTCTATTGGAACAGCGGGTGGATGATGAGGGCCAGTATGTACTTCTGAAAGGAGAGATGGATGGACAGGTATTAGTGATAGGTAGCATATACGCACCAAACACGGAGCAAGATTGGTTTCTGAAAAGAATAAGCGCCGCTCTAGCGGACTGGGCATACTACCCGTGGATATTGGGGGGGATTATAATGCGGTGCTGAATACGCAATTGGACAGGTCACATCCACCTCTAGGGGGAGCTTTGGCAATACGTCAGGCTAAGGCACTCAAGGCATGGATAGACGGGTGGGAACTTCTAGATGCATGGTATAGCAAAAATGCGGTAATGCGCAAGTACTCATATTACTCCCCAGTACATGCGGTGCACACAAGAATAGATGACATTCTTTGCTTTCCTGCCTGATCCCACAAATACTTGACACGGCGTATATGGGAAAAACGCTGTCTGACCACAGTCCGTTG
Organism: Calotriton arnoldi; assembly: GCA_963921515.1. Taxonomy (NCBI): domain Eukaryota; kingdom Metazoa; phylum Chordata; class Amphibia; order Caudata; family Salamandridae; genus Calotriton; species Calotriton arnoldi. The sequence goes on from CAWUFW010011637.1 coordinate 319,588, forward strand.
GAAATGGTGCTGGAATGGGGCCAAGTCCCCACCCCTGTCCCGACGTGGAAATTTAATCCGCAACTGTTGGACGACGGGGACTATAAGGCGCAACTGTCTAGCACCATTAATGACTATTTTTCCCGGAACGCTGGCTCTGCCTCCTCCCCGCTCGTTGAATGGGAAGCATTCAAGGTGGTGGTGAGGGGCACCTCCATTGGGGCAGCAGTAGGAGCGAGACAGGAGATATTGCGAGATTTAACCAAAGTAGAGAGACAGTTGGGGCCATTGGAGAAAGAAGCGGCTGAATCCCCATAGAAGGTAGAACAGCTACAACAGGCGCGTATAGAATATGCAGATCTCCTAGAGAGACTAAGTGTAGTAGACTATAGGACATATACCCAGAGGACCCATATGGAGGCGGACAAACCGGGCACTCTATTGGCACGTATAGTACGGAACCAGCCCCAATTCACCCCTATAAATAAGATCCGCTCCCCACTGGGGGAGATGGCCGACAAGCAATTAACGATAAATGCAGCATTCCACAGATATTATAGACATGTGTACAGTGCGCCTGCACAACAGCGTGCGCAGGAAATTGGGGAATTCCTTCATGGAGTTAACCTGCCGAAGTTGGGCGAAGCAGACAAGGAAGATCTAAAGTCACCGATTACGACTGAAGAGATCCTGATGGCTATTAAAGAACTGCCCCGTAATAAGTCCCTGGGGCTGGATGGCCTCCCCACAAAATTCTATGCGGCATATGCGAAAGAACTGGTGCCGCAATTGAGTAAGCTGTATGCAGTGGCATTGAAAGAGGGTGCGCTCCCACCGACAACAAGTCAGGCACTGGTGGTTTCGTTACTGAAACCTGGTAGGGACGGGACAGATATAACAGCATATAGGCCATTGTCACTCTTGAATACCGAGTACAAAATACTAAGTAAGATTCTGGCGACACGACTGTTGCCTTATCTTGGGAAGCTGGTGCAAACGGACCAATGCAGATTTGTACCAGGAGCACAACGCACAATGTGAGGAGGCTATACCAGGTAATGTGGGCCCCAATAGATCAGTTTACAAACGCAGGATGCCTTTCCTTGGACCTTAGACAAGCGTTTGACACGCTGAGTTGGGAGTACATGCTGGAGGCGTTGGGCAGGTATGGCATACCTGCGGAGTATCTGAGCTGGGTCAAGCTGCTATACGCTGCACCGATGGCTCATGTAAGTTCGGGCAAGCACATCTCAGATGCATACGAGGTTTATAGGGGAACGAGGCAGGGCTGCCCGCTCTCTCCAATGCTTTTTATATTAGCACCGGAACCGCTTGCCCAAAAACTACGTGCATCAGCCCAGGACTGGGGCATTCCTGTCGGTCCGACAATGCACGCTGCGTCATTATACGCAGATGACATTATATTATATACCCGGGACTTATATAGCGGACTCTCAGAAGCGGCGCAGCTCTTTGCGGAGTTCGGTGGAGTGTCTGGATTATGCATAAACTTTGACAACTTAGTAGCCTTCTCATTCAAGCAGACTGATGGGCTGCATGTGATTAATTTTGGAGACAATAACATACAGATGGCTCCAGACACGTTTAAGTACTAGGAAGTGAGGATATATAGGACACAACAAAATACATTGGACGGCAACTGTTGGAAGCCGGAGTCCCCGTCATGTGTCACTGTCACAAATGCGCGACCCGGGCCTCCCCACTCAACGTTAGGCCAAGTAAGGACAACGTTTGAGATAGCCCTGCTCACCCCCTTAGTAGCTTGGCACGAGCAGCCAGGCCTATCTCCAAGGCACGAGTGTACAGTATGTGCAACCACACCCACAGCAACCCCCTGGTGACACCACAAATGTACTCCACACGAGTTTGATAAAAAATGAGTATAAACTTTATATAGAAAGATATACGATCAGACCACACGTTACAAAAGCCAACATATAATAAAGGGTAATATTCGTTCCGGCTGGCTGGTAGGTTCAAATCCCAACCACGGCTTTCCAAACGCTATGCTGGTCGTAATGCTAGAATCACACACATTGCAATGGACAAACAATAGTGCTCTGCGTAATGATACAATCCTGTGCTGGGCACAGGAGAAATAATACAATGCGTAACGATACACTCCGGTACCTGCAATGGGAGAAATTATGCAATGCGTACCGCTACAATCATGTACTGCGCAATGAAGGATTAATGCAATGCGTCACACCCCAATCACGTACTTTGCAATGAAGAAACAATGCAATGCGCGCCGACACAATCATGAACTTTGCAATTAAGGAATAATGCAATGCGTAGCTACAATCATGTACGTTGCAATGACGAAATAATGCAATGCGGGCCGCTACAATCCTGTACTTTGCAAGGGAGAAATAATGCAATGCGTAGCGCTACAATCGTGTACTTAGTTAGGCGGAAATAATGTCAGGCGTCATAAGACATTCCGGCAGTTCGTTAGCAGCAATATTGGCAATGTGGATTACGACAGTCAGCCTCTTCGATAACAGTTGCCCCCCACACGTATTCACGATTAAATAAAGTACAGCTTCCCACTCGGGCCCCAGTAACACCACTCCTTGGTCAGTACGGGCCTCAATCTGAGCCGAAGCAAAGGCTCACATCATCAGAAGGACTGAGAGGCCGAGAGAGTGTTCCTCCGAGCCCGCACCCCGCCCAGGCAGTGATCCACGTTACCTGGGGGGCGCGACCTCACTCTCCTCTCCTCCTTCAATGAACTAGGCCTTTGGTGCAGAACTTTCTCAATGGGCCTCAGCGGCTCAGCCTGGCAGCTCAGCTCCTCCGGGCTGCCGGCCCGGGCCGCGACTGTTAGGAAGGTCTCAGGCGGCCGCAGGGCACACGTACCCCACGCCCCTGAGATTACGTTACTCCGGGTGCACGTTCGCCACCGCACCCTCCGGGTCTCTTCTGGCACAAAGCCACACACACTACGCTGATGAGACTTTACGTCGACTCCGAGTGCACGTTCAACCAGCACTCCTTTCTGCAGTCTCAGTTGGCACCAAGACACGCACACCACGCTGCAGAGACTCACTTTCTTCCGGTGCACACGATGATCAGCCGATCACCTCCACAGTCCCAGGTTGCACCAAAGCATGCACACTGCTTCACTGAGACTTACTCCAATTCCGGTGCCCCGATATCCAGGCGCTCCTCGCCAACGCCTCCGGCCGCACCTCGACACGCTCACCGTGTCCGAGCCTCGCTTCTCCTCCGGTGCACTCGATCACCAGGCGCTCTTCACCAATGCCTCGGTGCACCCCGACACGCACCCTGCGCGTCCCAGACTCACTCCACTTCTGATGCACGCGTTGACCAGGCGCTCCTCGCCAACGCCTCCAGTGCACCACGACACGCACCCAGTGCGTCCGAGACTCTATTCACTTCCGATGCACCCGCTCACCAGGCACTCTTCACCAGCGCCTGCGGTGCACCCCGACACGCACCCTGCGCGTCCGAGTCTCGCTTCACCTCCGGTGCACACTTCACCAGGTGCTCCTCACCGACGCCTCCTGTGCACCACGACACACACCCTGTGCGTCCGAGACTCACTCCTCCACCGATGCACACGTTCACCAGGCGCTCTTCACCAACGCCTCCTGTGCACCACGACACGCACCCAGCGCGTCCGAGTCTCGCTTCTCCTCCGTGTGTCCAAGATCACAGGGCACACCTTCTGAGGGTCTCAAGCTGCCACAACATGCGCCCACCGCGTTGCTTGAAACTTCTCCGGAAACTTTTATGTTCCTGTGTTTCCAAACAGGGAGCCAGCTCACCTCGGGCCCTTGGGGTTACAAGACACAGCACAAAGCACAATCTTCTTCAAGCAGGGGGACCCAGCGCCTCCAAGCACAGTCCCAACAGCCTCTCCCTTAGTTAGAACAGCAAACTGCAGACCGCCCCAGATCACGAAGCAAGGATTGGTCTCCCCCAGCAGTCTCTTTAGTTGCTCCTTCTTTAGCAGAGGTTCCTCTTGACCACAGAATGGGTCCAAGACTTTTCAGTCTCAATCCATTTCTGTTTCATTCCAACGTTCAGGAGCTTCAGCTCTCATAGATATACCCCTAAATGTCTTTGAAGTTCGTTGTGCTCAGGGGTCCCTGAGCCCTGCCTAAATCAGTTCTGGGTGTCTCCCTCCCAGTGTCACCTTTCTCCCTTTGATACTGGGGGTCTGGATCCTTAATCACTCAGCAGGAGATGGGTCAATTGTTTTATAGCCGCAACCCAGGTCTCTTCACCTCCCGAGGCTTCTCCTCGCATACTCTCCAGCTGCAGGTCAGCCTGGTGCCATCTCACCCCCTCCCCTCTCAGATCCAGACAGTCAATCCACATTCAACAGAGACACACAGAAAAGCTTAAAGCACAAAACTCAGCCACTTTCTAAAAGAGCAGCTTCTGAACACACAGTGACAAAACCACCTTCATAGAAAGATGGGTTATGACGCTGTGAGTTCATACATACCAAACTTCACTTCTCCAATCTAAACTTAGGGGAAACTAGGCTAACAACACAATACCCAGCCTCCCCCATTCTGTCCTATGGGCAGAATGGCCTTTCACCAGTGAAAAACGAAATGGAGTGTTTTTCACTGTCAGGACATAACACACACCTCAGTATATGTCCTGCCTTTTACTTACACGGCACCCTGCCCAGGGGTTACCTGGGACCTACCGCAGGGGTGCCCACGGTACATGTAAAAGGGAAAGTAAGGCCTGATAAGTAGCTGTACTAGTCAGGACACATGCTAACTTAGCAAACTGCGCACAGGCCCTACACTGTAGGCCTGAGTTCCCTTCTCCGCGCACCCTTGCATTACTAGCCCTGGCACACATACTGCACATCACTAGGGACTTTACTAGTAAGGCAAACATACCAATCATGGCCAACCAATTACCATTACACTTTACACAGGGAACTACTGTACTTTGACACTGATCAGCAGTGGCAAAGTACCCAAAGCATCTAAATTGGCACTCTATGTCAGGAAAACGGTCTAGGGGGAAAGCAAAAAGTTTTAGGGAACTTTAGCCAAAAAGGCCAAGTCTTACACAACCCCCTCCCAGCCAAAAGCCAGGGTAGACCAATCATTACCTTGATGGACTTCCCTGGTTCGGGCGATAGAACCAGGACGCAGGCCCTCTACCACAGGGACACCGTCCTGTTCCTCGCCTTCCTGACCCCAGGGTGACTTCTTGATCACTACCCCCTGAGCCAACAATGCTGCTCCATGGATCCCCCCCGGTCAGGGGGACCCCTCCAGGGGTGCTGTACCCACGCCAACCCCCACCTGGAGTGGTACCCTGGGGAGACCCATCGGTCAGGATACTACCTCCAATTATCCTGTCCTCTAGGTTAAGAGTGGGTCTACCTTGGTCACTCCTAGGGGACCCAGCCCCACTGGCTGGACCACGTCCCCTCGGTGTCCCCACCGGGGAACACAACCCTCTCTTAATCTTCCATTTAGTTTTCTGAGCCTGCCACTTAGGAATGGCACCCACAAACTTCAAGACGGCAGGAGCTCTGACTCCAGACTCCCCACGCCCTCCTGACGCTAGGTGTTCTTCCTCACACCTCTGGCAAGTAGGCACTAGGCCTCCACCCGGGGGCTCCCCTACGGCCCCCCCCAGTTTCCTGGGTGGTGCTGCTGATTTCTGGGGGTGCTGCTTACTCTTCCTCCCCCTTCTGTGAGACAAGGGGCTAGCCAGCAACCCCTCCTCACTACTCTGGGATCTCCTTGCGCCACTTGGCCCTTCTTCCCTCTCTGGGGCCTCTTCAGGCCCCTGGACCCATGACCAGGGGTCCGGTTCTCGTGCAGGTTCCCGGGAATCAAGGAGCCCACACCTTAACCCGGGTGGCGCAATCCTGGAAAATAATTTCTGAGCCTAGGCTCCCTGGGGCCAAACTGGACAACCCCTCCAAATCATTTAACATGCTAACCACTACCCAATCTTCCAGTGCACTCTTGTACTCCTCCGCACTCTGCACTGGTAGTAAGCTGCCACCATACGAACTGGACACTTCTTGTTTACCCTTAATGTGCAGTTCCCTCATGCTTAACTCATGATCGAAGAGAATCCGTTTCTCTTCCAACGCGAGAGCGCTCCTCCTCTCCTCTGCTTGAGTTTTAAGTTTTAACACCTCCAACTCATGCAGTCTGACCCTTTGGTTTTCCTCCAACTCCTCTGGTGAAAAAACTCCTCCCTGAATGGCTACTACCAGCCCCTGCAGCTGGTCCCTCCACTGGCAAATCCTGTGGACCAAATCCATTCCCTGGGTCATCCTCATCCACCTCAACATCACCCGTCTCCTGAGCCTCCTTGGCTTCCCACCAGGCCTTCAAGGCCACTTGCAGCTCCTCCTTCTTGGCGCTACCCTTCATGGGACATCCCAAAGCTCTGCTGAATTTCCTCAACTGATCAACCTTGTAGGTCAACAATGCCTCAATGTTAAACTCTAATTCTGCAGCCCGAGCCTCACCGGCTATCTGGCTCCCCTCCTGAGACATGACGTGTGGTTTAAAGGTTTCTCAACAATAGAACCAACAATTCAAAACAATATGTTGTTGCGTCGTGGTCTGCGATCAATTTATGATGTACACCAATTACTGTGAGTGGTTTTGCACACACGCGTTTTAATTACGTTAGGATCGTATCCCACCGCTCTGCTGCCAAATGTTGGAAGCCGGAGTCCCCGTCACGCGTCACTGTCACAAATGTGCGACCCGGGACTCCCCACTCAACGTTAGGCCAAGTAAGGACACCGTTTGAGATAGCCCTGCTCACCCCCTTAGTAGCTTGGCACGAGCAGCCAGGCCTATCTCCAAGGCACGAGTGTACAGTATGTGCAACCACACCCACAGCAACCCCCTGGTGACAACACAAATGGACTCCACACGAGTTTGATAAAAAACGAGTATAAACTTTATATAGAAAGACATACGATCAGACCACACGTTACAAAAGCCAACATATAATAAAGGGTAGTATTCGTTCCGGCTGGCTGGTAGGCTCAAATCACAACCACCGCTTACCAAACGCTATGCTGGTCGTAATGCTAGAATCACACACGTTGCAATGGACAAACAATAGTGCTCTGCGTAACGATACAATCCTGTGCTGGGCAAAGGAGAAATAATACAATGCGTAACGATACACTCCGGTACCTGCAATGGGAGAAATTATGCAATGCGTACCGCTACAATCATGTACTGCGCAATGAAGGAATAATGCAATGCGTCACACCCCAATCATGTACTTTGCAATGAAGAAACAATGCAATGCGCGCCGCCACATTCATGTACTTTGCAATTAAGGAATAATGCAATGCGTAGCAACAATCATGTACGTTGCAATGACGAAATAATGCAATGCGGGCCGCTACAATCCTGTACTTTGCAAGGGAGAAATAATGCAATGCGTAGCGCTAGAATCGTGTACTTCGTTAGGCGGAAATAATCTCAGGCGTCAAAAGACAGTCCGGCAGTTCGTTAGCAGCAATATTGGCAATGTGTATTACGACAGTCAGCCTCTTCGATAACAGTTGCCCCCCACACGTATTCACGATGAAATAAAGTACAGCTTCCCACTATGGCCCCAGTACCACCACTCCTTGGTCAGTACGGGCTTCAATCTGAGCCGAAGCAAAGGCTCATGTCGTCAGAAGGACTGAGAGGCCGAGAGAGTGTCCCTCCGAGCCCGCACCCCGCCCAGGCAGTGATCCACGTTACCTGGGGGGCGCGACCCCACTCAACTCTCCTTCTTCAATGAACTAGGCCTTTGGTGCAGAACTTTCTCAATGGGCCTCTGCGGCTCGGCCTGGCAGCTCAGCTCCTCCGGTGCTGCCGGTCCGGGCCGCGACTGTTAGGAAGGTCTTAGGCGGCCGCAGGGCACCCGTACTCCACGCCCCTGAGAATACGTTACTCCGGGTGCACGTTCACCACCGCACCCTCCGGGTCTCTTCTGGCACGAAGCCACAGACACAACGCTGATGAGACTTCACGTCGACTCCGAGTGCACGTTCAACCAGCACACTTTTCTGCGGTCTCAGTTGGCACCAAGACACGCACACCACGCTGCAGAGATTCACTTTCTTCCGGTGCACACGATGATCAGCCGATCACTTCCACAGTCCCAGGTTGCAGCAAAGCACGCACACTGCTTCACTGAGACTTACTCCAATTCCGGTGCCCCGATATCCAGGCGCTCCTCACCAACGCCTCCGGCCGCACCTCAACACGCTCACTGTGTCCGAACCTCGCTTCTCCTCCGGTGCACTCGATCACCAGGCGCTCTTCACCAACGCCTCGGTGCACCCCGACACGCACCCTGCGTGTCCGAGACTCACTCCACTTCTGATACACGCGTTGACCAGGCGCTCCTCGCCAACGCCTCCAGTGCACCACGACACGCACCCAGCGCGTCCGAGACTCTCTTCACTTCCGATGCACCCACTCACCAGGCACTCTTCACCAGCGCCTGCGGTGCACCCCGACACGCACCCTGCGTGTCCGAGTCTCGCTTCACCTCCGGTGCACACTTCACCAGGCGCTCCTCACCGACGCCTCCTGTGCACCACGACACGCACCCTGCGCGTCCAAGACCCACTCCTCCACCGATGCACACGTTCACCAGGGGCTCTTCACCAACGCCTCCTGTGCACCACGACACGCACCCAGCGCGTCTGAGTCTCACTTCTCCTTTGTGTGTCCAAGATCAAAGGGCACACCTTCTGAGGGTCTCAAGCTGCCACAACACGCGCCCACCGCGTTGCTTGAAACTTCTCCGGAAACTTTTATGTTCCTGTGTTTCCAAACAGGGAGCCAGCTCACCTCGGGCCCTTGGGGTTACAAGACACAGCACAAAGCACAGTCTTCTTCAAGCAGGGGGACCCAGCGCCTCCAAGCACAGTCCCAACAGCCTCTCCCTTAGTTAGAACAGCAAACTGCAGACCAGCCCCAGATCACGAAGCAAGGATTGGTCTCCCCAGCAGTCTCTTCAGTTGCTCCTTCTTTAGCAGAGGTTCCTCTTGACCACAGAATGGGTCCAAGCCTTTTCAGTCTCAATCCATTTCTGTTTCATTCCAACGTTCAGGGGCTTCAGCTCTCATAGATATACCCCTAAATGTCTTTGAAGTTCGTTGTGCTCAGGGGTCCCTCACCCCTGCCTAAATCAGTTCTGGGTGTCTCCTCCCAGTGTCACCTTTCTCCCTTTGATACTGGGGGTCTGGATCCTTAATCGCTCAGCAGGAGATGAGTCAATTGTTTTATAGCCGCAACCCAGGCCTCTTCACCTCCCGGGGCTTCTCTCGCATACTCTCCAGCTGCAGGTCAGCCTGGTGCCATCTCACCCCTCCCCTCTCAGATCCAGACAGTCAATCCACATTCAACAGAGACACACAGAAAAGCTTAAAGCACAAAACTCAGCCAATTTCTAAAAGAGCGGCTTCTGAACACACAGTGACAAAACCACCTTCATAGAAAGATGGGTTATGACGCTGTGAGTTCATACATACCAAACTTCACTTCTCCATTCTAAACTTATGGGAAACTAGGCTAACAACACAATACCCAGCCTCCCCCATTCTGTCCTATGGACAGAATGGCCTTTCACCAGTGAAAAACGAAATGGAGTGTTTTTCACTGTCAGGACATAACACACACCTCAGTATATGTCCTGCCTTTTACTTACACGGCACCCTGCCCAGGGGTTACCTGGGACCTACCGCAGGGGTGCCCACGGTGCATGTAAAAGGGAAAGTAAGGCCTGACAAGTAGCTGTACTTGTCAGGACACATGCTAACTTAGCAAACTGCGCGCAGGCCCTACACTGTAGGCCTGAGTTCCCTTCTCCGCGCGCCCTTGCATTACTAGCCCTGGCACACATAGTGCACATCACTAGGGACTTTACTAGTAAGGCAAACATACCAATTATGGCCAACCAATTACCATTACACTTTACACAGGGAACTACTGTACTTTGACACTGATTAGCAATGGCAAAGTACCCAAAGCATCTAAATTGGCACTCTATGTCAGGAAAACGGTCTAGGGGGAAAGCAAAATGTTTTAGGGAACTTTAGCCAAAAAGGGAAAGTCCTACAGCAACGTACAGAGCACAATAGCTGCATTACGATCACAGATACCGTTCTAGATAACGCTGCCGTTGTCCATCACAGGTCGCTTGGCCATTGCGAAGATGGTGATGCTGCCAAGGGTATTGTACTACTTTACAACACTCCCAATACTAATCCCTACAAAGGTGTACCGGGTGCTAGATACCCTGTTGACAGAATTAAAATGGGGTACTGGTAGACGCAGGGTAGCTCTAAAGAAGTTGCAATTATCAACGACATCAGGAGGTATGTGTGCCGCGGATTTTAGAGAATATTGCATGGCGAGTCAATTGCAATGGCTCTCATACTGGCTAGTGGGCCGCAACCTGCAAGAAATTGGCTACACACCTAGAATGCTGGCGCAGGGAAAATTACATGCAAAGCTACATAATGCGAATTTAATTAACAGCACGGACTCACCACTATTGCAAGTAGTGCTGCAGTATTGGAAATATGCATTAAAGTATACGCAACCACGCCTGTCATATTCGTCAAATACCCCCCTAGTGGGTTTGCCCATACCCACAGGCATAATCACACGGGGTCAGATCGCCGGGTGGGAGGATGGAGGGTTAAATACAGTGGGGGCACTGTTCCACGAGAGTATCCTGCTGTCACACATGGACTTTGTGCATACTAATGGCCTAACAGACACCTTATTTCTGTTACATGCTGGAATAATGCACTATGTAAAAAGGGTGTGGGCCACGGACAGGCAAGAACCACCAACGAATGAGTTAGTCAACATGCTCCACTTAATGGGTAATGGAAGCCACCTAACGAAATGTCTGTATACAGGTATTAGGGAAACACAGACCTCCCCATTGGGGGCCTTGAGGGCCAAGTGGGATGCCGACATGGAAACAGCACTCACCGACAGAGAGTGGACTACACTTCTTGCCTACCCGAAGGCAGTATCACGTAACGTGCGATTTAAATTTATCCAATATATGATCACACAGAGGGCATACCCCACACCTCATAGGCTGCACAAGATGTTTCCTGCAGTCGCGTCAAATTGTCCGAGATGTATTGAAACAGATGCAGGGTTTGTACATATGATATGGTCATGTCCAGGGCTAGCACACTACTGGGCACAGATAGCACAGATACTAACAGATGTGGTTGGGGACAGGTCTTGACATTCGGCAACAAGCTGCATATTAGGGCTATATCCGCACCCGAAGGGATACAAGGTACAGGCGCGCTTTGCCGACTTAGCGTTACTGCTAGCAAAAAGACACATCACTAGAAGGTGGAAGGCAACGAGGCCGCCAAAAATAGAGCCATGGAAGGAGGAAGTAGAGAAATGGAGCTTAGCCGAAAGCGCTGCGATACGAAAGAAAGAACAGCGGGGCAGAGGAAAATACCCATTGCAATGGCATGGGATATGCTGCGTGAAGCCTTTAAAGCATGGGATGGGACCACTCAGGTAGTGGTCGACCACATAAACGACACGTCATAAGTGCCGACACTGGGCAAATATACTGCTATTACACATCAATGGGCAGATATCACACGAGTCAGTGCCACGAGAATTAGGAGTACAAGGACCATTTAACGCTACGGATTCAAAATGCAATGTTGTACATGGAAATGTGTTGCTTGATACTATTTCTCTTACCACAAATGTAATGGATGATTACTCTGTATGCTAGAACAGACACTGATTGTGTTGCCCAAGTAGTTAGTTGCGGGATGGGTGGGGGGATCTAGGGTTGTTAGATTGAGAATAAGCACACTATGTACTGCCTGTTATAATTATTAAATATGGTCAACATACGGAGTAAAAATGTTAAGTAGATGGGATAAGTTGAATAAATATATGCGCCATATTAAGGAAATGGCAATTGTATGGCAAAATAATGTCAGTAACAAATGTAAATGATAACTGCAAAAATACATTAATGTATTGGAACGGGTGACAATTGTACAAATGTCTTCCTATATCAAAGTGCAATAAAGTTTGTTTAAAAAAAAAAGTAATAGAGGGCAGCTTGCAGGAGTAGATCACAGTATCTAAAGTTCAGGATTTTGGCTATGACCGGCCGTGGATTTGCGCCAGGGATAGGTTTTTTAGCGGGCACACGATGCGCACGTTCTACTGTAAATAGAGCTGCTAATCCCGTGGAGACCACCTTTGTTTTTAGCCATTCCTCAATAAACAGCGTCGGTTGCAGGCCTTCCGACCCCTCATGGAGGCTCACTATACGTAGATTGTTCCGTCGGGACCTCCCTTCCGCATCATCCGCCCGGGTCTGCAGAGTTTTTATTTGCTGGCGCAGTTGTGAGATCTGTACGTTGTGTTCTTTCACCTTAGGTGCCATGAGGTCCAGCACCACCTCAGAGGTCTTGACCCTATCCGATAATTTCCTGTGGTCGTCTTTTAACAAATTGAGCTCAGTAGAAATAGTCTCCAGTTGTTGTGCAAAGGCTGATCTGGACTCCCGTATCTCCTGCAGTATCATGTCTAACTTATCTGCTAGGGGGTTTGAGACATCTTCTTCGCCCAGTATGGAATGCATGGAGGAAGCCTCAGAGGGCGAAGAACAGAACCGGGCTCTCACCGACGATGCCTCCGACTTAGCTTTCGTGCACCCCATTGTCAGTGATGGGCTAGCCTGGGAAGAAGAATGGGTAAGGGAAGATACCATCCAACTGGTGGGCCCACTCACAGACAGTTCAGTAGTTTAAAGCTTTATCTTGGCTGAGCTGCTCTTTGATGGGTATTCCGGGCCTTTCTGAGGGCAGCGCGCCGCAGAGCAATTGTAGACGTTACCACAAGGTTAGCCGGTTTTAGCCCCCTATCTGAAAACAGCAGTCAGCATCTTGTCGCCGGACCAGTCGTCATCGGTAGTCCGTTGTGGACCCCACTGTAGGGCACAGTCTCCATAAGCCCCTCCCCCTCACTGCCAGGATCCTGACAGGTTCCTCTGCTCCCCCCACAATTCACGATGCTGCAATTCTTGGGGGGGGACTCAGTGATGGCGCGCTCAGTACCGTTGTAGGGGAGGCCTTTGAAAGGCAATACCCGGTGGACCACCAGTTATACTTACATTCCAGGTGGCCAAGTTCAGCCACCAATGCCGTCCTACCCTCCTGTGGATGTGGGGGCTCTGCTCACAGATAAAATACAGGCAGAGGGGGGAGGAAGTCAACCGTCTGATCCAGTTAGTGTCAATTTAATGTCCCGAGGTGGGGGGGCAGCTTGCTCTGTGAACATCTGTGTCACCGCCTCACCCCAGGTTGGTAATCTTCCCTGGATGATTCAAGTGTACTTGGAGGCCTCACTATCGTCAGGCCTGGCGGTTACGCCTCTCTGCGGGCGCCACGTCGCTCCCTCTGCCGTCGCCTCCAAGGTCCCCGTGGGGGGGGCCGTTGGCATTATACATTTGCCCCAAGGTTCATTCAATGCCTCCCCTGGAATCGGGTTCTGCGCATGGGGCCGATTTACCCCTCGATTGACATGCAGGATCAACAGGTAGCTACGGGGGAGGAGAGGTAAGGAAGTAAGGCCTCGTCCCTTTCGGCACTGATTTATTTCTCAGCAGGTGCTGCCTTACCTGTGCCGACACCTCCGGGGTCACAGCGGGGGAGGCCGTCGTCAATGGCTGCAGGGGCGATTGTCCGGAGACTTCTCCCCCAGAGACCGGGGATGGTAGCAGGGCTGGCCCACCTTCCGATCCACCAACAAGATGCCCAGGTAACAGCACGAAGGGTGGGAGAGAAGCGAGGAAGGAGTGATCTAGCACCGTCAGCACTTGTTGTGGCCTCGGAGGGCACCGGTCGGGAAGCCGCTGCGGGTCTCCGCTCCTCCCGGCCACGCCACGCCAACAGTCAAGGCCCTGATGGGCCAGCAGGAACTCACCGCGGGGCGTCGCACCCCCTGTGCAGGCTCTGCAGCTCCATACATCAGGGCCGCCCTCTCTGCAGCTCCCATAGCAGTCAAGTGGTATCTGTTCTGCAGAGGCCAACAATCAAGTCCGAGGCGTCACAGACCTCAATGTCGCAGGCAGGCCCGCAGCATGTCGGGAGAGCTCTGTGTTCCTAGCCGCTTTTGTGCCTGGTTCTGCTCGGTTCCACAATGCCCATATAGCTTAGTAGTAGCTCTAGGGTTATTTGATGCCACCGGAATCAGTTTTGTGCAGGGATATGTGACGGATTGTCATCCCAGGCCTGGAGCTAGTCGCTTATGTGACCGCCATCTTAGGCTGCTAGCCACGCCCCCCCCACACAAACACACAACACCATGTTCTGGATTATGTCGCATTTGCTTTTGAACAACAATTTACCCCCCCAATCGGCCCCAATGTTTCCATGATCCAGAGGTCTTAGATCTCTACGTTACAATTTAATTACATGCTCCACTGCTTATAATATAGAAGTGCAGATTCTCACCAGCCCAGTATTGCACACATGCTGATAATTGCTGGTACTCCCCCTTTTTGAATTAAAGAAAGGTAAGTGCTTAGTGCCCGACATCACCTGCCCATTTAAACCACTGCCAGGCACATCAACGAAGGCATGGTATTTAGCAGCATTGGCACAATATGCTAGTAAGGAACTAGCCTCTTTATTCTGGTGCATTTTAATATTCTACTGTTTGCCAGCTACTGCCTTCACAGGTCAGTGGTGCTCTCTGGCACCTTCTGTGGGCAGACAACCCTAATATTACATGTTGCCTACATTTAACCTATCCTGGACTACTCTGGCATCAGCAGGTGCTATATTTATCTCTTTAATACGTGCTTATGCCAATTCAGTGCACTTGTGTGACATTTTTACTGGCAAGTGCCTAGTCCCATGTTTTTGCATTTATTTGTTCCAAAAGCTGTTGTGCATGAAAATATATTGAATTTTCGTTAGCCCCATAGGTAATACCTAAATAGACAATAGTGAGGAAGGTTCAGTGCTCAAAAGTAGTGAGTATGTGGCTTACACATTGTATAGCACATTTACATTTAGGGTTGTTATGACAATAGACAGAAAACAAGGACCAATCAGTTATTTCAAATCATATTTTGAAAGGGCAAACCCTGAAATGCTGTAGGCGTTTCCACCCAATCCTATTATTCCGTGAGTCTCATCAGGACGAAAAAAAACATCTGTTTATAAACCTGGGGAATAAACAGAAGAAGGCCCTTGAATCTATACATGAAGCTATCAGCCAATCAAAGTCTTTATCACAAATAATAATCAATCGCATACCTCAACAGTGATTCAAATCCTAAACTAATCTAGCGGATAATGGCATCTGTCTCCAAAGCAAACTGTTCGTCATCAATGGCAAGTAACTACAAATTTAAAGAACAATATGTTGTTTTAGTCAATGTAGCCATGTAAAGGGGTAGGAAGGATAGTTATTGTAAGAAAACAGGGCTCTTGCAGATTCCCCCCACTTTTTGCCCCCATTAGGACTGCTAGATGCTGGTTTTCAACTCTGACAGTGCACTGGAGCCTGCTAACCAGACCCCATTGCATGTGCTCTTTCCCCAGAACTGACAAGTGTAAATTGGTAACCCCAATTGGCCAGGCCTTTACCCCCCTTATAAGTCCTTAGTATATGGTACCACTGGTGCCCGGGACATAGGTGGTAAAGGGGTCCCAGGGCAGCAGCATGGTTTTGTGCCACCATGGGTGACCCAAGCAAACTACTGACAGCAGACCTGCCATTGCAGACTGAAGGAGTAGTGCAAACTTTTTGAAATCGGCTGTGCCCTCACCTTATGTGGAACAGTCAAATGCACTATCTTTAATATATGTCAGACACCCCTAAGGTACGCCTCCTCAGCCCAGGAGGCAGGGTGCAGTACATTAAAGGTGAGGACATATAAGTGCAAGCCTATGTGTCCCTACAGTGGCGTTCCCCATTGGGAACTACTATAAGCGTTAGCAGTCAATAGGATAACATGATCTGCCACCCGGGCATTCTCGAGGTTTGCTGCTCCATTATGGTACTGCTGAAGTATGTTTGGTATAAAACAACGTGCCTTCCCACCCCTGACATGAATCTCATGCCTGGGTGACGTGGCATGCAATCAGGTGGTGACGTTAGAGGTTGCCCCAGGTTCTCTGTGCTCTGGCTGGTCAGTCCATGCTTTCCTGTGCCTGCTGCTGCCAAGCCAGGATTGTGACCCCCTGCCTGGCATTGTGATCACTCCCAGGAGTCAGGAACAAAGACTTGGGCAGGAAGGGTCGGGTCAGGTCTGGTCACTTAGTTGACTAATGCGTCCACTGTAGGGGCCTGTGTTCGACCTCATGGTCACAGGTTAAAATCCCAGTGGGTCCACTTAGGCTTTCATCCTTCTGAGGCCAATAGGATGAGTACCATTGAGTTGGGTAACAATAAACGACTGTTATTCAGCACCAAGATACCCTTCTGCGTGAAGGTGCGCTTTAAAAAAACACGTTATGTTATATGTTATGTTATGTTAAGGCGGTCACACCGGCCTCCTCCTAAGCAGGCTAGTGAAGTGGCACATTAAGGCGGTGAGCTTCAAAGGCTGCACCGCCTCTGATATGCATCAGGGCTGACTCCCAGTGGAGGAAACAGCTCTCCCCCATCCCAGGCACAGTTGCACCCGGGTAGGTGGGAAATTAGCTATGCACGGAGGTGTACACCCCCAGAAGGCTAGCCACACCTCCAGGATCAACATCCTGGTCTGTACACCACAATTTGATTTCTGCCATCTTTAGGAATGGCAGAATAGAGGGTTCTGGGTAGAAAAGGTTAACTGCACCCCCGGATGTTGTCACTTCAGGGGCGGACTAGCTGCAGGGACTAACTGCCCATTGGCCACTAGCTCCCACACCTATAACTTCCCTAAATCTAGGATTTAAGGGACCCCCTGACACCAGAACCTCAGATCTGAACAATTTGCATCAAGGAAGAACCAATAGGAGACCCGTGTCACCGATAACAGGACTTTGCCCACATCACCAAAGCAAAAGAGGGATACTTTGTCCCTGTCACAACAGACTTGGAACTGAGTGAATGACCCTTGTTCTTGGCTAAAATTCGGCACTCCTGAAGAGGGGGACCACTGTGGAAGCCAGAAGCACCCTCAGACTCCCCTAGACTGGTGGCACTAGACCCTGGAAACCGCAGATAAAAACACTCACCGGATCCAAAGAATCACTGCCCATCGGGCCCTCTGTGGGATCACCCAAATCCAGGTCCAGTGCATTGTGGGAGTTGTAGTCTCACCGGCCGCAAACGTTCACACCGCTACCTCACTCCCCGGGACCCAGTGAAGTTCCAGGACCTTTTCACTGTGTGTACCGCTGCCAAGGCTTTTTGGTCACCAATCTGGCAACTAGCCCCCACACTCGACACTGCATCTACAGAGAACAGCGTGCAACCTTCATCCGACGTCAGCAGCTGTGTATCTGTTCTGTTTTTGCATTTTGCTTCTTGCAGCCCTGTGTAAGTGGTAAAATCAGCATCACCTCTGCTCCCGTTCAGCACCAGGGACAGCCAGGACAACTCTGCACCCAGACTTCACGGGCTAAGTAAAATTGATCTGACTGTATTGGCCAAGTCCAGGGGCCCGCATGACCTTTACTCTGTAAGGGTATCACGTAATTCGACCTGCAAGTGACCAATTGTCACTAGTGGATTTTACCATTTCGGCAATGTTATATTTTTTATGTATTATTTTGAACTGATTTAATATTGCTTCAAAAATTTATAACTCTAGTTATATGCATGCTATACCGTTCATTTTGATGTCTAACTTAAGATAAAATTACAGTCTGTGTTTATAAATTGGTGTTGGATTTCTCTTGAGTCGTGTCAATTACTTATCTTCCATGTTGGTACTCTGAAATGCTTAACACATGTTCCCATAGTAAAGCTTGACTGCTTGGTGCCACCCTACCAGGACTGAGCTAAGGATCTATTAGTGGGAATCCAAGGATCATCTTTGGGGTATCATGATAGTATCACATGGTGAGGACTAACCCCCACGCCACATAATACTCCACTTTACTACAGTTATCATGAAAAAGAGAACTGGAACTGTAATGTCTTCTCTGAATACCTTCCCCATATTCCCAAATACCGATGCACATCAGTGTGCTTTGTAAGAATGGGGTCCTACAAAATGTATAGCAAATACCTGTATGCAATGTAAATGCATGTTACCCGCTGTGGCCTCCGTACTACTTGTGTCATCAGTACATGTATACAAGCGATGTACCACTTGTACGAAATACTTATATGTAGACTACAAACATGACAACCCCCATGACCTCTGTGACCCGCATATCAACATTAGATGTCCAAACTCGAAGTCGACCCTGTGTTTGCATACACTCATACATGCTTGAAAACTGCCAAAAATGTTGCCAAAAAACTGTACCCCGCTTGGTGTGGATACCGTCTAGTATCATCACCAAACAGCCAGCCTTAACATATGAATCAAGGAGGGCTCCTAGTTGAAAGTATTCATTATTGACTCTTAGAAACACAAAGGGCATGATTCTTTAACTGTACTTAGTGGTACGTTTTGTCATACTACAAAATGTACTACAAAATGTACACTTTGCCTATGCTTATGTGTGCAGAGTTTTTCACCCCGGCATCAGAGTCTCCGTACATGTAAGTATATATTTTAGCAGTAAATGTAGGAGGAACATATGGCAGTAGGTGGGAAAAGGGGTAGACCTACCACTAAATAGGATGGGATTTGGAAGGGGTAAGAAGAGTCTAGGGAGGGGTTTAGAGAGGGACGTCATCCACCCACACAGGAGTAAGCCAATTGCATTACTCTTGGGATGGAGGCATGTAACTTACATTTTTGTAGTAAGTTTATAGTCGAAGTTTGTGAATACTGAAAGTAGTAAACACTACAAAGTGTAAACTTACTCAAAAGTATAACTTACCTTTGTGAATCAGGTCTAAAGTGCTTTGATGTGAGAGGACAATAGTTTACAGTTGTTCTCATAAGAGGGTGCATCTCGCAAGAAATATTGTAGTAAGTGGCCAGACTCACAAAATATTGCCCCCAAATATTTCTTGATTCTATGTGGTATCATCATGAAAAGCACCAGTTTTTCCATATGAATATGTGTGAGGCGAGGGTCACCTAGTTGAAAGAATTAATAAAAAACAGTTTAAAGCAAAATATTCTATGGGTATGGGAAACCTAAAGGCTTACAATCGTCCTTAAAAACATGGGCAAGTCAAAAGTATGATCTTTGTTGTTGGCCAGACTCGTAACTAAATGTGGCCAAAACACATATAATAGTGTAGGATAATTTATTACACATTCCTCTCCAGAAAGCAGCTTGGTTGCATTGTAAGTATCGGAATCCGCATGCCGCCCTTCACTGTTCTATATAGTGTATCTGCTGGCCGCTTCAAGAAGACACTGAAAACCTTGGGAAGAGGATAACGCATGGTGCTCTCGGATAGCAATTATCAGTCCTAGCTACAGAGCTTAACCGCTTGCCTAACTACTGAGCAGCTATGTTGGAGCTGGCTAATTACAGGTACAGATATGTAGAAAGGAGAACTTTGTGTGAATTTAATTTTAATTAATAATTTAAAGAAATTAAAATAAAAAATCAATTTCACAAAAAGTCTTCAGTTTATTTTACAAATATTTAAAAACTGAGCGGGTGCCTCGGAATGGTGATGGTGGGTGGATTAAAAAAATAAAATAAACTTACCTTCTCTCCAGCTCCGTCGCACCTCCGCACGTCTCTCCCGCTCTCCTCCATCTGCTCTCCCAGCCAATCACGACGCTGCAGGAGCAGCGTCATGATTGGTCTGCGCGTCCTGTTTGGACGCTCAGGCAGTGCCTGGGGAGGCTGGGAATGTACTCCACAGGGCTGTGCAACATAGCCCAATGGAGAACATGCCAAACTGTCATGTGCACTTAGAGGAGTGCAAACCACTCCTCCTGCGCTCTGGCGTCACAGAGTGAAGCCCCACCCATCTCCCGCATATAAAAATATAATGATAATAATGTCCTGTTATTATCATTTTACTTTTATTTTTTGCACTGCTGAAATAGCAGTGGGGCGACGCTCCTCCGCCTTAGCAGAGGAGCTACTACTGTTTAAAACATAATTTAAAAGACAATAAACAATATACATACAAAATGTTACAAACAAAAAAGTATGCATCTTTAATTATTATAATTGTACATAAAAAAAAATTTTTAAAACACAAACCTGGCGGATATCCCGTCCACCATATTACAAACGCATTATAGCCCATGGAACTTGTCATAAGGAAGATGAGCTATCGATACTTTCTGATGGAGTATCCTGTCCACCAAACTCTAGCTAAGGGACATAGGGGCATATTTACAAGCCCCTATCACCACAGGAACGTTACTTAATGTGGCTTACCGCCGCCTTGTAAATAAGGCCCCCTTTCATGCTATACTTAGTGTGAAAGGGGTAGGTAATGGGTGTTGCGGTGGGCGTTCCGCCGCAACACCCATTGGTTTTGATGCTGCCCCCTATTTACAAGGGTGGCATGAATAGGAGGTAGCGCCAAAATTATAACCAGGAAAAACCTGGTCTTAACATGGCGAAACAAGGAGAAATGCTTTATTTCTCCTCGTTTTTGCTGTTTGTATTTGTGTTGCATTATGCAGCCACATAGAAACAGCAAAACGCCATGAATGATTGTTTATGTGCAGGAAGGTGTCCATTAAAAAAAATGATGATTTGCAACTTCTATGTGTGCTGCACAGAGCAGCATACATAGAAGTTACAAAATACCATTCTGGATTGTTTATGTGCCAGAAGGGACACCTTCCTGCACATAAACAATCATTCCCTGCAACGCAGGCACCCTTGCACTATGGTGTAAGGGTGCCTGTGTTGGCGTTGGGCAGCTAAATTTATCGCCAGTGCTAAGGGAAACGCAGGGGGGGGCGCCGCATTTTTGTGAATACGGAGCATCCCTGTGTTTTCAGAATGGGGAAGCGGGCGTTAGTAGTGTTTGCTTAACCCCACGCTTCTCCATTCTGTTGGAATTATGTCCCATAGTTTGTTTGAATTGCACATGTTAGTCTGATACATTGAATTGAAATCTGACATTTTTAAATAGCACCTGATATATTTCTGCAGCCGACTTGTAGGGCTGGCACATTGAGCATTAAGTTGTTAGCAGCACCCTGCTATATTTCAGTTGTGCCTTGGAATCATTAGCAGCAGAAGGAAACATTGGAGCAATACTTAGAGGTTTTTCCAGAGTTCTGCCATGAAGTAGCAATAAATCCAACAATTCCAATACTGCAGACTGGAATGGGAACAATAATGGGTACACTTTATTGGCTAAACATTGCTTCCTGAGAGGCAATTATTTATTTGTTATGCTGCAGGTGTGTGTTTTTTTATTAGAAGCACAATTTCCTAGTTGCTAGAGGCTGGAATGAAGTACTAAAGGGTACATCGATGCATTTGAATGCATTCTGAGTATACTTTCGCAACTTCCTTTAAACTACATGGCTTATTAATATAATGTATTTTGAAAGAGTTGGGCCACTTTTTTTCAAATGTTGTTTGGGAAGATCGTCAAAAAGCATCTTATAGTGGGTTGAGTGCCTCACTTGCTCCACTTGCAGGCTCAGTGGAATATATACCTTGCGTTAGCAGCAGTTTTACACTTCACCCACTGCAAAGTGCCCAGCTGATTCTGCAAAAATAACTGGACTGGCTCTTGTCTTTCTTGAACAAAGGAACCTCCTTGTGGAAAGCTTACAGCACTGGATTTTGGGCCAGATGTACTAAGAATGGAATGTGTAAAAGTGGTTGCAAATTACAGACCGACTTTTACATGGGGGCCACATGTAAGACCAATTCCTTTTGCGACTCGTAATTTGCCAATTTTAGTTACTTGCAAAAGGAAATTTACTAATGTGTCTCAGACACATTTTGTGATTCCCAATGGGGTCACGAATGACCTGCCTCATCAATATTCATGAGGCAGGTTGCAATTTGCGACCCATTGTAAATGGTCAGTCACACAGGGATGGTGGCCTGCTGGGGACAGCAGACCCCCGAGTCTTGTTTGCTTTTTAAATAAAGCAACATTTTTTTTTTGAAAAGCAGCTTGTTTGCAGGTCATTTTTCTTAAAGGAAAATGGTATGCGTTTCAAAAACATACATTAAATGTTTCAGTTTCATTTTTTAAGAGTAGCTCGTGGTCCATGGGACCACTGCCTGCTCTTAAAAAATGTTTTCACTGCCAATCACAAAGGGGAAGGAGTCCCCTGGGGACCATTTGCCATTTGCGACTGGCTTACCACCTACTTGAAGTAGGCATTAAACTGCAATTGTTTTGCGATTGCATTCTGGTCGCAAAACAATCGTACAACCCCCTGCGACTCGCTTTTAGGAAGGGAAGCCCTTGGCAGGCCCCTACCTAATAGTGACTCGCAAACCCTATTTTGCAAGTCGGTTAACAGGTATAGGGAGTCACAAAATAGGGTTGATACATGCTACGACCCTTTTTAGTGGTCACAAATGGCACAAATCTCTGTTGGCGATCGCTAAAAACGGTCGTAAATGTGGCCCTGAATCTATTCTGTTTTTGCTAACTGACCTATGTACTTATAGATAGGTTCCCAAAAGCAAATTGCAACCAACTATGAATTGCAGCTTTCACAGGGTTGGTGGACAGATGAGGTCAGCAGACCACAATGTCTGTGATTGCTTTTAAATAAAGCTATCTCTTTTTTCCCAAATGTAGTCCCGTTTTCCTTAAAGGAAAATAGGATGCAATTTAAAAAAAAATGTGGTTAACAATTTTTAAAAGTAGGCAGTGGTCCTACTCTTAAAATTTTTTTGTCAACCTTCACAAAGGGAAAGGGTCCCACGAGGACCCCCTCCCATTTGCGAATGGGTTACCACCACTTTTGTGTAGTTAATAAAATATTAATGTTTTGCAACCGGATTTTGGTTGCAAAACATTGACACATCCCATTCTTGATTGGTATTTGGAAGAGATGCCCTAAACATGCTCTTTCCAAGTACCGGTATCTGGTCGCAAACCTAAATTGTGATCTGGTAACGTGTTACTTAATCACAGTTTGATTTTCATACATACCAATAAGCCTTTTTGCTGTTGCAAATGGCCTGATTCTGTGAATATGACCTTTTGTGAATGCAAAAAAGCTTCGTACAACTGTCCTTTGTCCTATCTACTTTAAGGGAATGTTCAGTGATATGGAATAGTT
The DNA here is from genome assembly GCA_963921515.1 of Calotriton arnoldi. Taxonomy (NCBI): domain Eukaryota; kingdom Metazoa; phylum Chordata; class Amphibia; order Caudata; family Salamandridae; genus Calotriton; species Calotriton arnoldi. Next base: position 342,919 of record CAWUFW010011637.1, read on the forward strand.
AAAAAAAAAAATAGAAATAGTCCTGGGAAGGTGAAGCTTACCTACCAAGTTTCTAGCAATCTCTTGGTGATTGGCTCCGTACTATTCCCCTGCACCTCCTGTAAACATGGGAGGCACAGGAGAACACATCCACAGCACCGCCGCTCTCTTGCCCTGCCTGCCAACCCATACCTGTGTTGGGACGGGTAGTGCAACAGAACTGTGGGGCTTTAGGTATGTTCCCCAGAGTGCTAAAAATGTAACTTTAAAGTGCACTTTGAAAGACATTATGTCACAATGGCTCATTTTCTCACTTAAGAAATAAGGCACCAAACTATGGGCACGATTTATATCTTGGTGGCATAGGTACACCGTCACAATATCGGCAGACTACCTATAGCACTAAGATACTACTACCAAGATTTTGATGCCAGCGGACTACTCCTTCACCGCCATAGCCAAATCTTTTTGACTGCCCTATGGAGTAAGGGCCATCAGAAAAATGGCTATATGTCAGCCCACCCAATTAGGATGGGTGGACATATAGTCATTTATTTACTATTCATCACCGCAAGGCAAACTCTGGCAGTGAGGGACAGTAAAAAAGAAATAATGCCCCCCTCTCCAAGTGAGGGGGGGCATTTTCTTTTTGATTTGCAAAAAGAAAATCCTGTTTTGGGATTTTCTTTTAGAAAAAAAAAGAAAACTGTTTGGTGCAGGGATCCGACTTGCTGACAGAGTCCTGAACCAAACAGCAAAATGCATTTGCAGGAACCGCCGTGATGGCAGTTCTTGTTAATGCATTATAGGTGACCGCCTGCTTGGCGGTCATTTATAAATGTGGCGGGCGGTTCCCTCCACCAGGGGGACTGAGTGATTTACTCCACCCCCTGGTGGAAAACGGAGCCGTCGTCTATTTATAAATCGGCCCTATATATTTCCTCGTGGTCTGGTTAGTTAATAGCTGTTTTGTCAGTGGTGCATTATATAACATCCCTGTAATTAGGTTCTAGTAAGACCAGAAAAAGTTAATTGTCGTTTAAGCATGCTTCAGTCTTCTTGGTTTCAAATGGTGGAAAGAGTTCTCAGGGCCCGAATTGGTAAATGTAGAAAGGCTCTTCACCAGTCCAGTGTAGCCATGCCACAAAAAGCGAATTAGGTCAACATGACTTTCCCTAAGTTTATATGGAAAGCAGGCTAGTTGCATAGTTGGATAAATCACATGTTTCTGTGTTCTGTCTCTGGCATGCTTCTTGCACTATTCTGCTTTCAGTATTCACTGTACACTCTTGATGCCCTGTGGGCCTCTTACACTCACTGTGCTTTACTGTGCTCTATTGGCTGTATTCACTTTGTGTTGCATGATGATGCAGTCACTGTGAGCCTAACAGTCCCAGAGAACTCTCCACTCAATACCAATAGCGGCCAACGAAATGACAAGAAGTGAGAGCGAACAAATAGCACTTCCGGGTTGCCGAAATAGGGAAATCATGGAGAGAGGCAAGCTCCTCCAGGTGCAGAAGAACAAATGTATAGAGAGGGCTTTGGATAGTGAGGTAGATGGCTATAGAATTAGATAAATCTGTCCCTTTGCCATCTATCCTCACAGCAAGATTCTCACACTGTTTGCGACCCAGCTTTCAGTTTGCTTCAGGTTTTGTTTACCTGTTGCATTTCACAATGCTTTGTACCTTCAACTGCCCAGTGTACGCACCGCACTTGTTCATTTCTCTGAAGTTTGCATACAAGTATGGTTTGTAATTGTGTATCCTCCACACACATACATTAATGATTGATGGGTAGAGCCTGGCCACTCACAACTGTGTCTCCTGTATATTATCTCTCAGGCTACAGAAGGCGTCCCCATGAGATATTTCACGAATCTGGAGGAGCTGATTGAATTTTATAGGAAGGAGAACATGGGTCTGGTTACACACCTGCAGTATCCGGTGCAAAGAGAGGACGAAGGGCTGGAGGACCTGGGCGAAGAGACAACAGGTGAGCTCCCAGGCTTGCGAGAGCCTGAAAAGGTGTTGTTAGTCTGCAGTATGGGGATGAGAGGCTCTGAAAGCAAACCATTGCAGAAGGTACCACTGTCAAAACGTTGTTCCCTCACCCTATGGGACCTGGAACTCTACCCAAAGATACAGTAGTAGGGCCACATAAAATGATTCCTTGAAGTACTGGGATCTTCTCCCAGAGGCCCGGGATATTTTGATACAGTTCTCTGGCATTATGGGATTGTTTACATGCTTGGCTGTCACCAGAGGCACCACTGAAAATGGTGGCGGTTCATTCAGCATTCTTACTTTAGGCAGTCTGTTTGTTACAATCTTTGGCAGTCTCGACACATTTAATTTAAAAATGCACCACTGTCTCCTTGTCAGACTTCTGGATGTTGGTGTCCAATAAGGCTCTATTCTGGACCCCTTCATTCTTCAAAACACTAAGCTTGAGGCACCATCACCTTCTTTAGTTTCACCTGCGACACATTTGCAATAACATCCAAATCGTGTTCTTCTGCAACTCCCTATGTCCCCGTCTCACAAGAGCAAGTGACTTACTGTCTCATTACATTTATTCATTGGATAGCCCTGCATTGCCTAACTGTGAAGACATCTAAAACCTCAATTATTTTCTTCCTCTCATCCATGGCTCCCGCAGTGACTTAATCCCCGTTTTATTCTCGCCTGACGATATTTCCTCCATTCTTAGCTGGAACTGTGTGTTTCACTTTGACATTCACTTCTTTGGCTACCACTTATTCAGCATTTCCCAAATTCTGTCCCCGCCTGGCATTCTATTTGACATGTAGTACCCAAGCGAACATAACCCTGGAATACTGCTACAGCCTCCCTGTTGTACTCCCACCCTACTTCTTCCTGCCCCTTTGGATAAAGTATTTATGAGGCCCTACCAGCACTTATGCGCTGCCGGAACATCACTTTTTTGATGTTCCAGTGGCGCAATGTGCCACTGGCATATTTATAAGGCCACGTAAAGCCATGTTACGTGGCTTTTCATGGCCTTATAAATGTGTGCCCCTTACACGCAGAAAACTGCGTGAAAGGGGCGTTCCATGGGTGTTGCTGGGAACGTTCCCAGCAACATCCATGGCTTTTTGACACTGCCCCAGATTAACGAGAAATTGTAAGTCTGGGGCAGTGCCAAAAACTTATGCCTCCCCAGGGAAGATGTAAGGGAGGCACAACGAGGAGAAATATCTTTATTTCTCCTCGTTTTTCCTTCTGCAGTACACATAGAAAGAGGAAAAAGCCTCTTGTGATTGTTTTTGTGCAGAAAAGTTTCCCTTCCTGCACAAAAATAATCATCCCCGCAACGCAGGCAGCCTTGCACCATGGTCCCAAGGTACCTGCGTTTGTGCACGGCAGCCCATTGTGCACCGGCGCAGGCGAAAAGGACAGGAATGGGCTGTATCGAATAGGACACTTTACCCCGCACACTTTTACTCTGCGTGCCATTACCCCGCAGTTTTTACACCGCAAAATCTTTTACAACGCAGGGCTTTACAACGCAATCCATTACAATGCATTCCCCATTACAATGCAATTTAGTATTCTAACTCCACGGGGGTGTTACTTTGGGGAATGCGTTGTAATAGTTTGCGGTGTAAAGCTCTGCGTTGTAAAAGATTTTGCGGTGTAAAAAATGCGGGGTAATGGCATGCGGAGTAACGCATGCGGGGTAAAGGATGTTTTCCCGCTGTATCTCATAGATACTGTGCATTCCTGCCCTTTTCTTTTGCCGAAGGGCAGCGCAGGAACAAGGCCTGTTGCGCTGCCCTACAGCAAAAAACCCATAAATGAGGCCTAAAGTTTACTTTCCTCATTCTGTTGAGATATACATTAAAAGCTGCTGCACAAGAGCTACCTGCTCCTATGTAAACATCTGTGTGGAGCTGTAGCTCACTATGTGTTGGAATGGGTATTATTACCACCGCCGGAGGAATATCCTTCTCCTACCTCGCCGCAAATACCTGGAACTATCTTCCTCTACATCTCAGGCAATCACCCTCACTGCCTCAATTCAGGAAGGACCTCAAGACCTGGCTCTTTGACTGAATTGCAGAACCCACCCCCCAGCGCCTTTGAGACCCTATCGGGTGATTAGCCGCGATCTATAAGAACCCTGATTGATTGATTGATTACCTTGGGAACATAAATATTATAATAAGAAAATGAAAATGATGAAAATAACATCAACCAGTCAGGTTTCAAACAAAAGTAATACAGAATGTATGAAGGAGGTCAGGCCCAAGCACCGATCTCCCTAAATAATCACAGGCCCTAGTACTGTGAAGAGTGCACTCGAGGAGCACACACAAAGAAGAACAGGAGGGCGGGAATTCTCGTTCCTCTTCGTTAAAGGGGAAGGGGTAATTATGACTTTCCAGCAACCACCACCAATTACAGTTATGACTAGAATTAGACTGGCTCCTTTTAAATCTCTCATGAAATGTGAACTTAAACCGCACCCCTGGACTTGACTAGTATTATATTCTATGTGTGGTGCTGCCGGCATTGAGAGGATAATGATTACACTTTTGACATCTATGCTTAAAATGTAATACACGGTATGGTCCCTCCCACTTTACCCTATTTCTGTCATTTCACAATAATGAAATATATGCTTTTGGCACTATAAAATTTCATTTTCACAGTTGTGTAATGTTTGTCCAGTATTTCTGTTGAACAAGTTTGTATACAAAATAAATACGGATGTAATAGAATGCCCTAATATTTAATAGTCTAAGAAGATTTTGAAAACTTGTGGTAAAATAAGAGTTTTACTGCACAAAACAATCCTATATTTTAAAACTCATTTTAATCACACATATTTAGAACCAATATGCGAATTCTAACACTACACAATGGCATTAGTCCAGGCTTCTAAGCTTAAATTGGAATCCTAAGGGCACAGCTGCATCACTTTGGGGCTAATTTACAAGCTCCTTGCTCCGCCAGTGCGTCACTTTTTATATGGGAAAAAGTTTGTTTCTTGCATCAAGTTCTCTGGAACCTCAGAACTAGAGTAGATGGCATGCTTCATGGGGTGATCAAATACCTGTTGAATGGCCTGTGAAATGACTGGTCTCCTTTCATCACAAACGTTGCTAACATTTAATGACTCGTTTGTGCAGCTTTTGTTGGTGCACAGAAACACTTGAATTGCTGAGTACATCTTTTGAAAGGCTTGATCTCACCCAGGCCTTTCTATAAAGTAATCTTCCACAATAGATCGAGACTTTGGGCAAGATTTAGAGGAAATGGTGAAGGGACAGCTGATTAAAGCAGTGGCAGACCTGTTCAATCTCCCCTGCACTTCCCTGTCCATTTTGTTGTTCCAAAGATTTTATTGGATTTTAAAGTTATAGAAAAGGATAAGAAACACAAAAAACCATAGAATCTCCATTTGACAGATCAGGCAAATGTCTGGCAGTCACGAGCGGAGTATACAAAGCATCCGCATTGTTAGCAATTGAACAAGATGGACATAAAACAATAGTAGATGCACAACATGAATTTCAGTCAGACTTACTAAGGTACCGTAGGACTTCATGGCCAGGTAGTTGGTGGGAGAGCACAAGAAAGTAACAAGTGCATGTTTTATTTCACTAGATAAGCTAATCAATCAATCTTCAAGCACTGACTTTGATTAGAGGTGAAAAAGAATAGTTCAGGGCTAGAAAAAGGAAAGTTGGGTTAGGAGAGGGGAAAGAAGAGAGAAAAGAGAATAAGAAAGAAAGACTGAAGAAGGAAGGAAAAGAGGATAGCATTGGAAAATGAGGCAGAAGGGAAGCCAAGTGTCTCGACAAGAGGGCCACGGGCCCAGGCATGCATCCATCTCGAAGACTGGATCTGAGTGGCAGAGAGAGACTAGAGATCACCTACCTAGTTTAATTTATAAAGGAATCCAAAGTTTTCCATATGCGTTTAGAAATAATGCGCTTACCTGCAGAGTGCGACTGGGCTATGTGTGTGCTTCTAAGAAATGCAATCCATACCACTAGGTGTGGTAATAAGAGACATTCCTGGAGTGTTTCCATTCTAAGAGAATAACTTTAAGTGCAGTAGTAATGAGAAGGTCAAGGAATGCAAGGTCCAGATCTGAGAGCGCAAATGGTACTGTTGACACGTAGGGGCCAAGGATGATAGTTGGGAAGTCCAATGAGATAGGTGTGTGAAACATTTTGCCTAAATCGGCAGAGATTTCGCTCAAATAAGAGGTAAGCAGAGTACATAAGAAGAACTTGTTCTGGGTCACCAAGCTCTGTTCTGCAGGACCAACAAACGTCAGTGTCCTTTAGTTTGTTTTGAAAGGTTTACTAGGGATCCAGTAGAGAGAATGCACCACAAAATATTCATTTGTAATAGTGCAGGGATGAGTTTACCCTGGAGTAGATGGGAACATATTTTACCCCAAGATGCATCTGAGGGTGGTAATTTAATCTTATCAGCGAAGGAAGTGGCCCAATAAATACGCAAGGTGGAGTTGGACTGACCAGGAACTTTACAAATTAGTTTACTGATCTGGGAGCTACATGTCCTCCTGATTGGAGACGTTTGAAGGAAGAGAAAAGAGAGGTATTACTTAGAGGGCGCAGTTTAAAATCCAAGTTGGATAGTGTGTACTTCCCTTAGAGTGCAGCAAATAATAAGGGTTTGTTATCTTCATATTGATCTGCCCCAAGAGTGATCCCATGAAGGTTTGACACTCCTTCTTCGATTTCCTTGTAGACACTAGTGTGTGGTTTTTCAGGAGGTGCCTAGCGCATGTTGCTACCTGTACGCCATATTGAAAGACACTTGCCTTTTTTAAATTCGTTCTACGATTTCTATCTTTCACCCCATTTTGTTCTATTACCAGGACTATACACCACGGGGAGCCTGTTGGTTAGTATAGAGGGGTTGCTGGGCCCTGGTTATTTTTTAATTTCCCAACATGTTTTCACTTTTGTGCTGTTAAGCTCTTTCCTGCCATGCACCCTGACACGCCCCCTGGATGGTGGGCTACATAGAGATCCTCACATCGGGTCCGCGCAGCTCTGCATGAAGGTTTGACCCTCCTTCCCTGATTTCCTTGTAGGCACTAGTGTGCTGTTTTTCAGGAGGTGCCTGGCTCCCTTCGCTACCTGTACGCCATATTGAAAGGCTCTTGCCTGCTTTAAATTAAATTTGTTAGTTAGTTTTATCTTCTGTGTCAGTACCAGTGGCAGCTGGTGGCATTTGAAAGTGGTTGGACGTAAACGTTTGGGATGAGTGCCCCGTGGTGAGCGTGCATAGCGAGCGAGCCTGAATGTCATAAGGAGGGATTGGGGGGGTTCTCACCCCAGGAATTATTTTTTAAAAGAGTGGAAAAATGGTCCATTTTCAAGCAAATTTGAGAAAGCAAGAATGTTAATAAAACAATAGTGAAATTTTAATTATGACATCAATCAAGAGATTTCATATGATAATGACATAGGTAGCTGCTTATTCAGTATAGCCAGAGAACTTCTAACAAACTTTGAGATAATAATGCAGTGAGTACCTCACATATTTCTTTATTTATTGATATACTTTTACAAATGAAATCTACTGAGGGAATACAAGTTTTTGTGATTTATCTGACTGAACACAATGAGACAGCCGACAATAACAATAAGAGGGCAGTAGGACACCCTACAAGGCACTTTATGTATAAGTATCATACAGGGAATGAAGAAATATGATCACATCACCCCCATCCTGCTGGAACTCCCTTAGTTCCCCTTGCTGGTCCACTACATCATCAAAACCAGCTACAGCATTTACAAACATTGCAAATGATGCAGCTAGTTTTCATGATGTAGTGGTGGCCCACCAAAGCCATCATGACCTGCAGCACCTCTCTAATCTTGTCTTCTATGGAACTCCCAACATTCCAGTCGTTTAACATTGATTTCACAGTTCCATGCCTCAAATTGATACTGATTTGACCCCCCCCCACCCACCTACCATGTAGACCACTGCACATAAATAGCCCTTAACTACCATGTAAAAATAATATAGCGTCCGTTTCCCTACCTTAAACACTAGAGTTGTGTTGTGTTGGTGCATGAGCAACAAAGGAGGTTGGGTTCTGTACCCTCGTGTTCTTTGTCAAAAAAGATGTAAAGGACTTCAGGCTTTACCAGATGCTAAAAATAAGAAACAAGTAGCGGCAACAAAACACATAAATTTTAGGTTAAAGCCAAGTTAATGCATGCTACCCTTTGGAAGAGGTAGAATCTAGTCCTCCAAGCTGAGGGGTTTCGGGTCTCTACAATGATTCTCTCCGAGGAAAAGGGGTATAATCTATGTAATTTGGGGCATCGGTTATTCAACTAAACTTCATATCTGTCATTCCTACAGTGTGCCACCAGAATGGTATTGTGATTTCTGTCTGAGATTTCAGTTATTGCATCCAGATATATAACCCAGCAACTGACATACATTTTACAGCGGACAGAACTTTTGGCTTTGTCAATGGTGGTTGTTAGCTGTTTAAGATAAAGGAGCAACAATTATTTTGTTGTAAATAATATTGAAAATGTTCCAATACTGAAATTGTGAGACTGAATTAAACATTACTGAGGCCTTTGGAGGGCTAGTGGTTTTCAGAGAGTTTTAATCATGCCCAATATGCTCATTGTTTCTAACGAGGAGAGACGCACAACCTCCAGGTCCGCTTTAAGGAGCAAACCCCCTGACGAAGGGCATTCACTATGCCCGAAATGCATTGGGGACGATTGGCACCTTATTGTATGATGCTTCATTAAAAATATGTCACCACATGAATGATTGGATTAATTCATGAAATCACAATGAAGAATATGATGACCCAAATAAAAAGCTTTTTTGCATCAACATTTTGAACTTTGATTTAAGTTGATTTCCATTTGGACACAGTCAGTGCACTTGAGGGACGCTTCCCAGTGGGGAAACGCAACAGTCTCAATATGCTCATTCTACGTTAGACATGTGCACTCTTTTCACTCCAGATCTCATCCATATGCATATCTCATCTTCAGCAGCCTCCATTCACTCTCAAGCCCCAAACACACAATGCACCGACTCCACTGTAAGCACTGTATTTTCATTTGAATTTGTACCTCCTTCGAACTCAGTTGCACAGAATCACAATTGCAACTGGAATAAGTGAACATTGCTCTGTTTCTTCAGCAGAGAGGCCCAGGATTGGATTACCAAGTACTCTGAACACCTTTTTGACCCACTGACAGGCACTGTGAGAAATCCAAACTGCCTTCAGCCTTTGCTCCAGAGCTCTCAATGGTGGCACTACAAGTGATCTCTGCATCTTATAAAAACATAGATATCGCCATCATTTTTCCCCAAAGGCTTTTTTTCCAATCAGAAGGTAATACAAAATTAAACAGTAAATTCTGTTGTGCCCAGCCCTACTGTAACATTATAAACTAATGGGGTAACCCGAAAAGCCCTAGGACCTGGGTAACAGGTAGTACATGCAACAATATGGTCCTACTGGCATTTACTTTAGAAGGAAAAAAATACGATATTTATTCACGTATTGTAAAAACACGGTGAGAGAGAGACACAATAAACAGATCACACTTATTACTATTTGAAAATGTATATTTTCAGAATTTTTTGTAAACATACACATTTCTTAAAGAATTCTTCTCAACATGGTAGCTCTAGAAACGTGCATAGAGAAGTGTTTGTGAAAGTTCTCATGTGCAAAGTGATCAGAAAGAAAAGAAAGTATAGTAATTTGCAAAATATTATTCTCTATGATTTCCAACAATGGCTAAGAGAAATCAGATTAGCCAGAGTCAATAGCCTGTCTGAAAGAACAACTCCTTCATTCACTGTCAAAAGTCCATAATTCTCAAATGGTGGTAGCCAGATCCTAACACACCACTCATGAGGACGTATATATCCAATCCAGGATGGAAAATCAATGGGACGTTTCGACCCAACTGTTGCATGAGGTGACCCCTTGCATGCGTGTCTTCATCAGGACGGTAGAGACAGAATAATAGGGCAACCTAAAAGACCACACTAATCAATAAGTGGTGGGTACAGCTAAAAAGGTCTCTCACAATGCCATATATCCAGGTAAAACCACCAACCTATATAGGTGCAGCCGCACCATTGGTGGGTGAAGGGGTTCAACTCCAATAAACCCTGTTCTCTTAGCCCAGGAGACACATGGAGAGATTCAAACACGACGACAATTCTACAAGTGGCATGCCTTCCAGACCCTAACAGAAGTCTGATGAATCCGAGTTTAAATCTCTCGAATTATACCCTGACACAAAATGAAGAGTGCGTATTGTGCAAAGGTCTCTCCTTTGTACCCACTGCCTTACCCAATACGTTTAACCTCAAGATGGATTTACATCAATTCTTTTGAAAGGTGCATTTGAGATACTACTTCAATAAAATCCCGCCCAGACCTCAACTCTCCAGCACAGGACTGAGACCACTTTCAAATGTTATGCCCCCCTCACCTCATGTCCCGCAAAGTGCTTGCTTTCGAACAAGTAGTATTGACAGACGTGATGAATCTTGTCTCAAGAAAGGAATATGTGAAATACAATCTATCAAAAATGGAACGAGAAGCCCTAGAAACACTAAAAAACAACAAGGATATTGTGATCAAACTGACTGATAAGGGCGGAGCGATAGTTGTGCAGAACACTGCTGACTATAAAACATAGATATTGTCCCAGTTGGAGGTTGATGCCAATTATAGGAAACTGAAAGGTCATTCCACTGTAGAGGTTTTGGAATCCATTAAAAGAGTCACTGACCAGGGTCTCAGTCAAGGTTTTCTCACAAAATTAGAACATGAGTGTAGGAGAGTAGGATCTGCCTCTTATGTTGCCCCCACTTTTTTTCTGATGTTAGCACTGGTTTCTGGCTATAGTCTGGCTGGGTCCCTGCCAATCAGGGCCCCAGCCTCTCTGTTCTCTCTAAACGACATGGAGTGCACTCTAGGTGCACTAGTGATTGGATACTGTGGTGCCTTATGAGTCCCTAGTATATGGTACCTTAGGTGCCAAGGGCATAGGTACTTCACAGGCCTACCAGGGGCTGCAGCATGTATTATGCCACCCCTGGGAAGCAGTCTAAATCTGATGCCACAGGCCTGCTACTGCAGCCTGGGTGAGGTGGTGCTAGCACCCCTCACTGAGATATAGGTTTCCTATATCTCTCCAGCACACACATATAAACCTATCAGTCACCCTAAGGCAGGCCCTATCAATCCTGAGGGCAGGGTGCTTGGCTTCTATGTGAGGGGGGGCCTCTGCCTGAGCAGGGCCCCTCTGCAGCTCTCAGAGTCTATTCTCTGGTGCTGTTTGTGGATGCGGTTAAACCATATACTCTTAAGTGCATTATATCCTCGCGGTAAATGCTAACTTTGGAATGGCTGCATCAAAACATGTCGTGTTTGGTGTCAAACATCTTGGAATACTACCCCCCGCCAATCTTGGCGGCGGGGGTAGCATTCCACCCTTCTAGAGGGAGAAGACATGTACCTGCTGTGGAAACGCGGTAGAATCCTAAAGAGCCCTGGCATCACAAGATGGATGCCACCAGTCACAGACACTGGGCTGCCCTCCTGCTGATGACCGAAACTCGCAGTGGAGGAAGCCCAACAATAGGCATCCTGTCACAGGGAGGTGTAACCACCTCCCAGACAGGGTTTAGTGTATTGGGGCTGGGTGGGTGCACTCTTAGAGTGCTTTGAAGTCCTGCACTGGGGGAGCAGAAGGCTCCTCTGTGCATATGCCAGTTCAAACCAGCTCAGGGGCTACCAGCCCCTGCTCTGGCGCGAAACTGGACAAAGGGAAGTGGGTGTAGCCACCCCTCCCTTGACCCTCCCATAGGTGGGGTCATAGAGCTAGTCCATCCCCTCTTTTAGTATAAGAGGGTGAACCTTGCCATTGCAAATCAGATAACCCCTGGACGACGCTCTACAGAAGAATCCTGGCCCTTCGACGTTCCACTACCTTTGGAAGACAGAAGAATCTCCCTTGGAGTCAAGGAGTGACTCCCCTGCTTGGCAGGCACCAAAAATGACAACGACGGTCGCAAACTACGCCGCTCCCGCCGGAGTCCGAAGTCCCTGCAGCCCAAGAAGTGGATTTCCTGACCTCTCCCAGGCCATCGTGAGTCCCCAGCGAAGCTGAGGCAAGTGGACCCTACGAGTAATGAGGAACCGCGACCCCTGGGTACCGTGCACTATTGTCGAGTGCAACCACTTCACAACGTTCTACGAACTTGTGCTTTGGACCACGTGTGGTCCCGACCTCCAGCAGGAATCCCTCCGAAGACCAGAGGCCTACACCGTCCCGAGTGACCGTGGGCCCCTGTTGAGTGATTCCGCCCGAGGTGTCTTCGCGATCCCTTGCCCGCCGGCTTGTGGGTCCCCAGAAGACTTCTTAAAGAAACCAAAGGGCTCCCCTGGTTGCTCCAGGCCTGCCCTGACTTACCCTCGCTGGGTGAGTCCCTCAGACCTTGCTGGTCTGTGCCCTCGACTTTTCTTCATCTCCCCGAGACTTGCTGCTGCCAAGGCTTGTTGGCTCCAATCGAGTTGCCGACACCGCAGTCAGCTGCAGACGTCGAGGGACCCACCGAATCCAGCTCCTGGTCGTCGTCGACACCTCCTGGACCACGTGGCTGAAGAGCCAAGGCACCCGCAACCGACCTGAATCAACCGACGACGGTGGGCATCCATCTTCCTTGCCCCGGGTCACTGCCAAGTGACTTTGAACACTGTCCCCTCTGCTTTCAGGTCATCCTTCTTCAGAATCCAGGCTTGGATTCCACCGGACACTTCTTCAGCTCCCGCAAGCAGCAAGTCTTCTTTGTTCGCCATTGAAAACGACGCCGCGACCCGACACCAAAGGACACCTATGCACCCGGCTTCCCTGGGTGAGGTAACTCCAGCACTACGGTGCTCCTGTGGGTGTGGGCCCTAGAACTATTTACCCTGTAAGTGACTTGCTTGTAGGTTCTCCCGAAGTATCCTAAAACTCTTTATTTCCAACCGCGACTTGCCCCATTGAAGTTAACGGCGATCCGCGCCTGTGTATCCACACTGCACGCGTCCCCCGTGGGTCCTTTACTTACCTGCCTTGGGTGGTTTCATGAGGCCCCTGCACTTCTGAAGGCCCTAGGCCTTGTCTCCCTGCAAGTCGTTGTCCCTAAGTCTCTTACTTAGTATATGGTCTGGTACGCCCCTAGGGCCCCAGCCATATTTTGTGCTTAACTTATTGTGAAACGTTGATTTGTGCATATGTTTGTCTTCTAATCTCATAAAGAGATTAGTAGAGAGTTATTTAGAAATAAATACATATATATTTGATATATATACCTGTGTGGTGTCTTTTCATTTGGTGATTCAAGAGATTATATGGTAAAACAAGCTGCTTTACATTCCTCCGAGACTTAGCCTGAAGGCTGCTCTCCACAGCTACCACTAGGATAGCTTTCTTTAAAAGGTTGTCTTAAACCTATCTACCATAAGAGTCGATTTGCCCTGGTGCAAGGTGTCCACTTTAATTAGTGAACAGCATATACCAGGCCAACTTCTCACATTGGTGGGCAGCGTGTGGGATTCCAGCTTGCCATTGTTTTACCAGAAAATCTCTATTTGAATTACTAACTGAAAACCATTATAGGTACTCAAGGTACATATAAAGTCAAGCTTAGTATCAATAAGTTCTACTGAACTTAGAGCTGTGTGCCAAGGGATAGCACACCCTTTCCACAGCTCAAGCTAGGATCAGTAGGCCACAAACTAGTGTAGGTAGTACAACACTGCACAACACTAGAATGTCCTTAAAGGGTGGACCCAGTGGATCCACTCAGCCTCAGTATAAGGACATGGCTTTCTCTGACTTGAGAGCCATGTGTGTTGACAGACACCTGAGACTAGGACAGAGTCCCTCAACACTACACCTGATAGATCTGCTGACAGCAGATGACCTTAGATTGGCTCTAGGAGCTAAAGGGTTTGAATCAGTGGGTGGGTCAGTCATAGTATCTGGGTCAGATGATGAAAATCAGAATGACCAAGATTCTGTGATTGAAGGGCCAGGCTCCAAGGGGCCTGAAAAGGACAGAGGAATTCTCCCTAAGAGAACTGACAGAGAGGAGGAGAGGCACAGATCCCCTTCCAGGGAATCTGACCACTCTTATCACTCTGGCAGAGAATTTGTCCAGCAGAGGAGCTCATACTTTTCCTTAAGAGAGACCTCCTCTGAGAGAAGGTGCAAACTGCTCCAGTATGAGGAAGCCAGAGTGGCCCTCAGAACCAAGCAGTTGGCACTGGATAGGAAGCCCTGGAGATCCAGAGAGCTTCTAGAGAAGAGGGGTTAGAACCCCCTGGTGGCAGCAACAGTGTCCCTAGAGGCAGAGAATATATTCCTGACCATAGGAACCTGAGCAAGGTTGTTCCTCCCTACCAGAGTGGGGATGATATCCACAAGTGGATAACTGCTATGGAGAGGGCCTGTAGAGTACAGCAGGTCCCCCAAAAGCAGTGGGCAGCAATCTTGTGGCTCTCCTTTTAGATAAAGGAAGAGACAAGCTCCTCACTGTTAGAGAGGAGGATGCTGATGATTATGAGGTCCTGAAGAGTGCACTGATAGATGGGTTTGGCTTAACCACTGAGCAGTACAGGTTGAAGTTCAGAGATACCCAGAAGGCACAGACTCAGGACTGGACTGACTTTGTTGATTGTGCAACCAAGGCTCTAGAGGGTTGGCTGGTTGGCAGTAGGGTTACTGATTTCAAGGGATTGTATAATCTGATGATGAGAGAACAGATCCTAAATAATTGCCAGAACCAGTTGTTGCATCAGTACCTGGTGGACTCTGATCTGACCTCTCCCCAAGAATTGGGAAAGAAGGCAGACAAATGGGTCAGAACCAGGGTGAGGCAGAAAACCCAGAACCAAGGGGGTGACACTAAGAAGCAAGATCCTAAAGGCTCTGAGAAAGGTGGGGATAAGTCAAAAGACCAGAAGTCTTCACAAGGGCCCCAAAAATCTGCATCTGGTGGGGAGTCACAGTCCAACAAGGGAAAAGGCCAAAAGAAGCCCTGGAGCAAATTCTGTAAACAGAAAGGGCACTGGACTTCTGATTGTACCAAGTCCAAAGACCAAACCACCACCACTCCTGCCCCTAAGGCAACTGTGCCCCCTAGCTCAGCTACTGGTGGAGGTGGTACGCAGAATAAGGGTGTAGTAGGGTTGACCCTGGGTTCTGAAGTGGATTCTGACCTAGTCAGAGTGACCACGCAGGCAATGCTGATTTGTGAGGGAAACATTGATATGTCCTTCCTAGTAAGCCCCAGTAATCTGGGCAAGTACAAACAGCAGCCTTTGATAAATGGCAAACAGGCTTTGGCATTTAGGGACACAGGTGCTAGTGTCACCATGGTGGCAGAGGACCTAGTGGACCCTGGACAGATCATCCTGGGTGAAATGTACCAGGTGACCAATGCAAGCAATGTCCAGACCAACCATAGTCTGGCAGTTGTGAATTTCTCCTGGGGAGGGGTAACTGGCCTCAAGAAGGTTGTAGTCAGTGCAGACCTCCCTGTAGAATGTCTATTGGGCAATGATCTAGAGACTTCAGCCTGGTCTGAAGTGGAGTTATGGACTCATGCTGAGATGTTGGGCATCCCTGCAGAGGTATTTGCTGTGACCAGGTCACAAGCAAGAATGCATGACACTGAACCAGCTCTGGATCCTGGAACAATGGACCAGATGCTTCCCAAGAGGAGGAGCAGTAGGGTTAAGGCAGTGCCTTCCCCTCTGTCTCAGATCAAGGATTCACTTCCAGAGGGAGGTGAAGCAGAACCTGAAGAAGGAACTGCCCCAGAGGGACTTGAACCTGACCAGGTTGAGTTCTTGGGGGCAGGGGGCCCTTCCAGGGAAGATCTGAGCAAGGAGCAACAGTGCTGCCCCTCTCTTGAACCCCTCAGACAGCAGGCTGCTGCTGAGGCTGCTGGGAGTGCTAGTGGGTCCCATAAAGTTTATTGGGATGAGGGACTCCTATATTCTGAGGGTAGAGACCCAGCCCCTGGAGCCACCAGGAGGTTGGTAATACCTCAGAAGTTTAGGGGGTTCCTCTTGACCTTAGCACATGATATCCCTTTAGCAGGTCACTTGGGCCAAAACAAGACCTGGGACAGGCTTGTTCCACATTTTCATTGGCCACATATGTCAGAGGACACAAAGGAGTTTTGTCGCTCCTGTGTCACTTGCCAAGCCAGTGGTAAGGCAGGTGGCACAACAAAGGCCCCCTGATACCACTACCTGTGGTGGGGGTACCCTTTGAGAGGGTAGGGATTGACATTGTTGGTCCCCTTGACCCTCAGACTGCATCTGGGCACAGATTTATCCTGGTGGTAGTGGATCATGCCACCAGGTACCCAGAGGCAATTCCCCTGAGGACCACCACAGCCCCTGTGGTGGCAAGAGCCCTCATTGGAGTTTTCTCCAGAGTGGGTTTCCCAAAGGAGGTCATTTCTGACAGAGGTACCAACTTCATGTCAGGATATCTGAAAGCAATGTGGAAGGAGTGTGGTGTAACTTATAAAGTCACCACTCCCTATCACCCACAATGCAATGGTTTAGTTGAACGCTTCAACAAAACCTTGAAAGGAATGATTAAGGGACTCCCAGAGAAGCTTAGGCGGAAATGGGACCTTCTTCTTCCTTGCCTTTTGTTTGCATACAGAGAGGTTCCACAGAAGGGGTTGGCTACAGCCCATTTGAGCTTCTGTTTGGGCATCCTGTGAGAGGTCCACTATGTTTGGTAAAAGAGGGCTGGGAGTTACCTCTCAAGCCCCCAAACAAGATGTGATGGACTATGTACTTGGTCTCCGCTCCCGGATGGCAGAGTACATGAAAAAGGCAACCAAAAACCTGGAGGCCAGCCAAGAATTACAAAAAGCTTGGCATGACCAAAGGCTGTGCTGACTGTATACCAGCCAGGACAGAAAGTGTGGGTGTTGGAGCCTGTGGCCCCAGCAGCCCTCCAGGATAAGTGGAGTGGCCCCCATACAATAGTTGAGCAGAAGGGAGAAGTCACCTATCTGGTGAATCTTGGAACTCCCAGGAGCCCCCTAAGGGTGCTTCATGTCAACAGATTGAAGCCATATGTTGACAGGGCTGACATGGGCTTGCTCATGGCAACTGATGAGGACCAGGAGGAGGAGAGTGACCCTCTCCCTGACCTGCTCTCTCAGAACCCTGATGATGGGTCAGTAGACGGTGTTGCTTTGGCAAGCAGCCTCACTGACCATCAGCAAACTGAGTGCAGACAAGTTCTGCAACAGTTTAGACATATGTTTAGCCTGACCCCTAGTCAGACTTCCTGGTGCACCCATGAGGTGGACACTGGAGACAGTCTGCCTGTCAAGAATAAAATCTACAGGCAACCTGACCATGTCAGGGACTGTATCAGGACTGAAGTCCAGAAAATGTTGGAGTTAGGCGTGATTGAGCCTTCAGATAGCCCTTGGGCTAGCCCAGTAGTCCTGGTACCCAAGCCTCATACCCAGGGTGGTAAGAAAGAAATGAGGTTTTGTGTAGACTACAGAGGCCTCAATGCAGTCACTAGGACTGATGCCTATCCCATACCAAGGGCAGATGAGCTGATTGATACTTTGGCCTCAGCCAAATATCTAAGCACATTTGACCTCACAGCTGGCTACTGGCAAATCAGATTAGCTGAGGATGCAAAAGCCAAAACAGCATTTTCGACCCCTGGTGGGCACTACCACTTTGTGGTGATGCCCTTTGGATTGAAAAATGCACCTGCCACTTTTCAGAGGTTGGTGAATAAAGTTCTGGCAGGGATGGAAACTTATTGCTCAGCTTATCTAGATGATATTGCTGTCTTTAGTTCCTCCTGGCAGGATCACCTGGTCCACCTCAGGAATGTTTTGGAGGCTCTGCAGAAAGCAGGCCTCACTATCAAGGCCACCAAGTGCCAGATAGGGCAGAGTCAGGTTGTGTACCTGGGCCACCTTGTAGGTGGAGGCCAGGTTCAGCCTTTACAGAGCAAAATCCAAACCATAATGGAATGGGTTGCTCCTACCACCCAGACACAGGTGAGAGCCTTCTTAGGCCTGACTGGGTACTATAGGAGGTTTGTCAAGGGATATGGATCTATAGAGACCCCCTTGAATGATCTTACCTCTAAGAAAATGCCAAAAAAGGTTCAGCTAGCTGTCAAAAGGCATTTGAAGACCTAAAGCAGGCCATGTGCACTGCCCCCATCTTACAGAGTCCAGACTACACCAAAAAGTTCATTGTCCAAACAGATGCTTCTGAGCTGGGTGTGGGAGCTGTACTGTCTCAACTGAATGATGAAGGTCAAGACCAGCCAGTAGCTTTTATTAGCAGAAGGCTGACCCCTAGAGAGAAACGTTGGTCAGCTATAGAGAGGAGGCCTTTGCTGTGGTTTGGGCCCTGAAGAAGCTGAGGCCATACTTGTTTGGCACTCACTTCATAGTTCAGACTGACCACAAGCCCCTCCTATGGCTAAAACAGATGAAAGGTGAAAACACAAAACTTTTGAGGTGGTCCATTTCCCTACAGGGGATGGACTATACAGTGGAACATAGGCCTGGGACCCAACATGCCAATGCAGATGGACTCTCAAGGTATTTCCACTTTGAACACGAAGACTCAACTGGTCAAGGTTAGTTTAGTGTCCCTACGTTTGGGGGGGTTGTGTAGGAGAGTAGGATCTGCCTCTTATGTTGCCCCCACTTTTTTTCTGATGTTAGCACTGGTTTCTGGCTATAGTCTGGCTGGGTCCCTGCCAATCAGGGCCCCAGCCTCTCTGTTCTCTCTAAACGACATGGAGTGCACTCTAGGTGCACTAGTGATTGGATACTGTGGTGCCTTATGAGTCCCTAGTATATGGTACCTTAGGTGCCAAGGGCATAGGTACTTCACAGGCCTACCAGGGGCTGCAGCATGTATTATGCCACCCCTGGGAAGCAGTCTAAATCTGACGCCACAGGCCTGCTACTGCAGCCTGGGTGAGGTGGTGCTAGCACCCCTCACTGAGATATAGGTTTCCTATATCTCTCCAGCACACACATATAAACCTATCAGTCACCCCTAAGGCAGGCCCTATCAATCCTGAGGGCAGGGTGCTTGGCTTCTATGTGAGGGGGTGCCTCTGCCTGAGCAGGGCCCCTCTGCAGCTCTCAGAGTCTATTCTCTGGTGCTGTTTGTGGATGCGGTTAAACTATATACTCTTAAGTGCATTATATCCTCGCGGTAAATGCTAACTTTGGAATGGCTGCATCAAAACATGTCGTGTTTGGTGTCAAACATCTTGGAATACTACCCCCCGCCAATCTTGGCGGCGGGGGTAGCATTCCACCCTTCTAGAGGGAGAAGACATGTACCTGCTGTGGAAACGCGGTAGAATCCTAAAGAGCCCTGGCATCACCAAAATGGATGCCACCAGTCACAGACACTGGGCTGCCCTCCTGCTGATGACCGAAACTCGCAGTGGAGGAAGCCCAACAATAGGCATCCTGTCACAGGGAGGTGTAACCACCTCCCAGACAGGGTTTAGTGTATTGGGGCTGGGTGGGTGCACTCTTAGAGTGCTTTGAAGTCCTGCACTGGGGGAGCAGAAGGCTCCTCTGTGCATATGCCAGTTCAAACCAGCTCAGGGGCTACCTGCCCCTGCTCTGGCGCGAAACTGGACAAAGGGAAGTGTGTGTAGCCACCCCTCCCTTGACCCTCCCATAGGTGGGGTCATAGAGCTAGTCCATCCCCTCTTTTAGTATAAGAGGGGGAACCTTGCCATTGCAAAGCAGATAACCCCTGGACGACGCTCTACAGAAGAATCCTGGCCCTTCGACGTTCCACTACCTTTGGAAGACAGAAGAATCTCCCTTGGAGTCAAGGAGTGACTCCCCTGCTTGGCAGGCACCAAAAACGACAACGATGGTCGCAAACTACGCCGCTCCCGCCGGAGTCCGAAGTTCCTGCAGCCCAAGAAGTGGATTTCCTGACCTCTCCCAGGCCATCGTGAGTCCCCAGCGAAGCTGAGGCAAGTGGACCCCACGAGTAACGAGGAACCGCGACCCCTGGGTACCGTGCACTATTGTCGAGTGCAACCCCTTCACAATGTTCTACGAACTTGTGCTTTGGACCACGTGTGGTCCCGACCTCCAGCAGGAATCCCTCCGAAGACCAGAGGCCTACACCGTCCCGAGTGACCGTGGGCCCCTGTTGAGTGATTCCGCCCGAGGTGTCTTCGCGATCCCTTGCCCGCCGGCTTGTGGGTCCCCAGAAGACTTCTTAAAGAAACCAAAGGGCTCCCCTGGTTGCTCCAGGCCTGCCCTGACTTACCCTCGCTGGGTGAGTCCCTCAGACCTTGCTGGTCTGTGCCCTCGACTTTTCTTCATCTCCCCAAGACTTGCTGCTGCCAAGGCTTGTTGGCTCCAATCGAGTTGCTGACACCGCAGTCAGCTGCAGACGTCGAGGGACCCACCGAATCCAGCTCCTGGTCGTCGTCGACACCTCCTGGACCACGTGGCTGAAGAGTCAAGGCACCCGCAACCGACCTGAATCAACCGACAACGGTGGGCATCCATCTTCCTTGCCCCGGGTCACTGCCAAGTGACTTTGAATACTGTCCCCTCTGCTTTCAGGTCATCCTTCTTCAGAATCCAGGCTTGGATTCCACCGGACACTTCTTCAGCTCCCGCAAGCAGCAAGTCTTCTTTGTTCGCCATTGAAAACGACGCCGCGACCCGACACCAAAGGACACCTATGCACCCGGCTTCCCTGGGTGAGGTAACTCCAGCACTACGGTGCTCCTGTGGGTGTGGGCCCTAGAACTATTTACCCTGTAAGTGACTTGCTTGTAGGTTCTCCCGAAGTATCCTAAAACTTTTTATTTCCAACCGCGACTTGCCCCATTGAAGTTAACGGCAATCCGTGCCTGTGTATCCACACTGCACGCGTCCCCCGTGGGTCCTTTACTTACCTGCCTTGGGTGGTTTCGTGAGGCCCCTGCACTTCTGAAGGCCCTAGGCCTTGTCTCCCTGCAAGTCGTTGTCCCTAAGTCTCTTACTTAGTATATGGTCTGGTACGCCCCTAGGGCCCCAGCCATATTTTGTGCTTAACTTATTGTGAAACGTTGATTTGTGCATATGTTTGTCTTCTAATCTCATAAAGAGATTAGTAGAGAGTTATTTAGAAATAAATACATATATATTTGATATATACCTGTGTGGTGTCTTTTCATTTGGTGATTCAAGAGATTATATGGTAAAACAAGCTGCTTTACATTCCTCCGAGACTTAGCCTGAAGGCTGCTCTCCACAGCTACCACTAGGATAGCTTTCTTTAAAAGGTTGTCTTAAACCTATCTACCATAAGAGTCGATTTGCCCTGGTGCAAGGTGTCCACTTTAATTAGTGAACAGCATATACCAGGCCAACTTCTCACAATGAGTTCCTGAATAAGAAACAGCCCAGATTGCCAACTATATATACCTTGCCCAAGATCCATAAAAATATGGAAAAGCCACCAGGAAGACAGATAGTCTCCGGATGTGGTTCAGTACTGGAACCTCTTTGCAAATACATAGATATTTTTTTGAAACCCAATGCAGAATCTACTGCAGCCTATCTAAAAGATACCATAGAACCCATCAAATTAGTGGACTACCTTGCTTTCAATCCATCTGGACAGCTCTTAGTGACAATGGATAGAACTTCACTTTACACCAGTATTCCCCAAGGGCCAGCTTTGGACGTGATTAAAGGAAGTACTTGACAAAAGACCTCAACCTGTACAGGTTCCCACTGATTTTATAATAAACCTTCTGGAGATTGCTATGACCAAAACCTTTTTCTTTTTCCAAGGGAATTATTATATCCAGACCAAAGGGGTGGCCATGGGAGCAGGATTTGCACCAGATTTGGCAATTCTGTCTATGGACCACTATAAGAAAAGCTATATAATCAACAGCAACAACGCATATAGCAACAACCTAGGGCTATGGAGGCGGTATATTGATGATGTGTTGAAGATATGGACAGGTACTGAACAAACCCTAAATAATTTCCATGTTTGGCTCAACTCGAGATCAAGCGACATCCAGTTTTTCCTTAAATACAACAACAGGACTATAAATTTCCTGGATATAACCATTAAAGATACGCCCCAAAGAAACCATGATGAACCAATGATTACAATTGGGAGAATTGCCAGAATATACTTACGTGGGAATATCAAGATATAAACATTACTGGAGGTGATTGTGTCAAGCCAAAGGACCCCTACAGGGAGGGATTTATCTTACTAAGATTAAGAATACATTGATTTTAGTCAAAATAGTTTTTAGATACATGCTTGTCCTGAAGAAGGCGGGGATCAACTGCAGGAACCGCCGAAATGCCACGTCGACAGATACTGTTCTACAGTAACATTCTTAATATAAAGATTAAGAATTGAATATTATCACTCTTGTGAAAAACAAAAAGAATAAGGATTGTATGTTTTTGCGTTTTGCAAGAAGGATCATTGGGAAGTTAATGAATTTGATGGCTAATGTATTAAATATTATTTGACACAGTAGAAAATAAATTCCTAGGCAACCTAACAATTTAATATATAGACCAATGTTAATAAACTCAGTGTAAAAGATCAAAACTGCACAGATATATTCAGATGAAATTATTTAATCTTCAATTATCAAATTCATATCAACACATACATTATTTTAAAATACCGATTTAGTGACATTAAAAACAATATTTATTCAAACCATAATTAGTATTCATAAAATTACAATAAAAACCCAAAAAGTGGCAAAGATTAAGTCTTCGACGCGCGTTTCGGCGCGATATGCGCCTTCGTCAGGAATTGCCACAAAATATCTGTAAACAATAAAAATATATACTGAGAACCAGCAATACATGTTATAACAGAACAATATTATTTTACAACTGATGAAAGATTACACTGAGATACATATTCGTAATCATAATCTATTACAAAGTTTTTATGTGTGCCTTCACATTAGCGGACCAATATTAGTAAGAATTAATCAAGAAAGTATATAAACAGGAGATGAAATAGAGTGTAGAGAGGATAAAGTCAGAAAATCCCAATAGTAGCCATATATCACCTAAGTGCTAAGTCCTTATATACATGCTTACATTAGACAGTTGGTTGATGGCACGGGATTGAATAAAGATGGTGTGCCGCGTTTCTTATCTTTTATGCGCTAAAATCTGCAACAATCCATATGGCAATATTAGACTTTAATTGGCAGACTAGTTTAAACATACGTTTATTGACAAAATAGATTACATTTATACCTTTGAATCCTAAGTCACCCATTTATTTTTTGAGGAGCTTTATTTTCTAGAAGTTCTTTATTATTTCCTAAAGCGAAGTAATTCTAATTAGTTTAATCTAAAAGGTAATAGGCTTTAGTTAATTTTAATTACACTACGATGTTAATTCATTATAAACTGAAAACATTTTAGATATTTACCTGATTTAAGTTAAAACTCTCTCTTGTTTCTTAAACGGGATATATATATGTGGAATTTATCTGAAGGATAAAAGGGCTTTAATTAATCATGATTGTCCCACAATAATTATTACTTGCAAGATGAACAAAATCTTTTAAATAAATTACCTGATTCAAAATAAAATTGCGGTCAATTTAGATCGGGGTAGCATTATTTGATGCATACACTGCACATACGGTTTTTAATGGTGTAGCAAACTGAGTTTTCTCAATTGTGTTTTTTTTTACAAATTGACATGGTATTGTATTTGAATTTTGGGATAACAATAAAAATGTATCAAAAATTTTTTAATATGCAGACAAAGCAATAATTAGTTCTATTCACTATTAATGTAGATACATGTTTGGTGCATCCTGACTGTGTTATAGTAATATAAGTGGAGGTTAGCTATAGAGAAATTACACACAAAAGGGAAAAACTTTTTTCTTCGGATCAGTCTGAATGGTGCCAATCTTAGTACTCACAAAGCCTGGTAATCTAGCAGCTCCGGATTAGACCAGGTATTAGTGTGCATGGCTGTCACATTGGCTGAGGAAACCTGGTATGTCCTTGTATTGTATTATATTGTATTTGCATTTATATATCGCTTACTACCCCTGACGAGGGGTCGAAGCGCTTTTTCGGCGAGTAGCACGCTACTGCGGAAACCATAAAGGATTAGTGTTGAATTAGTATAGTGAAAGGATTAGTGTTGAATTAGTATAGTGAAAGGATTAGTGTTGAATTAGTATAGTGAAATATGAAAGTATTTGAGTGGTGGATAGGTTAGTCAGTTATTTGGATTCAGAAGGATAGCGGAGGGATAGAAGAGGGAAAAAGGTTTGCATTTATATAGCGCTTTTTACCCCTGATGGGGTGTTGAAGCGCTTTTTTCAGCGAGTAGCATGCTACTCCGGAACCCATAAAGGATTAGTGGTGAATTAGTATAGTGAAATATGAAAGTAATTTGAGTGGTGGATATTAGTCAGTTATTCGGATTGAGAAGGATAGCGGAGGGATAGAAGAGGGAAAAGGTTTGCATTTATTTAGCGCTTGTTACCCCTCGATCGGGTGTTGAAGTGCTTTTTGGCAAGTAGCACGCTACTCCGGAAGCCATAAAGGATTAGAGGTGAATTAGTTAGTGAAATATGAAAGTAATTTGAGTGGTGGATATTAGTCAGCTATTTGGATTGAGAAGGATAGAAGAGGGAAAAAGGTTTGCATTTATTTAGCGCTTGTTACCCCTGATGGGGTATTGAAGTGCTTTTTTTGGCAAGTAGCATGCTACTCCGGAACCCATAAAAGGATTAGTGGTGAATTACTATAGTAAAATATGAAAGTAATTTGAGTGGTGAATATGTTAGTCAGTTATTTGGATTGAGAAGGGTAGCGGAGGGATAGAAGAGGGAAAAAGGTTTGCATATATATAGCGCTTGTCACCCCTTATGGGCTGTTGAAGCGCTTTTTGGCGAGTAGCATGCTACTCCGGAACCCATAAAGGATTAGTCGTGAATTAGTATAGTGAAATATGAAAGTAATTTGAGTGGTGGATATGTTAGTCAGTTATTTGGATAGAGAAGGGTAGCAGAGGGATAGAAGAGGGAAAACATGTTTGCATTTATATAGCGCTTGCTACCCCTGATGGGGTGTTGAAGCGCTTTTTTGGCGAGTAGCACGCTACTCCGGAACCTATAAAGGATTAGTGGTGAATTAGTATAGTGAAAGGATTAGTGTTGAATTAGTATAGTGAAATATGAAAGTATTTGAGTGGTGGATAGGTTAGTCAGTTATTTGGATTCAGAAGGATAGCGGAGGGATAGAAGAGGGAAAAAGGTTTGCATTTATATAGCGCTTTTTACCCCTGATGGGGTGTTGAAGCGCTTTTTTCAGCGAGTAGCATGCTACTCCGGAACCCATAAAGGATTAGTGGTGAATTAGTATAGTGAAATATGAAAGTAATTTGAGTGGTGGATATTAGTCAGTTATTCGGATTGAGAAGGATAGCGGAGGGATAGAAGAGGGAAAAGGTTTGCATTTATTTAGCGCTTGTTACCCCTCGATCGGGTGTTGAAGTGCTTTTTTGGCAAGTAGCACGCTACTCCGGAAGCCATAAAGGATTAGAGGTGAATTAGTTAGTGAAATATGAAAGTAATTTGAGTGGTGGATATTAGTCAGCTATTTGGATTGAGAAGGATAGAAGAGGGAAAAGGTTTGCATTTATTTAGCGCTTGTTACCCCTGATGGGGTATTGAAGTGCTTTTTTGGCAAGTAGCATGCTACTCCGGAACCCATAAAAGGATTAGTGGTGAATTACTATAGTAAAATATGAAAGTAATTTGAGTGGTGAATATGTTAGTCAGTTATTTGGATTGAGAAGGGTAGCGGAGGGATAGAAGAGGGAAAAAGGTTTGCATATATATAGCGCTTGTCACCCCTTATGGGCTGTTGAAGCGCTTTTTTGGCGAGTAGCATGCTACTCCGGAACCCATAAAGGATTAGTCGTGAATTAGTATAGTGAAATATGAAAGTAATTTGAGTGGTGGATATGTTAGTCAGTTATTTGGATAGAGAAGGGTAGCAGAGGGATAGAAGAGGGAAAACATGTTTGCATTTATATAGCGCTTGTTACCCCTGATGGGGTGTTGAAGCGCTTTTTTGGCGAGTAGCACGCTACTCCGGAACCTATAAAGGATTAGTGGTGAATTAGTATAGTGAAATATTAAATTTGAGAAGTGGACATGTTAGTCTGTTATTTTGATTGAAAAGGATAGTGGAGGGATAGAAGAGTGAAGGATTTAGACTTATTTATTTTTTGGAGGTCATAGCAGTAGTAGGAGGCTTGGGATGAGTAAAAAGGGATGTGGAGGGGAAGTGTCAGAGGGAAGAGTTTAGAAAGCCTTGTATTGGGGGATCGGTATAGTAAAAGAGGTGTCATGTGTCTGATGATAGCAAAACATGGAAGGAATTTGTGGTGTTTGTTTGTGTGCGTGCCTATGCCTGTGTGTCTGGTATTATAACAGCTTCAACTCATTCTCAGGATGTTCCTTTGCTCCACACTGCCACGATCATCCTAGCTTTGTTTGTCTGCAGATGATCTTGTTGGTCCCTGTGGCCAGAGGCGCAACTAGAGTGAAATTTTGGGGGGGGATCTAATAAAAATTTCGGGGGGCTAATTCTTCCAGCAATCGGCAGAGTGAAGATGCAGGGGCTCTAAGAAGGGGTGAAAGAACAACAAAGTCTCGTTAACAAGTAAATGGTCTTTTGAAGACCTGTGAAGTACTCGGGTGCGGATGTGTGTGCGCCCGGGAAGCTGTCTCAGCCCGGGCGGCCCGGGCTGACACACACATGGGGGCTGAAGCCCTTTAAGCCTAATGGGCGTTGCGCGTCTGCCTGTGGCCTCTACCTGTGGTAGAGCTCAGGTCCTTCCTGCCTGTGCTGACAGAGCCAGCACCGGACTTTCTCAGTGGAGCTCCGAATACACCCATCCCCATTATCACCATTATTATGGTCAACACATGAAATAGCGATGGCGCGTGGTAGTCTCTGCTGCCTGTTACCGCTGTGCTTGGGGCCCGGGTGCCACCACTGACTATGGTAGAGCTCAAGCCCCTCCTGCCTCTGTTGACAGGGCTCTGCGCTGCGAGGCACTTTCTCTTTGATGTTTCGAACACACCCATCACCATCATTACCGTCATTAATAGAAAAGCGCGGACTTTAGGAAAGCGCGCCATTAGGATCCGGCACCCCGGGATCCCGGCCACGCCCTCCTGACTCTAGGGTCGTCCGATTGGCGGCGAGGGAGGCGGGAATCACTTCCGCTGCAGGACGTGACGTCATTTCCTGCCGGGACCGGCGATGGGCGGGGAGGAGTTGGTGGGGGCCTATTTAGGGCACCTTGCCCGGGCCCTCATCCTCTCTTTCTACAGCGCCGGCCCCGGTCACAGTGGACTCCGTCGGAATCTGCATCTCGTCGCGTCGAGGAGCCTTCTTCTTTTCTTTTTCTTATACAGGTGGTGGTCGGCGATTCGAGGGCAGAAGCAGGGGCCGGTGCTTGTCGTCTTCCGATTGCCGTCTGGACCGGGATCTTTGCGGGATTAAGGGAGCGCGCCTGGGCCGGGCATACGTAGCAGCGCGGTCGCGGTCCTCAAGTCAAGTGGGATCGGAGTTACTGGCAGTCCGGCAGGAGTTGGTGGTTGGTGTGCTTTCCGGCACACAGAGGTAAAGGGAGGGGGGCCTTTGGGCTTTGCAGTGGGCAGTCGCGGGGGGAGGCGTTATACCTCAAGGTAATACTTACGGGGGGGACTGGATTATGTGACCCCTCGCGCCTCTTTGTCCTGCGGCTGCCCGGTGCACAGAGTAGAAGACGCGCGCTTGCAGTGCGCGTGGGGACATCGTTCGGAATTTAACCCCCCTCCCATAGCAATTGCCGGAATAGGGATTACTGCAAGGGTACTATCGGGACGACGGCCTGAGTGTATCAGCAAGGCACAAGGCACAGGGTTTCTTGCAAGTGTACCTGCCTATTTGCATTACGAGTAGAGCGGTGCCAGTGGGGTGGTATTGCTTGTTTTACCTGCCGGTTCACATTACGGGTAAAGTGGTGCCCTGCGGGGTGTAATTGCTTGTTACATAGCGAGTATAAACGGCGGGGATTGCAATTGACTACTGTCTGGGCGAGCACTCTGCGAGCCTGGAGTCGGTGTTTTGTTAGTCAAAGATTTGAAGAGTGTTAAATTAAAAGAAAGTAAGGAATTATGCCTGCTAAAGGGGGACACAATGGGAAGAGGAAGGACAGTGACCCAGAGCTGTCCCAGTTACTCAAACTGGTTTTGGCTAAGTTGGGCAATAACGAGGAGATTGAGCATGAACCAACAGGGCCGGTACCTGAGCAGGGACCAGCGTCCGGGGGGGAAGATCGCCCTCGCAGGGCTAATGTGCCTCCTAGGGCAGCATTCCCACCATTGGAGAAAAGGGCCAAGACACGCCCCAGTAAGGAGAAAAATAAAAGTAAGAGAGTGGAGCTAGCTGGCGAACACAATGAGAACGGCCAGGATGGTCAGCCTCCCTCCAGAGAAGTTCCCCAGGGGACACCCAACATGACGACGCCGCCTGCAATGGGCGCTGAGGGCATTGGCTCCCGCAACCCCGAATACAGTTGCAATAGTACAGGCACCTGCGGCGAATGTTTTGTTGGGGGGAGGAGGACCAGCCCAGGTCACACTTTCAGGGGTGGTGCCTTCTGTAGTACAGACACCTGCAACGCACATCTTAGTAGGTGGGGGGGCAGCTCAGGGCACACCATCAGGAGTAGCGCCTGCGTCCAAGCCAGGGATTCCCGGGGGGTCAACTGATTTAACACAGGGGTCCACAGCGGGCATACTTGCCTCAATGGCAGCATTACTAGTGCAGTTAGCGGTGCCTGCGTCTGGGGGTCAGGTCAGTGGCGCCTCAGTGGCCCCGTGGGCATCGGCAACGGCCTTAGGGAGCACCATGAGTGAATTGCACAAACAGATAGAACTCTTGGCAAGGGCGCAGGTGAAAGATGGTCCAAGCACAGTCCCTATGGCAGTGGGTCAGGAGGCCCCTGCAAAACCCGATGCACCTGCAGTTGCCCCAACAGGTAAGGGGTTAGAGACCGCAGGTAAGAATCTCAGTGGCGGGGGAAGGCTCTGGGGGGGCAAGATACATTACTTTCCAAGCCTGGAAAATTAGCCTCTCATGTCCCAGTGGACGTTAAGGAAAAGATTTGGAAGGGGGAGTTCATTGATATATTCTCACTGATAAGGCCTAGAAGGAGGGAGGTAGAGGTTAAAGAAAAGGATGGGAAGGAAAGCTCTTCCAAGGAGATAAAGCCAAAGGTAGAAGAGTCAATCACGAATTGGCTCTTTGGTTTTAATGTGTTTGCAACGGTGATACTTGAAAAGAGGCCTGAGTTGGCGGCACCATTGATATTTTATTCTAACAAAATTTTGAAGGCACATGCAATGTACGGTGGGATGGCATGGTTAGATTACGATAGGGACTTTAGATGGGCAAAGGTGGAGGATCCGGAGATTGGCTGGGACCAGACAGAGGTGAAAGTTTGGTTGGAGAGCATGAATAACAAGACACCAATGAAACAGTCCTTTGTACAACACAATGGGTATCGGGTGAGAAAAAGGGGACCTGCTGGGCATTCAACCAAAAAAATGTGTTCACGGCCAGCCGGATCGTGTAAATTTAAACACGCCTGCGCCTTCTGTGGCCACCCATCCCATCCTGAATTCAAATGTATCAAAAAATCCAAGGACAGGGGGAGGGACCCCAAGGCATCATCCCAATAGGACTTTACCCACTCCAGTTGAGATTGAGAGACTGATCTTCTGGCTGAATCAGTATCCCAATAGGAACGCAGCCCACTTGCTCTATCAAGGTTTTTCCAAGGGATTTCGCATACCTGCGCAAGGGGTACCACCTGTGATGCATTGCGAGAACTTACTGTCTGCACGCACCCATTCCACAGTTGTTTCCCAAAAATTGGAAAAAGAGGGCGCGCTGAGAAGAATAGCGGGCCCTTTCACCACCCGATCCCCCCCCCCCCCCCCCCCCGGCCTGATTATGTTTGTTCACCACTAGGGGTGGTGCCTAAAAAAGACCCAGGCCAGTTCAGAATGATTCATAACTTGTCTGCACCGAAGGGGGCCTCAGTTAACGATGCAATAGACCCGGCGTTAAGCTCCGTGACTTACTCTTCATTTGACGCTGCTTTGCAAAAATTGCGTGTTCTGGGCCCCAACGCCTTCATGGCAAAAACTAACATAAGTCAGCCTTCCGGCTCATGCCAGTGCACCCTGAGGACTACCATTTACTAGGCTTCCAATTTAAGGGCCATTATTTCTATGACAAATGCATGCCAATGGGATGTGCAGTATCCTGCAAGTACTTTGAGCTGTTCAGTTCAATGTTGCATTGGTTGTTCACCTTCAGAACAGGTCACACAGATATTGTTCATTATTTGGATGACTTCATGGTGATGGGCCCACCCTCTTCAGGAGTTTGTGGGCGGGTTTTGGGAGATCTAGTTTCGATGTTTGAGGAGTTTGGAGTGCCCCTGGCCCCAGGGAAGACTGTGGGCCCTGGAACATGCATGGCATTCCTTGGGATTGAGATCGACACAGTGGTAGGTGAGTGCAGGCTACCATTGGACAAAGTGCAGGCTTTTTCACAGGCAATTGATTCTGCTCTGCAGGGAGCAAAAGTGACTTTACATCAACTCCAAGTACTGGTAGGCCAGTTAAATTTTGTGTTGCGCATCATTCCTATGGGTCACCCCTTCTCCAGATCAATTGCGAGAGCAATGTCCGGGCTGACAAAGAAACATCACCATACTAGGTTGCGTGCAGAAGTGAGGGATGACTTGAAGGTCTGGCGCGACTTTCTGAGGGATTTTAATGGAAAGGTGGTTTGGCCAGTGCCACCATTACCAGTGAGGCCTTGGGTTTGTTCACCGATGCAGCAGGTAGTTTTGGTTTTGGGGCAGTGTTGGGGCCTCGCTGGTGCCGGATCGATTGGCCGGCAGCTTGGCATGAAAGTGGGCTGACGAGAAATATTGCCTTTTTGGAATTGTTTCCCATTGAAGTGGCAGTCACAGTATGGTCTGACTTCTTTTGCAACAAGTCTGTAGTTTTTTGGTCAGATAACATGTCCGTAGTGGAGGCTATTAAAAGGCTAGGTGCTTCTTGTACCCATGTTCTAAGACTGTTGAAGCATTTGGTTCTGTTATGTCTGAGATTAAATTTACTATTTAGAGCGGCACATATTCCAGGTGTTGAGAATCAGGCAGCTGACGCTTTGTCTCGCTCCAAGTTACAGGATTTCCGGAAGTTCCACCCACAGGCAGCGGACCAGATGACAGTGTTCCCGAGATCTCTGTGGAAGATTGGAGCCCCGCATTAGCGGGTCTCGTTGGGGCCTCACTGAGCGAGCGCACCCGGAAGGCATACCAACATCATTTTAAAGCTTACAGGTTTTTTGTGCAGCGGCAGGGGATTGTGAGCCTGTTCTCATCAGAAGCCATATGTGGTTTCTTACAGGCGTTGAGGGAGCAAGGCAGACCAGTGTCTTACGCGAGGGCCCACTTAGCAGCGGTTGGGTTTTTTGCAAAACTGTCAGGGGTTCAGGATGCTGGGAAC
The DNA here is from genome assembly GCA_963921515.1 of Calotriton arnoldi. Lineage (NCBI taxonomy): Eukaryota > Metazoa > Chordata > Amphibia > Caudata > Salamandridae > Calotriton > Calotriton arnoldi. Next base: position 374,666 of record CAWUFW010011637.1, read on the forward strand.
TCATTCTTGGTCAGGAAGGCACTCGCAGGGTGGGCCAGATTAGAGGGTGTAAAGAAAGATGGCAGAAGGCCCCTGGACTGGCGCATGCTGGGGGATATGTTGGAGGCCCTGCAGGCGGTGTGCTCGTCCGCTTATGAGAAAACCCTGTTCGCCACCGCTTTCACATTAGCCTTTTATAGGGCTTTCAGGGTGAGCGAACTGGTGGGGACCTCGAGAGTGGATATGGCTGGGGGTCTGCAATGGCAGGATGTGAAACTGTTTTAGGGAGGGCTTGCCATTACGTTACGGAGATCTAAGACAGATCCTTTAGGCAAAGGGACTACTTTTCGGCTTAAACCTGCCACGGGGGCCCTAGTGTGCCCAGTTACGCGGATGAAAGCTTACTTGGCTATTCGCCCGCAAGGGCAGAAGCACGCCCTGTTTATCCATGAACAGGGAGGGTGCTTATCAAAATACCAATTCGGGGCAGTGTTCAGGAGCACCTTGCGAAGTCTGGGTATAGATCCCACTGGTTATTCTACCCACTCATTCAGGATTGGGGCGGCAACCTTGGCAGCAGGAGCAGGTCTGTCAGTTGATGGGGTGAAGCGTGTGGGTCGATGGTCTTCCTCATGTTTCAAGCGCTATGTGCATCCTGACTTATTGTGATATTGCTCAAAATGTTCGTGCGTGGCCATTCTGATGTCTTTTCTCTCTTTCTGCAGTTGCATGCCCTCTAAAGTGATATGGGTGTTGGGACACTCTTTCGTGTGGCGGGCCGCTTACCGATTGCAACAGCAACGTAGGTCGAAACCGGCGTGTTTGGAAGGGATGTCATTCCACTGGCGGGGCACTGGGGGCCTCCGAATCGGGCAGCTGCGGCGGTTGGTGGAAGAGACAAGGGCGCACGAGGGACTCCAGTCCCCTGATTTAATAATCCTGCATTTGGGCGGGAATGACATGGTGACTCTTGGTCATCAGGCTGTCAGGGAGACTTTACTGAATTCGCATGGTTGGGGAGAGCATTCCCTGGGGCGCGCATCGCATGGTCATTCATGATCCCGTGGCGTACATGGGGGCCCGGAGTGAGGTCGAGGGCTTTGAGCGTATCTGTAAGACGCCTAAATGGAGAATTGGCCAAACTGTGTTCCGGGCAGGGCCGCCTTTGTCACATACCTCACCGATTGCTCAGAGGGGACCAGATGTTCCATCGCGATGGTGTGCACTTGTCGGACATTGGAACAGACTTATGGATTGATGGCATTTGGTCATTTGTGAGGAATTTGTTCTGTGGTGGGGTGGGCGAAGGACCGGTTGGCCCTAGTCGCCCTTGTGGCAGTAAGGAGGCCACAGAAATTGACTTACATTGTTAACGGGAGTCCTCCTGCATACTCCCTAGGCCAGCACTGAGGGGGAGAGACGGTAAGCTCACCCCAGAGAGAATGGGGACACCAGCTGGGGGCAAGGGCGCCAGGTTACAAGCTAGGGCACGGGGCTGCGGCCCCTGGTTATATCCTACGAGCCCCCTTGGACAGCCTGGTGGTGGAGGGGTGGGTCCCTAGGGTTACGGACAAGTACCAGATGGCAGGGGCTCACCTCTCAAGGACGGAGGTGGGTTGCGCCTTGCGTGGTTCTCAGTTGGGGGACGCGAGCCACAGGGCCCCTTAGTGCTGGAGTGATAGAGAACCTTTTGTATATAAATTAAACCTGTCATTTCCTGCTGATGGTTTATGATGATATGATCAAATGTAAATTGTAAATATTGCTTATTGATCTAGTTGATAAATCTGCATCTTAAGGAATGTGAATTTGATTAGATAGATATTGTCATGTTTATGTGTGATTGTTTGGATTAAACATGGCCTCTTTTTACCCACAACTCTGGTAATCAAGTCTTGATTTGTGGGTTCCGCGGGGGCGGGGGCAACCTGGGGTGTCCGGGTCCTAGTGTCGCGCGCCAGACTCAGCAAGTTTCAGATGTGCAAAACGAGAAGAAATTGACCTCGATGTGAGCAGAGGGAAGATTAAATAACGTGCTCGGGCCAGCTGAGAACAACAATAAAACACAATTACTGACCAAAAACGTCAGGCACCTGGTTCACTGGAAGGCATAGGTGCACAAGTGGATCTGTGACATGAAAATAAATGCAGGGCCATTCCGGGGCAAAGGAGGAGGAGAGAGAAAGGAATTCGGTAACTTGAAATTAATGTGGAATTTCAGAAGCAAAATAATAGCTTGTGTGCGAAAAAATGGGAAAACGGATGAACACAATGGCAATACAATGAGCTAATTTAGAGTCTTTTGTAAAAAACGGGTAAAAAATACACTGGTTCAATTAACATTTGCATCGGTGTGCTTTTGTGCCCGGTTTTTCAGATTGATGGAAACAATGTGGACTAACGTGAGCAAATAACTTTTAGCACAAGTGGAAAATCTTCTTAGCTATAATCAGCATAAGTATAAAAAATGAAATTACAATTTAGCTGGTATTTGCACTACTAGTCAAGCAGTGGAGCAGACTGAATGACTCCACACTGACCACGCATATTGTATTCTTTTTAAAACTGACAGAACGCTGCACAATAAAATCAAAATAATTAACAGGCAAAATGTCTCTTTCCTGACCCCATCATGCAGAAGCCCTGGCACCTGGCCTGTTCTAGATGCACGGCCATCAGCCGCCATGCCTAGGGCTCAGGTGCCACCGCTGCCTGTTGTGGAGCCTGGGCCCCTTCTGCCTCTGCCAGTAGAGCCCAGCCCAGCACTCCCCCATTGACCCGAGCTCCCCAGCCAATTCAAGGACTGCTCTTATGCTGCATATAATACTAAGCAGCATAAGAGCAGTGCTAGTATTGGCTGGGGTATGACAGGGTTCTTGCTCCATTGACGTGGAATACAATCTGCTGTGGAAATATTATTCTCTATTGGAGAATAATCATCAATACCACCACTGGCAAGACTATGCCAAAAGGAGCAACGGTCCTTCACTTTAATGATGCGTAACATAGTGGCCCACTTGTCATATTCCATTCTCTATTAGCTCGGGAAATGGCAACTTTGTAGGACCGTCTAGCTTCTTTGATCAAGATTCTATTCTAGGTTCGTATAGCCTTTGATAATAACTTCCTGGCTACTCTGCAGGATTTATTGTACAACGAGGCCTGTGATTTTCTTCCATCAAGGCACTTGGTCTCAACAAAAAAAAGATTCCTTAGCGATAAAAACATGGAGTTATGAATCACACTATCTCTCTGTAGAGACTCAGTTTGATCCACCCAAAAACTGCATAGCTTCAAGATGATCAGCTACTACTTTGTAAACCTCACTCAATGCTGACAGAGTCTCTACCATAGAGCTCCATTTTATCCTGTGTCGATTATTAGTTAGTCTAAGCCTTCTATCGTAAGGTTTGGTAAGGTTACTATGTAGAGTGATTCCCAGTGGTCTCAGGGTAAAATCCAGGGCATTATGGTCACTGTTCTGCTAGGGGATTACAATCATATTGACTAATTTGGACCCAGGTCAAATAACAAGCAGTATATAAGCAATAAGGCTGGTATTATGCAAACGATTTAAAGTATGTCTCCCCTCTTTATCAGAGGCCATTCTCCCATTACAGGCTAGGAGACCTTGGTTAAGAGTGAATGCATTCATTTGGATAGCTGCGGCTGACCATTTCTTTATGAGGGACATTGTGAGCCCAGGAATAGACCAGTCCCGCCCCTGCCATGGGCAGGAAAATCAAGCAGCAAACGTGTCCCGCATTGCGGGAATGTCCTGCCGCTTAACCACGCCATGCGGCCCCTCCATAGGCCCCAGGGAAGCTGGGGGATGTAGTCCCACCCCAGCCATGGGCAGCAAGTAATGTGCAGGCAGGGAAATCAAGCAGCAAATGTGTCCTGTTCATTAGCAGTTTAGGGTCCTTCCATTTAAACTCAAAACAGCTCCAAAAGCCTACATGGAAGTTTTAGTCTGTGTGATCACCCTTCTCCACAACAGATCTACACTAGCTAGTGTTGAAGAACAGGGCTATAGTTAGGGAATAATTATGGGTCCAGGGAGACATGGTGAGTAAAAAACTATGGTATTTACCTTGTTGTATCTATTTATTATGTGTATGATTCATTCTTTCTTTTATTTTCATAGGTGGCAACCATATTGCTAATTCAATGGGCTTGGGTACACCTGGGACAAGTGGTAATCCACAATCTTCAGCATTAGTCTCCTGAGTCAGCAAAGGTGATGAATGCAATCTCTCAGGACATTCAAGACCATCCTCAGTGGTGGCTTATTTCATTAACATAAAAATCAAGAATTAGCTATTTCATTCTCAAATCAATAATTTTGACCATAGATGCCAGCAGTATTGGGTGAAAGGCAACTACCAGGATCCGAGACGATTAGGGGGTCACTGGTCAAAGAAGGAGGTAATTCACTTTTCCAACTAGAGGGAAGTGAAAGTGGTCACATTTTCACCACTTTGCAGACAGTTAAAGGCGCAAGACTGTGGTGGTTTCAACAGACAATATGGTGACAAATCTTACTTGAGCCGTCAGTTTGGAATAGGGTCAAAAATATTAACTCTTATAACCGTCCAGATGTCTTGTTAGGGAGAGTGGAATTTACTGCCAATCAGAACAGTTCACTTTCGAGGTATAGACAATGTTCATGCTGATCTTCTGAGTCAGAAGTTCCCAACTTCCCAAAAATATTCCCTCAATCACAGGGTGCTTCAGCAGTTTTGTCAATGTTTCGAAGTTCTGCGGATAGATTGCTTTGGACTTAGATGCTCTGTTGTGTACCTGGTCAAAGACTCAACTATATGCCTTTTCCCCAATTCCCTTCCTTCCTTAGAGAAACAGTGCAGATGTTATCTTGATCCTGCCCCATTGACCGAGGAAGGTTTGGCTCCCTCTTTCACTTCTCATGTCAGTGTAGAGGGAGTGGATAATTCCTCTTTATCTTGCCCTTCAATGTCATTATCAGCTTCTGACTTCCACCTACGGGCATGTGAGTCTGTGAATATGAAAGTTGGATGGTTATGGAAATGGGTCTTGCATTGCCTGTCTCTCTTTCTATTCGAGGAGGGAGTCTACATTTTACTAGTGATGCCATGTGTGCCCTTCCCTATGCCAAACAATGGTGGTTGGTGATCTTTGAAAGTAATGGGGCATAATACTTGCCAGGAGTTCACCCCATTTTTTCCAAAATTTGCCTTGAGAGCCTCCATATGTTACCTTCATTGTGCCAGTACCAGCATTATGTTATGAGTATGCCCATATGACAAGAATTACATAAAATATGCCAGTGTTAGAATTTTGCCATTCACAGTTTCCATATACCATGGGTGGCCCGTATGTCAATAATTACCGCCAGTATTTTAGAGGCCGCATTTTATCATGGTTTGCTTCCCCCAGTCCGCCCCTCAGCTCCAATACGCTATGGCTGCCCTCTTTGAGGCAAAGAATATCCTCCAGTATGCCAGCACCGGCATTTTGCAATTGGTGTCCCCTTACGTCAAGTGTTTCAGGGTTTGCATTTTGCCTTGGGTGCCCTCCCTTATGCCAAGAATTACCTGTAATGTTCCAGCACCAGCATTTTACCACGGGTGCCACCATGCCAAGAATTCCTCCAATATGCAAGTGCCAGCATTTTTTTCCACAGGTGTCTCTATGCCAAGAATTGCTTCTAGTATGTCATGGTCAGCATTTTGTCATGGGTGCCCTTCCTTATGTCTATCAACATAGGTATGTAGTTCCTTAGAGTAAGAAAGGAGAATATGCGGTCGGTTAGTTTCCAAGGAGATGGACAAGGGGGTCCGTTCTTTTAGGACCTGGAGCCCTTACACACCCAGATGGGTGTCATGCTTCATCATAGGGCATGCTCCTTGTTGGGCCGGCGCTGTAATGCCCGACTGGAACACGCGAAGGGGCTTTTTATCAGAGATCAAAAGTCGTGTTTTGAGGGTAGCTAGAGGTAGAGGGCAGAATGTGAAGCCTCACAGGAGGCAGGACTGAAGCCCCTGAAAAGGAGTCTCCACTGCAAATAAATAATACTTCACCTCTTGCTTGTGCCCCTGAAAATGTTCTGCAGTTTTGTAGGAAGGCTTTGATAAGAATTTTTCTGTCGCAGTGGTCAGCTATTGAAGCCTTTAGAGCTCCACGGAATTACTTTTATAGCGTAAAAACTTGAATTTCTCATCTATTTAAAGGGTTTGGTTTATTAAGACCAAAGCTGAAGAACTTATATCCCCCTTGGGCTTTTTCTCTGGTCTTGGAACCTTCCAGAATCCTCCTTATGAATCCTTACAAGAAGGATATGATAAATTCTTGACTATGGACCAAGTTTACTGTGGAATCTTATGTCTTCATACAAACTTCCCTTTCATTAGAAACTTATTTAAACTTTGGGCTGACTAAAACATCTTACTTTATGTTAACGCATTTTAGATTTAATTTGATACACCACTTGTTTTGTGTAACAAAGGGGCAGACAGACAATGGAAAAGGTATTCACTGTGAATGTGATGGTTACTCAGTCCAAGAAACGATGCACTTTGTTCTTGTATGTCCTTTATTACTCCAGGGGCGGCTCCTCGGTTGCAGCGGAGGAGCGTCAGGCCCACTTAAATTCCCCCAAAACCCCATGAAAAATAAAATGGTAATTTATTATCATTTTATTTTTCATCCCCGTCCCGAGCCAAGCGGCAGGACGGGGGCAGGATTACTGTTGAGTGACAGCAGCAGGGAGGGAGGGCGGTCTGTCTATGCACTTATGTTTAAAATGCACGTCTTTTTGGCCGGCCGTCTTGAGACGGCCAGCCACACATGCGCACTTTAAACATCTCCAACCCAGCTGTCTTAAGACAGCTGGGTTAGAGTCAGTGCAGGACACCAGGGCACTGTGAAGTGCTGAGTGAGGCCGCTCCCTCCAATCAGGGTGCTGCTCTCACAGCATGAGAGCAGTGCCCTGATTGGTCAAGGGAGTTCCAGGCTCCAGCTTCCAGTTCCTGTAAAGGTCCAGAGTGGAGGACGATGCGTTTTCCCTGTACGTTTTTATTTATTTATTTATTTGAGCACGCACCTGTCGCCCCTCCCCATAGATGCCAGCCGCTACTGTTTTACTATCTTATGCGCAAAAGATTTTTGCAACCAATCTTGGCTGAATGTAACTTTAGGCTAGTCAGGCCCGCTTTGTTACACCTGCAGATGTTGACTTATATTAGAACATGTTATCATGTTGCTTGTTTCTTATTAGTGCAGTTAATATGAGGAATTCAATGTTTTTAGATTGATACACTGGTTTTATATGTTGCCTGTGTATTTTTGTTGCTTTTAGCTGCATCATCGATGGTTTTAATGTGTTCTGATGCTTATTTTGTTATAATTTGTACTGCCATTATGATTTTATTGATGTTGTTTTTTTTCATTATCTTTTATGGTTTATCTGTTTTAAACTGAATAAAGGTTCAGTTGGACTATGGAGATGTGCTTCCTGGTGGTGATGACTACAGTCAGGACATTAGGTGAATTGTGGGCTCCCTTGTGTCTGAACCCGTACTTGGGAATATTTGAGGCTAAAATTGTTCCAAGATTAGATCCTAGTTGTATTCCCATGGTTAACTTGGCATTCCATAGAGAACAGGAGGAGGTTTGGCTCCTCCTTATCCCTGCCTTGGCCTCAGATAAGTTTCAGATTGCATCTTTCTGACATATTTAGAGAGGTTAAGACAGGTTGGCTGAGTATAGACAGTCAGACAGTTTGTGAATGTTGGCACTGCTAAAAGAGGATTTTCGTCATCTAGAGCTACTTTGGCAAGGTGGATGAAATCAGGGATAGCATTAGCCTACATCTATTCAGGTAGGGGTTTTCCTGAATTTGTAGGAAGGCACTTGGGCATCACCTTCCAAATCTGTTTCACATTATAAATTGAAAGTGGCTCATGTGAATGATATGTCTTGGTTTGAGTGTGTTATCAAAGCAGTAGTGTCATAAAGAAATTACATTCATGAGTCATCTTTTAGGTATGGTGTGGGTCCAGAGGTGTTTCTAATAATATATATAGTTTAAGCAGCACTTCTGTCCCTTGGTGTGATAGTTCCCTGATATTTCATATTGTTATGAAGGCATAGGACCTAGGTATATTCCTATGTTAGTAAACAAGGGAATGAGGAGGTAATGTTTGGATTATTTACCTGTAATCTTCATTACTATGCATGTTCCTTCTTCATCCATTACATAAGTTACCCCCTCCCTCTGTGTTCAGCCCTTCATAATTCATCTGTTTCTGAGCTGTAAAAAAAGAACAGGATGTGCTAGGGCTGGAAATGTATTTAATGAGGTAAAGAGAACATTCTCTAAAGAAAATAAACTAAGAAAGAGTCTTAGGGAGGGATTGCTCCATGGCACCTTCAACTCATGTTAGAAAGTAATGGGACAAGGAAGGATTATCTGTAAGTAAACCTCACATTATGGTAAGGAGGTACACTGATTTCACCCAACCTTCACCAGGGTGGGGAAGTCAAACAAAATGCTCTTGAGGCACAACACTTTACTTTCCCTTGTTGCATTATTTTGGAACTTCTGAGGACCGAAACATTCTTCTGCATCAGAATTCAGGAGAAATGATTCCTTATGAAAAGTCCTTGTGACCAGAGTTAAACACATTGATAGCTGCCTTTGGAGGGCAGTATACCATCTCTACAAGCGAATTTTCAATGTACCAACATTACAACCATTATCACAGGGGGTGCAATGCCAAAGCAAAGCAGCACTTTGAGCAAGGGACATCAGGAGGAGAATGCATTGGTCCAGAGGACCACCATCTGCTCCCCCCAATGCCTACTGCTGCCACTCACATGGCTGTAGCTGGCAAACAAGGACATCTGCTTCCACTCCAGGAAAGGTTACCAACTGAAAGGGCAGCAGGTGCCACAACAGTTGCAAATAAATGATACATCTAATTGCACATTGCAAGTAAAGGGGAACACCTCTTACCACCCCTCTTGCCTTTCAAATTGCAAGGAATCACAATATTTACTTCTAAAGCATAGACACTGTCTATGATGTACACTAACACCATTTATAAAGGAAGGAAACAACCTACTGTATGATGGTTGCGCACATCTATCAGACTAAAAAAACAGAAGGTTGACAATAGTGACAATAACTTAAAAGACATTAATTTCACAAGTGAAGCTATTACCTTATTAAACTAAGCACCCATCCCTCATGTATTCACAAAACTTAACTCCCACCCCCACTATAAACCTTTTTTGAAGATGAAGTGTGTTACAATCATACTTGCCAACATTTGGGAACAGCGCAGGGGGAAATTTAGAGAAAACAGTTGGAGGAAATAATTTCCCCATCGACTTGCATGGAAGTGGAGGATTTTGTAAGCGACATAAAGTTGAAATAAAGCCATCTTTGGCTTTAAAAAGTCAGGATTCACCGCCTAATGTACAGGTGTTGGCATGCATTTACACTATAACATTACACTGTAGACAGTATTACAAATTACATCTGTAATATTACAGATGTATGGTATCCAAGGTCCAAAACGTGTAAAAGCATAATACAATACATAAACTGACTTATTAGGAGCAGCTTATAAGAGACGATAACACCTCATGACCATAACAAAAGACCCTTTCATAAAGTACAATACCGTCATACATCAATAAACAAATTCCACACTCACCATTTCCCCTCGGTGTCACACAAGTTACTTAAGCACACAGTTTTACATCCTCCTACACACTCATCAGCATATTCATTCTGTCTCTAATTCACATCTCATTTACACTTCTTTTCACAAGTGGTGGCGAGGTAAAGTTAAGGCTAAATGAGTACGGTGGGATGAAGCTAAGTTTAGGGTAGCAATTTGTGAATGTCATGTTTTTGGTTGGGTGTTGTAGAGCTATTGACACTCCATCATCTTTACCTCTCCTTTAACTTCAGTTTTTCAGGGAATATTGATTTACAAGTCAGTGGAACTTATATTTAAAATTCCCCAGTGGTCATTGTCTTGCTTTCTTGCTGCCGGTAGCGATAATAGTTGTTCAGTGGCATATGTCATTGTTTTGCCATGTTTTGATATACTAAAAGAATGATTCTTTAAAATGCTGCCCGAAGATTAAGTCTACAACTTACATTTTGTTATGTGTCTTCGGTCCATGTAGAAACGATGCCATCTTTCACCATGAACACATTTCTTAAGTTGCCTTCCCTTTCACATAATAACCTTTTACACACATTTGTGTGCGTAAAAATGCTGGATTAGTTTCTCTGAAACTGCTTCGCTTACAGATTCCACTTAATGAGAACATTATCACGACTCCTTGAACACCATGTACAAGGCCTCCACACATTGTCGCATTTCGTTCTATTTTTCATCCACGAGGGGAGACGGCTATCTAGTATAGACCATACCAATGCTGGCTTGCCCCAGCCTCGCAAGGATGCTTTTCGTCATAAATAAACAAGCATTTCCGGGTTTAGTTAGAGGCGAGGTCTCTACATGCTGATGCTTCAGCCCAGCCGCCTGCTGATATCTCTGCGAATGGTGTCCAGCTTTTCACTAAGATGAGTACTTACATTCTTTCCCTTCAGGTAACGGGGATTGGATCATCCAGCACAGGGATTCTTGGCAGAACACACACACTCGCCCTAGACACTCAGGTTAGGGGATGCATAGTAGGAGTACGCTAGATTTCTATATTGTTTTATATTGTTTAATATGCCTGCTTAGATACATTGTCTTAGTACAATGGTGGAACTTTTTTTCTGTTCACTGTCCTGATACTTCTAATAACTTTCATCTGCCTCTGTCTATTGATTATTGCGGCACATGTACTCTATACAAGAATCACGTTGGTTCAATAAACATTGAAAACGCCCCACTGTGTATTGCTTGTATATTTCTCTGAGAATAAGAGAGCACGACTGACTGAGCAAAAGGGTTCTACATCTGTTACCACAATCCCTGGGTGATCAGGATTGTCATGTTCAGTTGTTGCCAGAACCATTTGCTACCTGTCTAGGTTTAGCGGTGCTTTTGGTGGCACTGTGAGCGAGCTTGCCTGTAGAACAACATATCCTGAGGCAGTGCATAGAATCAGTCTCGCACCATCCCAACGGATATGCTGTTCACAAACGTGCAGCTCCTACCATAGCGTTGAAACTACACGACAATTTCTGGTTAGATTTTTCAAAGGATTCAACAGCAGTGCATCTCTGTTCATTATCACTCCAAGGGTAGGTTGATAATAAACCAGTGATTGCAGGACAGTAAGTTATTTTTCAGTAGCCTTTATTCTAACAGTGCTACCTTGCCTACTATTTGTGCACATTACTGGACTGCCACATCCTTCTGACTCAAGCTAAACAATGAATGTGTCCAGCCTGAGACTCCCCAGAGCATCTTGAATAAACGACCAAGTCTACTGTCTACTAATCTTCTCCATTCCTGGCTTCCCAAAGATGTTGACCTTTCTTGTGTATTTATTGAGGCCTCACATTCTGAAGGCCAAGTAAGATCACTGGTAAAGAACATTTTTAGGTTTAGCCAGTTCATGTACATTCAGAAATATTTTTTTAATACTCAAGGTTGCATGGCTGACTAGTGGGTGATTGACTGTGCTGCCAAGAAAAGCTCTTGAGTAAAGGACATCTGCTAATGATCTGTACAAGTTCCTTATGCATAAAACATAGATCCATATATACATAGATGCATTTCATGAATGACTTCAGTGATGCATTGAAAAGAGGTGGGGAATTCCAGTGGACAAAGAATGTAACCCGAGAATGTAGCATTAATGAAATGACATGTTTATTTAGATATTTCATTTGGGAAGAGAGGAAAATAGAACCCAGTAAATGAAGGTTTTGCTACTTCTGTAACTAGTCCTTATCCAGTGAAAACAGTATGGTGAGCTGTTCAGCCAGTATGATTCTTATAAGGTTCTCTCTTCTTTTCCACAGAGTCTATAAAGTCTCCTCCTCTTCTGCCCCCACGTAATTTTGTCCCTAATGAGATAAAGGAGCCTATTCATGAAGGCAAGGCCATGCCTGAGTCCAGTATCAAGTCCTTCACGGATACACTTCACCAGAGACTGCAAAACATGGACACTAGCAAGTAAGCACTCACTTAACTTCCTTTTGGCTTAAGCTGATTTATAAGTTATAACTCTCCTTTCTCTCTCCAAATGCAAATGTTTTGTACTTGGGACATGGAGCCCACCAGGACATGGAACATGCTCATTGTGGTGTCTGCCATAAATAGAAAGTGGTTTCCAGTGCATAAAAAGGTGGTGACCCGGTGGTAGATGGCCGCCACTCAACCAGAAATCTGAAAAAGCAGTTGCAGAAAAAAACAGCCTCTATCACCCTACAGAGCCCCACCATCTTCAACACTGTGGTTGTCCCTGTTTGATCTTTAGCTCGTAACGCCCTCAATCCTAGTGTGAGTGTATCGAACAGCAACTTTACCCTGGAGGATGAATGTCTGGATTGTTCAGATTTTTAAATAGAGACCCAGTAAGCCCCCAAACACCTTGAGGGCTAAAATAACCCTTGCATACCCCTCTATTTCTCTTTGCATCTGTTACCGTCCTGAGATAGAAAGTGCAGTTAGGGAAAAGTCAAGGGCGTGGTTCAGAGCAGCAGTTGAATATCATAGTTGGCTAGTAATACTGGCCACAGGCAGGGAATATCAGAACAGAGTCCTTTCAGAGGGGGAGTATAAAGGCCTATCCATCCTGACATAGGACCTATGTCAAGGTTAGCCATGGGCACCCTTGCAGGCATGGTTGTTTCATAAGGGTCATATTGAGATTAAAGAGAGTCAAGCAGATGGATCTTGGTGGGTTGGAATGCTATTATTTCAGCCATACGATGTGCTGAAGTAAGAGACCAAATATCTTTGAGAGAGATTGAATGCTGGTAACCTTCTGGAGAGGCTAGGCACGCTGATATGTTTAGGAAACAAGATGGCAAGACGTCAGGCTTTTCTGCATGGCCCTCTTTTATTGCCCTCCGGATCTAAGTGTATCAGGACTGATTACGATGCAAGTTGGACCGGCTTCCGTAGTCCTGTCGGAGGCGGTTGGACCATCGAAGGTCTCTTCCGAATGCAGTCGGTCCGACCGCCGGATTCCAATGCATGCATCGTGTACTCTGACCGACCGCTGAAAGACTGCCAAATCCAACAGCTTTTCTCCGACCACCGAGATGGCGGTTGGAGACAAACTGCATCCACAGAGCTGTACAGGGATCTCCGACCACCATCCGGGTTAAGATGTGGGTTTCCGATGACCCGACCGTCACGGTCTGACCGGCTGCCTCAAGTCGTCGGAAATGAAGGATTTGGGGTGCATACTCACCCCAATCCGCTTCTCTCCAGCAGTCTCCACCGTGGATCCTTTCCGCCAGGTCCCCCCTATACCTCGGAAGCTGATTTCTGATGACAACGATCCTATGGGCACCAGAATCCAGGTAAGTCCTTCTGCAGTATGTATCCCCATTGACTGGACTGTGCACATTCTGCCACACTCCAGCAATGGGGTACGGGGTGCACAAGGTATATCCCCACATATGTTATGCATGTGTGTACATATCACATGTTTTCTTTGAGTTTTGTACACATTTGCAGTGACATAATCGGGGATATATCCTCTGCCGTAACTGCGACTACAGCAGCAGTTGCATTGTAATACGGCGGGGGGAGGCTCCTCAACGGCTCGTGAAGAGGGCGGTCGGTCCGATCAGCATCGTAATGAGGCCCATTGTCACAGAAAAAGTGTTAATCCATAATGGATGGGTCTACCATGCAATCAGGATGGAAAATGCCACCCCTGGTCCCACTAAAAATAGCAGCAGTGGTTCAGGATGGCACACATAGCAGAGCTCATCAAGAAAGAATATTGACTCAGTCTCCCATGGGTGGATTGTACCAACTAACACAACCTCCTTTGATATAAATGGACTGACAGTGGAATAAGGGGAACAATAGACAGATAAGTTGTTCATTCAGTAACATGGCTGGGCTTACGTCAGTGGTTCAGAGTGAGGATGGCAAGATTTTATGGGAGACTTAGGGGCCGATTCCGATCTCGGTCGGAGACGCACCCAACGCCATTCGGTCGGGAAAAAAGCCATGCGAATGCCTGTTTCCCGACCGATCCGCACATTAATCCGAACGAACAAGTACGATGCGCACAACAGCACAGATTCCGACCCAGTCGTACTCACCCAATCCAGGTCCTGATCCCCGACCAAGCCGGATCCGTAAACGCAGATTCGAGTCGCCCGGAAGCCAAAAAGCAGCCCCGTCCGGCCGGACAAGTACGATGCGCTTCCCGTACGCGCCGAACCCGTCGCTACGCACGGCACGTCAAAGCATCCGGGATAGGCGCACATAAACTCCGATTCGCGCCAGAACACGATCCACGGCTACGAGACGAACACGCAAGCGACGAGGACGAGGCGAAGCAACGACAAAGACGAACGAGACGAACCAACAATGAATCCCATCGTTCCGATCCTACCAATATTCTACATCTACTACCGGAACAGGCACGGACGCGTACGGCGCAGAAGGTAGGTCAGACACCAACCACAAACACAAACTACACGTACCCGACATATCACACACACACAGAGGGATGCAGAAATTACTTACTCCAGAAACAGCAGCACCATAGGGGCGGGATGCCCATCACCAATGCCACATATACACATAGGGGCCTGGATGCCCACCACCACTACCACCCCTACTCGGGGTGCCAGATGCCTACCACTACTACCACCTCTACCCATGGGGGTGCCAGGTGCCTACCACTACTACCACCTCTACCCATGGGGGGCTGGATGCCTGTCACTACTACCACCCTTACCCAGGGGGTGCCAGGTGCCTACCACTACTGCCACCTCTACCCAGGGGGTGCCAGATGCCCACCACTACTACCACCTCTACCCAGGGGGTGCCAGGTGCCTACCACTACTGCCACCTCTACCCAGGGGGTGCCAGATGCCCACCACTACTACCACCTCTACCCATGGGGGTGCCAGGTGCCTACCACTACTACCACCTCTACCCATGGGGGGCTGGATGCCTGTCACTACTACCACCCTTACCCAGGGGGTGCCAGGTGCCTACCACTACTGCCACCTCTACGCAGGGGGTGCCAGATGCCCACCACTACTACCACCTCTACCCATGGCGGGCTGGATGCCTGTCACTACTACCACCCTTACCCAGGGGGTGCCAGGTGCCTACCACTACTGCCACCTCTACCCAGGGGGTGCCAGATGCCCACCACTACTACCACCTCTACCCAGGGGGTGCCAGATGCCCACCACTACTACCACCTCTACCCATGGGGGTGCCAGGTGCCTACCACTACTGCCACCTCTACCCATGGGGGTGCCAGGTGCCTACCACTACTACCACCTCTACCCATGGGGGGCTGGATGCCTGTCACTACTACCACCCTTACCCAGGGGGTGCCAGGTGCCTACCACTACTGCCACCTCTACCCATGGGGGTGCCAGGTGCCTACCACTACTACCACCTCTACCCATGGGGGCTGGATGCCTGTCACTACTACCACCCTTACCCAGGGGTGCCAGGTGCCTACCACTACTGCCACCTCTACCCAGGGGGTGCCAGATGCCCACCACTACTACCACCTCTACCCAGGGGGTGCCAGGTGCCTACCACTACTGCCACCTCTACCCAGGGGGTGCCAGATGCCCACCACTACTACCACCTCTACCCGTGGGGGTGCCAGGTGCCTACCACTACTACCACCTCTACCCATGCGGGTGCCAGGTGCCTACCACTACTGCCACCTCTACCCAGGGGGTGCCAGATGCCCACCACTACTACCACCTCTACCCATGGGGGTGCCAGGTGCCTACCACTACTACCACCTCTACTCATGGGGGTGCCAGGTGCCTACCACTACTACCACCTCTACCCATGGGGGGCTGGATGCCTGTCACTACTACCACCCTTACCCAGGGGGTGCCAGGTGCCTACCACTACTGCCACCTCTACCCAGGGGGTGCCAGATGCCCACCACTACTACCACCTCTACCCATGGGGGGCTGGATGCCTGTCACTACTACCACCCTTACCCAGGGGGTGCCAGGTGCCTACTACTACTACCACCTCAACCCATGGGGGTGCCAGGCGCCTACCACTACTGCCACCTCTACCCAGGGGGTGCCAGATGCCCACCACTACTACCACCTCTACCCATGGGGGTGCCAGGTGCCTACCACTACTACCACCTCTACCCATGGGGGGCTGGATGCCTGTCACTACTACCACCCTTACCCAGGGGGTGCCAGGGGCCTACCACTACTGCCACCTCTACCCAGGGGGTGCCAGATGCCCACCACTACTACCACCTCTACCCAGGGGGTGCCAGGTGCGTACCACTACTACCACCCTTACCCAGGGGGTGCCAGGTGCCTACCACTACTGCCACCTCTACCCAGGGGGTGCCAGATGCCCACCACTACTACCACCTCTACCCAGGGGTGCCAGGTGCCTACCACTACTACCACCCATACCCAGGGGGTGCCAGGTGCCTACCACTACTACCACCTCTACCCATGGGGGTGCCAGGTGCCTACCACTACTACCACCTCTACCCATGGGGGGCTGGATGCCTGTCACTACTACCACCCTTACCCAGGGGGTGCCAGGTGCCTACCACTACTGCCACCTCTACCCAGGGGGTGCCAGATGCCCACCACTACTACCACCTCTACCCGGGGGGTGCCAGGTGCCTACCACTACTGCCACCTCTACCCAGGAGGTGCCAGATGCCCACCACTACTACCACCTCTACCCATGGGGGTGCCATGTGCCTACCACTACTACCACCTCTACCCATGGGGGTGCCAGGTGCCTACCACTACTACCACCTCTACCCATGGGGGGCTGGATGCCTGTCACTACTACCACCCTTACCCAGGGGGTGCCAGGTGCCTACCACTACTGCCACCTCTACCCAGGGGGTGCCAGATGCCCACCACTACTACCACCTCTACCCATGGGGGGCTGGATGACTGTCACTACTGCCACCTCTACCCAGGGGGGGCTGGATGCCTGTCACCACTACCACCCTTACCCAGGGGGTGCCAGGTGCCTACCACTACTGCCACCTCTACCCATGGGGGTGCCAGGTGCCTACCACTACTACCACCTCTACCCATGTGGGGCTGGATGCCTGTCACTACTACCACCCTTACCCAGGGGGTGCCAGGTGCCTACCACTACTACCACCTCTACCCATGGGGGTGCCAGGTGCCTACCACTACTGCCACCTCTACCCAGGGGGTGCCAGATGCCCACCACTACTACCACCTCTACCCATGGGGGGCTGGATGCCTGTCACTACTGCCACCTCTACCCAGGGGGGGCTGGATGCCTGTCACCACTACCACCCTTACCCAGGGGGTGCCAGGTGCCTACCACTACTGCCACCTCTACCCATGGGGGTGCCAGGTGCCTACCACTACTACCACCTCTACCCATGGGGGGCTGGATGCCTGTCACTACTACCACCGTTACCCAGGGGTGCCAGGTGCCTACCACTACTACCACCTCTACCCATGGGGGTGCCAGGTGCCTACCACTACTACCACCTCTACCCATGGGGGGCTGGATGCCTGTCACTACTACCACCTCTACCCATGGGGGGCTGGATGCCTACCACCACCAACACCCCCACTCACAGGATGGCAAATACATGCCACAAGAAGCACACACCAGCAGAAAGAATTCAACACAAAGACATCCCCCCCAACACCATGACAAGCGTGGGTAGACTGTGTCAAATGCCTACAACACTGAACAGGACTGTGGACATACAATGTGACCCCCTATCACAAGTGCCACACATAAATGTGTATGGCACCCACAATGCAAGCAGGCCATGACCATTGTGGCAATGGGGTCCAAACCCCCATCATCACAGTGCCCAAAATGTAAGTGTGGGGTCCATAGCTGAAGCACATATTGAACATTGTGGCAATGGGGTCCAAACCCCCATCATCACAGTGACCAAAATGTGAGTGTGGGGTCCATAGCTGAAGCACATATTGAACATTGTGGCAATGGGGTCCAAACCCCCATCATCACAGTGACCAAAATGTGAGTGTGGGGTCCATAGCTGAATCACATATTGAACATTGTGGCAATGGGGTCCAAACCCCCATCATCACAGTGACCAAAATGTATGTGTTGACAAAGAAAAAGCTGCAACTGCCAAACTGCATGGATGATTCCTGGTCACAGAACAACAAACACATCAGTGGCAAAGTAGTGCTTGTGTCCCATAGCAACATAGAATGGGGGAGGCAAACAGTGCAGTGCAAACAAGACATACCTTTGGCCATGTGCAGACAAACATCACCCATGGGGGCTGACACTGTCAACATTCATCAATGACACAATGACAGAAGTGACCATCAGAATGCAGACCCACATATTTGCACCAATGGGCACACAAATTCAGATACCCAGTGGAGACTGTAGAAGGGAGGTGAACAGATACCATACCATGGCAGCAATGGGACACACACACAATGATCATTGTGCTGACTGATGACCTAGGAGTCCCAGGGACAGCAGGGCAAACACACCAAACAACATACAGCCAATGGCACACCTAAGATATGCCAATGCAGTGGTGCCGATGCACATACACAAACAGGCAGACCCACACTGCACATCAAACACAACAGGTGAGGAGGGGGTACCAGTGTCCCCAGGCAACCACACAACACATGAGGAGGCCTGAATACCAATTACACAGATGTGCATACAGTGCCACACAAAGGTAACTCATGGATCCAAATCCCCTATGTGGGCAATCAGGCATTGTCAGATGAGAGGGAGCAGAAATCACACATGTCACACAAGCATGTAGGAACAGCAACTGACACAGCAAGACACACAGACACCACAGCACCACACCCAGGGCCCCCACAATGTGGTGACCCTGGGCTGCATTACAATCCCACTGTGATGACAAAGCTAGATGTCGTTCACACTGTGAACCACAGTCATGTGTCCTGAGCAACAAACTACCATCACACCTACACAAGCACAAATCAATCAGCACTGCCTGTCAGCCAAGGCCAACATGGAGGCAGGGGTCTAGCCGGGCAACAACTCTCATCTGCACACACTCAACACCACACACCCCGACCTCCAACAATGTGCAGCAGTGAAGCTCACATGCACTGGTGACATTGCACATGCACCCATGACAATCCCAGGGGGGGTGGTGGGAACCAAGGTGCAGAAACACATCACACATGGCCACTCAACCAGACTCCTGAATGTCTGACACACTGCACACTACGCTGTACATGGACATGACGGCAATACCACACCAACCAATGGGATCCCAGCCACAGTCACACACCTATGAAGAAGCCAAGGTCACCCACAAAGAACACACATAGACAACTACCAACATTGCAGCCCTGAGGAGTGCCAGCAGTCACACACACAACGTGTCACAACCAATGAAAGCTAACACAAACCAGAAATCACATGACAGGTGTAAACAACAAGTGCAAAGGGGAATCCTGACTGTGACACATCAGCGTCTGCCCACAAACTCAGCCCTGACAGCAAACACACCTATGGGTGACACCCTGATGACCAGTAATGTTCCATGCACCCACATCAGAGAGAACCCAGGGAGAAGACTTTGGGGGAACATAGCTCAACTCAGCAAGCATCACAAACAGGAACATCACTAGGGATCCCAGCATGCACAGCAACATGGAAGTGAACACACACACATGCTCATACAACACACACCTTGGGCGCACGAGATGTCACAGGAGTACACACTGCCATGAGGGGACTCCACTCCTGTGTGAGGAAAGCTGTGCCATATGTCGCATCAGTAGGGCTCCATCATGTCAGCAGAACACTTGGTCACACAGTCAACAATTAGCACCAAATGAAGGCTCCCGTCACATCAGCCTGGTCATGGGAATGTCAACGAAATCAACAGCACAGATCCAACACACATGTATAGCAAGTTGCACTGACAACACAGATGAGTCCTTCCCCATTGATGCCCAAACCTGCATGTCCAGTGGAGATGGCCACACGGTCAGGGAACTAGACTAATTGAACAATGGCAAACACAACAGATGTGCATGGGTGGAACCCACAGATGTGACATTGCTAATGTAAGTAGGAAATCCCATTGCCAAATATTGAAAACATGACACCCTCAGATGCTGCTAAGGATGACATGGATACACCACAGGATAGGACACTGTCCCCTTGGAACACATGGGTTCCTGCACAGTAACACTTCATTTTCATGAGTCCAAATATCACCATCACTGCAGCAAGGGCATGGTTAGTGTCATCAACATCATGTACATCAGAAGTAAAAGCACTAGAGAACAGAAAGTTGCTTTATTCAGCATGTGGGTTCAAAACTTGGAAGAACTGTAAGTTATCAACAAAGGCCAATGGCCAGTCCATCAAGGAAGTCTATACAGGGTGACAGTGGCAGATGTCACCCTACGCATGCCTGCACTGATCACAACCGGGGCCAATCCCCTAGGAGGGGCATACGGGGGGGCAGGCCAGGCACCGCAGGGACAGGATCAGGGCTCACCAGGAGGAGGCAGGGAAGGGGTGGTGGGTGCTGGAGAGCCACTGACAACTGCAGTGGAGGTGTCTGACATGGTGTGTGCCGGCACAACTGGGGGCATGACTCAGATGTTGTGGGTGACGGCACAACTGCAGTGGACCCTGCAGATGGAGTGGACAGGTCCGCCACTGCAGCGCCCAAGTCAGACAGGGTGATAGTGGACTCCACTGCAGTGCCCACCTCCAGGGGAGGAGAATGGGGATCAGGTAAGGTGGGCAGTACAGAGGGGGAGGACACCCTCACCACATCAGTGGTACAGACAAGCGCAGCGGGGGGTATGGGGCCGGAAGAGCAAGTGGCAGGGGGAGAAGGCCTGACCCTTCTGGGGATGGTGTATCTGTGGGTGGGGGAACCTGGGGCAGGGTGTGGTGGGGGCATCTGTGGAGTGGGGGCCTGAGGGATGGAGGAAGGAGACTTGGTGCCTGAGCTGCAGGGCGGCGGCGGGGTCTTGCTCTTCCGGGACCGGGGGGACTTGCGGGTGGGGGCCTCAGTCGGTCTGCGCCTGGGGGATGGTGTCCGTGGGCCAGGGGCACTCCGCTCCGTGTGGGTGGGCTTCCTCTTCCCCCTGAATGCTGGATCAGCTGGATCGGAGGGGAAAAGGTCAAGCTCACAGAGGAAGAGCCGCTGTGTGTTTGGGGTTGCAGGTGAGGCAAGGGAGGGGTCTTTGGAGGGAGAGGCAACTGAGGACTGCGCAGTGCTTGTGGATGCGTGTGTTTGTGCCTGTGCCCCATCCCCTGTGAGTGTGGTTGCAGTCCCCTGACGGTGCGTGCGTGTGCGTCTTGTTTGTGGCGTGTGTGTCTGTGTGCTGCATGTGTCTGTGCTGGTGTGTGCCTGTGCCAGTGTGTGTGTGCTTGGGACGGGTAAGGTGCTGGGGAGTGTGGATGGGGCAGAGGCAGGAGGGGTGAGGGACTGTCGGAGGAGGGACACTGCTGCCGTCAGGGAGGAGTCCATGGACCTATTGCCCCTCTGTAGGTCAGACATGCCCGATGAGATGCCCTCCATGAATGACACCAGCTGAGTTAACAGACTGGTGTGTGCATGGAGGACACTCAGCATCGCTGTCTGTCCTACATGGAGCTGGAGGAGGAGGTACACAGACTCCTCACTCAGGGCAGCAGGGGACACAGGGGCAGGGGGTGCGGTGCCTGGCCCGAAGGAGACACGCTCCCGAACATGGGAGCCTCCACGGACCTCGGGAATGGGAGCCGACGGGAGGGCGGTGGTGGTGGCGGGGACAGCAACACTAGCTGTGGTGTGGTGGCTGCTGACACCCGCCTCCATAAGGGAGTCATCATCCGAGTTGCTCTGGTCCTCAGCTGAGGTGGATGGTGCTGAGGACTCCGCGGTGTGGCTCCCCTCGCCCTCCGTGCCACTGGGTCCCTCCGACCACTCCTCGGCTGCTGACCCAGTCTGGCTCTGCGGCTCCGTGGAGCTGTCCCCTCCTGTGGCCGTGGATGTATCTGCAATCAATAGGGAAACAGACAGACATCAGTCACCTGCACTGAACGCACACACCACAGTAAGTACAGCACATTACAGAGCAAGCCCTGGCATCCTTAGTTGAACATTGCTAAAACTGCACAAACAGAACAGGAGAAGTCAATTGTCAGTCTGATGGTCAACCATGGCACTCACATCCCACCTGGCCTTGCACCCATCTGTCTGGTGTCTGTTGGATGGCAATACCCCAGTGTGGACACATGCACCACCTACACAGTATTTGGACAGTGCAGAGAACCCGGTGAAGCATGTGGACATGCACACATCACAACTCTTGCCACTGAGTCAGTGCAGGTGTCCGGATGAAAGGGATGCCCAGAGTCAAATAGGAAATGCATGTGATGCATACCAGCGACAGACACCATGATGCACCCATGTCCTGATAGCCATTGCCACAATGGTGTGCATGTAGCACATGTCACTCCCCTGCAGGATCACTAATAGGAAGTCACATGCCATGGCACAGCCATGCCTGCTAAGTCATACATCACTGTCTCCAGTCACATGGGCAGGGCAGCCAGACAACAACACTCTGCACTGTGTCACAATAGTAGATCATGGGGAATGCAAGTCCTGGAGCTGAACAAGTGCACATGTACATCCCCCACACACCACATCATCTGTACCCTCATCTGTCCAGGTCATACCCATTGGACATATGGGAGACCTGTAACACTACCCTCTGCACCTGAGCACATCACAATCTGCTGTGAATGGGAAACAGCTGCCTGAACCTCATATTCGCATACCCCAGTCTGCACGGTCAGGTGATCAAACACCTATGTGTCACACAAGTATCATCTCCTATGGTCACATCTCCGGTGGCATGCGGAGCCCCAACCGAGGAACACCCCAGCAGACCTGACAACGAAGCCACAGCACACTGACACAGAGGCAGATACCTGAGGGGACAAATCACTGAGCAAAACGTGTCAGCTGATACACCGCAGTGGGAGTACAGAGTGTATTGTATGGCCTGGAGTAGGCATGACTGTCCTGTCCCACATGAATGAGGGATGAGCCCTGGACAGTAGGCAGCTGGCTAAGTATGTGTGACACACGTTATATACACACTCCTGGGGCACAAACATTGTTCCCACCCGCAGCATGGGTGTGTGCCAGATACCCCAGGCACATGTGGTGGATCAGCTCAGCAATTGGGCCACATATCAAAGTGACACGCAGAACACATGTCAGAACACAGGCAATGTGTAAGCAATGGACCCACCCATGATGCCCACCACAGAGTCAGGGAAACAGATGCTGTCCCCCACCTTGAGTCAAGCAAACTGCAAGGACACAGTACCCAAGTGACACAATACCCTGACTGTAAGGGCCACACCTGGGTATCAGATGAGGAGTGGGCAGTGCACAATAGAGGGACATGGGTCCTGGACCACAAGACTGATGTACTGTGGAAGTTTAACCAGGCCAGAGGAGGGCACATAGCATGGCAGACATAGTTCACAATGCAGACATGGACTCACCCCCTCCTTGCTGCTCTCTGGCCTTCATCTGCCCATCCAGATCAGGGAAGACCACCGCCAGGATCCTCAGCATGTGGGGGGTCAGGGTCAGGTGTCCGCCCCTCCTGCGAGGAGGCGACAGCTTCAGCTGGACCCGTGCGATCCTCCGGGTCCAGCCCCGAAGGTCCTGCCACCTCTTCTGGCAGTTGCGGATCCGGCGCTTGTAGACCCCCACGGATCTCACTGCCCGGACGATGGTCAGCCATATCTTCTGCTTCTGGTGGGCATCAACCTGTGAGGATGACAAAGTGAGAATGCCATTACTACACGTGCAACATAACCGTGCATTACACAGTTGGATATACATGTCTCAATCACAGGGGCATATGATGTACACAGGCAGTGCAACGATGGCCATGGACAGTATGCCAGCAGTTACTACATGGTATCATTGCCTGGGCAGTAAAACCTTGTTTAAATGCACTGTCACTGCACTATACCTGTCCAGTGCATGTAACTACACACTATGGGGGTGACAACTACTCAGTGAGCCTGCTAGCCAGTGGCGTGCAGACTGTTAGCCTTGCTAGTCAGACAACATGCACATTTAGAAAGGCAGTGGACAGAACACTCACCTGCTCCCCTGCTTTCCCATACAGCTTGCTGTACTGTGGAAGGAGGCCATCCAGCAGGGCCTGGTTCTCCTCAGTGCTGAAGGCTGGGGCTCTCTCCACAGTACGTGCCATTGCAGGGTCCAGAGGGTGCAGAAACAGCAGCAGTGTAGTGGCAGATGTCGTCCTGGAGCATGTAGTGCAGGCAAGTGAGCTCTCAGGGGAACAGCCAGCATTATATGTGTGCTGCAGAGGCAGATACTGTCCCATGTGTCCAAAGTGATAGGTCCAAGTCGTTTGCATCATCTGAATCTGGCCAATCCATGGAATTGCACTACTTACACACGCCCCCAGCATCCTTCAAATGTTCAACTTCATGACACCCATGAAATTGCAACATTGTTGTGGGTGACCAACTGAATTTACAGCATCAGACTCGTTCAAATTTTGAAAACGCGTCCGTTGCCAGGCCAGGCCATAGCCAATGGGTGCGCACCGATCGGACCATTGCTGTTCAACGCGTACATAGGATACAACGCGTACCCGCACACATTGAATGCAATGGGCCGGCCGGGAACACACCGATCGGACCATTGCTGTTCAACGCGTACATAGGTTACAACGCGTACCCGCACACATTGAATGCAATGGGCCGGCCGGGAACACCGATCGGACCATTGCTGTTCAACGCGTACATAGGATACAAAGCGTACCCGCACACATTGAATGCATTGGGCCGGCCGGGAACACCGATCGGACCATTGCTGTTCAACGCGTACATAGGATACAACCCGTACCCGCACACATTGAATGCAATGGGCCGGCCGGGAACACCGATCGGACCATTGCTGTTCAACGCGTACATAGGTTACAACGCGTACCCGCACACATTGAATGCAATGGGCCGGCCGGGAACACCGATCGGACCATTGCTGTTCAACGCGTACATAGGATACAACGCGTACCCGCACACATTGAATGCAATGGCCAATGTGTGCGCACTGATCGGTCCATTGCTGTCCAACGCGTATTGCGGGTACAACGCGTGCCAGCGCACATTGAATGCAATGGCCAATGTGTGCGCACTGATCGGTCCATTGCTGTCCAACGCGTATTGCGGGTACAACGCGTGCCAGCGCACATTGAATGCAATGGCCAATGTGTGCGCACTGATCGGTCCATTGCTGTCCAACGCGTATTGCCAATACAACACGTACCAGCGCACATTGAATGCAATGGCCAATGTGTGCGCACTGATCGGTCCATTGCTGTCCAACGCGTATTGCGGGTACAACGCGTGCCAGCGCACATTGAATGCAATGGCCAATGTGTGCGCACTGATCGGTCCATTGCTGTCCAACGCGTATTGCCAATACAACGCGTACCAGTGCACATTGAATGCAATGGCCAATGTGTGCGCACTGATCGGTCCATTGCTGTCCAACGCATCCCTGTACAAGTCACTGGCATATGTCACCATGCCTGTCACAGGTGAACATATGCCAGCCACATATACTTCCCAGGGAGTGACGGGCACACCTACAACACCACAGCCTGTCCAAACTGTATCCTAGGGCATGTAAGGCTGCATTACCTATTCCGTGTATGGGGGTGAACATGTTGTTCTGTGGGTGTCACTTGGGGGCAGCCACCCCCAGGCTGTGCACGTGTTTATGGGGACAGAATCCTTGGTGTGTCGTGTACATGACCACTGTGATGTGCAACTGTTCATATCTGAGCATGTGGCATGGTCACAGTTCACGGTGGTGTATGTGTATGTCATGTCACATACCCCCTGAGTCCCATGTGGGACGTTATGTTCAACCCAGGGTGACCCATTGGCACAATGGTGATGGTCCTCCACAGTCTGTGTGCATGTTGTGTTTACAATGTCTCTGATTTCATGTGCACAATGGGAGGCAGTCTCCACATCCACGTTGTTTGTGCATGGACTTTGATGTTGTGCGTGTGTGTGTCACAGACGTCCATGTCTGTCTTGCCGAGGCAACAGGGACCACTACCTGTGGGGGTCATGGTTGTTTTGCTGTGGTGTATACATGATACACCATGTCATGCCAGTGTCCATGTGGCAATACAGGGTCCCTGGGAATCTACCTGTCGTTGAGCTGTGATGCCTGGGGCACATCAGTCCTCACATGTCACTGTGGGGTGTGTTTGTTATTTGGCAGCAGGAGATGGGAACTGGGACACGGCCTCATGGTATCCAATGGCACGACCTGGGACTTATTGATGCCACTTGTTGAACTGTGATGTTAGATGTTGGCCATGTATGTGCCATACATATCCGTACGGAACTGCACACATCTTGTACTTGTGCCTCATTATGATGTATCATGTGATGTTGAGTGTGTTCAATGCCACATATGTGGGGTGACTGACAATCTTGCTTTCTTCACCTATGCACTGCAGGGCACCAGCTGTCCATAGACCATTCCCTGACCTGGCAACGATGGTGGAACGTGACAGCATCCGACGGTACCGCTTCACCAGGCAGCTGATTGAGGATTTGGCAGTGCGCTTGGCACCACATTTGCAACCTGGCCGTCCGTACCCTACAGCGCTGACCCCCAAGGTGAAGGTGATGGCAGCCCTACACTTCTTTGCCACCGGTACCTTTCAACACACTCTGGCGACTGCTGGTGGGATGTCACAGACCATGTTCAGCCGTGTGCTCCGGGATGTTTTGGAGGCTATGTTGATATACCTGAACCAGTACATCTATTTCCCTAGACTCCAACGACTCACTCACGTGAAGAGTGACTTCTATGCCCTGGGGAGGATGCCGCATGTCATTGGCTCCATTGATGGGACACATGTGGCTTTGGTACCACCACAGGCCCAAGAGCAGGCCTACCGTAACCGCAAACACTACCACTCGGTCAATGCACTGGTGGTCTGTCTTGCAGATATGAGCATCACACACGTGTGTGCCCGTTTCCCTGGTTCTGCACACGATGCCTACGTGATGAGGAGTAGTCGCATCCCGAGGATGATGGCACAGATGCGGAACCAGCGTGCCTGGCTTGTTGGTGTGTACTGACTTTGTACCATTGTGTGTGTTCTGCTATGTAGTGTTCCACCCTCTTTTCCAACTCTGCTAATGTGCAATTGTCTGTATGTAGGTGACTCCGGATACCCCAACATGCCGTGGTTGCTGACGCCCCTCAGGAACCCTGTGACACCAGCCCAGATGCGCTACAATGAGGCACATGGTCGGACCAGGAGAGTGATTGAGCGGACATTTGGTCTCCTGAAGAGCCGCTTCCGCTGCCTCGACAAGACAGGAGGGTCCCGCCCATATGCCCCAGCAAAGGTGTGCAAGATTATCATCGTCTGCTGCATGCTCCACAACCTGGCAGTGCGGAAGGAGTTGCCTCTCATCCTGGATGACGATGACCAACGTCCACCACCTGTGGAGGATCCTGGCCTGGACCACGATGCCAGTGATGATGATGATGATGATGGTGATGTCCGCACACAGCTCATCACCAACTTCTTCAGCTGAATGTGAGTATCCAGAGATGGCATGTCAATGATGTGAGTTTGCATGATATGTGTTGGTGGTGCTCTGGTGCTGTTTGAGTGTGTCCATGGGCTACATGTCTGTATGCGTGTAGCGATGTGTCCTTGCAGGTAGTCTGTACTCCCCAACAGTGTTGACATGCTAACTTGGTTCTGGGTGGGTATCTTGTAACATGTATTGTGCATGAGTATTGCAGTTCTGTCCTGTTCTTCAGTGCTTTTGACTGTGTGTCATTTCTGTCCTTCACAGGGTACTTTCAGAGTTGTTTAGTCATCTGTGATCCCCAACACCGTGATTCGACTTCCCATGTGGAAGCTGTTGTGTCCCTACAGGTGATGTGCACCACACCCATGGACTTCCTTCCTTCTACACTTGTTGACTGTGTGCCCGCTGCCAGGTGGGATTACCTTGCATCTGTGGTGGTTACAACATGTTGCAAATGTGTAATAAACCTGTGCTTCACTTTGTGATGAGCGTTGTCTGTGATCACAAATCTGACTGACATTTGCTTACTGCACCAGTGGGCTAGTTAACACAGACTGTGAATAGGTGTTGGGTCTGTGCAATACAACGTATTTCCTGGCAACATCAGTGTAGGCGATGAGTCAGATGGCCATGGTGTGTATGTGTTGTGTAGCCCTGGTGGTGTGCCTCCCCCATATGTGTGACGTCGCCATGACTCACATGCCGGTGTTGTACTTGCTGTAGCAGTTAGCATGCACAGTGTCATTTCCCCGATCATCATCGCAACTTCTGAGACAACATAGGAATCACAACAGAGGCAAGTATGGTGTATAAGTGAGTTTATTGACAAACATGTGTGAGTATAGTGCACAGGTTGTTGGGTGCTGTACATTGTGATTGTGATCCAAAGTTCCTAGATAATTTGGAAGTCCTGGTAGCAGAAATGTCCAGAGTAAAGTCCACAGTAATCAGAGACATTGGTCCAACTTGAGCTCCCCATGTCATGTGGGAGAGTTGTGTTGCAGTCAACAGGGTGAACAGTTTGCGCACAAAGGTGATTATCCAGAACAGGTTTTGGCTTCCTGGGGTTGCACATGGCCATCGGCCTCTCACTTGCTCCTCCTCGGACGGCCCCTCTTCTTTGGGGGGGACCCTCAAGTGCAGGCTGCTGCGGTGCAGGGGACTCTCCGCCAGAGTCATCCGCCCTCCCTGTGGCAGTTGCAGTTGTTTCAGCACCAGATGTTGTGGGCACACAGGGAGGTGTTGACTGGTTGCTGCTCATCTGGCGGAGGCATTGTAATATGTCCCTATGCACCGCCGTCATCTCTTGCAGTGTGTCCCACTTGGACTCCACGCGGGACATGTGTGAGTCCAAGCGGGCATGATGGGCAGCCTGCTGCTGTTTAATGTCCCTGAGGAGCCCCACTACCTGGCTGAACTCTCCGGTGCTGGACTGGTACGCATCGGCTATGCATGCCAGTTGTGGGTCATCATGCAGTCCAGACCCCTCTGCGAGCAGCGACCTATGTCTCCCACCCCTCCCACCACCCCTGGCGACACGTGCAGTACCTGAGGTGGCAGGCACAGGTGACCCTGGGCCACCTTGTGGGTTGTTGGTGGTGGTGGTGTCCATGGCCCCACGTTGGTCCAGGGTCCCTGTGCTGGTGGTGGTGCTGCTCCTTGGTCTGTCCATGTCGGCAGGGGTGGTATGTGTGTTGACAGTCGTTGGAGGGGTGGGTGCAGGGGGTGCAGCTGGTGGTCCTGCTGGTGCTGCATGATGACTTGCTCCGGAGGTGCCAGGTAAGTCTTCTTCATCCGAGGAGGGCAGAGGCTGTTCCACACCAGTGAGCTCCGTATCCTCTTGAGCCTGGGACGAGGACTCCTCAGCATCTGCTGCTGTGTCCCCATCATCACCTGTTTTTGGGAGACACACACAATGTATGTTATGTTTCTGCAGGCATCAATGGTTGACACACCTGACAGTTGTGACTGTGCCTCTGGATGCGGGCCTGTACATTGCATTGTCCTAAGTTGTCACAGTCAGGGGTTGATATTGGTGTAGCACATTGTCCTGCATTATTTGGGCATTTCTATGTGAATGTTGGGGTGTGTACATGGTCTGCATTGGTTGTATTTGGTTGTCATCCGCTCCTCCTTCCCACCCAGCCAGATATTCCACCATGGAAGGTGCTTCCATTGTAGGGAGTGCAAGTTGTCTTTCAGGATGTCAGTCAGTGGTGTCCTGCTGTTGGTTGGTGCACAGTTGCCAGCAGGGCCTTGTGCTCCCCACAGCAGTAGCCAGTGTCAGCCATCTTGTCAGTTGTTTTCCACTCCCTGTGATGTGCACATGGTTCAGGGTGGTGTTGATGGGACAGTTGTGGGGGTGACCAATTTCTGTGGCTACCACTCCCATCATGCTATTGCCTCCACCCCACTTCCCAGCATGCCCATACTTACTTGCTTTTGGTTGGACTTCAGTGTGTGTGAGTGTGAGAGCAATGGCAAGATGGCTGACAGTGGTGTCCTGCTGTTGGTTGTTGCACAGTTGCCAGCAGGGCCTTGTGCTCCCCACAGCAGTGCCCAGTGTCAGCCATCTTGTCAGCTGTTTTCCACTCCCTGTGATGTGCGCATGGTTCAGGGTGGTGTTGATGGGACAGTTGTGGGGGTGATCAATATCTGTGGCTACCACTCCCATCATGCTATTGCCTCCACCCCACTTCCCAGCATGCCCATACTTACTTGCTTTTGGGTGGACTTCAGTGTGTGTGAGTGTGAGAGCAATGGCAAGATG
The DNA here is from genome assembly GCA_963921515.1 of Calotriton arnoldi. Lineage (NCBI taxonomy): Eukaryota > Metazoa > Chordata > Amphibia > Caudata > Salamandridae > Calotriton > Calotriton arnoldi. The sequence continues at coordinate 405,233 of CAWUFW010011637.1, forward strand.
GCTGACAGTGGTGTCCTGCTGTTGGTTGTTGCACAGTTGCCAGCAGGGACTTGTGCTCCCCACAGCAGTGCCCAGTGTCAGCCATCTTGTCAGTTGTTTTCCACTCCCTGTGATGTGCGCATGGTTCAGGGTGGTGTTGATGGGACAGTTGTGGGGGTGACCAATATCTGTGGCTACCACTCCCATCATGCTATTGCCTCCACCCCACTTCCCAGCATGCCCATACTTACTTGCTTTTGGGTGGACTTCAGTGTGTGTGAGTGTGAGAGCAATGGCAAGATGGCTGACAGTGGTGTCCTGCTGTTGGTTGTTGCACAGTTGCCAGCAGGGCCTTGTGCTCCCCACAGCAGTAGCCAGTGTCAGCCATCTTGTGAGTCCTTTTCCACTCCCTGTGATGTGCGCATGGTTCAGGGTGGTGTTGATGGGACAGTTGTGGGGGTGACCAATATCTGTGGCTACCACTCCCATCATGCTATTGCCTCCACCCCCCTTCCCAGCATGCCCATACTTCCTTCCTTTTGACTCTGCTTCCCTGTGGGGTGGGCTGCCTGTGCTGACAGGATGGCTGGGAGTGTTGTCCGGGCAGTTGTTTGGCTAAATGTCCCAGGAGTGTCCCTGTGCTTCACACAGCATGACCCAGGGTGGTGGTTCTTTGTGGGACCTTGAGTTAGGATGTGAGGCATTGCATTCCGCCAGGTGGGTTCTGTGGAGTATGTGTTGAGGCTGTGTGTGAGGGGAGGTGCTTGTGACTATGGTCAGTGCTGTGAGTCCTCCTTCCCACCCAGCCAGATATCCCACCATTGAAGGTGCTTCCATTGCAGGTAGTGCAAGTTGTCTTTCAGGATGTCAGTCAGTGGTGTCCTGCTGTTGGTTGGTGCACAGTTGCCAGCAGGGCCTTGTGCTCCCCACAGCAGTAGCCAGTGTCAGCCATCTTGTGAGTCCTTTTCCACTCCCTGTGATGTGAGCATGGTTGAGAGTGGTGTTGATGGGCCAATTGTGAGGGTGAGCAATATCTGTGCCTACTACTCCCATCATGCTATTGCCTCCACCCCCCCTTCCCAGCATGCCCGTACTTCCTTCCTTTTGACTCTGCTTCCCTGTGGGGTGGGCTGCCTGTGCTGACAGGATGGCTGGGAGTGTTGTCCGGGCAGTTGTTTGGCTAAATGTCCCAGGAGTGTCCCTGTGCTTCACACAGCATGACCCAGGGTGGTGGTTCTTTGTGGGATCTTGAGTTAGGATGTGAGGCATTGCATTCCGCCAGGTGTGTTCTGTGGAGTTTGTGTTGAGGGGGTGTGTGAGGGGAGGTGCTTGTGACTATGGTCAGTGCTGTGAGTCCTCCTTCCCACCCAGCCAGATATCCCACCATGGACCGTGCTTCCATTGCAGGGAGTGCAAGTTGTCTTTCAGGATGTCAGTCAGTGGTGTCCTGCTGTTGGTTGTTGCACAGTTGCCAGCAGGGCATTGTGCTCCCCACAGCAGTAGCCAGTGTCAGCCATCTTGTGAGTCCTTTTCCACTCCCTGTGATGTGAGCATGGTTGAGAGTGGTGTTGATGGGCCAATTGTGAGGGTGAGCAATATCTGTGCCTACAACTCCCATCATGCTATTGGCTACACTGACTTGCCCAGCATACACATATTTCCTTTCTTTCAGTGGGCTTCACTGTGTGGTGGTGTTGTAGTGGTGGCTACTTGTCTGGATGTGTTTGTCAGTTATATTTGTGCCACTGCCTAGCTGTAGTTGTAGTTGTGTTTGTACATGTGATGACACAGTTAAATGTCACTTTGTGATGGCATGTGTTGTGTTTCTCTGAGTGACATACACATTTTGGGATGATTCTGTTCTGGTTGCTGTGTATTTGCTAAGAGTGCATGGTTTGACTCTCCCCTTGACAGTGATGTGTGTGTGTAGTCGCAGAATATTGTGTACATTTGTTGTGTACTCACCAGGCTCTGGGATGTTTTCTAGTCCATAGACGCTCACTGGTGGTAGGATGTCCCGCACCTTCTCCTCCCAGGGCCTGAGGTATAGTGGCTTGGCAGGAGGGCCACTGCCGGTGTGTTGGCTCAAGATGTAGACCTTCTTCAACAGCTCCTTGACCCTCCTGCGCACGTCATACCACCTGTTCTGGATGTCTGTCTTTGTGCGCAAACATGGTGATTGTGCGTTCACCCTGTCGACGATCCTCTCCCACATCTTTGTTTTCTGTGCCATGGGTGTCTGTTGGACCAGTGTACCAAAGAGCTGTGGCTCTACCCTGAGGATCTCATCTACCAGGACTTCCAATTCACTATCTAGGAACTTGTGATTCTTCTTTGGGGGCATGGTGATGGGTGGTGATGGTGAGTGATGTGTGTGTTGGTGTGCAGGTGAAGGTGTGTGAGTGTGTGTTTTGCTAGGTGTATGTGAGGTTTCTATTTGTTGTGGTGCTGATGGTGTGTGGCTTGTGTGATGGATGAGCTGTGGGTGTGTGGTTGCTGTCTGTTGAGTGCTGGCAGGTAATTTGAATTTGCAAAGGATCATGGTAGGGATTTGTGTCCTTTATATGGGTGGAGTTGTGGGTGTGTCTTTGTTCCCTGCCCCAACCCCCCCAGTATTTATTGGCTTTGTAATTGCTTGTTTGGCCTTTTTTTGTGTATTTTCCCTTTGTACTTTTCGTGCATGTAGGAGACGTTCTTGTGACCGATTCGGACCCTGCAGTTGTCTCGTACGGGCTTGTCCGTTTCGTTCACGCTGTGTTTGTGCTGTTTTCTATGCTGCGTACGCGTCGGTCGCGGTGTTTTGGGTTGCTTTGGCTCGCAGTTTTGTATGCGTGTCGGTCGTACGGCTTGTCCTCCGTGCGACTCGGTCGTGTTTTCCACGCCTTGCATCGTACTTGGCGGGTGGGAGTCCGCGGGTACGTCTCGTTCGGTATTGTTCCCGGTGCGAGTCGGTCGGTTCGAATCGCGTGTTTTTCCGGCCGGATTGCTGTTTTCCGCGCGGCTCGGTCGTTCGGCTTGTGTTCCGTTCGAGTCGGTCGGGTTTTGCTCGCTTCTCATCGTACTTGGCGGGTCGGGCTGCACCGGTACGTGTCGTTCGGAATGTATTCCGGCTCCGAGTCGGTCGGTACGTTTTCCGGCCGGAATCGGAATCGGCCCCTTAGTTGTGTGCCTTTAACAGAAAATATGGGTCACGGCTGAGGTTTCGAATGACAGGTCTGTATTCTTTCACATGCTGAAAAAAAGTGGATTGGAGTGTTAGACTATGGGAGTGAAATGTCATTGTCTCGACGATTGACAGGCATCATAATTTTCTCAAGTACTTTTGGATTTATTGAACTGGGTTGGTATTGTCTTGGTAGGAGCCATTGGCTGTTGCTGATCATTTTTTTAATTAATCTAATTGTTGAAGGGTCATTTTGACTCCAGCCTCCCATAGATTGGTTTATCTAGCATAACAGTTGAGCATTTCTAATGAAACTGCTTCCGCCACAGTAGATTGTCATTTGGTGGCCGCTTGCTTGGCATTATTTTTGTTTCTCAGTAACAAAACACCCATAGTGGGGGCATCTTTTTGAGAAACAAAAACGTCAATGACCCTCACTCCAAGGCTCCACCAGCAGTCAATCAATGAGTGTTCCACTTCTAAATGAGCCAGAGAAACCATGGGTTTGGTAGGAGAATTATTTATTTCACTTTGGCTGGGAGATTAAGCTTTAGATCCTCAGGGGAGGATCTTGAGTGTGAGGACCCCCCCCCCACCATTAGCCTGTAGGCAATCAGGTTCACCACAAATGAGGGACACTTCATTAGATTAAGGTTTCTCGAGGGATTCCCGTTCAGGATAGTTATGTGTCTCAAGACAAAATGCCATTGTTATCTAGGAAGATAATGTCTTAACACCTTCTTCTTGGCTCTCATTGTGGGGGTCATCTACCTACAAACTCTTCATGAGTGCTGTCCCAGTGTTTGTTATGTGAGGAACCCCTTTACTTCCTTGCGGAAGAGGCTGTGATTAATTGAAGGGCTGGTCACTTGAAAAAGAAGATGGAGCAGATCCCAGTTCCTTTGGAAGCTTTTAATTTTAGCTTCCAGTCTCTTTCTCATAATCCTGTTTTTGACAGACTGGTTCTGGTTAGGCTGCTGTAGGTGAAAACCACAATGGAGAATGGGGTCGTTGTGAACGATCCTGCTATAAGGTCTCGGTACTTAGTGGTATAATAACTTGCTCTTTTGATAACTTATTCTCTTGCAGATTTCTTCTGGTTTGGAAAACTGTGTACAAGAATGGAGGGTTGGGTAAATATGAATAAGTAAAATGTGATGCAGGAACATGTTGAAAAAGGTATATCAAAGCCATAAGGTTGTTCAGCTAGCTCAATCAATCAATCAGGGGTTTGTTAAAGCGCGACTACTCACCCGTAAGGGTCTCAAGGCGCTAGGGGTGGGGGGGGGTGCAGGTTCCATCCATCAAGGAGAGGGTCTGTCGAAGAGCCAGGTTTTGAGGTTTCTTGAGGCGCAGGGAAACCTGCGGGTGGAGGAGGGCCTCGATCACCAACACTCGAGAGTGCAGGAGCAGGGGCAGGCCTCACTTAATGGTGGAGCTGCGAGGGTGGGAGAGCAATTTCACTGACAATGAGTCAGTGGTCTTGCTCCAAGCCTCTCTGTTACACCTCCTTTAGTTCTAGTCCCACTATGACCTATAAGTAGTGTTACGCTGTGTTTACATTTGTTTTATTTTGCTATAGCGAGTTAGGATTATGTTTATGTTTAACTTGCAAATGGTTTCCACAGCTCTCTTTGTGGAATGTGGGACACCGTTGAAACAGTTTTCTCTACAGGCTTCGCTATGTCTGGACGAAGTATGCTGCGCTACAATAAACAAGGACTTTTCTCATCAAATAATGGTTTATTTGTACTTTAACATTGGCGATGAGGTTTTGAGGTGTACCTGCCATTTCCAGCAGCACAAGAGCTGTACTATCTCGTGTGGATTTTATTTAGCCTAGGTCTGACTTTCTGCATTGCGCGACCAGCGCAGCATTCTTTAATATACATCGGTGTGGTGTATATTGGGAAGAGTATTGGATACTGGGCCATTTCTAATAATTTTAACAGGCCACTTACTGCCCTCAGGATTTTGGTGTCCTGATAATGTTCTTTCCAGCACGAGCTCATGCGCACCGTGGATTTCTGCGTACTGAGCTTATGCTATGTCAGTGTTTACTAGGGGCTGTTTGAGCAGTGCTGTTGACGCCAGGACGTTATCCAAAACATTGATGCTCATTGTATACAACACACTTGAGGAATTCATAAGGCCCTCTCATTGGTTGTTGCATAGTACGCTCTCATTGGTTAATATATTTGATTTGGATTGGTCAATGCATGTATTTGCGAGCTGTGCCTTCAGAGCTGTGAAGTTTGTGAAGACCCTGTGCTTAACGGATTCCAGGAGGGTATGTTTTGAGCAATACATCTTATTGTGAATTTTTATTGAAAGTTTGAGTCACTATGCATTTTGATCTCCTGGCAAATTGTTGTTAAAAAAAAGGAGAACCTCCTATTTCTTGGACAAGATGGAAGGAGGAATTCATTACTTATATGAGAACCAACAACTGGGAGAGAATGGGAGCAGAGAGAAAAAAATAGCATACTATTACATTGTTTGGGTTCTGAGGGTCAAGCAGTGTTTATAATTTTGCCACAAGTTATACCATTGGAGGGTCAAGGCGACTTTGAGGTTCATGAGGAGGCATTGCTGAGGATAGAGTATTGATTTAAACCTACTATAAGCATTGCGCTGAACAGATTCAAGTTTTATACCAGAGCGCAGAAGGAAGGAGAATCCTTTGACGAGCTTCTAACTCCACCATGGGTCTCTCAATGACATGTAATTTTGACCCAATGACGGATGAAATGATTACGGACCAAATAATCGTTCACATCAAGAGTAAAAAGATTCAGGAACAGTTGTTAGTCATGGGTGATCCTAAGCTGCTATTATCAGAAAAATGGATGTCAACAGTCATGGACAATTGTGTGAATTTAAATAATGTAGATGAAGAATGTAGTGTGAGTAGCTCATATGTGTTTAATGAGGGTAATTTCCATCCTAGCAATTCTACATTTAATAAGGAAAGTGAGAAGACAGGTGTGTGTTACAGGTGTGGAAGTAACACCCATGTTGCTTCATTTGCATGCTGTCCTACAGTGAGCAAGGAATGTAAGAAAGGTGGCGATTTGGGTCATTTTGCCCACATGTGTAAGGATGTAAAAATAATTGCGTCCCAGAGAGGAAAATTTCATGTGCTATTGAGAATAAGGAATCTAAATATGGATGTGAGTGTGGGAAAAAGGTTGAAGGAAATAAAGGTATTGTTTTGTCTATTAAAGATGTGGATATTTTGTTGAGGAGGACCAAATAATCAAAAGACAACCTAAATGTACAGTCCATATTTTGGGTATTGAATTAGAACTTACGGCAGATTCCGGTTCACCTTGGACCATTGTCACTATGGAGTATTTTGTGGAGAAATTTCAGAATATTCAAGATTTTGGGAAATTACAACGTTTTGATATAGTCGCTGAAAGTTTTGACCTCTCAGCTATTGATATTATTGGTCATGAGTGTGTTGTGATTGTATTGAAAGGAAGGAGTGACCATGTCATGTTTTATGTTACTGAGAAGGGAGTAACTGTGTTATGATAGAGGGGTCAGTGGAAGTTAGGAATAATTTTGAAACCCAGGAGTAAGGAACCTGTTTTGCTTTTAACTGATCGGGGCAAGGAGTATGGTGTGTTTGAGCAATTTCCCAATGTGTTTAATGATAAGTAGGATAAATTGACTAATTGTCGCCATAAGATCAAGCTCATGGAAGGGGCTGTGCCAGTGAAGCTGAAATTAAGAGGGATACCCATTAATGTCAGACAAGAATTGAAGAACATGATTAACGAGTTGGTGAAGGATAACATAATAGAAGAGATTGAATCTTCTGAATTGGTTTGACTCATAGTTTTAGCATGTAAGGCAGACCAAATATTGAGATTATATGTGGATTTGAGGGTGTTGAATACCAATATGATTGTTGATTGCCTCCCTTTGCCCAACATCAACAAGTGTGTGAGTATGTTAGACGGTACTAAAATGTTTTCCACATTGGATCTGAGGTTGGCATACCATCAAGTTGAGCTGACGCATGAATCGAGACATCTAACTGCTTTTCTCATGCTGCAGGGGCTACATCAGTTTAAGAGAATGCCTTTTGGTCTGGCCCCAGTGGCTTCCGTTTTTCACAGGGCAATGTTTCACAATTTTAAGGATCTGGAGAATTTTGCAACATGTTTTCTTGATGACATTCTCATTTTTCTAAAAATGAAAGTGAACATGCTGAACATGCTGAACACATACATGAAGGTTGTAAAAGATTAGAAAAGCATGGCTTAATGCTAACAGGATCAAAATGCAAATAATTTTGAGATTCTGTTAATTATTTAGGATACTCATTGTCGGGTAATGGAGTAGTACCTAAACAATCCATAGTAGATGCCAAGTTGGGGTCCCCTTGTTTCTTATATATACATAGTTAAAGCGCCAGCATCGGCTAATCAGCAACTACTTCTTTCTTTCACTTGATTGTGTGAATATAATAACAAGTTCATCAAGGATTTTGCAACCAAAATGGAATCTTTAAGAGAACTAACGAGGAAAAATGCTGAATTTGTATGGTGAACCAGATAAGAATAGGCTTTTCATAGCATCAAGAATTATATTATGGAGGCACCTACATTGAAATCTTTGTGTATCAATAATGAATGTATTATGATGGTGGATGCTAGTTTGTATGGCATTGGTGGGGTTTTGTCACAAAAGTTGTGGTAAGGAGTAATGGAATGGGGCATTTGCATCAAGAACTCCTAACTAAACTGAAATAAGTTATTGAGATGGCATGTTATTGATGTCATTTTATATGGTGGGGAATGCACACCGATTTTCATTTTTCCTAGTTCATCACTGTTAGACAAGGATGAACTCCATTAAGAATTTCTGAGAAGAGTGCCATCTCCACACGTACGACGGAAGATCTTCTTCATCAAGCAATGTTTGATAGAGGAACGTTTATAGAGGGGGCTATGTCAACAGATATCAATGTGATTTGGAAAGCACTTATAAAATCACTGTAACCCTTTTTAAATGAGTCTGCACACACGTTATGTTCTCGGATTACCTTCGGGATGTGTAAACACACAGTTAAATTGTATTATGGGAACTGTAGTTGTTAGGTAAACAGGGTGGGGCACCAGAGGAGGGGGTGAATCAGGTTGTTAATTAGGTATGAGTCACGAAGGAGGAGTCCTGTCACGTGAGCGTGTTTAAAACTGGCGGTTTGCTAACATACATACAAAACATTTTTGGCGGAACGGAGAGAGGAGGAGGAATATGTTTCTGAGCAGAGGCGGGTATGTACCATGGCGTAGTGTTTGGTTTTATGTTTTGCCACGCTGCTGGTATAGTGGGGTTGTAGTGCGTGTGAGGATGGGGAGAGTGGGAGGCATAGGAAGAGTGGAGAGTGACGGGGCTGTTTGTAGCGTGAGGTTGAGTTAGACAGTGAGATATGTAGAGAGGCGAGAAGGTGATAAGGAGATTGAAGTGTTGAGGGTTATGAGGTGACGTGGAGGAGTGAGGATGAGGGAGAGAGAGGTGGTAGATTGGATGAAGTGTTGATGAATCGGGGTTAAGTATATATGGTTAAGATGTGGAAAAATAAGAATAGGGTGGGTTTACAGTCCTGTAAGGAGAATGATTGCTAGTAATGTTATGTGGAAGGGATGGGTAATTTCAGAGATAAAGTAAGAAAGGTTAAAGTGACAGGAAGAGGAGTGAGATTCGGGTCTCAGGCATAAGCTAGAGATAATTATTGTTTGCGAAAAGAGAGGTTGATCAAAGGGAAAAGTGCTGGGACCACTTAGGATTAAACAGTGACGGTAGCAAAATATCGTTTGTGACTGAACTGATTATTACACAGGAGAGGAACATATTGTGAAAAACGTTGTTTTTAATGGGAATTGAAGTGCAGCTATTTCATTATGGATTGTGATATTATTTGGATTTTACAGTGTTGTATTTTATAATAATGCGTGTTTCATTGATATTTCTAGTTACCCCTGACGAAGGGCTGGAATTGCCCGAAATGCATTGGGTCAATAAAATACTGCCTCTGATGAATTTTTGCGTTTGTACTTGTTCTTGGAAAAAGGTCCGGATGGACAAACCTGAACATGAGAAAACTTTGTAAATTGGCATTATGTCTGACGTGTGGAACTACACAGAGATTTAAGAAAAAGGAAAAAACATGATGAAAAGAATGAACATGAGGATAAAAATTGTATACATAGGAGGAATTGTGCAAATAGCACTTTGCTGTGCCATTGGTCTTGGGGCGGAGTGTCGCCCCAGCATACAGTGATTCCATGTTATTGATGTCGGCATGTGTTTGGGCTCTAGAATATTTCCGGAACTATGTGTGGGGTAGTTAATTCATTCTAAGAATAGATCACAAGCTCCTTATAAATATTCTATCACTGGAAGGTGGGTGAAATGCCACCGCACATATTGCAAGGTTGGTCTCAATATTGCAAGAGTACTGTTTCAAAGCTGAATTTGTGTCAAGTAACTTCAATGTGGTGTTGGATTGTTTATTGAGGTTACCATGACAGTTGAATGTTAACGATGAAGAAGTGAAAGAGTTGGACATGATTGCTACTATAAAAGATGTTGTTTCTGGGACTTTTGAAGAGATCACAGAGGAGAAGTGGTTGGAGAGCTGTACTAAGGATGTTTTGTGGCGAGCAGTAAAAAGATGTTTGATAGGTGGTTGGCCTAAGAAGGGGAGATTACCTCAGAGATATTGCCATTTTGGAAGGTGTCTGGTGAATTGGAAGTAGGGAGATCTACTGTTCAAAGAGGGTAAGTCTGTTCCTCCGTGTGGTATGCAAGAAGTGATTTTGAGTCTGGCTCATAAAGAACATCCTGGAATGTCCTCAATGAAAAGACTCATTAGAGAATATTTTTTGATGGCCAGGGATGATTAGCACGCAATGATTTGGTATCATCGCAGGGGGCCAGAGGTGACATTTTTTGCACAGGTTACTACTCATGCGATCATTGAATTTTTCAAGGACATTTTTGTCAGAGAAGGGTGTCCTTGAGTGATGGTCATCGATAATGGGGTTCAACTTAAGTCATGAGAGATGGATGGTTTTCTAAAACAATGCAGTATACATCAAGTTACTACTGCTTTCTATGAACCACATGGGAATGGTTTGGTTGAGAGATTCAATCATGCTCTGAATGATTATGTTTTGGAAGCACGCAAGTTTGGATGTGAGTGGAAAAATATGTTGAGTGAGAAGCTGTGGATGTATCGTATTACACCCCATTCTATTTAAACTGTTAAAGGGTAGAGACCCAGTTTTTAAATTGTGTCCATTGTGGTTTAAAAAGAAACATGGAAGGTGTCTCAAGAATTGTGATTTAGATGAAGTAAGCAGAAGATGAAAGGAGAAACAGAGGAAGGTTAAGGAATGGTATGATTTAAGGAAGAGAGCAAAAAAATCCTATGTTTTCTGTAGGCAATTGGGTGACGGTTCTCAACCCTGGTGTAATTGCTAAGGGTGCCCCCAAGATATGGCAGGGCAATCAAAGTCATCAGAGTGTTCACTAACAGTAGCATTACGCAAGGTGGTAAAGTGTGGAATGTTAGGAGAGTTGCTAAGGGCAGAGGTTTGGGGCAATGTGATGTGGGAGAGCGGTATGGCGTGGAACAAGAAGATGAAGTAAGTGAAGATTTCTTGGTTAAAATTGACAGGACTAGACAGTGTTCCTTTGATGGTTTGGATGTACCTGACATTGGTGTTAATCATGAGAATAATGATGGTGGAGCAAGACAGCTTGGTAGCTTGGAGAGTGTCGAAGATGCTGAGTAGGTTGCTGTCAGGGGAAGAACATGGGCAGGGAAAGGCAGCCTCTCAATAAATATGAAGACTTTGTTTAGAGTTGTTTAATTTGTTTTCTCATTTGTTGCCTGACTCTTAGTTTTTCCTTTGTTTCTAAGGGAGGGAATGTGCTGTACAGTGTTTCCATTTGTTTTCTTTTGCTATAGCGATATAGGGTTATGTTTATATTTAAATTGCAAATAATTTCCATGGCTCTGTTTGTGGAACATAGAACACAATTGAAACAGTTTTCTTTGCAGGCTTTTCCGCGTGTGGACAAAGTATGTTGTGCTGCAATAAACAAGGACTTAAACAAATGCTTTTGCACATTGGCCCATAAATTACAACTACTGGAATTCAGGTCCGGACTGGCCGTAGAGGGCATCAGGTGTTTTCCCGGGAGGCTGTAAGGGTGGGGGCTGGTTTTGCCACAGTAGGGGCAGTGCTGCAATATTGGCCCCCAGTAACAAAAGCAGCAGTGCTTCACACTTGCACAGCCCTCCCCATCCCCCCGCCCCTGCCCGAGGGCTGGTAGGACAAAATTGCCAGGTCTGCTTTGGGTTCCCAGTCCAGCCCTGGTTTAGATGATTTGTAAATGCCACAGCAGAAACAGACCTCTGCTTGGACGGGGCTAACCTGAACAGGAGAAGGAACATGATCAGTCCATCTCCAACTGGCCAGCTGTACTTTGAAATGGTGCATTCAGCTCCCAACGTCAAGCGTGCAGAAGGTGTTCAAATGACAAGGCAGAAAGATATCACAATAGGGTGCTAGGCAACAACAGATCACAAATTACAGGCACCAGCAGTGTCAACGTGAGTAAAGACTAACACTTCAACTGATCCGAACACTAGAAAGGAGCAGTATTAACACTTTCTGCCCTATACGTAGAAAGGAGAAGGGTGTTCTAAGGTTCAGTTCAGCAGCAAGTGTGTCATTACCCCTTCTTCTGAAAACTCCTTCTTCCTAGCCTGAATTTTTGTGAAAGCATTATGAAGTGGCTGCTAGAGCAGTGCTTAATTAGAGCCAGTGGTTTCCAGTGCTCAGCACCGGCACTTCATAGGTTTCCGGTGCTCGGCACTGGCACTTAGGGGCCGAATCTGATCTCGGCCGGTAGGGCTCCGAATCGGATTCGGCTTAACCGGATCCGATTCGGAGCCCTATTTCCCGACCGATTCGTATGCGCGTCCGGGCGAGTGAGTACGATGCGTATTCGCCGACCGACTCGTCCGGGCGTCCCGACCGCTCCGACCGACTCGATCCCGGGTCGAACCGCACTGACCGACTCGCACGGACACGACTCGCACCGCGCAATGGAGACGTTCCCCGGCCGGGTAAGTACGATGCGCGCCGCGAGCAGTCCGACCGAGCCGCGCACTCCGGCTCGAAAGAGCTGTCTGAGCCGTACTTTGGGGGTCCGTGTCGGACCCCCTGTACGCGTAGCCGCGCGAGTCGCACACAGGGGGGACCCATGGGTCCCCCCTACCTGTGCGTGTACGGCACGAATCGCTTCGCCACGTACACGCTGTAGGGGGCGCCCTTGTCCGCATCGCACCCATTGAGTCAATGGGAGCCCGCGTACGAGTTGTACGACAGGCTCCCATTGACTTCAATGGGAGTCCGACCGACTCAAGTCCGATGGCATACGTGCGCATCGTACTCGTTCGGTCGGGCTGCACGGGTCCGATTCGGTCGGAAACCTCCCCGGGTCCGGCTCGGTCGGAGAGATTTCCGGCCCGAATCGGAATCGGCCCCTTAATTGTCAATACCGCACTTAGGACAGTCTGCCACATGGTGGCGCTGCTCATCTAATTTAGAGATGAGTAGCACAACGTTTGTTTATGAATACAATATACATTAAAAATTGCTAACACCTACCTCCCCAGCCATTCCTTTAGCTTTCGGGACCTGGAATAATCTGACCTGTCGCACTTGCAGGCAACAGAGATGGTTAGTAGTTGTTTTGGCAGCAATGACAGGGGCGATGGGTGGTGCACGCTGCAGTCGCCTTCTGGTCAGGGCCCTGGCACTTCTTTTTTTACAAATTAAGCACTGAACTAGAGTAGAGCGTAATTATCAAGTATGATGTGAGAGTTATTCCAGTTAGAAATTTGCATGTAGAGACGCGCGAGCGCGGGATCCAAGATGGCCGCCCCCCCAGTGAGCTCTTCACTGAGTCAGCCCGTTTTCGACGAATTCTGGACGATTATTGCCCAGAAAATTATTTTAAACCACTGTCAGCAATGTCTGAGACCATCTACTAACCGCTGAGGTGTTTTCCCAGCTCTACTGAACGCCGGAAGCTGTTTTCTTCGATCCTGCTTCTGCCTCGGTCTCTTCACTTCAGGTACATCCCAGCATTCCAGTCAGGGGGGCGGAGTAACTCCTTGGAAAGGACGAGGCTTCGGCCTAGTCACTCCCACAGTCAGTTTTAGCTGCTGCACCAGCCTTTATTGAGAGATTTCTCTTCATATTAACTTTTTCCTGCATATTGTTTCCTGCATATTGGTTCTATTTGACTGCTATAATTCATTTCAAGCAATATGGAGACCAAAAATGTGCAACCTCAATATTATAGAAGGAAACAAAATATTTCTCCTCCTCCTGTTAAATCTAAAGTGGTGGAATCTAGTGAGCCTTCATTGGCTTTGCTACTTGATGAAATTCAGGCAATTCACTCTAGCACTGATGTTTTGCGTCAGAGATTAAAAACTTGCGAAAAGATATGGCTAGTATGTCGATGAAAATATCTGACAATGCAATTAAAATTCAAGACAATAAAGTTAAAATTGATACTTTTTCACCACTCGTAGCAAAAATATCTCCTATGTCTACTCTTCTTCTTGATTTAGAAAATCGTAACAGGCAATATAACCTGCGTATTTTTAATTTACCTGAAGATGTAGAAGGTAATGATTGCAGGTTATACTTGGAGAATTTGATACCTGGACCCCTACGCATAAAATTTCCTGAGAAATTTAAAATAGATAAAGCTCACAGGATCCCTTCTCATTGGAATCCACATCATACCAAACCGAGACAAATGATATTCAAAGTTTTGCGTCATCATCATTTAGTCTTGATAAGGAAAGCAGCACGAGAAATTCCTTCCCTAATGGTAAATGGTAACAAAATTTTTATACACCAAGATTTTGCTAAGGAAACTGTTAAGATTCGCAAGGAATTCACAGACATTCGTCCACAGTTACGAAGTCTTGGTTTTAAATATGGTCTTTTTGATCCTTCGACAATGCGAATCTGGAAAGATAGTTTTTCAAAATCCTTTCAGCGCCCTGAAGACCTACGCATATTTCTGGATCAGCATTCACAGCTCTCTATGGATACGCATGAGTCTGCTACTTGAAGATTAATTCATTATTTCTTCTGGCTAATCTAACTGTTTACTTCCTTACAGGGCTCCAATGGTTCGGTCATGCTTGCAATGCGTGTGTGCGTTTCAAAATTGTTATTATTGTTTAAATGTTGTCCTTTTCTATGTTTGTATGTCTCTTTATTTTCCTTTTTTCCCTATGGTCTTTTTCTAGAGCTACTGTTTTTCTTCTTTTGCTTAAAACTTTATCTGTTCTTCTTCTGTGTATTTTTCCTACTTCACTATGGCTAATGTTCATAATATTAAAATTGTTTCCTTGAATGTTAAGGGTTTACGACATCCTGTAAAAGGTACAAAAATCTTATATTATTTAGGTAGTTATAAAGCAGACATGTGTTTCATACAAGAGACGCATATTGATGATAAGGTTTTAAATTTTATGAAAAAAAAGTGGGTTGATTCTATTATATCTTTTCCTGCTACAGGTAAAAAAATGGTGTTGCTATTATTTTTGCAAAAAGGTTGCATTGTCAATTATTAAGTAAATCTACGGGTGCAGAAGGTAGATATGTCATAGCGAAAGTTAAAATTCATGATACAGTTATGTTTTTAATTAATGTGTATGGCCCAACAGTTGATGATCCTAATTACTGGTCCATTTTAACTACTGAAGTTCTCAAGTTGGGAAATGTCCCACTTATAGTTGGAGGTGATTTTAACCTTGTACATGATCCTTTACTAGATAGATCTTCTCACACCAAATTTCGACCACCTAGAGCATTTTTTACTTTAAAATCTTTTTTAAAACTACTAAATTGGTGGATATTTGGCAATTACATTTTCCTACTGAAAAAATGTTCACTTTTTTCTCAAACCCTCACAACTCTTACTCAAGACTAGATTATTTATTAGTTTCTCGACAATTAATTAACTCAGCTGTTACTCCTAATACCAATAATATAGATATCTCTGATCATGCTTTGATTTCTATGGTTGTACAACTCAACTTAAACTTTAAAGCTCAATCCAGATGGCGCATGAATACTAACATTGTTTTGAATGAGCAAAATAAACCAAAAATTTTATCTGCACTTCAAGAATTCTTCCAACTTAATCCGGAGGGCTCTACGTCTATGGTGAATTGATGGGATGCTTTCAAAGCATATATTAGAAGGACTTCCATTTCTCTTATGGCACATGAAAATAAAACTTTTAATGTTAAAATTAAAGAATTGGACTAACAAATTGCAAAATTTGAGAGGCTTTTTATTACTTCTAATGACCCCCAATTAAAAAAAAAACTACGATATGAGTTTAACTCGATTTTAAGTAAAAGAGCTGGTATACAACTTTCTAATTCTAAAGCCAAATTTTGTTTTAATGCTAACAGATCTGAGTCGACTTTTAGCAAATTATTTACGTATAAAAAAAGATAAAACACAAATAAATTCAATTCACGCTCCTAATGAAAAAATTGCTTTGTCTCAAACAGACATTGTTAATGAATTTCTAAATTATTACTCTACCCCATACAATAAACCGCAACTTGATGATCCTTCCTTGATTGATTCTTTTTATTTAAATGTGGTTTGCCTAAAATTCCTCAGTTAACCAAAGATAAATTAAATTTACCTATTACTGAGGAAGAAATTCAATTAGCTATTAAATCCCTTAAATTAAATAAATCCCAGGTCCTGATGGAATTCCAGCAGAATTTTATAAAGAATTTAAATTGCAACTTTTTCCCCATTTGTTTAAGCTTTTTACCTTTTTTAGTACTACAGGATCAACTTCAGGTTCTTTTACGGAAGCTTTGATTGTAGTTATTCCTAAACCTAACAAAGATCCGACACATGTTTCAAACTATCGCCCTATTTCCTTAATAAATCAGGATTGTAAACTTTATGCTAAAATACTTGCATCCAGACTGACCTCCGTATTAGATTCCCTTATCCATCCTGACCAATCTGGTTTCATGAAAAATAGATATTCTGTTAACAACACAAGAGTTTTACTACATGCTATTGAACAAGGGTCGACTCTATCCGTACCACCTGGAGTACTCGCATTGGATGCTGAGAAAGCTTTTGACAAAGTCCATTGGCAACTTTTATTTCATACTTTAACAGCATTTAATTTAGGTGATTTGTTTATTCGTATGATATCTGCTCTATACTCTACCCCCACCGCTCGTTTATTTATTAATGGGCACATTTCTAATCAATTTTTTCTTTTTTGAGGTACTAGACAAGTTTGTCCACTATCCCTGCTGCTATTTCTTCTTGTTATTGAACCTTTGCTTGTTTCCATTAGAAAATGTAATGATATCACTGGTATTAATATTAATGAGGTCACCATTAAAACATTAGCATATGCAGATGATGTGCTTCTGTTTATTAGTAATCCTGAATCCTCACTTCCTCCGTTATTCGAAATTATCTCTTCCTATTCCCTAATTTCTGGTTATACGTTAAACACCAATAAAACTGAATTTTTTCCTTTAAATCCTTATTGTACCCCAGATATGTTTCCCATAAAAGAAATAATTTGGCAAAGAGATAAGTTCAAGTACCTTGGCATGTTGTTCTCTTCGTCTATGAAAAAAACAATTACATTAAACCGTGAATCTATTTTAATTTATATTCAAGATAAATTATCTAAATGGTCTTCCCTTCACCTTTCATGGTGGGGTAGAATGAACTCAATAAAAATGACTATAGCGCCAATTTTTTTTTATTTCCTAGCTATGATTCCTAGTAAATTTCCTTTGAAGTTTTATAAAATTGTTGATCAGCATCTCTCTAAGTTTCTTTGGAATAATAAGTCACCTCGTATTGGCTATAAAAAACTAAAAATGGCAACATTTAATGGAGGATTTGGTTTGCCAGACTTTTTTAACTATCATAAAGCGTTTATCTTAAAGCAAAGTTCTCTTTGGTTTAATCATTCTCACCTTAATAATCCTCCTACTTGGCTACTTATAGAAAAAAGTTTGGTAACTCCGTATCCATTGTTTACCTTGTTAACCATGTCTAACAAGACAAATTTATTAAATAAATCTAATATTTTGAAATCCACAAAGTTAATATTAAATGATTTTTACTCACTTTGTCATTCTAGTATTTCAAATACTGTAGATATGTCATTATGGTACAATCCGCGTCTAAAACTTTCTCTAACTGTTAAATTTTGGAATTCATGGATTAACGCTGGTATATTTTTCCTAAAAGATATTTATCGTAGTAACACTTTTGTATCGTTTGCTGTATTACAGGCAAAATTTCACTTACCTTCTACTGATTTTTTCAAATATGAACTTTATGTAATTCTATTCTTGATTCCTTTCCTCATAATATTCCTTCAAATACAAATTCATATTTAACAATGTTTATTGAAGCAGCTTCTTCTTCGTCTCATGCTGTTTCATTAATGTATAAGAAACTGAATGCATTTCAAGGTAATAATATTGAACTGATCTCAACATTCTGGAATAATGAACTCTCAATTTCTCTTTCATATGATACATGGAAAAAAATATGGCTGAATAATATTTCAGGATGTTTACCTGTTTCCCTTTATCAAACAAATTCTTATATTTTGTTTAATTGCTTATGGTCCCCCTTAAAGTTATTTCAAGCTAATCTTCTTCCGACTTCAAACTGTTGGCACTGTAACTCACATACTGGTTCGTTAAAACATATGCTTTTTGAATGTACATCTGTTTTTAAATTTTGGAAAGAAGTTTGGGATGTTATACAAAAAATATTCAATATCGCTGAAGACCTTTCATTTAATATGTTGATATGCAAATCTGTTGCTCTCTCTGCAGAATTGTGTGACTTTGGGCCCGATTCTGATGCGGGTTGGAAAAGCTTCCCGACCGAGGGCCTGATTCTGATGCGGTTAGGAAGGCCTCCTAACGGCATTTGCTCCTTCCAAATCGGATCGGGAACGTGTCTTCCCGACCGAGGGCCCAATTCTGATGCTGTTAGGAACAAATGTTCCCATTGAAGTCAATGGGAGTTCAACCAAATCGTATCTGGAAGCATCCGGATGCATCCTACTCCGCCGGTCGGACTTTCCCGATCCGAGTGGGTCGGACACCATTGCCCAACCGATTCGGTCGGGAAGCTTTTCCAACCCGCATCAGAATCGGCCCCTTAGATGGTAAACCTTTAAATTTTTTGTTATCTGCCGCTCTAAAGTCTATTACAACTTGTTGGAAAGATGCATCATTATTATCTGTTCATGCTTGGTGGTCATGGATTATTTTTACTAGAAGAGGTGCCAATCTATCTTTGTCTGGTATTACTCATAATTGTGACTCTTATCACTTATTTGGGAAACCGATTGATCGTTATTTATCTTCTTAATTATATTCCCTTATATTTATTGCTTACATCATAAATTTCACATGTTCAATTTATAGTGGCTCTACTCAAATTGTTTTTTATGATATTAACTGCTTGCCTTTCCCTTCCTTTTTATTTTATGATTACCATTTTCAATATTACATTGTACCCGTTTTATATTTATATATGTTCTTCATAGATACATTTTTTATATGGGTACTATATACAGTGCTCTTTTTTGAAATGTCTTTGCTTCTTATTATAAACTTCAATAAAATATTTTGAACACAAAAAAAATAAAGAAATGTGCATGTCATTAGATTATACTGTACATTATTATACATAGAATATAGAGCATATCTCATTGTTGCTATCAGTGTACATGGTAAGAGGAATCTAACTTCACCAATTATCTATACAGACAAGATTACCTGCAAAAGATAAAATTGTTTCTCATCTTATTATTCAATCAAAAGTCACAAAATAAATGTAATATTGCCATTTACATAGAATGCGGTATCTTCCTGCTGGCTGCTAAGAAAATATAGCAGATGAAACTAAAAATTATAGTTTTTGATGCAGTCAATCTCTCCTTTACTAGTGCTGTTTTCCTATATCTGTTTTCTTGGCAGCTGTAAAGGTAAGCAGCGCAGAGACTGCTCATTTACAAAAGTGGCAGTTATCTCAATTTAGGGGATAAAAAATACACCTGTAAGCAGAGCACGTGTGGATGTCTCTAATTTGCAGGGTCAGCCACAGCACAGGTCAAAATGCAAGATGTCAAGAGGAAAAAGAAGAGTATGCACACTATAAATGGATTTCTCCCAAGATTATTCAAAGAGGCTGGGAAAGGTTAATTAATTAGGTACAATTTTCAATAATTAACATCTATATGTGCAATGATTAATGAGCAATATAAAGAGAAAATGACACACATTTTAAATGTGCAAGCTGCAATAGGCAGCCACAGTTATTAGTACAGGCCGCAGAAATGCTTAAATACAAGTTTTCTTTTAACTAGAAGTGAACTCAATATTGCTGAATTATCCACAATGCAATTTAGAAACTTGACCTTCATGTGACATGCTTAGAAATGTTCATCATAACTGCAGAATGTTTGGGTTTTAATAAATGTATTATTTCACCAAGCAACATATTATTTGTAATGATTAAACTTCCTATTCTCACCATATTTCACATAATGCTTGAATAGAATAGTAGCACACATTTAAAACAGTATTTCTTGTTTGTATGAATGAAATGCATTACTAAACTGTATTTTTCAAGCTGATGTTTCTCTTCTTTAGCATAGTTCATTATGTACGCGATGAAACATTAACATTTGAAGGTCAAACTGTGTTTGATGCCCGCCTATGGGAATGCAGGTCTATGAACCAATAGCTACACATGTAAGATGTCTGTAACAAACTTTGTGATAAAACTTTGCAAGCTGCATGTTATTTCGTGGGAAAAGAAGAGCTGAACTCGCTCTCAGACAAGGGCTGCCACTTGATTGGATTCAAAGAGGAGAGACCTGCTACACATTTTGCAACATTATTTTTGCTTTTTATATTAGTACGTGGTTCTAGTGAGATGCAATGCCATTATTTTGCGGACTTTATCCTGCTTTTTCCTGTTCATTTCTCCCAGAGACTCATTCCTTTTCCCTTGCCGACAACTGTGGCTACTGCTACTTCTATCCATCCCTTACTTTACTTTGAGGCTTGACTTTTGACTGATTGCTACTGTAGCTGTATGATTGCGCATATTGACACTCGGCTGAGTTTCATGAACTACTCTTCATGGGATGTTCTGCTGCTTCAATTTGATTTTTGAGTTTTATGCTCACTTTATCTCACTTTTTTCCTTTGAACTTGAACTCTTCATGAGTTCTACTAACTGCAAATTTTGATTCTATACTTTAGAATAAGGAATTTGGTACTTTAAGGAATTTGTTTTATGCATTGTTTAACTATTTTTTGTTATAACCATTCTATTTGATGAGAGTTCTGTAAATGTACTCCATTTATTGAATAATTTGTATAAAAAGATGCTTACTAATCTCTTAATGAGAAATACAACTTTAAAAACTATTTCAAATTCTCATCATTGACTAAACATTAGAACTGTTATTGTGATTTCATTTGTGATGATGAAATAGCTCCTGGTTCAAAATACGGTGGCAAAGATCTATCACCTGAAGCGAGCAGTACTTTGAAGCCAGCGCAGTAACAGGGCTTAACCCTGAAACTGATGGTAAGAAAAGGTTGAACCATATTTTTAAAATGTTGTCCCATCTCCATGCTAACGGGTTTCTGTAGATCTGGAGTTCAAATGTGCTATGAGTGTGACTGTAGGGCAAAGGGTAGAGAATTGTAAGCCATAACAAAAGGCCTACAGCTATGGGACAGTGACAGAATTCATTGCAACGGTTCATTATAAGCATCTTAGAGCCTAAATTAAATGTTGGTGGAGAGGGAACTCCGTTGCAATGCCAATGCAGCTTCCTCCCAGCAAACAACATGGTCCACCGGTCATAGGTTTGACGAGGGTGGTGACTATTTTGTCCTCGTGTGATCAAACCTCTCCAACAGCCCGATGGAGTAAGGGCAGTCAGTGGTTTGGCTGTATGTCTGCCCACCTAATTTAGATGGGCGGACATATGGCTGATTTTCAATGCCAGGAAAACATGGTGATAAGAGCCATTGAAAAGTGCTACCATACTCCCAATTTATTAGAAATGATTAAATTATATCCTCCCTAATAGTACCCTATAGCCCACCCCGAGGCCCACACTAAGACTCACAGCAAGGTTTTATTCTCTTCTTTGCAGGAGTATTTGGATCAGACATTTTTAAATCACATGTTAAAGGTGAGCAAAGAGATAACCAGGACATCATAGAATGGCTATCTTCTACAGCTGATGACTGACAATTATGCTGCATTCGAATAATGGTCTTTACTCTTGGTTTCTATTGATCTGTAAGCAGCCTTTTACTTCATTAATTGGGCCTTACTGTTGAGTAGGCTCTCGGAATCTGGGTGAGTGCCCTCTACTTACACCAGTCTAGGCTTTAGATTGAGCAAATACTGTAAATATGAAGTTTGCAAAGCTTTCTTGTCCAGCAGGGGTGACATAAGGTGGTGAAATTGCCCTCAGGCTGTTCAATCCGTCGATAAATTATCTCAACATGACCCAGGGAAAGGTGGCAGCAGAATCATCCACTCCTCTTCGTAGATAACACCATTATTCTACCTCGGATGGTGAGGGATTGCCTGCTGGTTTTGAAAGATTCCTGAGTTGCACCCACTGATGCATGCTAGAATGTCTAATGTTGTGACCCTACAGAAGCTGCCTCCACTGTAGATTTCACAGAACTGAGAGGCAAAAAGTTGAAGGTTGAGCAAAGTTAGTGCAATTTTATGACCAATGGGGCTATCGGGCTACAATTCACTGGTCTATGATGTATGGAGTCTCATTGTCTCCAGCTGTTGGTTTTGGCCAGAAAGGGAGACCCTGTAGGTTTACCAAGTCAAAGCAGTAACTGCGACGCTGAATGCTGCTGAGTTATGGGGAGGAGGATAGGGGAAGGTCTAACAACTAATAGATTGCTTGAGAGGCCGTCTTGGAGAAGGTGGTGTAACTCAAACAATATCCTTGACACTAGATTTGGGAGTAGCTCCTTTCAAGGATCAGGCATATCTTAAACCCATATATTTTTATATCCTTATAGGTATAGGTGATCACTAATATTAGAAACATTGATCACTACTCACAGCTATCTTAGACATGTTAGAGCTGAGCTGGCAGAGTTCCAATTAGCTTTCTGGCGGGATGCTCCAGAATCCTAATTGAAACGGACAGTGAAGTAAAAAAAGGTATTGCACAAAGGTACTTAATCTAGAGAAAGCTGTGAATAAGGCTGGGTCAAGCCATAAGGCCTGGGCATTTCTACAAAGGAAGCCAACCATGGGCTTTAAAAACTGCTTCAATAATGTTGTTTATGCAGAGACAAGCCAATGGACACAGAGTTTTGGTTGGGCCAACTCTACTAACAGCAGTAATGTGTAGGTGGGCCCATGGGTGGGTTGACCCATGGGTGGGTGTGGGTGGGCCCAGGCTGATGCTGGATAGTGGCAACATAGCAATTGTTACAATTGGAGCCAGTTCTGTAATAGAGTCTGGCAGAAATATATGCCAAAAGGAACACTAGATGCTAGTGAGAGCAATAGCAAATTGTTTCGGTTCTCCTGGGAAGGATGAGAGATTGGGAAACCTAACTGCTAGCCTCTCATCTCATTGTAAGTTATATGCAGTTTTATGTTGAAAAGATCTTTTTTATGGGTTTCTTTATATTTGGGGATGATATATATTTTAACAACTCTTCAGTTGATATTAAGTATGTTTGGGGAATGCAATTTTACAAGAAGGAAAAGTTCTATATATAAGTCAAATCGATCAAAAATGGCATTTGTCTTATTTTGTGGTAATTATCAATATTATACAAGTGAAAAATATAAAATACACATAACCAAAGCAGCATCTCTTGATTTGTATTAACCACACTCAAAACTCACCTCCAAACCTCTTATCAGCCCTTAACTCATTTGTAAATCCAGGTTGTCTGATGAATCAGACATTCTCTACTCAAGAATTCTACTATGGATTAAAATCCCTTTTAGGTAACAACATTAGTGCTATCCACTTAGAGTTAGAAAATAGCATAACTCCCTTGAAATGCCTGAGTTCTTGAAAATGTCTTCTGGTGTGATGAATCCTGGTCAGATTTTACACTTCCTAATAAGACTGAGGTGGAACACCTGTAAGGGAGCCTGTAACCCGAACCTCCATATGAATGCAGTCCGGTAGCTTTTCTCAGAGTCATTGCAGCGGCTGTTGTGGAGGGAACTTCTAGTTGATCAATGGGTCTTTAGATACTGAGCAAGTGCCCTTGATTGGAAAGTAGGAGTTGTTTCTTTGCTCCTAAAAAATATAACTTGGATAGTGACCCATTATTTTGCCAGTGATAATAAAGAAACTTGAGAAATTGCTAGCTAAGCAGCCATCAGAATAGTCTGAGGATTCAATTCTGCTGGATCCCAAGCAACTCTGATTCTACGACGGGGGAAGGAAATAGAAACACCCTTAATTATCCCCATTGATGAACTGAGGCCTGTTCCGAACAAGGGCGATGTGAGTGGGGTGATTTCATTGGATCTCTCCACTGCATTCGATACATGGAACATTCTAACGTGACCAGAGACTGTGAGAGATTGGCGTCTCAGACTACATTCAGCTGGGCTTTTCATCCAATAAACACAGTTCCTTTTTCTCTCTCTCCTTTCTGCTGCAGTAGTGTAAGGATTCAGTGTGGAGGTCCACGATGCTTGTCCCTGTTTTCCATGCTCTGTAACAGTTATGTCAGTAGTGTGACCATCTTGATCAAGGCATTTTGATGGTTCTCACTCTCCTACGACAATGGTCATTAATTTTGCAGCTGGGCAAAGAGGCTCAAGTTCCACCTTATACATCAGAGACTATTTAAGGCCTGCCCCACAGTGGATAAGCCAACTTCTCTTCAAATGAATGCTAATAAGGCCAAGTTGTTGATTATGGACAAGTAGAGAGCAAGGTGGGCCAGATCTACCAATACCTACACACAAGGTGAAGTTGTTAGGTAGTCTTCTTATTCAATGTGCAGATCAACTCAGTGGTTAACTCATGTTTCTAGACCCTTCGATTGTTAAGACAGATGCTTCCTTCCCTTTCTAAAGAACATCACACGAAGATAGTGTTTTGTTATTCAGATGTGACTAATGTAATAGCGTACAAGTGGCGCTGCTGTCCTAGGGTTTTACTAAGCTGCAGAGAGACCAGAACTTTGTGGTCAACACTGTCATGCATTTGCACAGGTTTGACCAAGTGTTGGATGCCTGTAGAAGCCTGCACTGCTGGTAGTAGAGCAAAGGGTTATATTCACGTGTTTATACCTGGTCATTTACGGAAGGGTCTTGAAGGACCTTCCCTACCACTACAGATGTTTAATAAGGTTTAGGTTAGAGAACCTTCTTTTCCAAATTCCAAACATTAAAAAAACTGTTACATGATGATCAGACGTGTAGGCACATCGGCCTAATACTATGTGGAATGATCTAACTGTTTACAAGTGGAAATTTGCAATCACTTTGTGTTCAGGAAGTTACTGAAGATTCAGTTGTTCGTCTGATCTGTTTCCAGAGTACCTCTTCACTTTTTCTCAGATTTGTCCCATTCAGAGTATGTTTCAATCTTTACTGATCCTGGCACCAATAAGCTATTTTTGGTGATCAGTCCGCTCAATAAATTAATAAATAAACATTGTTTGATTGTGTGTCAGTAGACTTTTTTACTATTATAAATGCTGATCAATAGAATCTCTCTATAAAAATATAAACATCAGATCGATAAGCTTTATTACAAACGTGGCGATTATTGACACTGCAGCCTTTATTCCAGTGATATCATTCTCACAGAGGAAACTGTTAGGATGGGCTGCTTCACTAGTGGCAAAGGTCGGATTTTGTAGAGATTCATGGAAGTACAAGTTAACAACCTATGCAAAATATTATAGAATTCACTTTGATCTAGGCTTACCAAATTTAAACATCACTCATCGGGGTCAATGTACTTTAGGGTGTGAACATTCCCACACCATAATTATTCATTGTGTCAATGTGTTTATTGATAATAGGGTTAAAATGACATTTGACAGAAATTCTAAATTTTACAGACCTGTTTAACTTTTCATACTCCACCATTCTGTTCTCTATTCACTCCCAAACATCACTGGTAGCACTAGCAATCTATAATTTCTGACAGAAAATGTGAAGAAATGTGAATTGGAGTCACCGTTTCTCAGAGACTAGAGTAGGTGATCTATTTTTAACAACAAACACTTTGACACGCCTAATATTCACTAGAAAGATGAAGTCCATCTAACCAACAGAGGGAACATTTTCTT
The DNA here is from genome assembly GCA_963921515.1 of Calotriton arnoldi. Classification (NCBI taxonomy): domain Eukaryota; kingdom Metazoa; phylum Chordata; class Amphibia; order Caudata; family Salamandridae; genus Calotriton; species Calotriton arnoldi. The sequence goes on from CAWUFW010011637.1 coordinate 430,885, forward strand.
CCTAAAGACCGTATAGGAGGCAATTAAGTTTGATTTCAAGTTTATGTGCTTCCAATAACTCAAAAGTTGTGTTAATGAACACATATTTGGTTAAAAAATAGTGTTCCATGCGTACAGAACATAGCTTTTGACCAGATACTACATTCTTTGCCCACACCCAATCATTGCTAAGCATGTGGTTCTCTCGTATTTAAAACACCAAAAAGGAAAACATCCAAAAGGCTAAAAGAAGCCTTCTTCAACTTCACACCAAGAATCTGGCACACTCTACCCGAAGACATAAATGACTGCAACCTATTCTCAGGTGTTTTTTTCCCATTGTGGTAGCTCTATTACGTTTTCTTAGTTCTGTCTCCCTCCGCAATGGCCCTTTAGCTTTTTTGTCGCTCATCTGCTCTTTGGAAGAAGGGCTTCATTTTGCTGGTTTATTTTGCTGGTAAGTCCGGACTGCGATCGCTCCTACCAGCAAAATGGCAAACCCTCCTCCTTTTCTGCTTCTTATCCATATAGCTTTTTTCTTTCTTTGCGGATGTGTCCCTGAACTTCCTGCTCCTTGCCTTTTGTTTCTTTTTTATGGGGGATGTCCATCATGCCGCCGCTTTCTTTTCTTTACAGGAGCACCCCGGGTACCCCTGCTGTGTGCCTCTGGCCCAATTTTCTTTTTTTCTTTACTTGGGTTGTCCCCCATAATACAGCTTTTTGCCTCGGCCCCTACCCTTCAACCAGAATGTTCCTCTCTACAACTGCTGCCTTGTTTGTTGCCGCGGTACAGTGCTGGCGGCAACATGTCCTTTGCCTTATACTCTCCTGTCACTCTTCTCAGGTCTATCCTTCTCCTTCACCCAGCACCTCTTAGCCATCTTTTTCATCTCTCGCTCTCTCTCTGAGATAAGAGGGGCAATATGGTTTCTCATAGATATGCTGCTTGACTACAGTCAGAAGCACATCGGACTGTACATAACACTGGAGAGACCTCCTGAATGTGACTTTGGTGCTTCTTGCAGGTAAATGCTACTAATTATTGTCCAATTTGAAGTTGGGTACTAATGGAAACACTGGTGATTTCAGAGGGAAGTGCCGCATCCTAGGGTAGAATCGACAAGAGGTACTTCCTCGGCACAGAGAAACTTTCACTGGTGGAACCTCTTCTGGATTCTCCATTACCACCCAAGTCTAAACCAGGCCTTATGTCTCTTCCCCCCTACATGGTGATGAGTCCATATCCCATTTCTCAAGTGGTAGTTGCATGGAATCAATGCTACCAAGGCATATTAAGAAGGTCTGAGTTCTGAACCCAGCTCTTTTCAAGCAGCACATTTGTGTAGGAGCCTTTATTGGAGAGGTTGGAGATTACATGATCTGATGGCTGAGGAATTTTTTCTGTTGGCTTTTCGCTTTATTAGCGTGTGTGAGGTTGGAAGCGTAACTGGCATATGGGGCACTTTGGGTGTAAGGCCGCTATGGATGAAGTGTCTCTTCCTTACCGTGCCTTTTTGTCTCACAGCATCCCGGAGGAGCAGCTGAATGCTATTCAGGAGTACTTACGGCTCCACATACACTGTGACCTAGAAATGTTGAAGACTGGCAGCGGCAACCTTCCCCAGCTGAAAAAGTTACTCTCCTGTCTCTGCAAAGGTCTACACAGGTAAGGAGAAGACGACACGACATATGATGTGGTAATTCAAGCTAGTAGTCTGTAAAGCAGTGTCCATTTCTAACCTGGCAACCGCCAGGAACTGCTACCATGAGGAACTCACCAGACATAGGAGCTTTACTCAACCCCGGGTGACAAATAGTAAACTCGAAGTTAGGGGAATATGCTGTCACCAGTTATGGACATCTGGCTTGGGCTAAGGGTAATGTCCTACAACTGAGTACAGATAGATGACCCCAGAGTCAGCAGGATGCTCAGATACTATGCCCTTCTGCCTGGCTTGGCACTAGAGTGAAAGCACTGCTCGTGAGTACTGCAGCCTGGCACAGGACCTGGATGTTAAATTGTCACTAAGTGGCACCACAAGACCCTGGGCTCCTGGTGATCACATTGTTTTGTGTACTCTTTTAAGGTCCTGAAACATGGTGATTCCTCATCACTGAGCATTCACCAATGACCACCGTGGTGGATGTTTCCACCGGATGGTGTCTTGCACAGAGACGTTAGATTTGGGAGGTCACTTATCAAGGTGTAGTTACATAAGATGTTATCAAAGAGGGAGAAGGGAGGTTGGACGGTCCTGCACAAATCCTCCCAAGGAAAGAACAATAATAATAACTGCGGTGCAGTTCCGTTTCACAGGGGTGGTTCTAATCAGTTTTTGAAAAGAACAGCAACCCTCAGGTCAAAGGAAAGCATCCTTTTTAGGATGCACAGACCCTCATCCACCGAAGTGGCATGCTTCGTCATCGGGTAGTGCTCCTCAGTGGGCGGGCGCTGCAATGCCCAATGGGCCCCTTGCATGGAATCTTTGTTGGAGATCTTTTCTCTTGCTGACCTGTTTAGAGATTAGCCAACCTGTCTGCAAAATGCCCCTAGATGTACTAATCAGGAACTACAAAATATAGTCCAGATAGAAAAAGATGCTCTTCTTTGGCCTGAGGGGTGCTGTTGTTTTCAAAAACTGATTAGAACATTGAAATGTTGAGTGCTCCATTGAAAACAATGGAGTGCCCCGGGCTTCTAATGGCCAGTAGAAGCCCGGTGCATCAACATTCCAATGTTTAACAAAGGCCTCATGGAGCCTGAGGGGGCTTCAACCCCCTCGGGCTCCGTGAGGCCTTTGTTCAACAAATTAGAATATTCTGTCCTCTTGGGGCGGAATGTTCTAATAGCCTTAGAGCCCTCCATAGCAGGCACTACTGACCATTAAAGGCCTGCTCCCTTGTTAAAGGCCCTCGCCTTCACCTCAGGACTTTAACGCTGGAGCGGGCCTTTAATGGCAGGTAAAGCCCGCTACGGCGGGCTCTAAGGCTATATAAGAACCACCATTGTGAAACAGAACGGACAACAGTTATTATTATTGTAGTCACATAAGACCCTGGAGTCTGGATGTTATCTTCTCATGATGTATTCCCAAAGAATCTGAGGGTTTGGATGATCCTGTATCATAGTCTACTTCTCTTTTGCGTGGAGGTTGCAGTGATCCACTTTCATGTTCTGCTAACCTGTGACCATGAGCTCTAATTGATCTCCTGTGATGTTGTCCTTGCATGTAACTCTGGGGCTGGGTGATCTCCTGTCAATGTGTACTCATTTATGATCTTGAGCGTGGAGAGATTACTTGCCACGGAGTACCAGGAGATTGCATATCATTGATCACATATCCATCTTAGGACCCAGTTAATAGCCTGTCAGCGGGAACAATCTTCTAAGCTGGTGGTAGACAGAGCCCAGATGCCATCACTGAGTGCCATCATCTCGACCAAATTCTTTTTATAGAGAGTGACTATAGGTCACTGCTTATTACATTTATTTCTATTTCCTGTATGTTTATGAACTTTTTGTTGGTGTGATTGTGTCTTTCCAGTGAACTGAACCGTACCCTGCCCACACTGGAATCCGTGCAGAGGCTCTTCGACCAGCAGCTCTCTCCCACATCCCATCAGCGTTCCCATGTGAGTAGACCCTCTGCATTGAGGCATCAGCTGACTAACAAATGACTTTGAATTGACACAACCTCTTGCATTAGGTGCCTTATTGCAAGCCAGGGAAGATGTCCAAGTCACTTGGGAATGGGTCTACACCACTTTGGATTATACTGGCAAAGCGTTTGAGTTTCATTTGAACCTTACAGTGCTGTCCTGAGATGGGCTCACACCATTCAAGCAGCATCTGAGGCCCACATTTCTCTGAATGGCACATTGGCATGTGTTGACTGCTTATCAAGTTCCAGTGACATGTTCCCATTCACCAGTAAGTAGACCCAATGAGTTCAGATCAGACATTAGGCTGTCAGGAGCCTCCGCTCTTCATTCCTGCTCTTCATTGTCGGCCACAGCACTCACAGCAGTGTCTTCTTTAGCAAGCTACTTCAGCTCCTGTCAGTCTCGGAAAGCTTGAGTTGCTGTGAAATAATAGCATGGATTATAAAAATGACATCCATCCAATCCAAGACGTTCAAGATAGACAATTCATACTCAGCAAAGTGTCTGAGAGTAACTGCCATTCAGTCAGATCTCCGCGTCCTTGACATGCCCGCCTCTGGTTAGGCGTTTTGTGTGTGCATCTGTGAGTAATGTCATCCTGCATCTTTTTAGTAATGGATATGGAGTGTGCAGGGGGTGCAATCAGCAGTGTGGAAAATGGAAGGATAATTTTTGATTCTGAATTATAATTTCAGTAAAGATAAGAGCAAAGATTGTCTACATGAGATTTGCTGATTGCCTGCAACAAGGCTGACATTGACGTTCATGGTGTTCTGATTTGAAGCCATATGTTTAGATCACACCCTCAAACTTTACACACCCATCTTGGCGGCTTACCTTTCGTCCCACCTGTAATTAATTATGTACAGTATTTGGGCCATACAGTGTTTGATATCCAGACCTTGTGAAGAGATGGGGGGGACTTTGTCAATCAGTAGATATGAAATACCAAGTAGGCCTCATTTATCTATTGTATTTAATCACAAGAATCTTCCCTTTCTCCCTGTTCACCACCCAGTAGTAAGTCCTACTGTAACTGTTTAACTTCTTGTCTTTTCTTCTCTTGAGTGTATTTGCCCCCAATGTGACTAGGAGCTAAAAGCAGCTCTGGGTGGTTTAACATCAGCCCATCTTGCACAAAACTGATCCTCTTTGGCGGCTGGGGCAGGGTTCTAGTTCCCAAATATATTTTTAAAAATGTTATTAATTTCACAGCACTATTTTCCAATTGCATTGGCTGAGGTCTACATGAAATTTTGAAGAAGACCTTTGGCAATATTTACTTCACCGTCTAGGACAATATGCAGGATAATCATGTCTCTGAAACAATCATGTATATATAAAATTGCTTGCTTCCTTCAGGGCTGCATTCATGACTCACTGAATTGAGCATCTCTCAGCCCATTCATCCCTAAAAGCTTCCACTACCTTTTTGGGTGTCCCACATGGGCAAGTCATCTCCGATGACCGCCTGCCCCTAATGTGCGCTCAGCCACTATTTAGCTATCATGAATGGGACAACTCTGATTAAAATCTCAGATTCACTGACTCCCTTTCTGAATATTTGCAGCAGTCTGGAGACTCAGTCCCGGCCGCCGTACTTTCGAAGTTGAACCTGTTGATCCCTCTTCTCTCCAGCATTGAGGACAAGGTAGGTGGTGTGTTGCTTGTGGGCAAATGTTCACTGAGGGGACAGAAGGGCTCTAAAGGAACAGTATCTTGATTTTGCCTCAGTCTTGAAAAAATGCTTCTGATTCTGCATAAGGATGTTTCCACAATTTGTATCTCTTTAGACACACATCATTTCCAACCTGGCCAATCACCACTGACTTTGCACATGGATCACAACAAATCAGATAAGTGCAGCACCAAGGAAACAGATTCCGTGGAGGCTGGATCTGTACAGTGGGGATTATTACGTAGGCTACTTAATCTAAGACTGGATAGACACCACTGTGAAACTGACCATAGCACATTAGAAATAGACATTGAAGTAGAAGCATGAAAAAGGAGAAATTTGTTGGGCATCTTGTAATCTATTATTTTCACATTAGTAAATTGACAGGACCTGGTGTCCTCCTGGCCTTTATCTGCAGTTGTAGGGATAGTTAACACTGACAGCAACATCTGCCACAAGAGAAAGAGAGGCACATTCCTTGTGACAGACAGAACTCTTTTTCTCTCTTAATAGAGTTGTATGGTTTTTGATTCAGTTGAAAGGTGCAAAGCTCTGTAGTCTACCAAGCTATAAGTAACCACTTCGGTCTGTATCTCTGTAGGACTGTAGTTTCATCTTTCAACACTTTAATCATGTTGCTTAGAAGTACATAGTGGCTCTTAGCAATCTGTCAGGTCTTGATCTGGTCACCCTATAGGACTAGCCAACCAAGGGTTATCATCAAGAAAGGCACACTCATTTCCAAAATGGGTTTGATTCCTTTGTCTCTTTTAGCTAGGCAAAAGCAGACCGCTACCTGCAAAGGGGCGCAAGAAAAGGAAGAGACTGATTTCAGAACCTGGCAACTTTGAAAGCTGAAATTAGAGGAAGGTAGGATAAGTATCAGAGCTCAGTTATGTTATGTTATGTTAAGTTAATTATATTTTTTAAGCGCAACGGTTACCCGAAGGTGTCCTGGCGCTGCATGCTGCCTTCCGATTGTCAGTGTGTGAGTTAGCCTAGGAGGTAAAAAGCCAGGTTTTAAGTCCCTTCCTAAATGTTAACAGATCTGTGGTGTTCCTGAGGTGGAAAGGAAGCTCATTCCAGGCCCTAGCGGCGCAAGTAGTGAAACTTCTTCCCCCCCATTTTGCTTTTTTAAATGTGGGTACTACCACTAATCTTGCTCCTGTCGATCGGAGTGCTCTCTTTGGAGCATACCATTTAAAGCACTGTTTTAGATGTTCCGGACCTCTTCCACGGAGGGCCTTGAAAACTGTGCACAAGGATTTGAATTGAATCCGCTGTTTGACAGGGAGCCAATGCAGCTGTTTTATTCCTTTTTTTATTGATACAAATTTTGGTGTTCCAGTCAAAAGTCTTGCTGCTGCGTTCTGCACAAGTTGAAGACTGTTTAGGTGTTTCTTTTGGATGTTTAGGTATAAACTATTACAATAGTCCACCCATGACAAAATCAGGGATGTTATCACCAACTTGTGGCTGTCTGCCGGCAAGAAGGACATAATTTTCCGTATCATCCTAAGAAGATGGAAACTTGTGGAGGTAACTGCATTCACCTGGTCTTCAAATGTCAGTTTGTTGTCAATTAAGACTCCTAGGTTTTTTGCTTTCCTAGTTGGCTCCGGGAGCGTCCCTAGTTCTTCTGGCCACCAGTCTGGTGTCCAAAAATTGGCATTCCTGCCAAATATGAGGACCTCAGTTTTGCTTGAATTCAACTTCAAGCAATTCATTGTCATCCACAGCCTGACTGCTTTCATGAAGTCGTGGAACTTTTTCCCTTTCTCTGCCTCTTGTCCAGGACGTAGTGACATCACTATTTGCGTGTCGTCTGCGTAAGACGTCAGCTGGAAACCGAAGGATCTAATCAGCGCGGCCAAGGGTGTCACATAGACATTAAAAAGTGTGGGACTAAGGGAGGACCCCTGTGGCACTCCACATGGCAGGGAAAACGGTTGTGACCGAGCTTTATCAAGGTCCACGGTTTGAATCCTTTCTGTAAGGAAGGATTTTAGGAGGTTCCAGGCCTTGCCTACTACCCCACAGTCTGATAGCCGATCCATCAAAATGTCGTGATGGACCGTATCGAAGGCCGCAGAGAGGTCCAGCATGATAAGTGCTGCATTACCTCCTTGGTCCAGGGCTTCCCTTACTTCCTCCGTGGATTTTATCAAGGCTGATTCTGTGCTATGCTCTGCCCTGAACCCGTATTGAGTGGAATCTAACGAGTTCCTTACTCGGAGATGGGTGCTGAGTTGGATATTCATAGCTTTTTCGATCATTTTTGCTGGCAGAGGTAGACGAGAAATTGGCCGGTAGTTGTTGGGGTCCTTATGATCGAGGTTGTATTTTTTGAGTAATGAGAGAATGGACGCTGTTTTCCATATATTAGGGAAATGCCCCGATTCAAACATTCCATTGAAAAGGGGAGTCAATGCCTTGCTGATAAGCTCCGGAACAAGTTTGATCACCGAAGCTGGGCATGGGTCGTTTGGGGATCCTGATTTAATAGCGGCCAGGAGCTTAGTAGTGTCCTGTGTTGTCAGGGATGAGAATTTATCTAGGATTGGTTGAGGCTCAATTAGGGTTCTCATCGGTATGGCTGGCACCATGGTCTGTGTGGTTGAGGGAAGACTAAACGAGGAAAAGATAGCTTCAACCTTCCGTTGAAAGAAAGTGGCTATTTCCTCGCAGAGCTCTGGGCTGCTTTGGGATTTTGGAGTAGATGGGGCGGTCAGTTTGACTACCGTTGTAAAGAGTTCCTTCATGGAGGATTTTGCCTTAGTAATTTGCTCCATGAAGAAGGTCTTTTTGGTATTGAGCAGTAGCTGTTTATAAAAAGTGATGCTCTGTTTGTAAGATTCTTTGTCCACTTCATTGTAGCCTCTCCTCGATTTTCGCTCTAATCCCTTACAGACGATTTTTTGCTTACTCAGTTCTTCAGAGTACCAGGGAGCTGAAGGCTGAGAGCGTTTGGGGGTCCATGGTTTCAGTGGGGCTAGTTTTTTGCATGTTACATCTATCCAATCTGTATAGGAAGTTGTAGCATCCTCTACGTCTACGGGAAGACGGTGAGCCGTCGCCCGGAGAGAAGCAGCTAGCTCCGAACTATTTATTTCCTTCCAGGCTCTTGTTTCAATCTCCCTTTTTGGTCCTAAAGTGCTACGGTGAGGTTCAGGGGATGTTAGATCAAATAGCACAGCGGCATGATCAGTCCAAGTCAAAGGTAACACCTTTATATAATTTATTAGGGCGTTGTTTGAGAATATCCCGTCTAGTGTGTGTCCTGCCACATGCGTAGGACCCTCCACAAGTTGTCTTAATTCCCCACTATTCATCACTCCTACCAGAGTAGTGGTGTCCGGATCGAGATGAGCTTCCAGATGGAAGTTGAAGTCCCCCAAAATCGTGAAAGAGTCACCACAGAGCCCGGCCTCTAACAGAGTCCCAATTGACTCTAAGAAGGCACCTCTTGGGCCTGGCGGTCTATATAGGAGAATCCCCTTAAAGGAATTCTGTTGGGCTGTGTAAAAGCTGAATGATAGTGCTTCACAGTCTGTGTTAGATGCCGTTTGGAAGGAGGACTGAAGGGAGTTATGATAAATAATTGTGAGTCCTCCCCCTCTCCTGATGGGTCTAGCTTGGGTGTAGCATTGGAAGCCCGGAGGTGTGGCTTTCGCGAGGTCTGGTCCAGACGCCTAATCTGACCATGACTCCGTAATAAATGCTAGATGTATACTGTGCTCCTCCAGGAATAGTGCACATTCTGTGCTATGTTTTAACAAAGATCTGGCATTTAATAGTAAGCACTGCATAGTGTCCACTTTAGGTCTTACTTGTTTGTTTTCCGTCCGTTCTGGCTGTTTTATGGGGTTAAGTAGGATGTGGGGAAGAGTTTGGTGACAGTTTATGCAGGTTGCCACTGGTTCTTTTGGAGTGGCCCCGAGTTCTAAGCATGGAAACATGGTATTTGTAACTTTGGGGTTCCATGCTCGGAGGTCATCTCCAGAGTAAACCAGTGAACCTGAACCTGACTTCTGGGGGCCAGGGGGACTGGCCCTGAGCCCGTTCCTAGCGCGGACGGGCGCAGACGGGCTTGCCTTTAGCGCACCCGCTGCGCGCGTCCGCTGTGCGGTCGCGTCACCGTGTCCTTTAATAGCATGGGCTCTGAAGACTAGCCCGCTAACAAAAATGGCGGCCCCGTTCCCCAAATACCCTTCCGGTATGGCACAGTCGGATGGGTAAAGTGCAATCGTGCAAACAATAATACAATTTACACAGCGTAAGTAACTAAAAACAATTAAAAGCCATCTCTATCTTAGAAAATGACCTGGCGAGCTATAACACAGCTCTGAGGCAGCCAGGAAGTGTAGCGGAAGTGTAGTTACAAATAGGTAAACCAGATCTCTCTTTTCTTGAGATAAAGGGAAATAAACTTTGAGGTTTCTATGGATGTCTTGAAAGTGTGCTTACAAAAAATATATAGTAAGAGAACCAGGCAGGATACCTCCATGTTGGAACAGTTCTCCAGGTTTTAGGGATCTAAGGCCCATATGTACGAAAACACCTTGCATTTCTTAACGGTGCGAATCTCTATTTCGGGCCGTTAGGTAATGCAAAATGACCTTTCAGGATGTACAAAAGGCATATGCGGCATCGCAAAATTCGATTTCTATCCAGTAGAAATCACATTTTGAGAATCGCAAAATAGGAAATCGCAAATAGAGATTTCCGATTTGCGATTCGGTACCCGCCTGTACATAGGATTTCCTCATTGGGGCTAGACGCAAAAGAAATGCAATTTCCATCTAATTGGATCTGGTGGTAACCAGGTGCAAACTTAAAAAAGGCACCCACAATGCATCAAATAAGGTCACCCTTTGTCTAAACATTCTCTTCTTCTCCTCCTCCTCTGCCGCCGTGCTCCTAGGATGTGCATCCTCCGCAATTTAGCATAGAGTGCTGCGATTATGAAAGTTGGTATTGTTTTTACAGTGAGCTTTTGCACTTTGCACCTGGATTAACCATGATACTAAATTGCACATGCTTTTTTGCTATTTTTGCGTCTATTTACAATTTGCAATAGTTTAGTTCATAAAAATGATAAATTGCTAATTTCAGGTTCCTCTAGTCTGCTTCTTTCTTTCTAGATTATGGAAATGTACTCTGGGTCAGCCTGCCCAAACAAACAGATTCCAGGCAGAAATTGCACCAGGGCCTAAAAAACACATGAATGTGTTAAAAACCTGCAAATATCCCTATGCTGACTCACATTAAAAAAACATAAGAGGTAACTTTGAACCAGGCAGGTTGGTCCACCAGTCTTCCAGGTTATTTGAAACCCTTTCCTCTGTAATCCAGGTAGAAGACTGCCCACTTTTGGCACAGTTGGAGTTCGAACCAAGGCTGTGGTGTGAGCAAAAGTATCATTCAGGAAATCAGAACAGAAGAATAATAAAAGTCATTACCTTAACACGGAGGCACTATCCCTTTTTCTCGAATAATTATTTATCATCCTCTTCACTAATATCATTTGCAAATGTTCAAACAAATATTAAACAATTATGCTGCTCCAATTCCCCCTCTAAAGGCCAATCAAGCCAACACATCAAGATAAGTATCTCTTATCAGATAGACAAATCACAATCTTGTTGTTTTCATCATCTTTCTTCTAGATTACTCCAAGAACTTGATGTCATCATGGTATTTGCTTTGTCTATTTTCTAATTCTATGTCTGCTATCTTTCTCTTCAATCCCTTTTCACCTGGGCACATTTGTAACCTTTATAAATCACAAACAGAGTTAATCCACATAGTGCAATTATGATTAAAGGTCTCAAAATGTGTTAGAACTGGGGGTCTCTAGTTGGCAGAGGTAGGTACCTTTGTCCAAATAGGGACCCTTGCTTCTAGTCAGGGTAAGGGGGATACACTACTAAAATAACCCCTGCTCACCCCCTTGGTAGCTTGGCACGAGCAGGCAGGCTTATCTCAGAGGCAGTGTGTAAAGCATTTGTGAACACATACAGTAATACAGTGACAACACTACAGATGGACACCATACAGGTTGTAGTATAAAAATAAGTATTTTTATATAGACTTATCACAAGACCCAAAACGATAAAAATCCACAATACACTATGAAAAATATGACTGTCAATGGTAGAAAATAGTTCAGTTCAAATGCAGGTGATAAATGCGACACTCTACGTTCAATATACCTTTGGATGCGTAACGCGATACAAACAAAAGAGTTGCAGGGAAGGTGATGCGTCGGTTCCTTACACGCAAGAACGGTGATGCGTCGGTTCCTTGCTCCGGGGGAGGTGATGCGTCGGTTCCCTACTGCTGCGTAGGGGACGGTGATGCGTCGGTTCCTTACCGGAGAGGAGGTGATGCGTCGGTTCTTCACCGCGTGGGGAGGTGATGCGTCGGTTTCTTACTGCGCTTCTGTGGCGATGCGACCTGCAGCGCCTCGATGCGATGACGACCCGGTGCAATGAAACAAAATGGCGTCTTCTTCTCGATGCGACAACGAAGGGGCGATGCGTGCACACCCGACGGCCGTGCGGCGACTCGGTGAATCTTTGGAGCCGCGACAGGCCCTGCGACACGCTTCTCCGATGATGCGACGGCGTCTGCTGCGACGGCGACACTCTTCTCCGGTGATGCGAGGCGCTTCGGTGATGCGATGGCGACAGCGGCGGCACGCTTTCTCGGTGATGCGACGGCAACTGCTGCGGCGGCAACACGCTTCTTCTTCGTGAGTCGCGCTTCCAGCTCCCAGCGACACGCAGTCTCTCAGAAGGCCCAACACAACAGTAGGCACTTCAAATTCCCAGCAAGGGAATTCAGGGGAGATGGTTGGTGAAGTCTTGTATCCCTGAGACCTCAGCAGGAGGCAAGCTCAATCTTCAAGCCCTTGGAGATTTTCTGCAAGATGATGAAAGTAAGCACAAAGTTCCTTTCTCCTTCCTTTGGCAATCAGGCAACCACTGCAGGCCAATCCCTCAAACAGCACACAGCATAGGGATAGTCTCCTCCTTCAGTTTCTCTGGTTCCTCTCCTCAGCAAAGGTTCTTCTTGTTTCCCAGAAGTGATCTAAAATCTTGGGGTCTGGGTCCCAATATTTATACCCATAAATCCTTTGTCCTCTGAAGGCAGAGGGTCCTGTAACTAGTCCAAACCGGTTCTGGGTGCATTCTGCCAGTGCACACCCTCTTCCTTTGTCAGTGTGGGCCAGGGACATCAGACGCACCACAGGAGGTGGAGCCAGCATTGTGGAAGGCAGGCACAGCCCTATTCAGGCCCAGGTGCTACTCCTCCCACCACTCTACATGCAGATAAGTCTATTCAGCCCTGTGCTGACTCACCCTGTCTCCTGGAGTCCCCCAGCCCCTGTCACTCACAAACCCAGACATACAATACACAAGCTAGCAGAGGCAGGCTGGATGGTTAGGCAAGAAAATACCTACTTTCTAAAAGTGGTATTTTCAAACACAGAATGTTAAAACCAACTTCACTAAAAGATGTATTTTATCATTCTGAGTTCAGGCATACTAAATTCGTTTTTCTACCATGTTCCCTGGGTCAGTTAGGATTATAAGATGTTATAATCAACCTGCCCATTCTGGCCTATGGGGACAGGTAGCCTTGCAATAGTGAAAAACGAAATTGGCTGTAATTCACTATCAGGACATGCCACACACACCAGGGCATGTCCTACCTCTTACATACAATGCACCCTGCCCGCAGGCCTACCTTAGGGGTGACTAACATGCAGAAAAGGGAAGGTTTGGGGACTGGTAAGTGGGTGCACTTACCAAGTCGACATGGCAGTACCAGACTGCACACAGGCTCTGCAATTGCAGGCCTGAGACACACTTTACAAGCTGCTCCTGTGGGTGGCACAACCAGTGCTGCAAGCCCACCAGCAGCATTTGATTCACAGGCCCTGGGCACGAACAGTGCACTGTACTAGGGTCTGACAGTGAATCAAATAGGCCAAACATGGAGTCACTAATCCATACATCAATTTATAACAGAGAGCATATGCACTTTAGCACTGATCAGCAGTGGTAAAGTGCCCAGAGTCATAAAACCAACAAAAACAGGTCAGAAAAAGTACAGGAGGAAGGCAAAAAGTTCAGGGATGACCCTGCAAAAAGGGCCAAGTCCAACAAAATGCTTCTAACAATTCCACTTCCTAAATTTACAAACCATCTGCCTAGAGCGGAAAATCAATTCCCTATTGCTTCCCAAGCACCTGTTGCTTCCAGCCCTCTCAAAACTTTCTTCAAGTCAGTAATGTTCTTAATATATCTCAAGGGCCACATGCATCATTATTTCAAATGGCGATTACCTAATTGCGATTCTATGTGAATCGCAATTTAGTAATCGCTATTTGAATGTATGAAACTCTATGAGTTTCATTTAGCGTCAAGCAGCCAAATATGTCCATTCAGGTGAGGAATAACTTCGACAGGGTACTCTAGCTCTTTTTGATCTCCTTTCTGCTAGCCCTTCCTCATCGTCACTTAGGCCAGATCCTTCAGTATCTTCTGGGATAGTGTATGGTACACGCACTTCAGACAACCTCTGTCCTCTTCTCACTTGTAATCTTGGCGACTGGTCTCCAGGCACTACCCACGTTACGGCTGCACGAGGCCCTTCGCCAGGGTCTGGATCTGGCGCAGTCAACACTACAGGAGGATACCCTTCAATACCGACTTTAACTGTTGACTCTCTCAGACCCCCCCTCAGCCCGAGCAAGTGCTGTCCCAGCTCCTTGCTGGCCCCCAACACCTTGAATAACCTGCTCCCCCTGTCGCACTGTAACTACTGGCACTTCAGGGGCAGGTGCTGTTATATCATCAAGGGGACAAGGGACTCTGCGAGTATGGGTGACATGCACCTAATTGGGGAGACCTCTACACTTCACAGCTGTTGTAGTGACCAAGGTGACTTGGTAAGGACCTCGCCACCGAGGTTCCAAGCACGATTTGCACATGTGGTTCTTCACCATAACCCAGTTGCCAGAACTGAGGTCATGGCACTGCTCCTGTTGAGGCAGGTCCATAGCCTCTCCAACCTGATGAAACACAGAATGCACCACATCAGCCAGTCCTTTGCAGTTATCAAGAATCATGTCATCTGTAATGTTCACAAACGCATTTGTAGGCACAGCTGGCAATCTCATGGCTCTGCCCATGATTATCTCATGTGGACAATCCTATCCGGAGTCCTGCGTAGGCTCATCAACACAAGAGGCAAGGAATCAGGGCACTTCAAAGACGTCAAGGCACACACTTTAGCCAACCTGAATTTCAAAGTCCCATTGACCTGTTCCACAATACTAGAAGCATCTGGTTGATAACTGCAATGTAGCCTCTGCTTAACTTGTAATGGGGCACACAACATCTTCATGACCTCATTATTAAAATGAGTCCCTCGGTCTGACTCCAGAGAAGTTGGGAACCTGAAACATGGTATTAACTCACTCAACAACAACATAGCCACTGTGAGACTATCACTCCTCCTAGTCGGGTAAGCTTCATCCCAACATGAAAAGATGCACACAATCACCAGAACATATCTCAGCCAATTACACATAGGCATCTCAATAAAGTCCAGTTGAATCCTGTTGACGGGACCACCTGATCTCCCTATGTGGCTCATTGTTACTGCTGTTCTCCTGCCTACATTCAGATGCTGACACACAACACATCTGTGACACAACTCTTCAGCCATCTGTCCAAACCTGGGGTTAAACCAAGTTTGCCTGAAGAAGCGCACCATGGCATCTCTACTGACATGTGCAGGTCCATGATGATGTCTGGCCATTGGGGGCAACAAACTGTCTGGCAACACAGATCTTCCGTCTCCTGAAACCCAAATGTCGTCCGAATTTCTTCTGACACAACCTGCTCTAACCCAGCCTTGTTGTGCTTCTGACACTTCCTCCTGTAGCCTCTTAACTCCCTCCTATGTATCAGCTGTGGAATGGCAACCGATTGTAATTGGCCTCATCTGTTCCTTCATTTTGGTACTCTCCATTGACAGTACAAACAATTAAGGCACAATATCTGGCAAGTTCATTGCCCTACCTATTACCCACAGTTACATAATCAGTTTCATTGTGCTGTGCAGAGCACTTCAAGACCGCAATTTGGGCAGGTAGCTGAAGTGCCTTTAAAAAATTGTGCACACTCTTCCCGTTGCAGATTGGTGGCCAAAGAAATCCTGAATCCACGTTGTGACCACAACTGTCCGAAGTCGTGAACAACACCAAAGCCATACTGACTATCAGTGAAAATGGTTATTCTCAGCTGGTCTGAAACACAGCATGCTCTAGTAAGAGCAATCAATTTGGCCACTTGTGCAGAAAATACTTCTTAAAGCCAGGAGGATTCGACAACACCTGAGACAGTACAGACGGCATAGGCAGTTCTCAGACTTCCTGTATGGTCTCGTAAAAAGGCGCCATCAACAAACATCACATAATCTGATTTAAACAGTGGCACATCTTGTATGTCAAGTCTCAGCTTGGTGCATAGTTCAGTAACATCAAGACAGTCATGTTCAACTTCACCTTCAATGACATGATTTCCAGGTACAGGTAAAAGGGTGGCAGGATTAAGGGTAGTACATCACTTCAGTGTTATATTTTCCGCTACAAGTATGACTTGTTTATACTTAGTCAGGCAGCTGTTGGGGCGGTACCCTGCCCTGGTGTGAGTTAACAGAACTTCTACAGAATGGGGAAGAAAAACAGTCAGAGGATGACCCATAACAATGCTCTCACACTGGTTGATGCTGGCGCCTGTGGAAGCCACGGGTTTCAGACAGCCTTGCAAAGCAGCAGGTACTTGGTCAAGTGTAGCTGAAAAGTTAGCAACAGTCTGTGAGCATTCCCGTGCATCTGGGTTAGCACTGAGAGAGCGCAGACCTCCCTCTCACTGCAAAACAAGGTAAAACATTTATTGTAATCAGGCATTCCCAGTGCTGGAGCACGACAGAGACTTTGGGGTCGATTCCGATCTCGGCCGGAAGGCCTCCGAATCGGATTCGGCTTTACCGGATCCGAGTCGGAGGCTTTGTTTCCGACCGAGTCGTACAGAGGTCCGGACGCCCAAGTACGATGCGAATGAACGCGAAATTGCCGACCAACTCGTTTCCGGGTCCGAACCGCTCCATACGACTCGGTCGCAGTCAAACCGCACCACGCAATGGAGTCGATTCCCGACCGAGCCAGTACGATGCACGATTCGGACAGCCGGATCGAGTCGGAGTCTCCGGGACGAAAAAGCTCCGCGAAGCGGACCTCGGAGTCCGTGCCGGACCCCCTTCACCCGTAGCCTTACGAGTCGGACACAGGGGGACCCAAGGGTCCCCCTATACATGCATGTACGGTGCGGATGGCACCAACGTGTACCCACTACAGGGGGCACCCTTTTGTGCAACATACCTATTGAGTCAATGGGAGCCCATGTACGCGTCGTACGACCGGCTCCCATTGACTTCAATGGGAGTCCGACCGAACCGAGTCCGGCAGCATGCAGCCGCATCGTACTCGCTCGGTCGGACTGCAGGAGTCCGGCTCGGTAGGAAAACAATCCGGATCGGTCGGAGTGCTTTCCGACCCAGATCGGAATCGGCCCCTTAGTCTCAGCTCTCGGAAGGTATGCATGCAGATGTCACCCATGGTACCATATCTGACACATCTCTGTGTGTCAGCTTCTATAAAGGCTTGGCCTCTAGGGAAACATTGGTAATCCACTGTTGACAGTAGCCAACCATTCCCAAGAACATCCTGACTTCTTTCTGGGTAGTTGGTGGATTCATTTTCAGAATCACTGAGATTCTTTCTTGTGACACCTTCCTAGCTCCTTTCTCAATGTGATGTCTTAGGTACAAGACCTCTTTCTTACGGTATTGCAACTTGGTCGGGGACACTTTATGTCCATTCTCAGCTAAGTGGTTCAACAGAGCAATTGTATCTCGTCTGCAAGCTTCCTGTGTATTTTTTGGGGGGAAACTTTATTTATATTTTCCACAAAACAAACATTCCATTGTCGGTCCATATACATGCATGGTAACTAATACAAGTATACAACATTTACTGTCCTGAGCCATAGAGGGAGCCCTTGTCATAGCGTCATACACAGCAGTCACACATACTTTAGTATGATCACCTCCCTTCACCCTGTGGTGACCCCGGCCGGAGAGACCTGGTCTGTCTGTGAGCTTGCCGATGTTTGTGCCAGTAGGTGAGACCTAAACGTTTGCCATATGTCAAGCGGTCTAGACATGGGGGGTTGCATATAGGTCACTGTTGGTATTACAGTAGGATATGCTGAACATCCAGCCCGCCAACGTCGGTGAGTGTTTACTCCCCCAATGTAGTGCTACTTCTCTCTTGGCTAACAACAACGCTAGTGCGCAAAAGCGCTGAGTGGACTTGGGGAGGTCTTCAACGTATCCCAGCAGTGCCATTAGGGGAGAGGGGGGATGGGTATGTCTACATGTGTGACAGTTCGTTAAACACCTGTGTCCAGAATTGGGCCACCTTGCCGCAGGTCCACGTCATGTGTTCAAAATCTGCCATCGGAGTGCTGCATCGAGGGCAAATGTGCGGGCGTGAAGGGTCCATGCGGTGTACCCTAGCTGGAGTGACATAAGCCTGTCGTAAGAATTTAAAGTGTAATATTTTATGTTTGTGGTTGAAAGACTCCTGTGTATTTGACGCCACCTATAGGTCGTCAAGGTACTGGACCAGGACTGAAAGATAGGGCATTACCAGGCACTCCAAATTCTCTATTGAGAATCTGGTTAAAGATGGACGGACTCTCCACATACTCTTTTGGGACTTGGCACCATGCCAAAACATGGCTGCAAAACTGAAATGCAAAGAGGAACTGACTATCCTCATGCAACGGTATGGAAAAGAAGGCTTGGCACAAACCAATGACAGTGAACCACTCGCACTTACATGGAATCTGAAATAACATCATAGCTGTATTCGATACCCCAGGACAAATAACAGGCAACCATAGTGCTGATCCTTCTCGAATCCTGCACTATGCGATAGTTGCTATTGGGTTTCTGCAAACCCATATGGGTGAGTTACATGGAGAGATCATCTTTTGTCAACATGGGTACAGTCTAACATCTGAGCTCTGGTTTGCGAGTCTGAAACGTGATGCCATTCAGGGTGCAGTAAAGAGAACAATTCCGCTTGCACAAAAGATCACGTTCAAGCAGGTTTACAGGACTCAAATCGCACACCACAAATTGGTGATTCTCTTCAAAGGTCCCTATTTTAACAGCTACTGCTTCAGTGACAGGACTAGTCGATTGTTTATTTGCAACTCCTACAGCTTGGATTCTTTTTTCCGAGAGGGGTAGGTTGGAAACCTCTGTTCTAAAAGTAGAGCAGGTAGCACCAGTATCTTTCAAGAATGATACGGGGTGGCCATTCCCCTCACCTTCCACGAATGGACCACTCTGGTCTAACTCTAATGTTATACCAAACACGCAATCCTCCTCCCGTCTCAGGCACCATCATTGCGACCGGTCTGAATAGTAATCCTCATCTGCTTGTATCATGGGGTACTGCTAAGATGTGCCATGATTCAAAAAAACTTTGGCGTTTACATTGGGAACCTGATTTGGAACAGATCTAGGAGCATTTGCATTCAAATGTGGCAAAAGGGCTTGTGGAGCTTTCGTTACCTAAGCTTGGGGTACATTGAAATTTTGACCTCTCTGCCTCTGTACTTGCTGTGTCTGAACCATTGTATTACCTTAAGATTGCACAAATCCACCATTCTGAACCTGTTTCCCATTCACCATATTACCAGCATTGAGACAACATTCCTGCTTCTAGTGCCCCATTTTGCCACAAATGTGGCAAGGATTAGTTTTCTTCAAAGTAGGCATATCAATCCCTGTACTCGGATCAATAGGGACACCACCACCTCTACCTTGGGGTTGAAATCCATTTCCACCTTGCATCACAGGAACTCCCTGTTGATACACTCCCTGCATTGGACCAGCATTCCCAACAAATGGGAAATAGCAATTACAATGACAGCTGAACCACGTGTTGCCTTTGCAACGCGGTCTGAACAACAAATTTGTCTTAATCACGCATTCCTTTACCACGCATGTCATTGCAACGACATGCCTTAGGTAAAGTGCCGTTGGACTTTAAAGTCCAACACTTTCCCTACTGTTGGCTGGACTGGAGTTGGATTAGTAAATTATGCTGTTCCAAAGTCCAGCGCTTTCCCTATGGCAAGTCGTTGTAAAGACTTGCATGAAAAAGGAATGCGCATTTAAGACACATTCTTTGTTCCAACTGCATTGTTAAGGAACACGTGGTTTAGGCATGCGTGGTTGTGTCATACAATCCCAGCAAACTGCTGATTCTGACCTCTTTGTGCAGCCTTCATCTGTACCACTAAAACCTTCTCCTTCAGTTTCTTGTGTTTCAGCTCCAATTCATCACTGCTATATTTCATATACCTCACGATCTCATCAATTGACTTATTCTGCCAACAAAATCAGATGCTGTTGAATCATCATGCTAATCTCAGATTTCAATCCCTGCACAAACTTGAACACAAAATGTCCCATATCTTTGGCTTCAATAATCTCTCTACCATTGTACTGTTTACGTGCTTGCAGCAGTTTCTCATAATAAGAATGTATTGTTACTTTGGACTCTTGGGTCCTCCTGTCAATCTTGAGCCAATCTATTTCCTTAGGGGATACCTTCAATTTTAAAAATGCAATCGCCTGATGATACTTTTTCATCACCACTAGTGATGGACCCTTGGTTATGGGATTTCTCATCGACCTCTTGGGCCACTCCACAGCTATTTTGCATTCAACCCACAAGTCATCTGGAACCACAATTTCAAACAAGGTATTCAAATCTATCGACAAAACCTTTGAGATCTTCACAAACCGGTCAACTTGTCAGTACCATTCCACTGGGTTTTCTCTGAATTTCAGAAAATCCTTTGTGAATGATGCAAGATCACTTCTGCTCCAAGGTAC
The DNA here is from genome assembly GCA_963921515.1 of Calotriton arnoldi. Classification (NCBI taxonomy): domain Eukaryota; kingdom Metazoa; phylum Chordata; class Amphibia; order Caudata; family Salamandridae; genus Calotriton; species Calotriton arnoldi. The sequence goes on from CAWUFW010011637.1 coordinate 451,265, forward strand.
ATGGACACTTCTCTCATTGGAATCATGTGTATATCATCATCCTTCTCCTCTGTGCTAGACAGAGGCAGGTCTAATCTGACTTTATTTGGTTCTTTTTTTTTTTTTGCCCACCTGCCTTCCCACCTTTCCAGCTCACTCCACTTTTGACCATAGGAAATTAATTCCCTGATCTGTAATTTCATTCTTGATGGTCCCATATAAGTGAGTTCACAGTCAATAAAGCTTAAACTGTAACTCCTCTGCAAGGCTTTGGATCTCTGTAAGTCAATTTCATATTTGTGGGCCAATTCCAGACAACTTTTATTGAGCCTGTCCAGCACATCTAGTAATATTTTCACACATGAAGAAAAGCTCATCATCCCGATAGGCATTTAATTGGGATATGTCAAGATTTCCAAGTATCATTTCGTCTAATTCTAGTTTTAGTTTGGCCACATCTAATGTCTTTTCCCTCTCTGAGGCTTGAATATTCCTTCGACTTGGTCCAGGATTCCCACTACCAGCTGGGGTGTCTATAACTTTGAACCAATCATCAAGTTCTCGGGCAGTAAGACCAGGTTGTTCTACCGGCGTATTAAAAATTATCTCTCTGCTAAAAGAACCATGATTTTCATTAGGTGATGAGATCAAAAGAGACATATCAGAACTTAGCGAACCCATAGGTATTGCTGTCCTGGGTGTACTGTTATTAACACTTGTAGACACATTCGTTTTGGTCATAAAAAAAGGTGGCGACCTTTGGGAAAACCTTGCATTAGGGGAAAACCCTGTCTGACTTAATGATGGATCTGCACTCACAGCACATGGAGTCTTTACTTGTGTCGAAACCAATGAAATTTGAGGAATTGGTCTTGTTGTCGAGCCCATAGAATTATTACTTGAGTTATCCATTCTGGTAGGAACGGTCAAAGTATGTGTAGTATTTCCTGCAAATCCATGTGTATATAAAGGAACTACAGGACCAATTATAACAAGAATGGTCAATGCATCTGGGGCATTTAGAGCAGATGATTGTGGAGGGGCTGTCATCCCTGAACTCTCTCCAATTGAATTAGAACTTACACCTACTGGTGCCCTAGGCACATCAAAATTCTCACCGGTATGTGCATTACTCATTCCTCTAGCTTGGGTCACATTGTGTGAGAGTGGACGGCTTAACAATAATTTGTTTATAAAGTTTTTACTTCAATCTGTATCACTATCCTCAGCTGCATTCTCCGCCTCATCTGTCTCCTTTTTTTTTCTTTTCTTATCCTTTTGCTTACCTTTCCCTTCTTCCTCACTAGTTAATGTAGGGTGCAGTCTAGCTCACGCTATCATGTCAGTTCTCCATGTTTTCTGATCTGCATCCCATCCAGCATCCACACAAGTGTGTATGGCTTTCTTGACCTGGCCTTGAAATCTCGCTCTGTGTCTAAAATGGGCTGTATGTCCCAAGGCATTAAGTGTTTCATATTGGGTAGGTCTGGGAGGCGGGTTCATGCCATACAACATCCTCCTCAAATGTTCAACGATTCTTAAATTAAATGGGCCATAACATGGAAAGGTCAAAGGACCATCTTTCTCAGTAATCTTATGCCATTGTCTAAGGCAAAAACACGTATGAAGACCCACAATTATTGCCATATAATGACCTGTCGTTTCTTCTGGTGGTGCCTCTTCCCCCTTTCTAACAGGTACAGTCGCATCTCCCCTCATTTGACTTCGTAGTGCTTTAAAGAATTTAATTTTCGAACAAAAATATACAAAATCCAGAAATGACTTTTTGTTTAAACCAGGAAATGATTTTTCACCCACAATTTTTTGTTCAGCGATCACAACTCACCCGGATTGATACAGTTCCTCCATGTACATTGAGATTTACTGTATCAACCACGCCTCACAATCACACAAAGATAAATTCCCTGTCTCAATTGTGCTGTCGATGACGTCATACAACTAGCACCACAACACAAAAGACAACTACATCCAGTGTCCTCTACACTGATAACTCATTTATCATCCTGGGATCTTAGACCACGTCAGACCCGATAACCACTTCAACTTCTCTGCATGAAGTGCCACATTCACAAAACAACTTAAAACATCTCCACAGAACACCACACAATCACTGCAAAACACTGCAAGCTAAGCAAAGTAATTGCAACGCGCAACCCTGTTAATACTCACACCTCCGCTGCTACAACTTGATTCCGAACCGCTTGAACTCCATTAATCATTCACTCCGGAGGATTGGAATGAACCATGGGCTTTAGGGGTTTGGACTGGGTCTGGGAAATTTCTGAATGGAACACCCTAACTCCCTCATTCCAGTGACAAACAATCCGACGAGCTACCAGTTGATCCAGTGTTGGGCCAATCCTCTTAACACTTGTTGCCCGATAGACCTTTTTCGCCAACTGAGAGGTAAAGGGAGTTAGCATTTAATAAAACAATCTCCTTGACAGTGCAGCCCATTTGGCTCCACAATAATGACCAGGAATCAGTGACTATAGTTAAGAAAGTTTATTACAAATTAACAGTCAAGTTAGGGTAAATTAATCTCAGTTCCATGCTGTAAAGATACAGAACAACTGGATAACCCAACCTCTTTAAGACGTTCAGATGTACCAGAATAAGGCAGACAAGAAGTTCAGTTACAGCAATACAGAAAATGAATAACAGAATCTGATGCTCAGAGAAGACTTTCTGATTCTCTCTTCTGTACCTGAGTATAGTCCAGAACCATCAAATTTAAAGTTCAAACTAAGAAGATGGTTTAAACCTAAAAGTATCACAAAAATCAGGGAAATGCAGGAAGATAAGAAAATGGGAGGAAGTGCTGGAAAGTGTCAGCATTTCAGAAGCTCAGTCAAGAGTCTTCTTGGGATTGAAATATAAGTGTTAGCCTAAGCCACACTTCGCATAGAGTCAAAGGAGAAGCATGGAGTTCTAAACCTTTCAAAATCCAAAGGAAAGTGGCCAACAACAACCTGTGAGAACACCAATTATTGCCACACAAATCTTCTGAGTACACCCCTTATTCACGCCATCAGCGGCTCCATTGTTCTTTCCATTCTCACGTTATGAGCTCAAACATTAACAAATTCTCCCAGGCCAGTCCTGAGAACGACATCGTCTTTGGTCACCTGGGACTCCTTGCAACATTACTGAATAGAAACTGTCAGTTAACGCTCTGGCTCCCCGTGTTCTTTGTCAAAGTCTTCTTCTCAGGCTCTTTCTCTCTATCACTAGTACAGCGTTGTATCTATTCTCAACTAACAAACCATGTGAATATGCCTGCAAGGAAAAGACATGCAAGCAGAAAATTGGAAACAGTATTTTATGCAGAAAGATATATGGGCTTAGTCATGGCAATTTAATGTATTAAATAAGTGGTGCACATTCAATATAAGTGTGCACATTCAACCACAAATGAATGGAAAATGTCAGTACATTAGATTCATGGTACACATGTGTTATATCCCTATGTTCCTATGTTCTCTATGTTATGTTTCCTGCTCTTGGTGCATGTTGCATCACAGCCTCACTTGTTACCGAGGTGATTAGAATGCCAGCTTCTTGGGAGCTCCAGGAGAGTCAGTTACTGCTGTGGGCTGATGATGGGAGCTGCTTTGTGAGGGTCCTTGGTGCTGTCTTCCTACATTGAAGAATAAACTTACTCTTCAACCCTTCCTACTGCTTGGACTACATTTATTCAGATGCAACATGAATTGGCGATGACTGGGATGAAGAAGCCAGCACCCTGAGAACAGAGAACCTATTCCTACGCGTGTCTGTATTTGGTCTACTCTACTCTTCGAGAAAATGTTAAGGAGCCCTCCAAGATTTTATGCAGTCTCCACTACTATTGCTGTGCCTTTTCTGCCTTTGGATATACTTTTGGCAGCATCTCTACTACGTTTCAGCGGTGCTTCATTACTTTAAACTTAGAGCATTCATCATTTCAGCTCTACTCTCTACATTTCTATGCATTTTGGTTCATGGAAAATTTGAATTTATTATAAATATATTTCAATTTCTACCTTATGTGCTTGCTTATTGCTGTCAGTTCTTCGCAAGCACCAACGGCTGATTTTCGAACCCTCTTCACCAACGGATTCTTCATTGCAAGTGGTGTTCCTTGGAATTCCTGTCTTCGCATTGCTGTGGCGAGTGACCGTTTTTCGTCTTCTTTCGTGTGTCGGCGGCCCGCTCTGTGTGTTTTGGCCTCCGGATTCCCTCACAGGTTGTTGGGGCTGTTAGAGGATGCTCCCCGACATTCCTCGTGTTTGCTTTGGAGCTCCCTCATCCTAGCGCGAGTGCGGCTGCTTGCAGGCTGTCTCTCTCTCGTCCCGCTTTGATCAGCTGACTGCACGTCAAGCACGCTTCAGCCTCAACGAGCTTCTCTTAAAAGGAAAGTATATCACCTTTAAGAGCCTGCCTTTCCACTTCAAGGTCGTTCGTGCCTTTGTGAAACTTGCGCGGTGACGCGCACACCCTCCATGAAGTTCACAAAGTCTACCAACTCTAAAGCTCGTCTTTCTTCACTGTTGGCCTGTGAAAATTTTCGCGGTGATGCGCACACCTTCTCAGAAGCTTTCTTAGCTCATTTCCTTAATTTTATTTATATTTGCACTCTAATTTCAGAAATTTCATGAGAAGTTATTTTCAACATTCCATGGTGAGTACTTTAAGCGCGGTGATACGCACACCTTTATTCTCTATTATTTTTATTCTTTGTGCTCATTTACTTCAACATATTGACTTTCTTCAAGCGCGGTGACGCGCACACCTCTTCATGTTATATCCTACAGCATAATTAATCCTGTTTCATGCTTATACCCATTTGTTAGCACTACATTTACACTGCTCATTTTTATGTTTATCTAGTTTAATATGGCGCTTCAAACAGCTATTCTCCCAGCTCCATTTTTGTCAGAACCTGGTACTCCCAAAGTTAAATGGACCCAATGGTATAAATCCTTTAATAGTTATTTATTAGCTATAGATGGTGTCAAATTTTCTGCTGTTAGGAAGAATGCCATGCTTTACAATTGTTTAGGTTCTGAAGGTCAGAGAATTTTTGATCATCAACCACCTATAGTTCGCCCTCCTTCTGATGACTGGGATGAGTTTGCTGAGGCTTTAGCCAGGTTAGAAAAACATTTCAAAGATGAGCCTAGTGTCATTGTTGAGAGACACAGATTCCTTACTCGTAAAACAATATGAACATGAGAATATTGATACTTTTTAGCTGAGTTAAGAGCACTTGCATCTACATGTGAATTTGTTGGTCCAATTGATCATTATCTTAGAGATCAGATTGTTGTAAACTGTTATGATTCTAAAGTTCAGGAATAGAATTTTATGTTGCAGGAATCCTTCTTTAGCAGAAACATTGGAAATAGCCAGAGGCATTGAACGTTCCATTACTGCTGCTAAAGAATTAAGTAAGGCCAAGAGTGTTAACACTGAAGTAGTGAACAAATTTAGTCAAAAGCCTACTTCTAATTCTGGACCTAATGCTAATATTAGTAAATCTAATACTTACAAACCTGATTTTAAAAAAAAGATAGAAACACTCATTGTTTCAGATGTGGTTTAAAGTCCCATATGGCAAATTCTCCAACGTGTCCTGCTCTTGGTAAACCCTGTACCAATTGTAAGAAAATTGGTCATTTTGCCAAAGCGTGTAGAAACCCCAACAAAGTAATGGGTTTAAACACACAAGATTTCCAGTTTGCTTCTACTGCACACATTGAGGATATTCAAAGTAAGAACATTGTTTTGTCTGTTGATATGGTGAATATTGATTCAAATTCTGATGATAACGTAGGGGATCCTATTTGTGATGTTAAAATTGGAAATGTCGACACCAGCGTCACGGTTGACTCAGGTTCCCCTATTACCATAATTTCTGATATATTCTTTTAAAAGAATGGAATGCCATGGAATTGGTTCCACCTGACATTCACACTGTTGCTTTTGGGGGTCAAGAGATAGATATGATGGGTTATTTTCTTGAAAGTTTGCAGCTCAAAGATAGATCTATTCACACTAAGATTTATGTAGCAAAGAGAGGTTACAACATTTTAGGTTGGAGGGACCAGGGTAAACTTGGCATGATCTTGAAACCTGGCACTGAACACCCTATCTCCCTTGTTAATTCAGCGCAAGATAATGTTTCTTCTTTAGGCTCAGTTCTTAAAAAACATCAGCAAGTATTTAATGATAAATTGGGAATGGTAAAAGGTTATGAGCACAAAATTATTCTCAAGCCTGATGCCATCCCTGTTGTTCACAAGGTAAGACATGTTCCTTTGAGTATTAGAGGAAAGTTGAAGGAACATATTAAAAAATTATGCTCTGATGGTGTTATTGAGCCTGTAGACTCCTCTTTATGGGTTTCTCCCATTGTGGTGGCTTTAAAAAAGAATTCTGATGAGCTCAGATTATGCATCGACTTGAGGTCTCTAAATAAAAACATTCAAGTTGATTGTTTCCCTTTACCAAGGATTCAGGACATGCTGGCTCAACTTTCTGGCACTAAGATATTTTCCACCATTGACTTGAGAGCTGCTTATCATCAGATTGAACTTAACAATGACTCTCGTGACCTTACTACTTTCAACACTCCTTTTGGAGCATTTTGTTTCCTTAGAATGCCATTCGGCCTTGCCTCGGCGGCATCTGTATTTCAGAAACTCATGTTTCAGCTACTTGGGGATGAGAAAGATGTTCTTACCTTTCAGGATGACATTTTAATTTCTTCGAACTCTGTAAGGATCACTTACTCAAACTTGATCGGGTCCTGAGCATTCAGGAAGACCATGGTATGACAGTTAAAAAACAGAATGTAAATTTTTAATGGAGGAAGTTGAGTATTTGGGGCATGTCATTTCTTCTACAGGTATCAGACCCAAGCAAGACCTTATGAAAGCCATCAATGATTGTGCCCAACCTACAGATAAGGATCAGTTGAGGTCTTTTCTAGGCCTCAGTGAGTACTACTCTCGTTTTGTGCACAATTTTGCTTTGGTAAGTGAACCTTTAAGAAGACTCATAAGGAGCAATGTCAAATTTAACTGGCAGGAAGAACAGATAGAGGCTTTCAAGAATTTAAAAAGTTTGATTGTTAATGCACCTGCTCTTCAACCGTTTAATGATAATGCTATGTCTATTGTTACTGTTGATGCTAGCAATTTAGGTCTTGGTGCCATTTTAAGTCAAATGATAGATGGAATTGAACATACAGTAGCTTTTGCTTCCCGCAGACTTTCAATTGCTGAAAAGAACTATAGCACAATTGAAAAGGAGGCACTAGCCTGCGTCTGGGGTGTTCATCATTTTGCAACCTTTTTGTGGGGGAGAGAATTTCTGTTGGTTTCTGACCACAAACCTCTGGTCTTCATGTGGAATGACAAAGGTTTAAGCAATGCCAGTCCCAGATTGATTCGGTTGTTTTCAAAACTGTATGAGTTCAATTTTACAATGAGACATATTCCTGGAGGAAAATTTTTTAGAGCGGGTTTTCTTTCCAGGTGCCCCTCTAACTCATGTGAGGATGTGTCTATTCTGGAGGATATGGAATGTGTGATTGGACTTGTGGATGGTTTTGCCTTGACTAAAGACGTCATCTCGTACCAAGATTGGGAACGTATCTCTGTCTCTGATAAATCTCAAGCCATTCTTAAGAAGTTCATTTCTGTTGGTTGGCCTAGGGAAGCTCAAGTAGGAGAAGAATTTAAACTTTTATTCAAAATTAAAGAGGAATTAAGTGTAGAAGGAATTTTTCTCGTGAGAGGCTCTGTGTTAATTCCTCCCGCTCAGTTGAGGAGCAAGCTTATTGCTTTGGCTCACAAGGGGCATGTGGGTATCACTGGTACTAAAAAGAGACTACGTGTATACTATTGGTGTCCTGGTTTGGACAGCATTGTAGAGACCATGTTGAATAATTGCAAAGAGTGTGGTCACGCTGAGAAGTCTCTTCGCACTTTCAATTCGCCTTTGTGTCCTGTTGCTTTTCCTCAAAAACCTTGGGAGAAATTAGGTGTAGATTTTGTTGATCCTATTGGAGGATTGAATGGTGGTTTCAGGTATATTTTATCAGTTGTTGATTACTTTTCCAAATGGGTCTCTGTGAAGTTCATGAGAGAACCTAACACTGATAATGTTATAGCATTTTTCAAGCACTTATTTCATTCTGAGGGCATTCCTGCTTTTGTGATCTCTGACAATGGTGTTCAATTTGTTTCAAATAACATGAGGAATTTTTTCCACAAGTTTGGGATTAAACACCTTACTACCGCTCTCTATAGTCCTCAAGGCAACGGTTTAGTTGAGAGGGTGAACCGTGTCTTGAAAGACACCGTTCAATTAGCGATTTCACCTGGTTTACAAGTCCAAGATGCTGTTGATGAAAGAATTTGGTCTTACAACAATACCCCCATTCAACTACTGGAGTTTCTCCGTTTGTCCTATTGAGGGGTAGACATTTATTTAATGAGCTTTCTCCTGAGTGGGTCATTTCTAATTCTGGCATGGATGGAAATATTCCCAACAGTGATCAAATTAGGTGTCGTGTGGAATTGAGTCAAGCTCAATCTAAAATTAGATATGATGATGACAAAAAAGTTGTCGGAGGATTTTCTGGTGGGTGAGTCTGTTCGCATCAGGAGACCCTTCAAGAAGGGTGGTTCTAAGTTCTATCCTGAAACTAAAATTGTTCAAGTGAATAAACATGCAGTGAAAGTTGTTGGTGGGAAGTGTTGGAGCAAAAGGAGAGTGGCCAAAACACATAAATCTGCTGTCATTATTTCTGATGCTTGTCCTGCTGTCAACATTTCTGATGCTTGTCATGATTTCATTTCTACTGATTCTGGGGTAGTTACTGGACATGATTTTTATGACTTGGGCTTATCTAATGGAACTTGTAATTCTGATCAGGTTGAGGGGCATTTGTCCTTCACTGAGGAAGTTGATGTGCAAAAATGTGCTGTGGTACCTGCTTCTGTTAACGATTCTCGTTCTGTTCCTGAAATTTCTTCTGATGTATTGGATTCTGGTGGGAATCCCTCTTTGCTTGAGGGCAATCCTTGTTTGCCTAAAGTTTCATCTTTTGTTAATAGCACATACCAAAGTGCATCTTCTGATTCTTTGGTCTCCATGCGAGGGAGGGTAAGACGTCTGCCTAAATATCTTGAAGATTTTGTTATTTGATTTCATTTTTCTTTTTGTTCTTTTTATTTTTTTTTGTTTGTTTGAAGGGGGAAGGTGTGTTATATCCCTATGTTCCTATGTTCTCTATGTTATGTTTCCTGCTCTTTGTGCATGTTGCATCACAGCCTCACTTGTTACCTAGGTGATTAGAATGCCAGCTTCTTGGAAGCTCCAGGAGAGTCAGTTACTGCTGTGGGCTGATGATGGGAGCTGCTTTGTGAGGGTCCTTGGTGCTGTCTTCCTACATTGAAGAATAAACTTACTCTTCAACCCTTCCTACTGCATGGACTACATTTATTCAGATGCAACAACATTGCATACAGATGAAATCTTGAGTACATGTTTATAAATGTGACTAAGAATGACATTATAAATGCAAATATGAAACAGTGCACACATTACATACGTTTTTTTTGTTTTTAAAGTAAATACACTTTAATATTGAGGACGGTTTTCATTAGATTTCTAAGAAGCATGTATCAGTTAATACGGTTAAGACACTCAGTGTATATGTTTGAGTCTCCAATCCTACAGTGAATGCACTTCAATAGTGATGTCAAGTGCAATAGTTTACATTAATATTATTAGGATGCACAAAGTATGTGTGCTAATTGCACGTATATACTGCTTATTTATAGCATATAAGGATGGAGCCAAAATTACGCTGTTCCACATGAGTAAGTGACAGAGATGACTTTCATCTTGTTCAAATTGTTGTTTTACACAAAAATGTGGCCTAACTAAAACACGTCAATAATCACACTTCTACACATCAGAGGAAGTTTGTCTCAATTGTAATTATGTTAATTCAGTCTAAGGGGCTGATTCCAATCTCGTTCGGAAGGGCTCCGAATCAGATTTGTAATTGCCTAAACCGATCCGGAGCCCTTGTTCCTGACCGATTTGTTTCCCAGTTCCGAACGAGCAAGTACGATGCCTGGAAAGCCTTAGCGCTGACCGAATCGGTTCCGGACAGGCATAAGGAGAGATGGAGCCGAATCGTACAGCTCTATGGAGTAGGTTTTCCAAGCGAGCAAGTAAGATGAACGATTCGGACAGCCTTTACGATTCGTTTTACCCGGATCAAAAAGGCTGCCGGAATCGGTCTTTGGGAGCCTCCCTTCACCCAGGGTCCTCTGAATCGTGCCCCTGGGGGTACCCATGGGTCCCCCCTCTCAGACCATGCACAGTGTGGCAGGCACTAAGGGGTGCCCGCCACAGGGTGCACGATGATCCCCAACCACCCCTTTTGTCAATGTGAGCCTCTGTACGCGTACGGTACACAGGCTCCCATTGAAGTCAATGGGAGTCAGACCGAATCGTATCCGGATGTATTCAAATGCATTGTTCGGTCGGACTCCCCTGACACGAGTCGTACGGAAAGCATTCTGGACACGAGTCGTTCGGTTTGCTTTCTGAACGAGATCAGAATTGGCCCCTAAGTATGTAGAATCATGCGCGAAATTGCATATTATATGTTGCTATTAATGCACAAAACTATAGGCCCACAAACCTTTTCTACATTCTGACACCAGACACACTTAAGGTGACTTCAGAAGAGACTTTTTAATGAAAGAAAATTGGTTAAAGATGGTATTTTGGGAGGGAGGAAGTTCTATAAGTTAGTTGATGCTCCTCTGGGTCAATGCTTCCACACTAGTGAGTTTTTGAATCTCGTTGTTTACAGTTGGAGAATATGCAGTTTATTTATGAGGCCATGTTGGCCCCTGAGATGCTTATCAGGTATTCGAGGCAGGTTTGGTGGATCCTTGTCTTCACTTACCTTCTTTTAAATCACAAATGTTTTATCAATCTTCTTCCCAAGTATTTGCTTTCTTCTGCAGATAAAGAAAATGTTGGTTGAAGGAACAGAAATTAAGCCACGGCGATCCCTCATCCCTCCAATAACATTTGAGGTAAAGACGCTTGTATAGCATACGCAAAGGCTGTGCAAGTGAATTTAGTATGGCCGAGCTAGTGGAGAGGTTTGTGCTGTGATATGGGAAAGGTAATTCAGTAAGTGCTGCGCATTATAACTTGGTGGAGATGATGTATCTCTAGGCATCGGCCAATTCTTTTTTTCTGCACGACACGGGGTAGTGAAACAGCTGTGATTAAGCAAATTTTGCTTCCAATTCCATGACAAAGGAAAGCAAGCAGAATGCCTTTCTCAATGTTGGCGGCCACCATTTTTTCGCTTTTTTTATATATATCCAGCTTAGTTACGTCATATTACCGACAGTGAAAAAGGACTTTGTCATCAAAGTCAAACATCAGCGCCATCTTATCACATGCAAATTCATATATGTTACAGCAGAATGAGAGAATATTTTCATTTCATATTCTATTCAATCACCTGAAATTCATGATTTAACTGCAGGTTTTCCTTCACACTGTATTTTCTTTAAATTCTCATTCACAAGAAGTTCCTTCCTTTATGGGCTATATTTTTTTTCCGACATTAGCAAGTAGCTGTGAGTTCTATCTGCTTAACCTGATCACACCCTAAGTGGGTAATCCCTCTAATAACTCATAAATTTAAGATCCCGCACATACCAGCCCCCCCTGTCCGAAGGGAACTCTCTGCTTGATTTCAATATCTCGCCCTGTATGGGCATTTCATGACTTTATTACATGATTCATATTACTAATCCTTATATAGATTTTATAAGTGAACCCCCAGTTCCTCACTGCTGTTTAGACCCATAGGAGTTTTCGTTTGTAGATCTATTATATATCTAGATTCTAGCCTCCTTAGCTTCAGCTCTCTGTTACCTCCTCTTATCTCTTGGGGTACTTGATCTAAACAAAACATTTTTAGCAAATTTCTGTTTCTTTGATGGTAAGACTCAAAATGTCTAGCCACAGGATATATGAATTTGCATGTGATAAGATGGCGCTGATGTTGACTTTGATGACAAAGCCCTTTTTCACTGTCATTAATATGATGTAACTAAGCTGGATATATATATAAAAAAAGTGAAAAAATGGCTGCCGCAAACATCGAGAAAGGCATTCTGCCGAAACACATCTGTTGTGAGAAAGGGCAAGAGTAATCTAATAAAAGGTTCCCCTTTCCCGTGAGTGCCGGTCGTAATTTCTTTTGAAGCGAAAAAATATATATATATTTATATATAGATATATATTTATTTATTTATGCACACAAGATATTTACACCGTTCCCGGTGAAAATGATGAGCAACTTTGGATTGAGATGCAAAAATTTGTGTTTATTCGGCACACAAAACATGTAAACATATATATATTATTATTGATTTGTTTATTACAAGATTGCGGCAGACATATAAGACTAGAGTCTAGCAAGAATATTACAGCGCAAATCTTCTACCCCTAGGGTTTATCAGAGGTATTAACCAACACCAAAATCTTTCCCTACAAAGGTAATCTGTGACATGTCGTAATAAAATACCTGTCTGTAGGATTTAGTACAGAGAAATAACAATCTACCCTTTTCACAGTCAATATGTCACGCCTACTGACTTTATCATAACTTTTCATTATAAAGAATCAGGCCTATAACTTTATTGTTGGCTTGTCACCATTACCAACTCAGACCTACTGTGTTGGTCTTAAGCCTTCCCACAAGGCAACTATCAGGTACACCCTAATAAGCTAAAAATATGTACAAAACACAGTTGTCAAAACAATATAAAATCCCTACTAATAGAGCACGAGAAAGATTGTCATAGTGCAAATCCTCTATCCCCAAGGTTTGTTCAGGTGAGTCACCAACACCAAAACCCTTGCCTAATATGGTAAACTGTGAGATTCCATGTAAGAAAATACCTGCCTACAGGCTTCAGCACAGTGTAATAACAATCCACCCTAAAAGGTCTATTGCTTTGTGTACATGCTTTTCACAATAAGTATGTAAGGCCTACTCGCTTTGTTATAACTTTTCATTATAAACATATCACACCTAAGGAATCTGACATAACTTTTCCCGGTGAACAGATAAGGCTTCTAGCCTTTACTATGGCTTGACACTACATACAACACATTGTACTGAAATGCAGCATCAGGCATTCTCATACCTAAAATTCTTTGTGTGAAATCTGCATACTCACAATCCTTCTGCACAACCAAAAATTCTTGAGGATCAAATTGGAATAGAGAAAAACCTTTAGCATTTGATGTGCTAGATAGGGTATGTCAAATGTTTTTTGGTTTAACAAGCATAGCTGTAGTTTACAGGATTGACACACTCTATTACTGCGGCTCTTCCGCTAAGGCAAAGGAGCGTTGCCCCACTGAGCAGATCGAAAAAGGTAAAAATAAAATGATAATAACTCATTGTTATTATCACTTTATTTTCCCCTTGCTCAGCTGGGTTGGGGCGGGGCTGCTCTGCTCATAGAGGAGGGCAGGGGAGGTGTGGTTTGCCCACTCCAAGTGCGCATGAGACTTTGGCCGGCCATCTCAGGCCGGCCAAACCGTCATGCGCACTTTGCATGTTCTCAATGCAAGCTGCATTACAGCCTGCAGGGAGAACATGCCCAGCCTCCCATTCTCTGGCTGAGTGCCGAACCACAGTGCTCAGACCAATCACAACGCTACATTGCAGCGTTCTGATTGGCTATCGGGAGGCTGGGAGCCGGGTGCATCCTGCTTCCTGCCCTGGAAGAGGGTAAGAGGACCGAGACGAGGAGGCGGCGGCAACGGTGGGCAGCAGCGGCAGACAGGTGTGTATATAAATGTTTTCATTCTCTCCTCCCCCCGCGACCCTCCCCCCACCGCCTTCAAATACCAACCGCCACTGATTGCAGGGATCTTCCAATTAGGACAACACCTTGGTATACATAATATCTTCATGAAGAGGAAGATGGATATGTTATTTTCCTTGATTCTGTTGCACCTTGTGTGGCAGTGATAAATTAGTTGAGAGATTCTGCGGTCCGAAAATATTTGTACAGAGTAATGGTCAATGGTTAAGCAATTGAGCACTGTGGAGTGTTTTTTTCCTTATCAAATGCTTTTTAACCATGATTTTGTTGAAAGCAACACCCTTAAAGTGGAAGTGGCTTTCAAATGTCATTCTGAAGAGAAAATTGCTATACATTGTAACATATATTCAAATCGATATTTATAATGTCAACATAAGTACCAATATAGTACCAAATATTTTTGTCTTCTAAAACTGATAGTTAGTGAACTTGTATTTAAAATGCAACCAAGGGCTTGTGAGGTCTTTGCCAGTGTTCCGTTTGTTGAAGCTTCCCATATGCATAAGCACCCAGATCCTTATGTCATTTGTATGAATAGCCCTTAATGTGCAGTGTCTGGAAAGCAGTCAAGTCAGGTTTGATTTGCACTCCTATGATGCCCTGGTGGCGGATCACACAGTGGTGCTATTTCCTTTGTTTCAGCTGCCATTTGTTCCCACAAATGAAATGTCCAAAGATGTGAGAGAACAGGACAAAGGCATGGACAGTGTGACTTCTACTTTCAATAAAAATTAGAAGACTGGGGCTTTAGATACTACACTGTCCAAGCGCAATCTAGTTTCACTTTGCATCAAGACTTCTTTTTCAGTCACCACTACAAACAGAATAGCTGCACATTGCCCCTGCTGGGTAATAAAATATTGAAAATGCTCGAAACAAGCAATGTCTGATGTAGGTTAACCCAAAACATACTCTTTTTGCATTTGTGTGTATTGATGACATGAGCTTAGGAGACAGCCAATGATTGTCAGTAGCCAGCACTAAAAATATGTATCTTAGTAATGTACTATAGATGAGGTGGAGCAGGCACCTCTCTGTGCTGTAATGCAAGGGTAGTGCAGCCATGTCTCTGTGCTGTAATATAAAAACATGGTTCTCTGATATAGCTGAAGTGGTGCAGATATTGCCAGAGATGTAATGGGGTGCTGCAGACACATCTCTGTACTGTAGTACAGCAGAGGTGGCACAGTTGTCTCAGCATTATAACTCTGGTAATCCTAACTGACTTGTTTCACTACCCCACACAGTTCCAACAGTTCTCCTCAGTATTATAGTGCAGTGGTATAATGCAAGAACACATGCCAGTCACTACAGACAATAAAAGTAGGTGTTTCCTTCTTCCTGTAGGTGAAGCCAGATTCTTTGGGGATTTCAACAAAAATCATCCTCAAGGTGGATGTAGAAATGGGGAAACTTGTTATTAAGAAGTCCAAGGATGGCCCAGATGATAAATCGTATGACAACAAAAAGAGTAAGTAGCCATGCTAGCTTATTTACGTGGACTTGGCTGTAAGTGAGGCACATCATATTAGAAGGACTGCACATCTGCCATAGTCATAAAATCTTGTCACTACAAATGCTGTGTCTGCTTTTGTCATCATGCCAAAATCATCTCTGCTGCTGGTTGTATTAGCGCTTCCACATGTTTCTTTGTTATGTTGTCTTTGACTCCTTTTATTTTGCTTTATCTATTTCCATGCGATGCCCATATCCCTTGTTATGCTGTATCTGTTGCAGTGAAAGTCTATGGGGTCAAGTCACAAAAGCATTTATAAATACGTTAAGACATACTTCAGGAGTGCCATTTCATGTATTCATAAATGTCTTTGTGAATCGACTCCGAATGTTCAACTCCCTTTTAGTAAAAGTGCAGCGGGCACAGTCCATTCTAGTTGTAGTCATTGTATATGAATATTGCCTCACATCTTGGAGGTTGAAGGGCCAATTAACAAAGGCATTAATACTCTAGGAGCACTACTTCACATAATAATAAATACATTTGTGCATTGGTCCCATTTTCCTTATTTTGCTGTCAGAGTGTTAAGTCTCCATCTTCTGTTAGGCTATATGTCTTGCAATGTGAGATCCATATCTCTTATTTTGCTGCATATATCGCAGTGTTTCGCCCATACCGCTTGTTATGCCAGATCTGGTGCAGTGTTAAATTCCAGTTTCTTTGCTAAGCTGCTGTTTATTTTTCAGTGTTATGTCCAGATCCCTTGTTAAGTCAGCCCTGTTGCAATGTTACGTCCAAATCCATTGTTCCACGGTGTCTGCTTTTATTACAACCCTGTGGCATTAGTGAGGTGTTCTTCTGTAGTGACTGCTGGGTGTTTTTTTAATGATGCATGTGTCTGTCTCTTTTGTGCTAGCAATGAAAACACCTGTATACTGGGTGCCAGTGCACGACTGGATCAGCGGAGTTCACAGTGAGAGGATGTAGACCTCACAGTTGGCTGGGAGATTTAGTGCTTCATAAGCTAATGTTTGTCTCTGTTTAGTCCGACAGCTTATCAAGTCCCAAAAGTTCCCTAATAAGTTGGTGATTGTGCTTGAGACGGAGAAGGAAAAAACCCAGCGGAAGGAGTATGTGTTCTCTGACACCAAGGTGTGTTTAATTGAATTTCATTTTTGGGAAGTGAGTTACACCATTGTAATATTTGTGTGGCCACTTTGACACCTTGTCACAAGATATGAGGGGGTCCCACTATGTGTGCTGGGATATCACAGGTCAAAGTCAGAGCCAGAATCAGATACCAAGATGGGAATTTTAAGTGAAAACAGGTCTATCCTAGGTCGTGGGTCATCAAAGGTGTGTGGGATTAAGATCCCCGTGGAGAGATATGGAAGCCCTGGGGTGTGTTTAAGAATCACTATGATTGTGTGGAATTTGTGGGGGGAAAGCATAGTAGGAGGTATGAGGCAACTAAGAAGGGATAAAAAGGAGAAAGCAGTGGCAAATCTTTAACCAAGATGATAGAATGCGGTCAGTGTCCATAAGAGAGCAAGCAAGTGAAAGATGCTCTGTTTCAAGAGTTGAGGGTGGGCAAGGATGACATCTCTCCCTTATGCACCATTGTCAAAGTGGTTGGATTAGAGGTGGTACATTTTACAGAGCATGGGGAATAGAGATGATGATGTGTATGGGGAATGTCCTGTGGAAAAAAGCTAGTGGAGGGTAGGACAGTATCCAAAGGTCAGGTGGGCTGTCTGTTTGAGAGAACAACCAAACACGGATGCATGAAGAAGAGTTAATCTCTTTAGCTACATACAATGCTGTAGGAATCATTGCTCACTCGATGTCCATCTTTTCGCCCACAGAAGAGGGAGGGCTTTTGCCAGCTTCTACAGCAGATGAAAAACAAGCATTCGGGCCAGCCAGAGCCAGACATGCTCACAATCTTCATCGGGACGTGGAATATGGGTATGAACGACTTCCTCATACAGCATACCTTGTGCAAGAATCCAATCACAGCATCGAAAAGGCAACAGACTCCTAGAAACTATTCTGTAGGCCCACACTATAATGATATATAGCTACATCACTGATGGGAATTATGCAGACATAACAACAGCATTACCTGAAAATACCAGATACTATTGTGGTCCCTGTAGTAATAACACAGCTTAAAAGAGACCGGGGTCTGTGTAACGTTCAATCATATATACAACTCTGACTTAGAGAAAAACAACTTTTGGGACTAGTGAGTAACCAGGCATACACATTCTTGGGACGCTCCATTCATACAATAAATCTGACTTTTTGAAGCTTGATTCTTGAGATTCTCCGGTCTTACCACTTACATCACCCAGACCCGCCAAACACTTGAGTCCCTCCAGTTATAGCACGATTTGTTTTCCCTTCTGCACAATCAGAAAAATTTTGTTGCTGAATAAACCCACAAAAATATAGAAAGTGCCATACTTTCTACTAGGCTTCCCTTTAAGTGCTGAGGTATGCCCAGACGTGTGTCCTGTGCTCGCTATGCCACCGGTTTCAAGCTAGCCTGGCTGAAGAGGGGTGATGTCCCGAAACCAGTCCCAGGATGCTTGTTTTCTGGTCCAGGGAGGACCTGGCCTGGCAGTTCGGGCTGGACTGTTCCTATGGGGAACATGGTCAAGGCTGATTTGCATTTGGCTGGGTCCAAACTGGAATGGCGTGGCGAGCAAAATAACGAGGGATTAAACCCAGATCTGTGACTGGGGGGAATATTTGACAATGTTCAACATTCCGTCCATTATCTCTTTGTTTTTTTGTGTTTTTTTTATTTTTTATTGAGAGTTCCATTCACAGTTGTACATATACAAAATAAAGTGCCTACGGTGTTCAATTTCAATTTTGGTTGACACATTCATACAAACATGGTCCATCCTCAAATCACATCAATATTGATAATGCCATTTAAAAGTACATAAAAGCACGTCTAATTAAAAAAAGCCACATATTGCACAATTTCCCTTTAACATTTCATCTTATCTAATTCGCTGACTAGTTTCCTATGGGCTTCCAGCATTTCTCAAACTTTATAAGTGTGCCTGACCTTAGGGCGTAGAGTCCCTCCAGTTCTTTAACTTTGTGAAGTTTAGCCTGCCAGGTATGGAAAGTGGGTACAGTGTTACTTAGCCGATTCTGGAGAATTAATGATCTTGCCACAAGACCTGATATAAATAAACATTCCTCTTGTGTTTTATTTGTTATGTTTGGTGAACACCCCAGAACTGCAATATACTTGTCGATAGTTAATGCTTGACCTATAATCATTCTAAGGTATTTCTCAATTTCTTCCCATAGTTGCTTGATCTTTACGCAATCCCAAACAATATGAGTCCAGGTACCTCCTCCTGCTTCAGATCAACGGAAACACCTATCCTCAACCTGGGGGTATACATTATGGAGAAAGGATGGAGTCCTGTATATTAACCATTTTGTGTAGCATTGCATTCTCTTAAAATTGGCGCCTCTTATTATTGTGGCATTGAATTTGTTAATTTTATTTCAGACCACTCTAGGGATCTGGAGGTCTTCTTTCTCCTGCCATTTGTCTTGGGCTTTTTCATAGACAGTAGAGGTCTTATTTTCATTAAAAAATTTCACCCAGCTGTTTATTGATCGCTTATTTGATGTTTCTAGTAGCGCCTCACTTAGTTGTGATCTTGCTCTTAGCGCTGTTGAGTCAATATTTTCTAAAAAGTGCTTGATTTGGATAAACAACCACTTAAGCATATCTATAGAGTGTAGCAGCCCGTTCTTTATCTCTGGCCATTTTTTCCAGGAATCTGAGTTGAGAAAGTCTCCCACATGTCTGTACCCATTTTCCTCCCACTTCTTTAGTGCGCCAGTTTTCAACAGCCTGTCTTCCCCGGCATATAAATCTGCCAAACATGTATAGACGTTTATCCGAGGAATTCCATAATACTTTGACAGTTGGGCTTTTTGTTTTAGAAACCACTGGAGAACCTTGTAACGTACTTTCTTAGGGTTCTTCACTATTCTCATAGGATCTGCAATTTTGTATTCATTCGTTATTTTTATCATAAAAAAATTGTCCATATCTGGCGAATTAAAATGGTTATGGAATCTGTGTTTATTGTGTGCAAACTTTGCGTAGTAATATTCCCTCAGGTTTGGGAGAGCTAACCCTCCCTCCTCGTTTGGGTAGTTTAAAGTGGCTAGTGCTAATCTTGGTACCTTGTTGGCCCATACGAAAGGACGTTTGTAGTGCACATGGGATTGCTGAAAATAAAAAATTAAATAGTGGTAAAATTATCATTCGTAAAAGTGCCACTCGACCTATTATTTAAATTGGAAGTTGATTCTATTTCGCTAATAAACGCTTAACTTTTTGCACTAAAGGGACATAATTTAATGTATATAGTTCATGCACTCTTTCCGACACATAGATCCCTAAATACCTCTTGGGCCTGGAGTTATGTAATAACTGAAAACTTGGTAGCAGTGTCTCACCTGAGCAATTACATAACAAAATTTCGGTCTTGACATTATTTATTTTATAGCCACCCAGTGCTTGGAATTCTGAAAAAATCCCCAATATTTCCTTTTGGATGTTCTCCCCAGGTTTAAGAAATAAAACGATATTGCCGCCGTAGAGTTTTATATTAGTCATGCCTTGTAGAGGTGCATTTTTGCCTGATGGTAATTGCCAGGGGCTCTATGAATAAGGCAAAGAGAATTGGAGATAGGGGACACCCCTGGCTTGTACCCCTACTTATTCTACAGCTGCCTACATTTCTAGAATTGATTATTATTTGTGCCATTGAGTCCTTATACAGACTTTTCACTATATGTATAAAACTTTCCGGAAAACCGAATCTAGCAAGAATTAAAAACAGACACTCCCAGGACACCAAATCAAAAGCTTTCTCAGCATCTAAAAACCACACCTACGCCTCTGTATTATTCTTAATAAAATATTCCAAAGCTTCTATCAAAACATTTGTGTTTGAGGAGAGGTGTCTACCTGCTACAAAACCACATTGATCCCCGTGGATTATTGATCCCACAATTTTATTGAGCCTATTGGTGAGGAGCTTTGTGAAAATGTTATAATCAGCGTTGAGAAGGCTTATTGGCCTATAGGAGTTGATGTTTTCCCTGTTTTTGTACTTCTTAAAAATGCCATTATCTCTTTGTGTTGCAATATAGCACAAGAACAGCATGTCTTCCATTTCCGGTGTGCTGTTTTTATGTTTTAAATTAACATTAGTGTATGGTCTACTATGGTCTACTGTGGACTTCAAAACACCTTAATATCATCCTGCACTTCATCCAACCAATATTAAAACCTTTATGCTTTTCTTATATACAAATTTCAATACTAGTAATAAGAAGGACGTTCAAGATATATCCTCACATCCGTAGAGGAATATACATTGATGATGTCACTACACAAGCAGTGTGCACATGATAGGGGAATGCGTGCCGAAGAGAAGGCAGTAAAGATTTAAGTATGGTCACTTTTATTTTTTTAGAAAGAATGTGTTATCAGAAACCATAGTCTGACAATAGGATGTCTGTCCCACAATCTTAACTCTGTCTTCGCTGTGACTTGTGTAGACACGTGCTAAAGCATACAAGAAATAAGATTTATGCTTACACTGATATGAAGTTAACAATTTTTCTGAAGAAATGGGTAATGGCCACTCCCACATAAATAAGAAATACAATTTGATTGAAATAGAGGCAGTTTTAAAAAAAATTTATTATTATTATGGATGTATGCATTTCAGATGGATGGTTATATTTTCATAGAATTATGGGTGAGGAGATGTGTGCCATCATGTGTTCTCCTCTGTGACAGTTTCACTGCTTTGGGGTATTCTTTACTTCTACTTTAGGTGATGCCCAGCCCCCTAAGAAGGTCACCTCTTGGTTCCTCTCTAAGGGTCAAGGAAAGACACGAGATGACAGTGCTGACTACATCGAGCATGATATTTATGTGATTGGCACTCAAGAGGACGCCCTGGGTGAGAAGGAGTGGGTGGACATCCTCCTGCGCACGCTGCGCGAAATAAGCACTACAGACTTTAAGCTGGTAAGTGGGCGCTGGTGATTCTCTCAGGACCTGCTGCTGTCTTCTCAGCTTTTAACCTGTCCTCTAGGGGTACCTGATTGGATGTAGTTCAGCCTTGTGCCCCACCCCCGGCTTTAGCTCTGTGCTTTGAGATGATGTTCTCATCCATTCTGTCCTCTGATTGTGTCTGC
This sequence comes from Calotriton arnoldi, assembly GCA_963921515.1. Classification (NCBI taxonomy): domain Eukaryota; kingdom Metazoa; phylum Chordata; class Amphibia; order Caudata; family Salamandridae; genus Calotriton; species Calotriton arnoldi. Next base: position 472,934 of record CAWUFW010011637.1, read on the forward strand.
CCCCTGCCAGGGCCATTGATGGGTGGACTTTCTGGGTCCTTCTGCCTCACTGACCTTCACGATGTTGGCACTAATGCAAATAATGACGACTTACCTCTTGAGCTCATTGACTCTGACAGTGCAGCCCAAGTGTTACTACACAAACCAAGGAATAAGGGTGTTACCCAGTCTGATGGTTCAGCCACACTGCCCTCCATGACACTCTTGCTCTGGTGATGGCCACTGGACACTAGCACCACCTGCCCCAATGCTAAGGTGCAGGAATGTGCTGGTCTAGGCATCTGTAACTCTGGGTTTAATTCTGATCATAGTATTGCTCTAATGCCAGTCTTCAGGACCACTTGCCGCACATTCCAGGGGACATTGACTCTGTAAGTGTTGGGTAGATGTAAATTGATGAATAACTCTCCTTTTGGACACAAATATATGCAAATCTGCACTGATCCCTTGGTCTGGTGTAAACAGTTAAGTCTCATGTGGTCTCTGTGGCACCAGTGCACCTTCCTTGCTCTGGTTGTAGTGCCACACCCAATTGATGAGTTAGTATCATGGTAAAAATCTGGTGCTGTTTTACAGAGGATTATCTGGATTTTCCAGTGTCGTCTATGTCACTAAGCTGTATGGTCGATTCTGGAGGGTCAAGGAGACTTCAGACACATCCATTCTGCTGGACATTGTGCCTGATCTGTGCGGGTGCTCTTCAGGTGGGCGCAGGGGACAGCGCCATCCAAGCCAGGCAGTGAATGGGTCATATAAACATGCACTCAAAGTTTGATCGCTGCAATATGTTTATCACCTGCCTTGCTATAATTTAAGTTGCTGGTGTTTACATAATGTGTTCATATCTGTAGTTTATGTATGGTGTCTGTGGTGATGAGTCTCATTTGTGATGAAGACCCATACTTTCCTTTTAGCACCGGCAAATGGCAACTCTGGCTCCATTCCCTTTTGAGTTTTAACCTCATGGTGTCCCCTGGCATCACTATGTGATGTCTTTTCTGGTTTGGGTATTTCTGCTGTGATATTACTTCTATGTTAGTAGTGCCAGCTTACAGCACCCATTGAGTGTCACATATTCCAATCAGTTCCTCTGGCTTCAGGATTCTGTAAATTGTGACTATACTTCTACTTCTCTTGTGTGACTTGCTCACTTAGCAACCCAGTTGCTACACCTCAGGCCTAGGCCTGTGTCCTTTGATGCTTTTTGTGCAGTGTCTTCCTAGGTTTAAATATTCTCAAAAGCTGTGATGTCAGTATACAATATCCCAAGGTCTGATTTGCCACTGGCCCTTTGAGGCTTAATTTATGATGTCCAGGTGATAGCTAGTTTCACTAAAACCAAGTCTGTAATAGGTCTTCTAATGGCCTGGCGACTGGATAGGTTTCATAATGGAATAAACTGCAGGAACACTTAGCATTCATTTGTTAAACCATTTCAGGAAGAACTGCCAGATTTAGGCACTATTAAAATTGATCATTCAATATCACACATTTTTCATGTTTTCACCATCTTTTAAGGAGGGTCGCTCCCCTTTACACTGCTGCTGTGTTTTTCTCATCTTCTTTCGGTTTCCATAGGTCCCTTATTTGTTCATTTAGAGATTTTTGGAGTCTGTTTTTCTTTTTAACCCAACCACTGCAAGGTTTCTAGCTACCTTGCTTTGGTTCTGGTGATTTATTACATTCTATGACCAGTTTTAGTGATCCGTTTGGAAAAACTCTGCTCTTGTTTTGAAGCATTTTTTCAGAAACATGTTTAATAAATAGATACAGGAAGTCTGCCCAGGGCCATGTCATGGAGCTTACAGTAAACAAGAGACAAGCTGGAAGAGTGACAAAGTGGCACTTGTAGGGTTGCAAAATACTACAGCCAATTCATCATCTTAAAAATGGTGAGTTCGGGGGGCTTGGCTAGCAGCCGACGGGAATGGCCGCAGGCTAAAGCGGCTCCGCAGCCCTCGCCGTCTATCCTGCACTAATCCTGTCAAAATCCTGTAATTTACCCCCAGGCGGAGTAGGGTCCTGGCCCTAGAGTGCGGGGGCAACAACTGTGGGCGATTTCCTGCCGGCGGAAGCGAGAAACAAAAGGGCACGGTCAAAGCGCCCGGAGCTCGGAGCCCAAAATGGTGGCGCACCCTGGTTCCACTGCCTGAGGTTGTGGAGGCCCAGAGCTGCCGACCGCTGTGAAAACTAGTCCGGAACTGGCAGCGGACTGCGGAGGACATCTCAGGCGGTGGGCAGCCCGGAGAACTCATCGGACGGTAACATCCAGAGTCCCGACGCAAGCCCGGGGAAGACGGGCTCCAGTCTCCGGACGCGAACGCATCAGGCCGGCTGCCCTCCAAAACAAAGACCCCGGCTTCGCGGGCCCTGCAGGCCGCTATCTCAGGCGATCCAGAATAGCCGCGTGGGGGGCCAAGCATCAGCGGGGAAGAGCATAATTGCACCCCTGACTTCCACCGGACCCATTAGGAAGGGACTTAACCCGGGAATACAATGTGCGGCAACATCTAGAGATCCCGACGCTCGACCGGGGAGCGCAAGCTCCAATCACCGGACGCAAAGCACACCAGGCCGCTGCCACCTTAATAGAGACCCCGGCTTCGCGGGCCCTGTAGGCCGCTACCTCAGGCGACCCGGAATATCCGCGACAGCGGCAACGCATCGGCGGTGAGTGAAACAATTACGCCCCCAATCTCCACCAGACCCCGGGCAGGACCCTGTGGCTGTAGGCGGCGGTGATCCGTTTTTCAATCAGGAAGGAACAACAGGCCTGGGCGACAAACGGAGCGGGGGTACCCCAAGTGAGGCCTGAGGCTATCTGCCCAATACTGCCGGGATTGGTGAGGAGTGAGGAGCAGTAAATAGACTTTAAGGGAGAAGTGGCATACCCTTACACGAACTTCAGATACTTGGCGCCACTGCATGTCTCTGTGTCTCCGCCAGCAACAGCCAAACGTGGCAGGAGAGTAGAAGTGGCTGGTCTAACTTGAAGATAGCTATTGAGGACACATAATGAAGCGGAGGCGTGCGAAGGCTTCCGCCGGGTATACCGCATTCCCCCTGTGAAATACAGTGGGGGGGGGAGTGGAGGTGGAAAAAGCAGACATAACACTGCCAAACGTATCCCTATCAGCATAGGGATCACGGTTGCCCAGTTTCGCGTTCAGCCTTCCGCCCTCCTCCCTATCGCAGCTGGGTCAATAGGCCAGGAAACCCGACAGGCCGCCGGGGGTCAGCATCTCCCCCTGGGCAGGCGGCGGCGAGTACTGTGTCTCATCTCTGGTGGCTCAGCGATATTCCGCGAGGCGCAGCTTGAACATGGCAAGCGGGAAAGGGGCCAAGACACCTGCGCAAAGCAAACTGGCCAAATTTGCCCGATCAAATGAGGATATAGACGCTACAGTTCAGACGATCGTGGATAGCCAGCAAAACTCGCCACCTCATCAAGACTTGACGCTACACGACATTATGGCGGCCATTACAGGAGTGCGGACCTCCCTAGAGACACGCATCGACACGGTAAACATAGAGGTGTCCCTTATAAGAGCTGACCTTAAAAAAATGGACTCCAGAGTAAAAGACATAGAAGATGCTACAAGGATACTGAATAAAGACACTGCAATGCTAAAACAACAAATAAGCCAGATACAAGCCCTACAAGCCAAAATGGGGGAGCAGCTCGACGAGTTTGAAGGTAGGGCGCGAAGAAACAATATACGAATCCTGGGAGTCCAGGAGCGGGCGGAGGGACAGGCGGTGGACCTATTCATTGAGGAGTTAATCCTGAAGCAGCTGCAACCAAAAAGACTCTCAAACTACTTCTCCATTGAACACGCCCATCGTGTCCCTGGAGGGAGGCCAAGACCAGGTGCCCCTCCGAGGCTGATTATAGCACGAGTCTTTAACTTCCGAGATCGGGACATCATACTTCAGACTGCACGTGCTAGCCCACCGCTTAAACTGGAGGACAGTGTGGTCACCTTTTTTCCAGACTTCACCACCAAGGTCCAAGCCCAATGTCGCAACTTTTTGACGGTCAAGCGGCGTTGCATGAAAAAGAGATAAAATACTCCATGCTTTTTCCAGCGAAGCTCCGCATTGAATCTGAGGGCAAGGCGTGGTTCTTCTCCTCCCCCGATGACATGTGGGACTGGTTGGAGGGTTGGCGCCGAGTAGAGAAACCGCATAAAGACCGAAATGGAGTACCCGGTGTAGGCAGAATGGACCACAACACCGGGCAACGCGGCGATCCTGCCAGAAAAGAGACAGACTCAACATCCCGCAGCTAAACAGACGGCGCTCCACGACCCGGTATGGACACGTTAGCCACATATAGTGACTCTGAACTATGGCGGTGGCACTAGTAGACTGTAGTGGGGCATTACATCCGGACCATTGCAGACACGCATGGGACTGGCTGGAGGACTGGCGTCAGGTAGAGAAGCTGCATAAGGAGCGCAACAGAGTGTCCCGTTCTTCCAGACCTGACCAAAACGCTGGACAGTGAGGTGACCCAGTCCGGAGAGATATGATCTCCAAGACACACAGCTGAGAAAATGGCGTTTGGGTTGTTGACATGGACACATTTGCTATAAATAGTGTTTATAAGGTAGGACATTGGTTCCGGTGGAGCGTAAGGGGACATCTCCCCTGGACCATAGCAAATGAATGTGCTGTCGCTATGCAAGTTGGGATTTGCAGAATTTACTGTCAGAAGAATTAGTAGCACGGCAGGTAAAAGGGCCGGGATCCTTCCCCGTTATTCATTGTAATGTGATCCCATCCTTAAAACACGGCGGGGGGGCATGGCTGCAACCAAGCACCTCTTCAATAGGGGGTAGGGCGACAGGCACTCTGCCTTGTTGGGGAGTGGGTAGTTTGAAATCCACTGGCAGGGGGCAGGGAGGGGGGAAGTTAGGGAGGGGGTAGAGTATTAATGTTCTATGTTTGTTTTTTAATCACAAAGCGCCGAAAGTCAGATTTAATTATCTCTGTTCTCATTTTAATTGCATGGTATGCATTCATGTGGTTCTCTAGCCGGATTGTACTTGACTGCCCTTTCATGTCTATCCACCTGGTTGTGAAAATGTCGAGTGTGGCGGCTGCCCCTCGCAATGTGCCCACAGGTTGTCGCATGCTCTCTACACACGATTTATGGCCGGGACTCAGATAGAAACATCACTGTCCATTCTGACGTGGAATGTAAACGGGTTGGAGGACAAAATAAAGCACGGGGTTGTGTTGCAGTATCTTAAGAGGCAGGCCCCCGATCTGGTCTTGATGCAAGAAACGCACTTAGTGGATAATAATTGTAAGGCCCTTACACAGTGGGGGTACAAATTGCTTGTCCATGCAGGGTTCACCTCAGGCTCGAGGGGTACTGGGATTCTTGTTCGAAAGAGCCTTGCACTCACTCCCACCCGCACATGGGCAGATCCTCAGGGAAGATTTGCAGTCTTGGAGGCCAGCTGGGAGGGGAGGCCACTTAATGTGGTCTCAGTCTATCTTTCCCCTACAGTGGGAAAGGAGGCGCTTGTTGACTTAGGTAAAATCTTGGTGGATCTCCCCATAGGCACTCTAATTCTGAGAGGAGATTTTAAATGACTATGGACGACCTTAGAGACAGGCATCCCCGATGTCCCCTGATGCGGCCCAATACACAGATGGAGGGTTTCGCGCGAGCCATGGGCCTGGCAGATATATGGCGTGCTCTAAAACCAGACCTGACTCACTACACCTACTACTCTAACGCACATAAGAGCATGTCCCGTATTGACTACTTCCTAACACATCTAGCAGATGTCGGACATTTTAGACACCCACGTGGTCTGCCAAGGGGCATTTCGGATCATTCTCCAGTGTAGATTGAGCTTACTTATCGCAATGTAAGGCATCGTAATACTATTGTCCTCAATCCCTGGCTGCTTAAAGTTCCAGACATAAAAGAGACTCTGCTCACACAGACGAAACACTACTTTAATGAAAATGTCGGATCCGTGGATTCGGCGCAGACTCTATGGGAAGCCTACAAGGCGGTGCTAAAAGGGCAGGCCCTGGCACTTAAAATTGGCTATGTCAAGCAACAAAATCAGCAACTTTCCCAGCTGGAGGGTGAACTCCTGCGATTGGAGGCACTATATGCCTCCTCACCCAGTGAGAATACGGCACATCAATTAACTGTTAAACAGCTAGAATACAAAACCCTAGCGGGGGAAAAAACTCGGGCCAGATTACTCCAATCGCAGCATAAAGTCTACGAAATGGGAGACAGTGCAGGGAAAATGTTAGCCTGGCTGGAGAAAAGGGAACAAGGGGAACGCTGGGTACCCCGACTGACCATTAACGGGACGGAACAGGTCTCAGATCCGCAAGACATCGCGGAAGCGTTTGCTACTCATCTAGAAAAGGTCTATGCCCCCTCAACTAAATATACGGCCGAGGACTCCCGTCAACTGTTGGCGGACATACGCCTACCGACCTTATCAGAGTCAGATAAGACCGTCATGGAGGAAGATCTGACTGAGGACGAAATCTGCAAAGCCATAAATAGCATCCAGTCAGGGAAGGCAATGGGGCCTAATGAGATCCCTATTGAATTTCTTAAGTCCATGGACCAACGGGTCGCGCCCCACCTTAAAGACATGTATAATGAAATCCTTGAGAAAGGGGTTCTCCCGGTCAACCAGTGTCTGGCTTCTATTGTTGTTATTCGAAAGCCAGGTAAACCAGCTGACAGTTGCGGATCCTATCGACCGATTTCGTTAATTAATGTCGAGGCAAAGGTTCTGGCAAAGCTCCTGGCTTCCCGCTTGGTGTCAATAATCCCTTCATTGGTCCATCCGGATCAATCCGGGTTTATGCCGGGGAGGAATACGGCACTAAATATTCGCAGCATTCGCAATGTGTTGGGGCGCCAAAACTCTATAGCGGAAGATGCAGTAGTGCTCTCTTTGGATGCCTCCATGGCGTTCGATTCTATAGAATGGCTCTATCTTTTCGAGGTGCTGGAACGCCTGGGGTTTGGCCCGAAGTTTCTAGGGTGGATTAGGCTTCTCTACACAGATTTGCGTGGGCAGGTGAAAGTCAATAACCGCACGTCCAGAATATTCCCGTTAGGTAGAGGCACCAGGCAGGGCTGCCCCCTATCCCCCCTGATTAATTCTTGAACCACTTGCATCCTGGGTGAGAGGGAACGTCTCAATCAGAGGGCTGAAATGGGCGGAAGGGCACGAAGATAGGATTTCGCTATATGCGGATGATATCCTGGTATATCCAGTGTCCCCATACACTTCAATACATAGCCTATTGAATATTTTCATAAATTTCGGCAAATACTCAGGATTCGCCATCAACTGGACCAAATCGGTGCTGTTTGTCCTTCGGGGTCCGGTTCCCAGGCTTCCTCCGGGATGTGAGATTGAAATAGCCTCTGATGGATTTCGATACTTAGGGGTCTATGTTACACCGGATCCCAAACTCTTTTATGACAAGAATCTAGCCGTCCCCTTAGACAGGCTGCGTAGTGATGTTTAATATTGGAGATCTCCTGCTCTCTCTGCTAGGCAGAGCTGCCCTATTCAAAATGCTGGCTCTTCCGTGCTTCTTGTATATCCTTCAAAACTGCCCATATAAGGTTCCTGACTCGTACTTTAAGAATATTGAAAGTGAGGTCCGCTCGCTGTTATAGGACGGGGGAGCGCCTCGTATAGCGCTGCACAAATTGACTAAAGGGTGGTATGATGGGGGGATTGCTCTTCCGGACATAAGACTTTATTACTGGGCATCACAATTAGTGGCTATAAATCATTGGATGTACCGTTCTCCGCTAGACCCTGCATATATGCTTGACAGATATCAGATGGGAAGAGAGGGGTGCCAAGGAGCTCTATATACAAAAGTCCGGAAGGGGAGGTACGTGGGCCCTCCTGCGCAGACAGTCGACATCTGGCATCAGGTAACTAAACGTCTGGGTTGGACCGAGGTTTTGACCCAGGCCACGCCCTTATGGTCTACTCAAAAACTCGGGCTCCTGTGTTATCAACCAGGCTTTGATAAATGGGTCACAATTGGAATATCCACCATAGGTCATTTAGTGAAGAAGGGCAAACTCCTTACATTTCGTGAATTACAGCAACAATATGAATTGGCTCAGGGGGAGATGTTTCGTTACCTGCAGATTCGCCACACACTCACAACAGCACTTCCAGATCTGGATACCCTACCGGAATCATCCCCTTTGGAGGATCGGCTGCTCTCTGAACCCATTCCAGATAAAGCCATATCACTAACGTATCGAAAACTCTGTAATAATTTGCCAGATCCCTTTCAGGCTCTGAGAGACAGGTGGCAAGTAGATCTAGGGCCAATTGAAGACGAGGATTGGCAGACAGCACTGATGTCTCCAAGGGAAGCAGCTGTCACTCTTCGTTTTCGGCTGATCCAATTAAAAATCCTTCACAGAACGTATCTCACGGGGGTGACCTTAGCAAAAATGGGAACCAGACAGAGTGCTCTATGTCTGCGAGGATGTCACCAAGAGGCAACCTTTTATCACACTATATGGGATTGTCCACTCCTAAGCCACATATGGGAAGGGGCGACGACACACTTACAGGATGCCACTGGGAAACAGGTAACACTCACACCACCGCTGGGGCTTCTTAATATTTGGGAAGCTACTGATCTCACAGAAGTGGAACACGCAATTAGCCACGCTGGGATACACGCTAGTTAAGAGAGCAATAGCAATGAAATGGGGGGCAGCTGAACGACCGTTGACTAGGACATGGGTGGCTGAAATGGATAAATGCATGATTGCCGAAAAAGAAAGTGCATAAATCTACGGGGTGCCCTAAAAAATGGGATAAGAAATGGGGTGGATGGAATGCTCACAGAGGAGATATATGTGTATCCCCAACTGTCGAAATGGAAATGTCAAGGCGCAATAACCATCTATCATAGTTGCTGGACAAATTGAATGTACTATGTTTTACCACAGCTACATGATGTAATATGTTTGAAAGATACGCATACCAATGACTTGTGATTCTTTGAAGTGCAGGGGAAAAGGACAGGAATGCGCAGTGTCTTGTAGATATGGCGCATTCCTGCCCTTTTCTTTTGACGCACAGCACCGCAGCAGTAAGGCTTGCTGTGCTGCTGTGCGTCAAAATATTGTAAATAAAGCCATTAATCTCTCAGAAAATTATTTTTAGCATGGCTAAAAGAGGAGCTTGGAGGCTGGTTGAAATGACAAACTCCCCAAAAGCCAGTATGGTACAGAGGCACCCTATTGGAGGACAATCTTCGTTCCTCTCATGTGATGGTCACTCACTTGTGGAACTAACAATAAATGCAAGTACCCTTATGGAGAGTGATGGCTCAGAGTTACAGTGGTAGTAGCAGGATCCACCAACCACTTCACACAACAAGCACGCTGACTGATTGCAATAATAATGAGGCCCCGGATGATAACGGGAAGGTCTTGTCAGATGTCACCCCATATGTTCTTCTGTTCACCCAGACTTTGACCACTAACCTGTTGTGCTTCCTAGCTCTGAAATTGGAACAAAAGGTCTCTTCGGAAAGTACTGGCTAAGTGAAGACCACCATTGGTGTGTTGGATTTCTTATCAGCAAGCCTTTTGTTATTTGCTTAGTTTCGAATTATGACTCTTCACAACAGTTTCTGTAATGCCATATTCTTTCCCAAATTGCCAAGATTGATCTCATTCAAAAGTGATTCGGACGAGATGAAAATACAAAAGACAGCATCTGTAAAAAACTGCACATAAACAGGTGTGTTGCGTTGGTGTACTGACCTTACAAGTGGAGTGTCCTGCCTAGTAGTAATTTCTTGTCTTTCGTGGATGGTTGAAGCTCAACATTGTGTCGTACGCAGACGACACCCAACTCATACTCTCCCTATCCAACGAACCCAACACCGCCAGACACAACTTTTGAGAAGGCATGGAAGCCGTCGCCAAATGGATGAAAAACAGCTGCCTACAACTAAAAACCAACAGAACAGAAGTACTCATCATGGGCCCAAACCCCGACGCCTGAAGCAACACCTGGTGGCCCCCCGCCCTCGGAAACCTGCCAACCCCCACGGACCACGCACGCAACCTGGGAATCATCCTAGACTCCGAGCTCAAAATGGACCACCAGATCAACTCCGTCTCGTCTTCCTGCTTCCACACCCTCCGCCTCCTTTGTAAGACCTTCAAATGGATCCCCCTCGAACACAGAAAGACCGTCACTCACGCCCTGATCACCAGCAGACTCGACTACGGCAACGCACTCTACGCCGGAATAAACAAAAACCTCACCCGCAAGCTACAGAACATCCAGAACGCCGCCGCAAGACTGGTCCTCAACCTGCCAAGACACTGCCACATCTCCCAGCACCTGCGCACACTCCACTGGCTCCCCGTCGAGGCGAGAATCACCTTCAAGATACTCACCCACGCACACAAGGACCTCCATTGCACCAGACCAGCATACCTAAACAGCAGACTCAAATTCCACGCACCCCAAAGGACCCTACGATCAGCCCAGCTCTCCTACGCCTTGGTCCCCCGCACCAGAAAGACCAGATCGGGAGGCCGCTCCTTCTCCTTCCTCGCGGCCAAAGCCTGGAACACCCTTCCGCTCCACCTCAGACAGACAACATCGCTCCCCATCTTCGCAAGAAACCTCAAAACCTGGATCTTCGACAGACCCCCTCCTTGATGGAATGGATCCTGCACCCCCCCCCCCCCCCAGCGCCTTGAGACCCTTACGGGTGAGTAGTCGCGCTTAACAAACTCCTGATTGATTGATTGAAGTGTGGGACTGTCTCTGATTGAATAACTGCATCATCAAACACATCAGCACTGATAGGGCATCCCAAATATGAAGCGGAGACTTTTCGGTCAGTAAAATGAAAGAGTGTCTCCTCGCTCTGGAAATCCTGTGAAGAGTGGACAACCTGGACAGTGAGTCTTACATTGACAGAACACCCTATCCACACCCACAGTTTTGAATGGCTGGGAATAATTTGATTGACATTCGCAGGATTAAGCTTCCCAAGCTTTCAAGAATCAGTGTACTCTATTTCTGTGCCTTAACTACAATGATGTGTAGCTGGTCTGATTATTGGGAATCTTATACATTTTCTGGGAGCCTCCAAAATGCTGCAGTCTTGCTCTGCAAAAATGCTATGTCCTGGTAGGTCTATCTGGCTGGCAAGAAATACAGACCTGGTTTATTGTTACGTGGCTGGATTGTGTATATCCAGCTGGTTTGTCACCATAGGGCCATCAGCACTATGTAACCTCAGGCATAATATTCACTAGTTATCCAGGAGCCTAAAGGCGTGCCATCACTAAGGGGTTTCAAATGCTCCAGGTCTTATGATTATCCAGCCCTTCCCCTGTCCAAGAAACCAGAAAAATTGTTCAAGCCAGATCCAGCTAGTGTGGTCAGCTGAAGGGAGGATTTATACCTTGCGGTATTAAAAATGAATTTGTCCGTCACACTACTCCTTTATGTCAGTAGTACTTGAGCCTTCCACTCACCTTTGAGTAGAAAGAGGGGAGAATAACAGTGCTCTCTACCTGACTAGCATGGACCCCTTCAATAAGAGAACATGGACTATAGCGATGACCCCTAAAACTCTGGTACGCCTGTGAGATTGTTTCCCTAAGTCTTTGGGTAGGCAGCAGGAACTGTTCATTATCTTTGATGGGGGGGGGGGGATTGGCGGGAGGGTCTGTCGGTTACAGCGGGTGCTGAGAGCATCTGATGCTATCACACTGCAAGTGAATAGCAACATTATTGCTTTTGTATAGTTGACTCTCCAGGGGTAGGACGTTGAAGATGAAAGAATTACTTCTAGGGGGTGTGGTAAGGTTAGCAACTCAAACACTGTGGGGCCGATTCCGATTCGGGCCGGAAAAAATACCGACCGACTCAGTACGGGAATTTAGTCCGACCGACTCGGACCGGCGCCGTACGACCCGGGTAGTACGATGAAATGCATGTGAAATCCGACCGACTCGGACGGAATACAAAACGACCGACCGAGCCAGACGTAAACAAGCCATCCGGCCGGGAAATCACGCGAAACGAACCGACCGACACGCACTTGGATTGAACCCGAACGAAACGTACCCGCGAACTCCGACCCACGTAGTACGATGCTGTCCGTGCAAAACACGACCGACTCGCCCGGAGCACAAGCCGTACGACCGACACGCATACAAAACCCAGCCGAAGCAACCCAATACTCCGCGACCGACTCGTACGCCGCATATGAAACCTAGCTGACACACAGCGGGAACGAGTCGGACAAGATCGCACCAGACAACTGCAGCGTCCTACTCGGACACAAGAACGACTCCTACATGCACCAAAAACACCAAAGAAATTTTTTTTTTTTAAAGGGCCAAACAAGCAACCACAAAGCCAATAAATACAGGGAGGGAAAAAAAAATGGAACAAGGACACACCTCCAACTCCACCTACACAAAGGCCACAAATCCCTACCATGATCCTTTGCAAATTCCACTGACCTTCCAGCACAGAACACCATCACACAGCAACCACAGACACACTCACAGCTCATACATCACACAAGCCACACACCATTACCACACCTACAAATAGCACCCTCACACACACCCAGCTAAACCTACACTCACACCCCCCCACTTGCACACACACACATCAATCACCACCACCACCCATCACCATGCCCCTAAAGAAGAATCATAAGTTCCTAGACAGTGAATTGGAAGTCATGGTAGATGAGATCCTCAGGGTAGAGCCACAGTTGTTTGGTACATTGGTACAACAGACCCCCATGTCGCAGAAAACCAAGATGTGGGCGAGGATTGTCAACAGGGTGAACGCACAATCACCATGTTTGCGCACAAAGGAAGACATCCAGAACAGGTGGTATGATGTGCGCAGGAGGGTCCAGGACCTACTCAAAAAGGACTACCTCCTCAGCCAGCACACCGGCAGTGGCCCTCCTGCAAAACCAGTATACCTCAGGCCCTGGGAGGAGACGGTGCGGGCCATCCTACCACCAGTGAGCGTATACGGACTAAAAGACATCCCAGAGCCTGGTGAGTACACAACTAATATACACAATATGGTGTGACAACACACACACATCACAGTCAAGGGGATAGGCAAACCATGCACCCTTAGCAAATACACAGCAACCAAAAGATATTCATCCCAAGATGTGAATGCTAGTCAGACAAACACAATACCTGCCATCTCATAGTGATATGTAACTGTGTCATGACATGTACAAACCTAACAACAAATACAGCAAGTCAGTGACACAAATAGAACCAACAAACACTCCCAGATATTTACCCACCACTAGAACACCACCTCACAGGGAAGCTCACTGAAAGGAAGGAATTCTGTGTATGCTGGTGAAGTCAGTGTAGCCAATAGCATGATGGGAGTGGTAGTCACAGATATTGGTCACACCCACAATTGGCCCATCAACACCACTCTGAACCATGCTCACATCACAGGGAGTGGAAAACAACTGACAAGATGGCTGACACTGGGTACTGCTGTGGGGAGCACAAGGCCCTGATGGGAACTGGGCACCAACAAACAACAGGACCACACTGTCAGCCATCTTGCCATTGCTGTCACACTCACACACAGTGAAGTCCACTCAAAAGGAAGGAAGTATGGGCATGCTGGGAAGGGGGGTGGAGGCAATAGTATGATGGGAGTGGTAGTCACAGATATTGGTCAGCCTCACAATTGGCCCATCAACATCACCCTGAACCATGCTCACATCACAGGGAGTGGAAAAGGACTCACAAGATGGCTGACACTGGTTACTGCTGGGGGGAGCACAAGGCCCTGCTGGGAACTGTGCAACAACCAACAGCAGGACACCACTGACTGACATCCTGAAAGACAACTTGCACTCCCTGCAATGGAAGCACGTTCCATGGTGGGATATCTGGCTGGGTGGGAAGGAGGACTCACAGCACTGACCATAGTTACAAGCACCTCCCCTCACACACCCCCTCAACACTAACTCCACATAACCCACCTGGGAGAATGCAATGCCTCACATCCTAACTGAAGATCCCACAAAGAACCACCACCCTGGGTTATGCTGTGTGAAGCAAAGGGACACTCTTGGGACTTGTAGCCAAACAACTGCCAGGACAACACTCCCAGCCATCCTGTCAGCACAGGCACCCCACCCCACAGGGAAGCAGAGTCAAAAGGAAGGAAGGATGGGCATGCTGGGAAGGGGGGTGGAGGCAATGGCATGATGGGAGTGGTAGTCACAGATATTGGTCAGCCTCACAATTGGCCCATCAACACCACTCTGAACCATGCTCACATCACAGGGAGTGGAAAACAACTGACAAGATGGCTGACACTGGGTACTGCTGGGGGGAGCACAAGGCCCTGCTGGGAACTGTGCAACAACCAACAGCAGGACACCACTGACTGACATCCTGAAAGACAACTTGCACTCCCTGCAATGGAACCACGCTTCATGGTGGGATAACTGGGCTGGGGGGAGAAGGAGGCCCGGATGGCAAGCAAATACCACCAATGCTGGTCATGCACACACCTCAACATTCACATTGACATGCCACAGGTTGGCAGGACAATGTGATACACCAATATCACTCTCTGACTGTCACAATTTAGGAGAATGCAATGTCCAGGCCCACATCCAGAGGTACAGTCACAACTGTCAGGTGTTTGAACAATTGATGCCAGTAGAAACATAACATACAATCTGTGTTTCTCCCCAAAACAGGTGATGATGGGGACACAGCAGCAGACGAGGAGGAGTCCCTGTCCCAGGCTCCGGGGAACACTGAGCTCACTGGTGTGGATCAGCCTCTGCACTCCTCGGATGGCGAAGAACCAGCTGGACCCTCCGGTGTGAGTCATCATGCAGCACCAGCAGGACCAACATCTGCACCCCCTGCACCCACCCCTCCAACAACTGCCAACACACAGGCCACCCCTGCCAACACGGACAGACCAAGGACCACAGATGACAACAGCGCAGGGACCCAGACCCAAACTGGAGCTGGTGACAACGAGCCCAGGAACAACACCCAAGTGGGCCCACGGTCACCTGTGCGTGCCACCGCAGGTCCTGCACGTGTCGCCAGGGGTGGTGGGAGGGGTGGTAGACATAGGTCGCTCTTTGCAGAGGGGTCTGGACTGCATGATGACCCACAACTGGCACGCATCGCGGATGCGTACCAGACTAGCACCGGAGAGGTCAGCCCGGTAGTGGGGATCCTCAAGGACATACAACAGCAGCAGGCTGCCCATCATGCCCGCTTGGACTCCCACATGTCCCGTGTCGAGACACACATGTCACATGTCGAGACACACATGTCTGGCATGGAGTCCAAGTGGGACACATTGGAACAACTGACAGCGGTGCAAAGGGACATACTGACATGCCTCCGCCATATCAGCACCAACATGACCTCACCTCCCTGTGTGCCCACAACATCTGCTGCTGAAACAACTGCAAATGCCACAGGGAGGGAGGAGGACTCTGGCAGAAAGTCCCCTGCACCGCCGCAGCCTGCACCTGAGGGTCCCCCCCCCCAAGAAGAGGGGCCGTCCGAGGAGGCCAAACTGAGAGGCCGATGGCCATCTACATCCCCCAGGAAGCCAACACCTGTTCTGGAACTTTTCCTCTGTGTGCAAACTGCACGCCCTGTCGAAGCCAACCCAACTCTCCCACATGACATGGGGAGCTATAGTTGGCCAAATTTATCAGATGACTGTGGACTTTACTCTGGACATTTCAGCTACCAAGACTTCTGAATCACATGGGAACTTTGGATTCCAATTTCTATGTACAGCACCCACCATCCTCACACCTGTATGTAAATAAACTCACCAATACACCATATTTGCCTCTGTTGTGATTCCAACGTGCTCTCTGTCATGGAGATGGTGATCAGAAAAATGACACTGTGCATGCTAACTGCTACAGCAAGTCCAACACCGTCATGTCAGTCATGGTGACGTGACACATATGAGGGAGACACACCACTAGGGCCACACAACACATACACACCAGGGCCATCAGACTCATCACCTATACTGATGTTGCAACTAAATACAGTGGAATGCACAGACACGCCACCTATTCACAGTCTGTGTCAACTAGACTACAGGTGCAGTAAGCAAATGTCAGTCAGATGTGTGACTACAGACAACACACATCCCAAAGTG
Source organism: Calotriton arnoldi (assembly GCA_963921515.1). Classification (NCBI taxonomy): domain Eukaryota; kingdom Metazoa; phylum Chordata; class Amphibia; order Caudata; family Salamandridae; genus Calotriton; species Calotriton arnoldi. The sequence continues at coordinate 489,196 of CAWUFW010011637.1, forward strand.
AAGCACAGGTTTATTACACATTTGCAACATGTTGTTTCCACTACAAATGCTAGCTAATCCAACCTGGCTGTGGCCACAAAGTCAAAAAGTGCAGAAGATAGAAAGTCCAGGGGTGTGTGGCACATCACCTGTAGGGAAACGACTGCTTCCACCTTGGAAGTTGAATCATGGATTCGTGGGATCCAAGTTGATCAAACAACTCCGGCAGCACCTTGTGAAGGACAGACATGAGACACAGTCAAAACCACTGAAGAACAGCACAGAACGGCAATACTCATGTCTAATACATGTCACGAGATAACTACACAAAACCAAGTTAGCATGTCAACACTGTTGGGCAATACAGACCACCTGCAAGGACACATCGCTGCACGCATCCAGTCAAGTAGCACATGGCCACACTCAAACAGCACCAGAGCACCACACACACATATCATGCAAACTCAAATCATTGACATTACAACCCTCTGGAGACTCACATTCAGCTGAAGAAGTTGGTGATGAGCTGTGTGCGGACATCACCATCATCATCATCATCATCTTCACTGGCATCGTGACCCAGGCCAGGATCTTCCACAGGTGGCGGACGTTGGTCATCGTCATCCAGGATGAGAGGCAACTCCTTCCGCACTGCCAGGTTGTGTAGCATGCAGCAGATGATGACAATCTTGCACACCTTTGCTGGGGCATATGGGAGGGCCCCTCCTGTCTTGTCCAGGCAGCGGAAGCGGCTCTTCAGGAGACCAAAGGTCCGCTCAATCACCCTCCTCGTCCGACCATGTGCCTCATTGTAGCACATCTGGGCTGGTGTCACAGGGTTCCTGAGGGGTGTCAGCAACCACGGCATGTTGGGGTATCCCGAGTCACCTACAGACAGACAATTGCACATTAGCCGATTTGAAAATGTGTGCGGAAAACAACATAGCAGAACACACACAATGGTACAAAGTCAGTACACACCAACAAGCCAGGCACGGTGGTTCGGCATCTGTGACATCATCCTCGGGATGCGACTACTCCTCATCACGTAGGCATCGTGTGCCGAACCGGGGAAACGGGCACATACATGTGTGATGGTCATATCTGCAAGACATACCACCAGAGCATTGATCGAATGGTAATGTTTACGGTTCTGGTATGCCTGCTCATGTGCCTGTGGTGGTATCAAAGCCACATGTGTCCCATCAATGGAGCCAATTACATGTGGCATCCTCCCCAGGGCATAGAAGTCACTCTTGACGTCAGTGAGTCGTTGACGTGTTGGGAAATAGATGTACTGGTTCAGTTATCTCAACATTGCCCCCAAAACATCGCGTAGCACACGGCTGAACATAGTCTGTGACATCCCACCGGCAGTCGCCACAGTGTGTTGAAAGGTACCGGTGGCAAAGAAGTGTAGGGCTGCCATCACCTTCACCTTGGCGGTCAGCGCTGTAGGATACGGACGGCCAGGCTGCAAATGTGGGTCCAACCGCACTGCCAAATCCTCAATCAGCTGCCTGGTGAAGCGGTACCGTCGGATGCTGTCACGTTCCACCATCGTTGCCAGGTCTGGGAATGGTCGATGGACAGCAGGAGCCCTGTAGTGCATAGGTGAAGAAAGCAAGATTGTCAGTCACCCCACCTATGTGCCGTTCACCATACTCAATTTCACATGATACATCATTAACAAACACAAGTACTTGATGTGTGTGTCGTTCTGTTTGGACATATATGGCACCTACATGGACATCATCTAACATCTCTGTTCAACAAGTGTTGACAGCAGGTTCCAGTGTGTGCTATGGGAAACCATTAGGCTGTGTCACAGTACCCATTTACTGCTCTCACGTTCCACACACATACCACAGTGACATGTCTGGACAGATGCTCCACAGGCATCACAGCTCATTGACAGGTAGCTTCCCAGGGACCCTGTCTTGCCACATGGACACTGGCATGACATGGCGTATCATGTACATGTCAGAAAAACAAACATGACACCCACAGGTAGTGGCCCCTGTAGCCTCTGCAGGACAGACATGGACGTCTGTGACACACACACACACAACATCAAAGTTCATGCACAAACCACGTGGATGTGGAGACTGTCTCCCATTGTGCACATGGAGTCAGAGACATGTGAAACACAACATGCACACAGACTGCGGAGGGACATCACTATTGTGGCAATGGGCCACCCTGTGACATACATGCCTTCCCACATGTGAGCCTGGGGGTATGTGACATGTCATACACATACACAACCTGGAAATGTGACCATGACACATGCTCCAAAATGAAAAGTTGCACACTACAGTGGTCAGGTGCACAACACACAAAGGACCCTGTCCCCATGAACACGTGCACAGCCTGGGTGTGTCTGCCCCCAAGTGCCACCCCAAAAACCACATGTTCACCCACATACACAGATAAGGTTATGCTGCCACACATGCCTTAGATACAGTGTGGACTGGGTGTGGTGTTGTAGGTGTGCCCCTGAGTCCCTGGAAAGTATATGTGGCTGGCATAGGTTCACCAGTGACCAGCATGGTGACATATGCGTGTGACCTGTCCAGGGATGCGTTGTAGAGCAATGGACCGATCGGTGTGCCCGCACGGCCCATTGCAATGGATGTGAGCGGGTACGCGTTGTATCCCGGGTACGCGTTGTAGAGCAATGGACCGATCGGTGTGCCCGCACGGCCCATTGCATTGGATGTGAGCGGGTACGCTGTATGTAGAGCAATGGACCGATCGGTGTGCCCGCACGGCCCATTGCATTGGATGTGAGCGGGTACGCGTTGTATCCCGGGTACGCGTTGTACAGCAATGGACCGATCGGTGTGCCCGCACGGCCCATTGCATTGGATGTTAACGGGTACGCGTTGTATCCCGGGTACGCGTTGTACAGCAATGGACCGATCGGTGTGCCCGCACGGCCCATTGCATTGGATGTGAGCGGGTACGTGTTGTATCCCTGGTACGCGTTGTAGAGCAATGGACCGATCGGTGTGCCCGCACGGCCCATTGCATTGGATGTGAGCGGGTACGCGTTGTATCCCGGGTACGCGTTGTACAGCAATGGACCGATCGGTGCGCACGCATTGGCTGGGGCCTGGCATGGCAACGGACGCGTTTTCGAAGCTTCAACGAGTCTGATGCAGTGAATTCAGTTGGCCAGCCACAACAATGTTGCAAATTCATGGGTGTCATGAAGTTGAATTTTTGAAGGATGCTGTGGGCGTGTATTGGTGCTGCAATTCCATGGATTGGTCAGATTCAGAAGATGCAAATTGACTTGGACCTATCACTTTGGACACATGGGACAGTATCTGCCTCTGCAGCACACATATAATGCTGGCTGTTCCCCTGAGGGCTCATTTGCCTGCACTACATGCTCCAGGACGACATCTGCCACTACACTGCTGCTGTCCCTGCATCCTCTGGCTACTGCAATGGCACGTACTATGGAGAGAGCCCCAGCCTTCACCCATGAGGAGAACCAGGCCCTGGTGGACAACCTCCTTCCACAGTACAGCAAGCTGTATGGGACACCAGGGGAGCAGGTGAGTGTGCTGTCCACTGCCTTACTAATTGTGCATGTTGTCTGACTAGAAGGATTTACAGTGTGCACACCACTGGATAGCATGCTCACTGAGTAGTTTGCACCCCCAAAGTGTGTAGTCACATGCACTGAACAGGTACAGTGCAGTAACAGTGCATTCCAACAAGGTTTACTTCCCATGCAATGATACCATGTAGTAACTGCTGGCAAACTGTCCATAGCCCTCGTTGCACTGCCTGTGTTCATCATATGCCCCTGTGATTGAGACATGTATTTACAACTGTGTGATGCACGGATATGTTGCATGTGTAGTAATGGCCTTTTCACTTTGTCATCCTCACAGGTTGATGCCCACCAGAAGCAGGAGATCTGGCTGGCCATCGTCCGGGCAGTAAGATCCGTGGGGGTCTACATGCGCCGGATCCGCAACTGCCAGAAGAGGTGGCAGGACCTTCGTGGCTGGACCCGGAGGATCGCAAGGGTCCAGCTGAAGCTGTCGCCTCCTCGCAGGAGGGGCGGATACCGGACCCTGACCCCCCACATGCTCCGGATCCTGGCGGTGTTCTTCCCGGACCTGGATGGGCAGCTGAAGGCCAGACAGCAGCAAGGAGGGGGTGAGTCAAAGACTGCACTGTGAACTCTGTCTAACATGCTATGTGCCCTCCTCTGGCCTGGTTAAACTTCCCCAGTACATCAGTCTTGTTGTCCAGTACCCATGTCCCTCTATTGTGACATGCCCACTCCTCATCTGATACGCAGGTGTGCTCCTTACGCTCAGGATAATTGTGTCACTCGGGTACAGGGTCCTTGCATTTTGCTTTGGTCAAGGTGGGTGACAGCTTTTGTTCCCGTGACATTGTGTTGGCCTTCATGGGTGGGTCAATTGCTCACACAATGCCTGAGTCATGCAATGTAGTCTGGGTGTAACTTTGATATGTGGTCCACTTGCAGATCAGAATCACCACATGTCCCTGGGGTATTTGGCACACCCCCATGCTGCGGGTGGGTACAATGTTTGGGCCTCAGGAGTATGTATGTCAAGTGTGTCACACATGCTTAGCCACCTGCCTACTGACCAGGGCTCATCCCTCTTGCAGGTGGAGCCGGACAGTCATGCCTACTACAGGGCATACAATACACTCTGTACTCCCACTCCCGTGTATCAGCTGACATGTTGTGCTCAGTGAAATGTTCCCTCAGGTGTCTGCCTCTGTGTCGTTGTGCTGTGACTACGTTGTCGGGACTCCTGTGATGTTTATCAGTTAGGGGTCAGCATGCCATCTGCTATTGGACCATGTGAGACAAGACTTCTGTGACTTATAGGTGTTTGATCACTTGACTGTGCAGACAGGTGTATGCGACTGTGACTTTCAGGCAGATGTTCATCATTCACAGCACACTGAGGTGCTCTGGTTCAGAGAGTTGTGTTTCATGTCTCCCATTTGTCCAATTGGTGTGCAGTGGACAAATACGGGTTCAGATGATGTGGTTAGTGGGGGTGGACATGTGCACTTGTCAGTTACATTACTTGCCTTCCCCATGTCCTAGGATTGTGACACAGTGCAGACTGTTGTTGGCTGGCTGCCATGGCCATGTGACTGGAGACAGTGATGTATGACTTTGCAGGCATGCCTGTGTCATGGCTTTCAACTTCCTAAGAGTGATCCTGCAGGGGAGTGACATGTGCAACCTGCACCCCATTGTGGCATTTACTATCCGGACATGGGTGCTTCATGGTGTCTGGTGCTGGTATGCATCTCATGCATTTCTAGTTAGACTCTGCCCGTCCATTTATCCAGACACCTGCATTGACTCAGTGGCAAGAGATGTGACGTGGGCATGTTCACATACTTCACCGTGTTCTCAGCAATGTCCAACAACTGTGCAGGTGGTGCATGTGTCCACACTGGGGTATTACCATCAGACAGGCACCAGACAGATGGGTGCAAGGGCAGGAGGGGTATCTGTTCCATGGTTGACCATCAGACTGACAATTGGCTTTTCCTAATCTGTGTGAGGACTTTTGGCAATATTCAGCTGGGGATGCCAGGTCTTACTCTGTAATGTGCTGTACTCACTGTGGTGTGTGCGGTCAGTGCAGGTGTCTGATGTTTGTCTGTTTCCCTAATTGTTTGCAGATACATCCACGGCCACAGGAGGGGACAGCTCCATGGACCAGGAGGAGCAGCAGAGCCAGACTGGGTCAACAGCCGACGAGTGGTCGGAGGGACCCAGTGGCACGGAGGGCGAGGGGAGCCACACCGAGGAGTCCTCAGCACCATCCACCTCAGCTGAGGATCACAGCAGCTCGGAGGATGACTCCCTTGTGGAGGCGGGTGTCAGCAGCCACCAAACACCAGCTAGTCTGTCTGGCCCCGCCACCACCACCACCACCACCACCGCCCTCCCATTGGCTCCCATTCCAGAGGTCCGTGGAGGCTCCCGTGTCCGGGAGCGTGTCTCCTTTGTGCCAGGCACCGCACCCCCTGCCCCTGTGTCCCCTGCTGCCCTGAGTGAGGAATCTGTGTACCTGCTTCGGCAGCTCCATGTAGGGCAGACAGCAATGCTGAGTGTCCTCCATGCACACACCACTCTGTTGACAAAGCTGGTGTCGTTCATGGAGGGCATCTCGACGGGTATGTCTACCTTACAGAGGAGCAATAGGTCCATGGAGTCCTCCCTGACGGCAGCAGTGTCCCTCCTCCAACAGTCCCTCGCCCCTCCTACCTCTGCCCCATCCACACTTCCTGGCACCCTACCTGTCCCAAGCACATGCACACCTGCACAAACACCCAGACACACAGACACGAGCAGCACAGACACACCCAAAACCAAGGCAAGACGTGCACACAAGCATCCTCAGGGGACTGATACCACACACACAGGGGATGGGGAACTGACACACACACAGGCAACCACAGTCACTCCGCAATCCTCAAGATCCTCTCCCTCCAAGACCCCTTCCCTTGCCTCACCTGCAACCCCACCTGATAAGCAGCTCTTCCTCTGTGACCTCGGCCTCTTCCCCTCCAATCCCGCTGATCCAGCATACCGGGGGAAGAGGAAGTCCACCCACACAGAGGGGAGTGCCCCTCGCCCCCGGACACCCTCCCCATGTGCAGGCAGAGTGAGCCCCCACCCGCAAGTCCCCCTGGTCCCGGAAGAGCAAGACCCCGCCACCGCCCTGCAAGTCAACCACCCAGTCTCTCACCTCCATCCCCCAGGCCACCACTCCACAGGTTCCACCGCCACACCCTGCCCCAGGTTCCCCCACACACCGATACCGCATCCCCAAACTGCTTAGGCCCTCCCCCCTGCCACTTGCTCTTCCACCCCCAAACCAGACGCTCTGCCTGTTTGTGCCACTGGTGTGGAGACCGTGTCCCCCCTCTGTCCTGCCCAGCTCTTCTGCCCCCCTTCCACTACCTTGGAGTCATGCACTGCGGTGGAGTCCACAACCACCCCGTCTGACTCGGGCACTGCATTAGGGACCCAGTCCACTCCATCTGACCAGCCCACTGCAGTGGTTGCAGCACCAACACCATCTGACTTGAGCCCTGCGGTGGTGCCAGCCCCCCTGAGTCAGACACCTCCACTGCAGTTGCCGGTGACACTCCTGCACCCACCTCCCCTTCACTGCCTCCTTCTGGCATCCCCTGATCCTGTCCCTGCGGTGCCTGGCCTGCCCCTCGTATGCCCCTCCAAGGGGGATGTCCCCTGTCCGTACCTGTGCAGGCAAGCAATTGTTGACAAGTTGTCACACATCACCCTGTTGGGACTGTATATTTGGACTGGCCATTGGCCTTAGTTTATTTTGGACTTTTGATTTGAGTTGCACACTTGCTGAATAAAGCCTCTTTTTGTTTACTTGTGGTTAATCTTTGGAGGTACATGATGTAGATGTGTAGAATCATGCATTTGCTGTTGTAATAGTGTTCAGATCAGGTAAATGAAGTTTTGCTGTGATGGGCTCCATGTGGTCCATGGGATATGTGTCCTAATCTAGTCTGGATCTATAGCATCCTTTGCTGCAGTCTGAGGGTGTAATGTTCAGCATTTGACACAGGGATGTACGTTTAGCATTTGTAGATTACCATCTTTGTCCTACACTGATGCACATCTGGTGGGCTTACCACTGTCCAATGTTCCTAGTACCCTGACTGTGTGCCCGTCTCCAATGGACATGCAGTTTAGCACATCAAATTTGGAGGACTCATCTGTGTACACAGTGCAAGTTGCTTGACACGTGTCTTGGGTGTATGCAGATGACTGACGTGACACTCCCGTGCCCAGGCTGATATGAGCAGAGCCTTCAGTGTGTTGTAGTTGTTGACTCACTGACCGAGTGTTCTGCTGACATGTTTGAGTCGTGCACAGACAAGGTTTGGCACAGCTGACCTTCCACAGGAGTGGAGTGCCCTCATGGCAGTGCGTGATTCCGTGATATAGGCTGTGCCCGTGTTGTGTGTTGTGTAGGCATGTCTGTGCGTGTTCCCTTCTCCTTTTCCTACACAGGCTGTGTCCCTACGGATGATCCTGTTTGTGATGCTTGCTGAGTTGTTCTGTGTTCATCCAGCATCTTGGACCTGGTTTCTCCGGGATGTGGGTGCATGGCAAACTAATGTTCATGAGGTTGTCATCCCTAGTTGTCTTTGTTGTCAGGGCTGGGGATGTGGGCAAACGCAGATGGGACACAGTCAGGATTCCTCTTGGCACTTGTTGGTTACACAAGTAATGTGATTTTCTGTTTGTGTATGCTTTCAGTGATTGTGACACGTTGTGTGTGTGACTGCTGCCACTCCTCAGGGTCAGAGCTGCAATGTTGGAAGTTGTCTATGTGTGTCCTTTGTGGGTCAGCTTGGCTTCTTCATTGGTGTGTGACTATGGCCAGGATCCCATTGTTTGGGGTGGATTTCACGTCATGCCCATGTACGGCATACTGTGCAGTGTGTCAGACATTCACAAGTCTTGTTGACTGGCCATGTGTGATGGGTTTCTGCACCTTATTTCCCCCACCACCCCTGGGATTGTCATGGGTGCATGTGCAATGTCAGCAGTCCATGTGAGCTTCACTGCTGCACATTGGTGGACATCAAGGTGTGTGGCGTTGAGTGTGTGCAAATGTGAGTTGTTGCACGGCTGGGGCACTACCTCCATATTGTCCTTGGCTGGCAGGCCATGCTGAGTGCTTTGTGCTTGTATAGGTGTGATGGTAGTTTGTTGCTCAGGACACATGGCTGTGGTTCACAGTGTGGATGACATCTACCTTTGTCATCACAGTGTGATTGTCATGCAGGCTAGTGTCACCACAATGTGGGGTCCCTGGGGGAGTGCTGTGGTGGTTCTGTCTCTTGCTGTGTTTGTTGCTGTTCCTACAAGCTTGTGTGACATGTGTAATTTGGGCTCCCTCTCATCTCACAATGCCTGTTTGCCCACATAGGGGAATCCAATCCATGAGTTACTTTTGTATGTGACTGTGTTGACATCTGTGTATTAGTGAATCTGGCCTCCTCATGTGTTGTGTGTTTGCCTGGGGACACTGGCACACAACCCCCTCACCTGTTGTGTTTGATATGCAGTGTGAGTCTGCCTGTTTGTGTTTGTGCATTTGCACCACTGCATTGGCATATCTTTAGTTTGCCATTGGCTGTATGTTGTTTGTTGGCTTTCCCCTGCTGGCCCTGGGACTGCTAGGTCATCAGTCAGCACATTGATCATGGTTAGTATGTCCCATTGCTGCCATGGTATGGTATTTGTTCACCTGACATCTACAGTCTCCAGAGGATATCTACATTTGTGTGTCCATTGGTGCAGATATGTGGGTCTGCATTATGATGCTCACTTCTGTCATTGTGTTATTTGTGAATGTAGACAATGTGGGCCCCCATGGCTGATGTTTGTGTGCACATGGCCAGAACGATGTGTCATTGGCACTGCACTGCTTGCCTCACACAATCTATGTTGCTATGGGACACAAGCACTACAATGCCACTGTAGTGTTTGGTGTTGTGTGGCCAGGAATAATCCCTGCAGTTTTGTTTTTGCAGCTTTTACCAGGACTACACTTACCTTTTGGGCACTGTGGTGATGGGGCTTTGGGCCACATTGCCACACTGTTCAAAATGTGCTTCAGCTATGGAGCACACACTTACCTTTTGGGCACTGTGGTGATGGGGCTTTGGGCCACATTGCCACACTGTTCAAAATGTGCTTCAGCTTTGGAGCACACACTTACCTTTTGGGCACTGTGGTGATGGGGCTTTGGGCCACATTGCCACACTGTTCAAAATGTGCTTCAGCTATGGAGCACACACTTCCCTTTTGGTCACTGTGGTGATGGGGCTTTGGGCCCCATTGTCACACTGTTCAAAATGTGCTTCAGCTATGGAGCACACACTTACCTTTTGGGCACTGTGGTGATGCGGCTTTGGGCCCCATTGCCACACTGTTCAAAATGTGCTTCAGCTATGGAGCACACACTTACCTTTTGGGCACTGTGGTGATGGGGCTTTGGGTCCCATTGCCACACTGTTCAAAATGTGCTTCAGCCATGGAGCACACACTTACCTTTTGGGCACTGTGGTGATGGGGCTTTGGGCCACATTGCCACAGTGGTCATGGTCTGCTTGCATTGTGTAGGCCACACACACAATTATGTGTGACACATGTGTTAGGGGGTCACATTGTATGTTCAATGTCATGTTCAGTGTTGTATGCATTTGACACAGACCACGCACGCTTGTCATGGTGTTGGGGGTGGGATGTAATTTTCAGACAGTCCTTATGTGGGAGTATGCTAGTTGTGTCATGCATTACCTGTCCTATGAGTAGGGGTGGTTGTAGTGACAGGCATCCAGCCCCCTATGGGTGGGGATGGCAGTGGTGGCAGGCATCCAGCCCACCCTGAGTAGGGGTGGTGTTAGTGGTAGGCATCCATCTCCCTATGGGTGGGGATGGCAGTAGTGGCAGGCATCCAGCCCCCCTGAGTGGGGATGGTAGTAGTGGTAGGCATCCAGCCCCCCATGAGTGGGGATGGTAGTAGTGGTAGGCATCCAGACCCCCATGAGTGGGGATGGTAGTAGTGGTAGGCATCCAGCCCCCATGAGTGGGGATGGTAGTAGTGGCAGGCATCCACCCCCCCATGAGTGGGGATGGTAGTAGTGGTAGGCATCCAGCCCCCTATGGGTGGGGATGGCAGTAGTGGCAGGCATCCAGCCCCCCCTGCGTAGGGGTGGTGTTAGTGGTAGGCATCCATCCCCCTATGGGTGGGGATGGCAGTAGTGGCAGGCATGCAGCCCCCCCTGAGTACGGGTGGTGTTAGTGGTAGGCATCCATCCCCCTATGGGTGGGGATGGCAGTAGTGGCAGGCATCCAGCCCCCCATGAGTGGGGATGGTAGTAGTGGTAGGCATCCAGACCCCCATGAGTGGGGATGGTAGTAGTGGTAGGCATCCAGCCCCCCATGAGTGGGGATGGTAGTAGTGGCAGGCATCCATCCCCCCATGAGTGGGGATGGTAGTAGTGATAGGCATCCAGCCCACCCTGAGTGGGGATGGTAGTAGTGACAGCCATCCAGCCCCCTATGGGTGGGGATGGCAGTAGTGACAGGCATCCAGACCCCCATGAGTGGGGATGGTAGTAGTGGCAGGCATCCAGACCCCCATGAGTGGGGATGGTAGTAGTGGTAGGCATCCAGCCCCCCATGAGTGGGGATGGCAGTAGTGACAGGCATCCAGACCCCCATGAGTGGGGATGGTAGTAGTGGCAGGCATCCAGACCCCCATGAGTGGGGATGGTAGTAGTGGTAGGCATCCAGACCCCCATGAGTGGGGATGGTAGTAGTGGTAGGCATCCAGCTCCCCATGAGTGGGGATGGTAGTAGTGTCAGGCATCCAGCCCCCCATGAGTGTGGATGGTAGTAGTGGTAGGCATCCAGCCCCCATGAGTGGGGATGGTAGTAGTGGTAGGTATCCAGACCCCCATGAGTGGGGATGGTAGTAGTGACAGGCATCCAGCCCCCTATGGGTGGGGATGGCAGTAGTGACAGGCATCCAGACACCCATGAGTGGGGATGGTAGTAGTGGCAGGCATCCAGCCCCCTATGGGTGGGGATGGTAGTAGTGGCAGGCATCCAGCCCCCTATGGGTGGGGATGGCAGTAGTGACAGGCATCCAGACCCCCATGAGTGGGGATGGTAGTAGTGGTAGGCATCCAGCCCCCCATGAGTGGGGGTGGCAGTAGTGACAGGCATCCAGCCCCCCATGAGTGGGGATGGTAGTAGTGGTAGGCCTCCAGACCCCCATGAGTGGGGATGGTAGTAGTGACAGGCATCCAGCCCCCTATGGGTGGGGATGGCAGTAGTGACAGGCATCCAGACCCCCATGAGTGGGGATGGTAGTAGTGGCAGGCATCCAGCCCCCTATGGGTGGGGATGGCAGTAGTGACAGGCATCCAGACCCCCATGAGTGGGGATGGTAGTAGTGGCAGGCATCCAGCCCCCTATGGGTGGGGATGGCAGTAGTGACAGGCATCCAGCCCCCCATGAGTGGGGATGGCAGTAGTGACAGGCATCCAGCCCCCCATGAGTGGGGATGGTAGTAGTGGTAGGCATCCATCCCCCTATGGTTGGGGATGGTAGTAGTGGCAGGCATCCATCCCCCTATGGGTGTGTATGGCATTGGTGATGGCCATCCCGCCCCTATGGTTCTGCTGTTGCTAGTGTACGTCATTTGTGCATCCCTATGTGTGTGTGACATATTTCGGGTACGTGTCGTTTGTTTGTGTTGTGGGTGTTTGACTTACCGTCTGCGCCGTACGTGTCCGTACCGGTCCCGGTAATAGATGTAGAGTATTGGTAGGACCTGCGCGATGGGATTCATGGTTGGGTCGTCTCGTTCGGGTTTCTCGTGGCTTCGACTCGTACTCGTCGCTGGCTTGTTCGTCTCGTAGCCGTGGATCGTCTTGTGGCGCGAATCGGAGCTTATGTACAGCTCTCCCGGATGCTCAAACGTGCCGGACGTAGCGACGAGTTCGGCGCGTACGGAAGACGCATCGTACTAGTCCGGCCGGAAGGTGCTGTGTATTTGGTTCAGTGCGACTCAATTCGGCGTTTACGGATCCGGCTCGGGCGGGGAACAGGAGCTGGAATGGGTAAGTACGGCTCGCTCGGAATCTGGGCTGTTATGCGCATCGTACTTGTTCGTTCGGTAGAGTGTTCGAGTCGGTCGGAAAACACGCGTTCGGCTGGTATTTTTTCCGGACGAATACTGTTAGGTGCGCTTCCGCCCGACATCGGAATCGACCCCTGTATGTCACAATTAATTACATATAAAACTCAATATCCAGCCACAACTACATCATTGAAAAGCAAAGATATGTTTTTTCAGGAGTTTAGGGCAGTTACAGTTCCCTGCAACGCAAAACAAAGAAGATGCTTCTGGGGCCAAGATATTTCCTCACTCCCAAATGCAGTACTTGAGCTGCTTGGATCTACACTATATATAACATGTACTCTAAGGCCAATATTATTCTATAGGAAAAGGCTTGAGTGTCCCAGGTAAACCTTGTGACCTGTTATGTTAAATATCATTTCTGATTTATACGGCCATTCAATGGGGTAGAGACGCCAGACTGAGTACTACAGTGTGTCAGTTAACAGGGCTACTGAAGGTCCAGTTGACAGTGCCCACAGTGTGGCACATGAGGACCAGATGAGGTCCAAACTGACTAACAGTCTTAGTCCAACACAGAGGACCGTACCTGATTAGATGCACTGGTTCATCGCAGAGCCAAACTCCTTTCTTGTTTCTGAAACGTTTAAAGTTCATACCGATAATTCAGATAACTGCTGCTGATAACTCCCTCCTTTTCGAGGGCTGATTGCCTGTACCTGTGACCAGCATCCTTGCAACTGGAAATACCCCAAGGAACGCAATTTTTAAAGATGCTCTGGAGTCAGCCATCAATCTAGAGTATGTAGAATTGAAGGGGAAACTGGAATCAATGTTTTGTACTGATTGGAAACCAGAGTTCAGTGCTCTAAGAGATGTTTCACTAATAGTTTGATGTGAATTATTGCTTCGGGAACTACAGCAGTTGTGGCTGGCATGAAGCCCTGAATTTGTAACTATTCTTGAAATGCTGCCCTCTGGTGATTTAACAACAGTCTCAGATTGCTCTGTAATCTTATTCTTTGATCCTCTGGAAGAAATACCAGATCTAAATCTGACCTGAACTAAGTGCCAATGAACTGTCTTTTTTGCACTGGGCCATTTGAGATTTTGCTATGCCCAGGAGAAATTCCACTTCTTTTAAACATCTACAGACTTCACGTTATCAGACTCAGCTTTACAGAGGGAAGGAGCAGAAATGAACCAACCATATAAGTAAGGAAATATTAAAATCCCTTCAAATTGTGAAGAAGCCATTACTGGTGCCAATACCCTTGTGAAAACCTTTGGTGCAGATGCAAGTCTGAAGTGAAGAACACCAAACTGGTAATGACTCTCCGCCACTGTAAATCTCAGGCATCTCTGACTTTCCAGATGAAAACAAAAGAGAAAGTAGATTGAGAGTCACTAGAAAACTCCCTGTTAATATTAGAGCAATGATGGACTGAAGAGAGATCATTTTGAATGATATGCGCCTTACAAATCGGTTGGCTCCTTTTAAATCGAAGACTAAATCCATCCGAATTTGGAAACAAGAAAATAATAGAATACATTCTAAGCTTCTTAGAGATTGAGGGACCAGAACCAGAGTCCCTCGGTCTGGGAGAAAGGAGAGAGTTTATTACTTCACAAAGGGATTTTTCATGTAGCTGAAGTAAAACAAGCATTGGCATAGCCAATAGGTCTCGCCTTTGGGGCCTTATAAGTGTTTAGCTAGAGCTATTGACTTTGCCAATGTCTTCAAGCTGTGCTGTAGAGAAGTGTGGCTGCTGTGCAGCATGCTGAAAAGTTATAATAAAAAAGTGTCAGAAGCATTTTTGTTACTTTATATATGACCAAGAAGGCAGTATGTAAAACTGAACGACCATATTAAAAAAAGTATTTACAATAAAAAATTTCCTCAGTTTTCTTTTGTTCTTGCAATGCTGGCAACTTGTTTCTGCCTATTGCAATGGTTGTTTGTTAAAGCTTTTTTTTGAGGGGGCATAAACAATCGGAGGGTGAAGGTTGGGAACTAGTACCTGTATTATAACACTAGCAGCGGCCAGACGCTAGGGGAGAATCAACAGATGCCAGATTCCGAGAGCAGGCTGAGGTGGTGCTGAGTGATGCTGAGGTGGTAGTGGTGGTGGTGGTGACTGTTGCGGAGACGATGCTGAGGTGATGCTGAATGATACTGCTGTGGTGCTGAGTGATGCTGTGGTGGTGCTGAGTGATATTGTCTTGGCGCTGAGTGATGCTGTGGTGGTGCTGAGTGATATTGTCTTGGCGCTGAGTGATGCTGTTGCGGCGCTGAGTGATGCTGTGGCGGCGCTGAGTGATGCTGTGGTGGCCCTGAGTGATGCTGTGGTGGTGGTGCTGAGCGATGCAGTGGCGGTGCTGAGCGATGCAGTGGCGGTGCTGAGCGATGCAGTGGCGGTGCTGAGCGATGCAGTGGTGGCGCTGAGTGATGCAGTGGTGGCGCTGAGTGATGCTGTGGTGGCGCTGAGCGATGCTGTGGTGGCGCTGAGCGATGCTGTGGTGGCGCTGAGCGATGCTGTGGTGGTGCTGAGTCATGCTGTGGTGGTGCTGAGTCATCCTGTGGTGGTGCTGAGTCATCCTGTGGTGGTGCTGAGTCATCCTGTGGTGGTGCTGAGTCATCCTGTGGTGGTGCTGAGTGATGCAGTGTTGGCCCTGAGTGATGATGTGGTATCGCTGAGTAAAGGTATGGTGGTGCTGAGTGATGCTGTGGTGGCGCGGAGTGATGTTGTGGTGGCGCTGAGTGATGCTGTTGTGGCGCTAAGTGATGCTGTGGTTGTGCTGAGTAATGCTGTGGTTGTGCTGAGTGATGCAGTGTTGGCCCTGAGTGATGATGTGGTGTCGCTGAGTAAAGCTATGGTGGTGCTGAGTGATGCATTGGTGGCGCGGAGTGATGTTGTGGTGGCGCTGAGTGATGCTGTTGTGGCGCTAAGTGATGCTGTGGTTGTGCTGAGTAATGCTGTGGTTGTGCTGAGTGATGCTGTGGTTGCGCTGAGTGATGCTGTGGTTGCACTGAGTGATGCTGTGATGGCGTTGAGTGATGCTGTGATGGCGTTGAGTGATGCTGTGATGGTGTTGAGAGATGTTGTGTTGGTGCTGAGTGATGCTGTGCTGGCTCTGATTGATGCTGTGCTGGCTCTGATTGATGCTGTGGTTGCGCTGAGTGATGCTGTGGTGTTGCAGAGTGAGAGATAGAGTGAAGATATAATGCCCAATTAGAGAGGGTGGTGAGAGAGAAAGAGAGAGAAAGGGTGTACATAGAATAAAGAGTGGAGCGGGATAGAGAGAGAGAGAGAAGAGAAGGGGAGAGAGAGTGAATGAAGGAGTTTGAAAGAGAAACAGATAAAGGGGTGAGAGAGAATGAAAGGCTAAAAAAGATAGAGAGGGGAGAGTTAATTAAGTAGAGAGAGAATTAGAGAGGGGAGAGAGAGAGAAGGAGAGAGACAATAAGAGTGGGGGTGTGGAGTTTAAATAGAGTGAAGAAGTGACGCGGAAAAGTAACCTCAAATATAGCTTTGTGCTTTGCGCGTAATAAATTTATTTAAAAAAAACAGTGAGAGACAAAAATACTGGTAATTAGGCTGTGACTCCCAATATAAAACAAATAGCGATATAAGGTGAAATCAACCCACCGAAGCAATATTTCTAACTAGACAAAAAAAGCTTGCATTTCAATGCTAATCGCTGTTGTTTTTCATGTGACTGTAGTCCAGGGCCCTCAGTTGGTAATGTGAGCTGCTGCTGCGATTGAAACATCAGAGTCCAGAGAGTTAATGAGCCATGATGAGGAAATGAGGAAGAGATAAGGAAACCCAGATGGCAGCTGCGCGTGCACGCCATCGTGAACTCAAGCTGGTCGCCAGCCGAAAGCCAGTGGGTTTGCACTTCCAAAACCCGCTTACTAAAACTCTCGGCCAGACCAGCGCAAGCGCTGGTGCAGGCCGAGACCTAAAAAGGCATAAAACGTAGGCAGAATGGAGCATACGAGGTGTAGGGGCTGAGGGTAAAAGAGGAAGCGCCCAGGAAAAGCTTTCATGACATTTCATTATTTTTGTGGCCATATTAATCTGCCAGTAAAAGGAAAACTGAGAACGCTTTTGGAAAAAGTTTCGGAAAGCCAAAATGGAAACTGCTCTTTGCTTTAATTTCTTTTTCTCACCCCAGTGAGAACGTTGTCATCTGTATAGAGAAAGTTGGAGTTCATCTGATTTCCTACTAATAAACAAACATGGCAAACATTTAAAAAGGCAGGCTGTCTCTGTGTATCCGACCTCTTTCACCGGTTACATTGGCACCAACATCTGTGTAATAAAGAATGCTTTGTAACCCGGACCAGTGTTCACAATGGCAATGCTTCTCTTTCTCTTTTGGAAAATTACCCAAAATATAAAAGCACATAATTTCTCAGTGTCCAACACTTATGTAAATGCATGCAAGCATGTTTTTGTTTTCTTTGCAGATTCTGTTGTTTTTTGTGTGCTAGCCTTTGTTGCTTTTGTGTTTGCCTTTACCTTGGCTGCAGATTGGTCTTGACTCACAATACATGAGTAACACAGCTCAGTGGGCTGTGCACCTGTGAAAGACAGTGTTCGTAATCTGCAGGTCAGAGTTCTATTTCTCAGTAGCGCCACCTCAGACATTCATCCTTGATAGTGATAATACTGCTTTAACGACACTAGTTATTGCACAGATTTTTACATGCTGGCCACGTCATAGCGCTTTTTTCCTAAACGTCAAGCCATGTTGCCAGTGGCGGCCGACACTAACAAAAAGTGGTGAGCTGGTGGAGGGGATGCGGAGGGGAGGAACGTGGGAGAGGGGTCCGGGGGAGGTTAATAATACAAACAAGCAAAAGCGCGCCTCGCGCGGCAGCAGGGGGGAGGGGGCCTGCCGATTCCCTTGCGGGAGCCAGCGGCGATAATTGACACCATATGGCGCTGCCGCTCGCTCCCGCAAGGCAATCGCCACACGTGCACGCGTTGCCATTGAAGGCAATGGAACGCGTGCACGTTTTTGGGGAAAAAAGGGAACCGATGGCTAAAGGTCTCCTCTATGCAGCGCATGCGCGCTGCGTAGGCGAGACCTAAAAAGAGGCTCAACTCAGAACAGTGACTTAGCCGGAGGATAAGCACTGTCTTGAACTAGTGGAATCCAAACTTATGAAAACTGGGTTATGTCTGATGGCGCAACCTCAGGGCTTGCCATGAAAGGGACATCAGCCTTCCTGAATTCCTTGGGAATTCTTTGAAAAAATATCTTGAATGTGTATTATCCTAAGATATTGCACTTCTTTGCTACATTTGAATGCAGTCATTCAAGTCAGCACTAAATAATTTTAGCCCATAGAAAGGCAATTGATTGATCAGGGCCATTAACTGCCTTCCAGTCTCCATAGCTTCATCCATAAATGGCATGTAGCTGTCAAGCCAGCCTGAGAAGCACTACTAGAAGTCTATAACAGATCAAAAGTAGTACATGGTTAAAACAAATTGAGCCATCAGTTCCAAAATTTCTAATAAAGAAGCAGGATTCTCTCCATCTTTCATGCTGTCAAGTAAAAGTCTTTTAATACTGTCTTTTAATACTGTTTGAGAACCATAGGCTGCATAAGTTCAAAACTGAAAACAAAGGAGGTTGCATAAGAACATTTTATAGCATCCTCAATTTTCTTGTTTCCTGGATGAGGAAGAACCGCTGAAGCTAATGAACAAGGAGGAGTTATACTTCATAAGACTGAACCTACTTTGTGTATTTGAGGCAATTCATCTTCAAATTCAGCCAGTTTATATTGCTTTGCAAGTCACCAGGGAAAGCCATATTTACCAATATCTTCCCAATAATTCATCAAAATACCCTTCATTATTTCAATGAACTGTAAGGAATCTTCCACTGGACTTTCACCCTGAGCAAAAATGTCATCAGCAACATCAAGTTCTTCTCCTGAATTCCCAAGATTTCTCTGATATGGGAAATGAATTCCTGTGGCTGTAGCCAGTCTTTTTGGAGGAAGGACGTTGTCCTGACTTCTTAAAGCAGCAGCTACTGCAACCGCAAATACAACTTGAAGCTCTCGCCTTGAGATTTCTTAGCATGTCTCTATCCTCAGCAGAGGGAACAGGCTTTTCAGAAACACGAAGCCTCTTTTCTACACACTTTCTACCTTTCATTATGAATAGAAAGTGCTCAGAATGGCTTCACCATGAGAACTCTTGCTTATAAATTGTTGCATGGCAACCTAGAGACCTTTTCTCACAAGACAACAGTAAGTAACTTGCTCAATTTACTGAAAAGCCTGATTCCAGCTTTTTAACATTGCCTACTATACTGATGAGATATATCAGAAAATTCCACCACATTGATCTTTCCCTCCCAGCCCTAGCTGTGGCACCTGAGCAAGGAGAGCATGTGAACTTCTGCCACACAGAAGCCGCTTTCCTTCCGCTACAGCTCAGAGTGATTGCTTCTATTGCTGTGTGGTCTGCTAGAGCAAGATAGACTTTAAAAGAGAGCTTTTTTTAAAAAAAAAAAAACTATGGAGAAATAGGAAATTCCCCACTTCCGAAGGAACAGAACAGTGTCTAAAAAGTGAATCGGTAGCCTGACATAATTTAAGCTAAAGAGAAAAAACTAACCTAGCTTAGAGGACAACATCTCAAAGGGAGACAGGAATCCGGATATGGAGAGAGGGGCAGGTTGGAGGTTATAAGGAGCAAGTGATATAAATTATAGAAAGAGAGGAAGGACATACTTTGGATTTAGAGGTATGTTGTTTTTTTCTTGAGCAAAGGTTTAGGGGATGCCTGTCTAGAGGAGGCTTAGCCTCAATTATATAAGGACTGGGACGAAGAAGATGGACACAGAAGCCATGTTGATAAACAGTTTTGTCGATGAGTGATATGTAGATGTAATGTCAAAGAAGTGGGGAGGCCCTCTCTTGAGTGGTGTGCAGTTCAGCCAAAGGGTCTCAAGACATGTATTTGCCTAAAGTTGATGTCCTCCCAGAACTACCTTTTTATTCTCCTCTCTAATTTGTTCCTCCTACTAAGGAATCTGCCAATTGGTTAGAAATAGAAGAAAGTAATTACTTAGGAGTTGGTTAATGTTTCCTTGATGGTGAGTCTGTTAGCCCTAGTCCCTTTCTCTTGTTACTCCTAGTCCAAGACTCTCTCTTGTTACTAACTAATATCTCATTACACAGACCACAGACACACCTCTTTAGGAGAAATGTGGTGATAGTGAGCAACCATGTAGAGAAATGGTGCATGTCTGCAAATTCTATGGGCCACTGTAGTGTATTCATATTACAGCATTGGCATGAGATAGCACATGTATACGTGTCTAGCTACTTCAGTGCCATGTTTACCTTTGCATTGTATTCCTGTTCTGGAACGGAGTGGTGGCCAGGGACTCAACGGTGGCTCTGGTCAGTTGCAGTTAAGATCCTGAGCTGACCAGTCTGAAGACATGTGTGCATTCCTCAAGAACAAAGGTATTAAACACTTGAAAGCTGTCTTGTACTCACCTTCATCTAATGGTTTGGTGGAAAGGACAAACAAAGTCTTGAAAGAAGCCATACAAACTGTGGTCATTTCAGCATGTGATGTAGCCAAGTTTTTGAGACATCAAATTTGGAGCTACAATGTCGCACCACACTGCACTACAGGGGTTTCACCTTTCACGTTGCTGTGGAGTAGATCTTCACATACTAATCTGTTCCCTGGTTGTCTGGAGAATAAAAATACTAAAGGGATGGACAAAATTGTTGGGAACTGTAATAATTTAATGTCCAACATGGCTGCCAAACAATTGGTAATGAAGAAATATTTTGATCAGAAAAATAATCTGAGAGATGTAGATCTTAGAACTAGTGATTGGGTTCTGATCAAAAAACCTGTTATGGTGAGGAAAGGAGAATCAAAATTTCCATTGCCGGTTCGAGTGATGAGAGTTAATAAAGGTGTGGTGTTATTGGATGGTAAGGGCTGGTGGAATAGGAGACAGTTGGTTAGAACAAGCTGTCACCATCAGTAAAACTAGAGGAAACATTTGTGAGGCGGGTCTGGATTGGCCGAATTGAGTACCTGCACCAGCATCTGAAGGTACTCAGGAAGCTAGTGTTAATTCACATTCTGTGGAGGTACCACATGTAACTGCACAGCCTCATGGTGAATGCAGTAGTGACACTACTGTAGTCATTCCTGTACACCGTGCAAGTCATGTACTTAGGAAACCTGCAAAGTTCAAAGAATATGAATGGTATTGAATGTTTCAATTGTTACTGTTAGACCTTTAATTTTAGAGCATGTTTATTTATTTATTTTTTTGGAGGGGAAGGTGTTGTAGTCTATTCATATATTCATATTACAGCACTGGTATGAGGTGGCACATGTATTCGTGTCTAGCTACTTCAGTTCCATATTTACCTTTGCATTGCATTCCTGTTCTGGTGCAGAGGGGTGGCCATGGGCTCAACGGTGACTCTGGTCAGTTGCAGTTGAGATCCTGAACTGACCAGTCTGTCCAGGTCATTGAAATAAAGCTACCTTTGGAATCATCTCGCTTCTGGTGTGCTCATCTTTTACAGCCACATGTACGTAGGTTTCAATTTGCGATTACCTAATAGCCAATTTTTGCGAATCGCAAACTCCTATGTACTAATATGTCTTTGACACATTTAGAGATTCCTAATGGGGTCGTAATTGACCTATCTCATTAATATTCATGAGATAGGTCGCAATCTGCGACCTATTGGGAATCTCTAAAAAACAAAGGGGTGGTGGTCTGCTGGGGACAGCAGACCAGCATAGCTGTGTTTGCTTTTAAATAAAGCAATGTTTTTTAAAATGCAGCCCGTTTTCCATAAAGAAAAATTAGATGCGTTTCAAAAACAAAAATTAACAGTTTTCTATTCATTTTTAGGTCTCGCCTGAGCCAGCGCATGCGCTGCTCTGGCGAGACTTTTAGTTAGTGGGCTTCAAAAAAGCCGACCACAGCTTTTTGTGAGGCATAGAGCGTGCGGTTACGCGCACAAGCGCGCACGCCTCGCTCCGCCTCTCCGTCTTGCTTGCTCGCGCTTCAACGCTCCTCCCCCTCCCCCACCACAGAGCGCGTCTCGCGGCTCGGCCGCGCGTCTTGTTGATCTTTAGGAGCCATGACGTCTGTCCAACCTGAGGCCACTTGAACATGGGCACAGGCTCAGATGACCACTTCTTGTCAACAAGGCACATGGGGCAGCCGGACCAGCTCGCTAGGCACATCCCTCCTCCATCATCTGTTTGTGAATGCTGATTCGGCATTTTTCCCCAATGTGGGATAAGTGCTCGCAGACCTGCTCAGACAGGAATGGGCCGAATTCCTGAGCCAGGGCATGCTAGGATAATGTTCAGCAATGCAAGCAGTTGAATCTCGCATCCATTTAACACTCCTGTGTCCGGCGCACGGTTTCATGCTATGCCGCATCTATGTCTTGGTTTCATGCTATGCTGCATCTGTGACTTCTGACTTACTTCTCTGGATGCTCTCACGGGACGCAACACTACTAAACTTTGTTTTCCGACTTTATTTTGCTTTTCACAAAGCACTTGGTACCCAAGACGAAAACAATAAGAACACTGCAACAAAACACAAGTTAATTGGACAATTTTTGTAGTAAGAAGTTACAGCTTCGTGCGCATCTCTATCCAAGGGACACCTCTCCGCTGCAATACATGGCGCCTCTCCATCTTAACGAATGACGCCTAACTGCAGTTCGGTTGCTGAGTTTTTGGGCTTGCTGATGATTGTTGGCCTGTTTGTCGCCACTGCTCCCAGGGCAGTGGATTGACATGACGTGGTAACTGGATACAGGCTGCGTTGCCGCACCTGAGCCTCGGCGAACTACTAGGGAAAATAAACTTTGCAGTAAACATGAAAACTCACGGCGGCTGACGTGCACATCCCCCCGCCCCCCCAGAGAGTAACGGTGATGATAGGAACAACACGGTGTAGAAAATATAGCTCCTAATGCACAAGCACTCTTGTTTTGGGTCGTACATCGCCCATTTTTGTGAATGTACTTTTTTTTTTTCTTTTTATTGGTTGAATTTTGCACCTACTGTTTTTAAGTGCCATATTTTGCCTGACTTGCCTATTGATGTTAGATGTTAAAGGTGCCACCCGACTAAATTGGTTGATTTGTAAAGTGCTCATACACCACCGCCACGTTACCTAATTGCGCTAGGACACAAACTGCGCAGAAATCCCTAGGCCTAAAAGCTTCTTAAAGGTGGCCACATGGTCAGTAGCAATCCTAATTGGTAGATTAACAGAAGAGGAAGGTCATGAGAGCCTTTCTAAACGCGACTTGGTCTGCAACGGCCAGTGCTTAATTTGTAAAAAAACAAATGCCAGGGCTCTCGTCAGGGGGCCACTGCAGATTGCACCACACATTGCCTCTGCCATGCGGTCAAATATAGTAACAAAGGAACTACTAACCATCACACTCCTACAAGTGTGACAATTCAGACTATTCCAGGCCCCAAAGCTATAAGAATGGCTTGGGCGGCAGGTAATAGTCATTTTTAATGTATATTAAATTCCTAATTGACTGTTGTTGTGGTTATCTCTAAATTAGCCAGACATCGCCACCTTGTAACAGACTGTCGCAAGCGCCAGTGTTGACAATTAAGTGCCGGTACCGGGCACCAGAAACCACCGGCTCAAATTAAGCACTGCTGCAACCTGTTTATTATGGAGGGGCTAGGCATTCCAGTGTTTGCGTCCAAGAATTCAAGAGCCAGGCCTATGCATCAGGCATGCCTAAAGCCAGGTACTTGGAGAAAGATATGGGAACCAGTGCCAAGAAGCCCAGAAGACCTATACTTAATATAGAGTTTCATAAGGGACGGGATCCCATACAACAGAAGGCTCTGTGGAACAGAAAGGGAACCTTGAATGGGGCTTGCTGTTGGGTAGAGAACCAGTGCGGTAATATACGTGCTGCAGAGACAAGAGTCAAACCTGTTCTGCAGGAAAACCACGCAAAGTGCATACATATGTAATTCTCTGAGACTTGGATAGGAAATAAGCTGGTGGGCCCAATAAAAAGTATTTCTATAAATTAATCAAGCCATGAAGAGTTGCAGAAACAACAAATGTACGATACCACACCTTCTTAAGGAAAGGAAGAGCTTTACAAAGTAAACAGAGTAGCAGTAACTTTGCTGATCATATGGATTAAAGAGAGATCTTGATCCAGCCCCACATTGAAGGTCTTAACTTTAACTGCCAGAGTAGAAGGAGCACAAAGCAAGGGTCCAGTTTGCTCCATCCCTCAAAGCTCAAGCTCTGCTGACTGCCAGGTTAGCTTGTTTTAGACTGTTCTGCATCTAAGTTTAAAACCCAATGCTGACTCCTAGAGTAATCCTTGCCTGCTCGGCTTTGGCACCGCTGGCAAGTCCAGCTCCCAAAGGGAGCGTACCCGTTTACCCAAGGTGGGGGTCACCAGTGATGAGCATCAGTCGCCACCACAGCTAGAGCCCAGAACCTATGGCTTGTTTCAGGACCCAGTAAAACACCTGACTCCCTGCCTCTTCATCCTACCACTACAGCTGCCTAGAGTGTGGTGCCTCCTTTACGTGAACCTTCATGGTCTGTTGATTGGGGTACCTTACTCCAGGACATTATCCTTTTGCAGGTCTCCGAGTGACTGATACAGGTTTTTAATGTTGACGAATCTTCCTGCTATGCTTCCACTGATTTCACTGGGGAGAAACTGGTTAGTTTCCACACATGTGCATTGTTCCCACAGATCCCGAGGTCTGTAGTTACTGCTCTGAGACGGGCACTACAGGCTTTGGGAAGCCCTCAGTCTTTGTTGTGATTCTCTGAATTGTCTTTTGTTTAGGCAGATCGCCGTTCCCTGCCAAGTTGCAACTTCTTTTCAGTGTATGTGTGTGTGTGTGTGTGGTCACTCACTGTACGGTACATGGCGGGTTGTTTTCTGTCCTGGCATTATTGATATAGCCTGCCGCACTATGTAAATAAACAAGTTCGCAGCAATGGTAGCCTCATAAGGTTAGTACACCGTGTAGACATTCTATGAATGGATTGTTTTCCACCAACTTACAACTCGCTCCTCATTTCATCTTTCAGCTAGCCTTCCCAGAGGTTTTCTACTAGTTGCATCTCGAGCACAAGCTACCCTAAAACAGAGTTGTGTGTACCTGGGGTCTGGTTGAACTTACATTACTGATACGTAAATATGTAAATGGGGAAGTACTATTTATTTATTACAGTAGTGCTAGAAGGCCTCGCCCAATGGCAGCAGTGATTTGACATCGCACATATGTACACGTTACTCAGTTGCACATATTTCCCTTGCATTTGACGTGTTTCCAATTCGAGGCAGAGGGAATGAAGGAGCTTTGCCGAGGAGGAGGTGGTTTTTGGTCATGTGCTGCATATAATGATACATTTGCTGAGTCTTTGCTTGCGAGGATCACGGTGGTTCTTTTGGGACCATTGGCCCCAGGGCCGGCTTTAGTGCTGGGGGCGCCCTGTGTGACAATCTTTTTTGTCGCACCCCCATCTGACCTCCTCCTCGGATACCCTCACTGCCACCCTGCAAAAGGGCCCCTCATCTCTCCACAGCCCCTCTCTCGCATACATTTCACTTGTTTTAAAGCGCTGGTATAGGCTGGCTTTACTAATCCGCTCAGGTACCCACACAAAAAACCGATCTGTTCTTTGCAGCAGGCATA
Organism: Calotriton arnoldi; assembly: GCA_963921515.1. NCBI lineage: Eukaryota > Metazoa > Chordata > Amphibia > Caudata > Salamandridae > Calotriton > Calotriton arnoldi. The sequence continues at coordinate 514,670 of CAWUFW010011637.1, forward strand.
ATGACCCTCTGCACTACTTTATGGCGAGTCAAAACTGCCATTAGACAAAACTTTCGTCCCTCTAGCATGAACATTAATTGCACGAGTTATCATGACATTTTAATTGCTGCCAGAAACCTGGACGCATTAGGAAATCTGCAGCAGATGCTTTTAAATCCTACGTTATTGCTAAACACAGCACCCCCTCTGAGGTCTGTGCCCCCCACCCCCTCCCCCGCTTCGTCAGCGCCCAGTGCGGCCGCACCAGTCGCACTGCCTTAAAGCCGGCCCTGATTGGCCCGTTGTCACTATGGGAGCTGTTTTTCTGTGGCTCAGCATCTTGGTCGTTGTGGGGTAGAAAGGGCCATGTTAATCGTCATTGGACCGTACTGTTCGCTGACATGTCGACCGCAGGCAAGAGATGACGCAAAGGGCCATGGGAGAAGCGCTGCAGTCACAGGAGTGTGGTGGGCTGGAGGGGGCGAGGCAGTGAGTGTGGTAGCATATGTAGGACATGCCATGTCTAGCTTCTTTCCTTTATGACACACATACGAGGCTCTTTACAGTATGAAATGGAATGCAAAACAATGTGCTTTTTTTTATTACACCTCAGTAACTGCTGGGGCACATAGCTCTAGCTGGTATTGGTTTATATTTCACAAATGTAGTTTACTCGGAATATTCTGAAGTAAATATTTCAAAAGAACGTTCAGGAGTGTTGAAATTCTGACACTTAGCACATACTTGTTACTGGATCTACTCTTTACCCGTCTGTCCACCATCACAGAGACACAATTTATTCTGCTGCTTTGAGGTGTACTTCTGCCACGATAGTATTTTTCTCAGAATTTCTGGTTAATATTTATTGATAGGTGTTTGTGTGTCCCCCATAAAACATTCCTCAGTGTTTAGGAATAGAAGACTTATTTATTTAAAACAAGAATTGCATTTTAAAAATTTCACAGTGGCGGCACATCCTATGCTCCACCATTTTAGGCCTGGCAATTTGGGGGGACTGTTCCCATGAGCGGGGTTGGTACTGATTTGCATAAGGTGGGCCTTTGTCTAGTGTGGCCTGGTGGGCGAAGAACAGTAGACTGGAATATTGCCTGACCGATTGCCAGTGGCTAGGATTAATTCAAGCATTCCATCCATCACCTTGTTGCTGTTGTAGTTGACACCATTTTAGGAAGCAGTTGCCTCAGTTTCTCATTTATTGCGCTTTTCTGTAGTGCCCAGGGCTGAGAAGGGCGCCTAATGTTATGCAAATTGACGGTGAGGATAAAAAGCAACCAGAAGTGCCGTGCAGTGTTGGATGTTCCGTTTCAATCCTTCCTTTCCCTGGGAGTGGAACATCATCCTCTGTTTCAGAGTGTCCTGCTGGCATCAAAAGCATTGAACAATGCACTGTCCAAAATCTTCGGTAGCCGAGGGACTAAAGCTTGCTGGTTTGTGATGGCTTGCCACCTTCTCTTGAGTTTGGCATGCTGCTGCTCAGCTCTAGCTTCCACTTGTTGAAGCCAATCTACTCTGAGCATCCTTATTGTTCAGCATGTATCTGTACTGACTCAGTCATAGGATGGCTCAGTCAGACTTCATTCTCTTCGAATATGCTCTCTTTGGAGGCAAGGGGTTGGTTGTTATTGGTCTGAAGTGCCTGCTTCTCTAGGTGGTTTAAGGCTCTGAGCTAGGTTTACCAGCAATGATGCGCCTGAAAAAGGATACTCTTAATAGGGTACTGTTGACCAGTGCCTTAATTTAAATCTAATAATAGCAAAGAATACGGTGGCAAAGCATGGCCACCTATACATGGCGTTTATGGATTTGACAGCGGCCTTCGATTGTGTAACGCATTCTAAGCTATGGCCAATTTTGGAGTCCATGGGGGTTGAGTCCCAGATAATCAATTTTATTTGAGACATGTATTTTGAGGCTGAGGGCTGTGTTCGATTTGGAAAGAATGGTGAATGCACTAGACACTTTAGAATTACACTGGGGGTGAGGCAAGGGTGCGTTTTGGCCCCTTTTTAGGTCTCGCCTACGCAGCGCGCATGCGCTGCATAGGAGGACCTTTAGCCGTCGCTCTGGTCATTTTTAAGCACACACTCGTGCTTGTGGCGGCATCCACCTTGCGGGAGCGAGCAGGAGCGTGCCACAAGCACGAGTGCAGTGCTTGAAAATGAGCAGACTGCGCGCGCACGCACGCAGCACTCCCGGGCTCTCTCTCTCTCTCGCTCTCTCTCTCCTCTCGCTTTCTCTCTCTCTCTTTTTCTCTCTGTCTCTCCTGCTCTCTCTTTCTCTCTCTCGCTCTCTCTCTCCCCCTCTCTCGCTCTCTCTCTCCCCGTCTCTTGCTCTCTCTCTCCCCCTCTCTCTCTTTCTCACTCTTTCCCTTTCTCTCTCTCTACCATCGCTTTTATTCCCGGGTTTAACTTAAACCGTCTAATGCATGTTTTCACGACTTATCCGCCCTACTTCCGTTTCTAGTATATTTCTAGGATGGCGTATGTATGTGTGGCGGTGTCACCCGTGCCACAGGAAGGATACGAGGGCGGCTGCGTCCCACTTGCGTTTCTAGCATTATTCCCCAGGACAGTGGCACTTTTGTAAAATATCCTAACCCCTGGTAAACTTATGAGTGCAAAATGTCAACTTCGCCACTCGAGCATTTCATCCAGTATCAGTTTTTTTTTCTTTTATATTCTGACATTTTTGCAAATCTCAACATGAAATGTCTAATGGCTGACAACGCAGAAAAGCCAAGAGTGCCAGTAGACTATGGGGTGCTCAGGTCATGCTTGGGGTGAACAGTATAAACGACGGTACGGGCCGAGCCGCGCGCTCCGCCCTGACATAGAATGTCAAAATAGACCCTGATTTACAGCCACGGCCTACACGACGGCACGGGCTGCTGCTGCCTCTTTAGGTCTTGAGAGTGCTTGCTGATTGGTGCCTATTGTTACCATTTTTTTAACATATGCATACCATACAGTGAGTGGGATTTGGCTCCTCCAAGAGTAGTAATGCGTCATGCAGTTTGCTGTTTGGTGTATCCCTCCACCTACCCTCGAGTTCTTGCATTAAAGTGCACGCGGAACCATTCCACGGCGCAGAAATACACTGAATTGTTGCTCATTGAATTTATTTGACTCAAATTCTATATACAGTCGTTTTATATGTTTTTGTTTCTACTGCAGCAGTGTTTTGTATGGAATCCATCTATTGGCTTTCCAAAGCTTCTTTTCTTGCTTCTTTTGATTTGACTGCATCCTGGTTGGGTAATACCTACTCGTTGTGTGTCTGCATGATAGCTTGGTGGTTGGAGCACCTGCTGCAAAGACGTGTTACTTGAAGGTGAGTAGTTAACACCCAGCAGGCCCCACTCCGGCTCGCTCGTGCTTTAGAAATAGGCTACATTATATTTACAAAGACACAAATTTAACAAAACGCTCTTTAAAATACGATTAAGGGCTAAGTAAATACCGGGTGCCCGGCTTACTAAAATAGGTGAAGCTTATACCGAAATGTAAGTTACACTGCAGTGTGAGTTACACCCATTTCTATGCCATTTATGCTCCTTTCCTACTCAGACTGGTGTAATTTGTGCATGCACGAAGGAACTCACTAAAGTGAATGATATTAACAAATAAAGGGCGCCTAAACTTGTCTTCCTATGCCAACGTCTTTAATTTGAAGCAAATTGAAAAATGCTTATATTCAGTCCAACATATGTTTACGAAACTGACTCCTGTCCTTCCAGTCCTCTCAAAATCAGGGCAGTGGGATTTCTTACTTGCATTTTAAGCCACACATGCCCCAACAGGTGTGAGGAATGCAGATACATGGAGTCCTGGAGTAGCACGAAGCTACACCTGAGTTTGGGTTCATCATATTTGCATAAGATCTGCCTTGGATTTCGCAGAGTCCTCCTCAGACAAGGCCACAGGCATAAAATAGTGTTAGAACTATTCGCCCTTAAGTTACGCACCCATGAATAAGTTGAGCAAATACACCCTAGACACATCTGTTGTTACTCCGTTGTGAATTCTGCACAAGTCTTGTTTTTTTAGTATAAATTTGGCGTACATCCCAAAAAGACCTTTTGTAAATCGGTTTCGCTGATACTCTTGTCACATAAACATAGACTCAATCTTCTGGCCGTGCAGTTGGAGTGTTTTTCTTTTGTTATGTTTTTATTTAGTTATTTATCCATCTATCTATTTTAGCTTCGTGTGCCCCGACCACAATTTCCCTCTTTAGGCATCAGAGCTGACAGGAGCTTATTTGGGATTCTGCTAAAGGTTAAGCTATGCTATTAAAAGGGAAAGCGATCCCATAATTCAATTCACGTTAGTGGAGCCCGTGAGCCTGGCAGTGACAGAGACAAGCATTGGCATAGCCAATAGGTCTCACCTTTGGGACCTTATAAGTGTTTAGCCATGCAACAGTTAATGTTGTTGCAGTAAGGATATTGTGCTGCATAACTAAATACTTATAAGGTCCCAAAGGCGAGACCTATTGGCTATGCCAATGCTTGTTAAGAGTAGGCAGTGGTCGTGGGACCACTACCTGCTCTTAAAAAACGTTTTCACCTACATTCACAAAGGGGTAGAGGTCTCTTGGGGACCTCTGTCCCATTTGCAAATGGGTTACCACCAACTTGATGTTGGTTGTAAAATGTGAATGTTTTGTGATCACATTCCGGTCGCAAAACATTCATACATACTCTTGCGAGTCGCTATTAGGAAGGGAGGCCCTTAACGCACCCCTTCCTAACACCGAATCGCTAACCCATTTTGCGATTGGGTAACAGGTTACCAAATTGCAAAATACGGTTTGGTATAGGTGAAAAGGCTTTTTACAGCCGCAAACGGCCTGAATCTGTGAACTGGGCAGTTTGGGAAAGGCAAAAAGCTTTGTACATGTGGCCCCATATGTGCTCCTGTTAGCGGTGGTGTACAGTATTTGATGCACTCCTTTGAGGGGCACTGTTAAGTCCTGCAACTAGGTGAAGGGAACCCATTAGCTGTGCATAGTACAGAACCTTGCAGTAGGATCCTTACAGGCAAGTAACCTCTCCATTTAACAGTTTCATGTTTTATCACTGGTGCCAGATTCAGTGGCAGCATTGACAATGTGTGAATTGTATTTGGGCATAAATTGCATCCACTTCCATCTGCCATGTGGCTTTAGTGCTGCTGTACAGTGAGCATGCAATGAACTTAATAAGGTACCTTTATGCATCCAGTGACATCTGGAATCCCCAGCTTAACAGGCAGGTGTGACAAACAAAAGCTTGCACATGCTCTATTGTATGTCAGTGACATCATGTTTAAATTCTCCACCAGGTCACAATCCAGACTCTCTGGAATATCAGGATTGTTGTGTTGGCAAAACAGGAGCATGACAACAGGATCAGCCATATCTGCACTAGCTCAGTGAAGACCGGGATCGCGAACACACTTGGTAAGTGGAAAGATAAGTGGAGGTATTAAGAGTGCTAAGAAGCATTAAACAAGAGAGTTATACTCAATATTGTGGAAGGACAACGAGATGGAGAGGGTCAGTTTAGGTGAGTGGCTTTAACTGGACAACCCTAACGTGTTGGGTCCTGGAGAATTAATGGGCATCAATAATATTACCAAATTAAATATTACGTGTGTATTAATGCCTGAATTGGGCAGAATAACAGTCCCTCACAATTCCAACTTGTTGGAAGGTGGATTATTAGTAGGGGTAACTATGCTACTAATACTAGCAATAAGGCCACCAATGCAATATAAGGTACAGTCAAAGTCGCAATACATTAGTCCCTAGCTCAACCCTTGGTAGCTGGCTGCGAGCAGGCAGGCTTAACTCAGGAGACAGGTATGTAAAGCATTCAAAAACACCAATACATTACATAAGTAAAACACAACACACAATAAAAATCCCAAACTAATTTCTAAACATTGTACATATTTTATCCTTAGAATGACACCAAAATGACAAAAATCCAATATAGGGAACAGGAGATATGAATTTTTAAAGATAAAACACTTTCTAGTGCTTAAAAACATATAGCGCCAACTTGGAACATCTGGTCGCGCTTGACTGGGACACAGTCAAAGTTTGAGGCGGACTGCGATGGAGCCCTGGTCAGATACACTAAGCAGGAAGCTCCGGTCAAAATTGTACCATCGGACTTAGAAACTTTTCTGGAGGATTTTCTCTCGACATCGTGTGGTCACCTCCAGCTGGCCGATTTTGATCTAACATCGTCGGATTGCTTCTCCGCAAGGCCCTGGTCAAATTGTAAAAAAGTCTGGAGCTCCAGTGCTTTCAGCAGGGCGAACCTGAAATCCAGGTCGGGTCGTGGTTGAAGGTAGCCGGTTTAACTCTTGACGTCGAGTCGGTCCTCTTATGGAGCTTTTTCCCAAAGTTGCTCCAAACTTCTGCATATTTCTGGAACATCTTCCTGAAGTTCCCCTTGACAGTTCAAAGTGTCCAAAACACAAGTCCAAGGGTCTAGAAGCTCTGAGATGGTCCTTGTGAGTTTGGTACAACAATTTCCACAATGCACCTGGCCAAATCCTTAAAAGTCCACTGAACGCACCCCAGGCTGGGGACCCCTTGAGGGAGATAGTGCAGGGAAGCTTTGTTAACCTGTTGCTCTCAGGGAGTCCACTCCTTAATCCTTTTTGAAGGAGGCAAAGTCCTCAGGGCTGTAGTTTCAAGTGTGCAACAGGAGCAGTCCTTCAGATTGCAATCCTTTGCGGTGCAGACCAGGGGTCCAGCAAGGCAGTCCTTCTTCTCCTTTTAGTTTCAGGCAGCAGATCCGAGTTGCTATGCAGCTCTCACATATTTATTCAATGATTTGGGGTGACAAGCAGGAGGGCACCCCTGTCCAATGAGGTGCAGGGAGCCACCCAAAAGCATGACAGATTCCTCCAAAGTGTGGCATATTCTTGTCCCACAAAGCACTGCACAAGATGGAGAATTCCTCTCCAGGAGAGTAAGACCTGGCTAAACCAACCTACTGGTGTGGCTCATTTAATTAACACTCCCCCTCCAGACCTTCTGCAAATTCCATTCCTGGGCCTGCCATCTGGCTGGGGGTACAGGAAGAGAGGGTAGGCCTAACTGGCATTCCTTACTGTCATGCTCTCTTTGAAGCCCAGTTTGAGTTACCCAGACCCCGACCTGACCAGTTCTCTGCAGCTGCAGAGCTCCCCCATCAGTTCACCTCTGCTCCATGCAGGTCACTTATCACCTCATCAAAGCAGTTTGGCTAAGCCTGTTAAGGCTGACAAATCAGGAGAGGCTGCTAGAAGACTGGATTTTGGCTTACAGAAAATAAGGTTTTCTAACTTCTTTTCTGTACTAGTTATGATGAATTAAACAGTGGCAGGTTGTTGGATTTATCATTGCCAATTTTTTAGGTCCTTGAATGACATTTTGAGCTCCTTCGTAGCAATATTTATACTAAAATAAAATAGTCCAATGCTAGCCTATGGAGCTAAGTATCTACAATTGTGAACAATGAAATTGGCAGTTTTTCCCTCACTAGGGCTTATAAAACATCTTTTAATAATGTCCCTGCTTATAGTTACAAGACACCCCACCCCTGGGGCACCTAGGGGAGACCTTAGAGGTGACTTATATATAAAGTAAGGTAGATTGCCACTTTAGAAGTACCATTAATTCCAAAGTCAAATTTCCATATACTTTACTTTTAAAGACAGTCTGCAAAGCAGGGCTGCCTTTACAAATGACAGCAGGCAACACAGCAGTGCACAATGCAGTGCAGGAAATCTACTGGACCTCTAAATCTCCCCGCCCTATTACATAGTGGGACTTATAGGTAGTTTGAATCCCCTTGCCTTATTATATACTAAGGACTTACAGGGGTCTGTCATTGCCAAGTGTAATTATACCTAATTATCATTTACCCTTTTTAGGTCTTGCCTACGCATCGCTTGCGCTGTCTCTTTGAGACATGCTGCATTCAGGATATGGGCATGAAGCTCCGCCCACTCTCCACCCATCTTTTTAATTGGCTCCTGTTACTGTCCTTTGTAAATGGTGACTTTTTATTGATCAATGGGCTTAGTAGTCCCTCCTTAGTACCGCCTTTTTTCTTGTTGTAACCTCCCATGAGGACTGCCACTGTTACATGTGTTGTTATTTGGGATGTTTTAATTACAGCTTTGAGCACTAGTTTGTTAAAGCTCTCCCCAAACGGCTTTTTTTTTAAATGTATTAATTTTACCAGCATGGCACGCCTCAGCTCCAATAATGGTGGCCGCTCTTTTCTTTCCTTATTTCTGGCTCGGCACTCGGCTGCCTGCTATTTTGTCTGTTTCTTTACTTTTCTTACAATGGCGGCACGCCCCGCTTTAGCTTTGAACATCCTAAGCTAAAGTGCAGGTGCCGCGATTTCTTCAGAAATAAAGAAAGAGAAAAATAAAATGTGTCCCCACACCTTTTTTTTCTATTTATTTACTTTTGAAGCAATTGCGGTGCCCGCGCTTTAGCTTAAGATGTTTAAAGCAAAAGCGCTGGTGCCGCCATTGTAACAAAAGTAAATAAACAGACAGAAAAAGTGTGTGGCCGCTAGTTTTTTTCTATTTGTTTACTTTTGTAGCAATGGAGCCCCCCGCGCTTTATCTTTAAACATCTTAAGCTAAAGCGTGGGTGCGGCGATTCCTTCAAAAGTAAAGAAATAGAAAAACTTTTTTTTTGGTCTATTTCTTTACTTTTGAAGCAATCGCGGCACCCGCTCTTTACCTGAAGATGTTTAAAGCTAAAGCACGGGTGCCGCAATGGATTTGCAATGCAATAGCTCTCGCATTACTGAAAGTTTGAGCTATTTGCGTTGCATTATTATTAGAAACTCCAATAGCTCAAACTTTCAGTAATGCGAGACCTATTGCATTGCAAATGCTTGTTAATCAGAGCACTGGCCCTGGGCCTGATTAGCAGAGCCCAGGGCACAATCAGAGTGAGTTTCCACCTGTATCAGTCAAAAGTGGGGGTGATCAGGGCAAAAAGGATGGCTTTCTCACACAATCATAGTCTATCTATGGATGGAGGCTTTGCCACAGTAGGTCTTCTGTTTCTGGAGGATTATGCTCTGAGTTTCGGTCTCTGTAAACAAATGCTATTTTTCCTCAGCAAACAAGTACTGCTTTGTAATCAATCACCAGCCCAGTGCTTAACTTGTAAAAAATAATATAGGTTTTTAGTAAGTCAAGGAATGATGACATGAATTTTGGTCCGAATTCAAAGATGACCTCCTTTTTATCTAGGATATAAACTATCCTTTTCAGCTCCACTGCTTATGCTGCTGTCCTTTTTTCTTGCGCCAGGATGGTAGAAAAGATAGAGTCTAGAGTTCTTGATAATATTGCATGCATTGCATCAAGAAGAGGATATACTGGTAGGGAGATGTCCATGATTTAGTTTATCTTCCTTGTCATATTGATTACACCACTCGGGATCGGCGCTCCATTACCCCTGCCTGGAATGGTTCCTGTCACCACAGGCTCTTTGAGATACCTTTGGCCTCGCATGTTGCTCTTTCCAGGATTGGAAATTCATCTGATCCGTACATTTCTTTCTTTCAGCGTCTCATAGGGTCCCATGGGATCAGTCAGAGAAAGAATTCTGACCTACATCAAGAGTAGAACTTAACTCACCATCACCCCTCCTCTCATAATGTCCATAGATGAAATCAAAGCTGCATCAATCAAGGGACTCTGCAGAACTTGTCCTAGCTGAGTCTGCATAGAGGACCTGGGGACCCAGGAGTAATAGTCCAGACCCGTAAATCATAGACAGTATCTATAGTTATCTGTAATAGACTCTTGGGGACAATCTTCCGAGAATCGTAGTGTGCTGGCACCATAATTGGTGCGATTCTTGTCATGGTGGAAGTTATGGGTGAGATGACCATTGATTTCAAGCATCTGACTTTAGAGGAGGTGTCAGTAGAGGTCATATCAAAGCTGGCAAGGGCAGCATCCAGGGTCTTTGACAGCCCAGCATCTACTAAAGCTGTAACAGTGTGTGTCAGTGTAGCAACTGCCCTTGAACATGTGTGCATTTTAGCAACCACATAGGTAGTGCAATTTACGTGACCTATTTTCCAGAAGCCATCTATTTCTCCTTTGTATATTTTTTAGGAATCAACACCCACTTATTTCACTGTCTTGGAAATTGATGGGATTTGTGAAGTATGGGGCCTTGGGACAGAAAAATAAAAAGAAGTGGCAAGAGGCAAGGTTACTAAAAGTACCAATTATGGAAGTTATTAAAAGTTGGCAAAAGATCAGAAAGAAAGACTTGATGACAGCAAAAGATTACAATCAAAATCAACGCAGTTTGACATAGTGACAGAAATCCGCAGCAATAATGGTTCTTAGTGTACCAGGTAAAAACAGGCAATCCAGAGAAGTGAAAAGTTAAAATCATCCGCTTTTCAATAATGGGCAGGCTCTCTTAGCTCAGGGGGATGAAAAGGGTGGCGATTGATCTGCTCGTCCAAAGCCACATTGTGGCACTTTGGATCTGCAGACCTCAGACGACACAGATAAATACTACCCACACATCCCCATAAAACACCTTCCAGTAATTTTGCAGTTCTCTGCAGCTTTTATAAAAAAGGATCCTGGAGTACTAAACTCTCTTTCCAATTTAGGACTGGAAAATCCTTCAAAACCTTGTTATTTTTCCTCTTATTTGGCAATTGTAATGTCCTGAATTGATTTCCTGTTTCTGTTTGACAGGTCTTTTTATATTTTTTTCATAATAATTTGTAAAGTGATCTTCAAGTGGCAAAAATAGGGCAGAGGTATATCTACCTCACTTATGTATTTTATGTCTGCAATAGTGCTCACAGTGAATGAAGGAATATCCTTTGTGCAGTAAAATGTCAAGAACTGAGAAGATTCACTTTCATGGTAGCAGGAGACTTCAAATGCTTGTAAGTAGAAAAATCACAAGCCAAAAAGAGGAGAGCATGCGAAAGGGGTGTCTTTTACGAACCCTGCATCCATGTTTCGGCCCATAGCCTTACAAAAGCCTGGTCACTTGATACTGGCACGTCACTAGTATGAAAAACCGACAAAGCCTGGGGAGCTAGTGAAACCATCTGAAGATCTGTTCGATGCTTCCTCTCAAAACCGGTGCTGGCAAAGCCTAAGTAATTGCCAGTAGAAAATTTGATTGATAATTCTTCAAATATATTGGTGCAAGCAAAGCTTGCCTGGGCCCTAACTCAGAGGAATCCATACTTTGGAAGTTGTTGAAGTGCTCTAATATGGGGAAGATTGAGTGGAGGATGGAAGTGGTACAGAACACTGCCACCTCAAATCCAGGGCTTAATATTGGGTATGTGGCACAAGCTAGAGCTGAGAAGACTTAACTAAGTGTTGTGGCCTCACAACACAAAGAATATAAGTCGCTCTGTGTAGCTGCACTTAAAAGAGGGAAGAGATTGCAATGGTACTACAGTTACGTACCCAGGCATGGGCGTACAATCCATTATAGAAATACTGGGGATCTCTGAGAAGGAGCTGAATGGCGAGAGAAAGCCATGTAGACAGTAGTACCTCTTCTAATGCTCCTTCGAAGAATGGATAATCGTCTTAGTGCCAGTTCTTTTAAGGATTTTTAGAAGATAATAGCAGTTTATTTTGGCCATGACAGGTGCCTTTATTACTGGCATAAAGGGAAATTGCTGTGTTATGGTGATAATGCTTTCATGACTCTCAGAAGAACATGTTTGGGGGGGAGTCTCAAAATTTGCAGAAGTTTGGTGCAGGACGATACCTCTTTTATCTTATCATCAAATAGACATGCAAGAGTCATCTAGAAAGTCATAGGATTGAGTTCAAATGATTTAGAGAACCAGAGCAGCTTGGTGAATCAGCCAGTGCAAGGACAACAGAAATCTAAGGAAGATCTGTGTGATGCTTGGACTCCAAGTCCACGTCTGGGCCCATTTCATCAATCCAGAGAAATTATTGTAACTCAGGAGATTCCAGAGGCATGAATTTCAACATGCAGAACATCAGGGTCTAAGCAAGCTATCAGGCCCTGTGATCCATGTGGGCAGAACTGGTAGATTATCTATTACAAAGGTGCTCTGGGGAGAGAGAGCATGCACTTTGCAAGGTTTCAGCATTTGTAAGAGTTTCAGAGGAACCTTGACTTGTTGTGGATAATGAACCTCAGACATTTTTTTCTCAGAATAACCCCTCAAATAAATTTGGAGAAGCCCTTTCAACTCCCACACTTGTCATGTGGTCTCAAGGGTGTCCAAAATGTGCAGAGCTTTCAGAACTAATTTGTGGAGTTTATCACAATTTAAAAGCCCTCATCTCAACCGTAAGACAAGAGAGTGCTCCATGTCATCTCTTTCTCAGGAGACAGCAGTATAATTCAAAGGTGGCCAAACTGAAATGCCCTCATGACCTTGTGGCTACAGCTGAAGTGTTTGCTGAGAGGCTAGAAACTGGATCAGTGTCCCCACAGAGTTCCTGCCCTGAAGACTTAGACCAGCATGGATTAAGGAGGGCTTGGTCCATGAGCCGCACTAGTATATTGAGTCTGGGATTATTGAAGAACCAAAGGACCCATGCTGGTTGGCTTTCTCTAAAGACATTGACATGTATATTGAGAATAGGGCATATAAGGGAAATTCATTCTCAGGTAGTGGAAAAGAGACTAAAAGGAGAAACTCGAATGGGAATACTGAACGGAATCCACATTCTAAGTAAAATGACTAGCCAAACTTGTAATTATTTTAAACATGATGACGTTGGTAGTTCGGAATCCAGAACTGTAATCTTTACTTTGTTAGTTGCAAGTTTTTGGGTCTCCCGTAAAGCTTGTTGATCCATCCCTGGGCCAGAGGTGCCAGGACCGCTGCTCTGCAGATTTTTTTTTAAAGAATGTAGAGAGCAGGAAGGAAGAGAGTGGAGATGAGGGCAAGTTCCTGTTGAGTGATTTTGCTCTCCTGCTCTCCCTAGCACCCATCCACAACAGGAGCAGTGCAAGAATGTTCTCCTGAATATGAAATTTCACAGCTCACTCTACTTTATCAGCTCACAGATTATTAGACTTTTTTGTAGATTCCTTCTATACCCTGAATCCCTATGCCTGCAGGCCTGCCCCTCAGATTCAGAAGGACATATGGAGTGTGAGGGAAGAAGGCCATGGCTAGAAGTGAGCATATGTTGACCAATAGGTTCTGCAGTACAGCTTAATAACAGCTCACCACAGGAGGACTGCAACAACTTTACACCCTTTGTGCACACCATGCACTCATTGCAAGCTTGTTGTTCCATCTCACCATCAAGCTGTAGGACCTCGATCCAGAAACCTAACCTCGAAGTGGGCAAAAATCTATTCTTTCTTTTTTCGTATTTTAATTCATTTAGCAAACGAGGATTATACATGTTTATGTAAAGTGGGCTGCAAGAAAATGAAAAAAGAAAGGTGGAACCTTCCCAATGATCCTAAGGTTGGATGGCAGGCCGACTGAACAAATCAGCTTGTATTCTATGTCTGACCCAGAGGATTATCGATTGCTTCTGACAAGCTGAATCTATGCCCATATTCCACACGAGTAATAACCCTTTGCTATTGGAAGATCTAAAGGTGGTTCTAGTTGATGAATTACATCTCTTGGGGTTTTTTCAGGGCCAGGGAACTTATCTGTTTTGTAATAATGGGAAACAGATAATTAAAGATTCAACATTTCCCAATACAAGAACTTCTGATCCACGTCACAGAGTAGCTGCTGAAGCACTTCCAGCTTATTCTATCTTAATATGGAGAGCAGTTCATAAAGGCATTTATCCGTATGTGAAGCGGTACTGCAAGTATCCGACTCCACATACTCATAAAAGCTCTTTGTGAATCAGACCCATAATCTTTAAACTAACCCCAAATTAATGTTTTGGTTGGCCCATTAATGTTTAAGATGTGTAAAACTCTAGATGCCACGATTGCTCCATTAAAATTAATTCCTTGATTTATTTACAATGTTACAGATATTAGCTCAACAAATGGCTAATATTGACAGTTGGATTGCAAAGGTGAGTAATTGTTATAACATTTTAGGAGCAAATAACCCAATTCACAAAGCCATTTGCCCATCTAATTATGATTTACACAAGCAAATGGCTAGATGTACAAATGTAAAATATTCACAAAAGGTGACCTCGCGCACACAAATCATGTTACTTTTACACAATATTACCTCACGATTCGGAATAGTTTTGCAAATTCCAAAAAGCTGTAAATTTACAATTTCCTTTCTACATCTGGCCAAGAGTTTCTTATATACAGATTACAATATCTTCCACAATAACACTTAGAAATAGGGATTATGTAAATCCTTCAGATCCTTTTCTTGAATAAATTGGTGCTGTTACCGCCTGCTCATCCACTAGGGAACAAGATGATCCTTTGGGATTCAAACAACTGATCTACAGGCTACACAGAGATCTGAGCAAGAGAAACCATTGAGGGATTGGATCTAGTGTCCTCCCAATAACAATCAGACCTGTGCAGCAGGGACCAAACACTCACCCACACCCACTTTTGAAGCAAATTTTATGCTAGGGGGCTGGAAGGATCCTCCAGGAGCATTTTGGTGACTGGCGACCAGTGAACTTCCAAAATGGTGGGACACAAAGAGCGGCCATGAACAGTGGTGTGGGGCATAAATACTCACCCTACATCACCTGTAACAGTGGTACCAGCCCATTGGATTTGCAAGATCTTCAATAACTTTAACATAGATTTCACCTGCAGAAATCTTGTTGATCAGAATCAGCCGAAAACTCCTGGTGAAACTTCAGGTGGGAATGAAGAAACCAGGATATTCTCGCCTGGAATTGTTGATTTCCCAATACTGTATTTTTCAATGCTATATCAAGGTGTCAGGTTTATTACTTTTACTCCTGGTATTGGTAATTCCCGGGGGGAGGTGAGGGGAGGAGTGGAGAGGTGTGTGGGTGAAGCTACTGGTTAGTAATCTAGGAACATTGTAATGAAGGCCTATGTGTCAGATTATCTCCTGATCATTGTACATGCTAAGGGCATTTTACATTAGAGGCAAAAAGGTACTGCTTTTTTTAGGGCGAGCCTGAGTCAGTGCGCATGCGCTGCTCTGTGAGACGTGTTGTAGTGGAGTATGTAAGACAAGCCCCACCCACTCTCCGCCCATATTTTTCATTGGCTTGTGTCATTGTCCTTCGTAAACGCTGGCTTGTGAGTTGTTGTTAGGGTTGTTAATCCCTCCTTGGTACTGCCTTGTCTGCATTTGTAAACACCCATGGCGACTGGCCCCTTTACTTCAGATGGACACTGCATGTCTTATTTAGTTCTTTTCTTTAATGGGTTTCTCCTTCTGCGGGCACAACTTACTTTCCTCGCCATGCCCCCTTTCACTCTCGAGCAGCCCCGGACAATGGCAGCCGCTTCTTTGAAGTGAAATAGGTCTCGCATTTACAAGAGTTTGAGCTATTGCCATTGTAAATGACAATTGCTTAAACTATTGTAAATGCGAGATCTATTGTATTGCAAATGCTTGTTTAAAAATGTATTAATTTAACAGGCATGGCACCCCTCGGCTCTAACAACGGCGCTTTTATTTTGTTATTTGCTGCACTGAACGACGCATGCCTTTTTTTCCTGTTTATGTCTTTGCTTATGGCACCTGCGCTTCAGCTTTAAACATCGTAAGCTAAAGCGCAAGTGCTGCGATTGCTTCAAAAGTAAAGAAATAGAAAAGCATTTTTTTTCTATTTCTTTACTTTTGAAGCAATCGTGGCACCCGTGCTTTAGCTTAAGATGTTTAAAGCTAAACGAGGGTGCCGCCATTGTAGAACAAGTTACTTACCTTCGGTAACGATATATCTGAAAGAGACATAGATTAGGTATAGATTCCTTACCTTTAGAATTACCCCCAGGCGTCAGACTGGATCCGGAAAAAAAGTTTGTCAGCAGTACACCTGCACATCGAAAGGTGGCGTCGGTCGACTCCGCGCTCGTCGTTGGCGTCGTGGTCGCCAGGATGACGTCACGGTAGCTACTTAGACGCAGCCCTCGCGTGCTGACGTCAGTTCTTATACACGACATTCCACGCCAGAAGCGCAGAGCCATGCAAGACACTGACCACTGGTGCACAAAACTAGGGCCATGAAAGGGATTCACTGACCCTAGAAGTCAGTTCGCAGAACGAGGAGGATGGGTGGGGCGGTAAGGAATCTATAACTAATCTATGTCTCTTACAGATATATCGTTACCGAAGGTAAGTAACTTGTTCATCTGAAAGAGACAATTAGTTATAGATTCCTTACCTTTAGAATAGATATCCCAGCAATACCAACCCCGGAGGTGGGTCTGCGAACCAAGTTCGCACCAGAAAGTCCTGGAGAACAGAACGGCCAAAGAAGCCGTCTCTCCAGACTTGGCTGTCTAGGCAGTAGTGTTTCGTGAACGTGTGCAGAGATGCCCACATAGCTGCCTGACAGATGTCATTGAGGGGGACTCCCCATCCCAAAGCAGTGGTAGCTGCCGTCGCCCTGGTGGAATGGGCGCGCAATCCCACTGGAGGCTCCTTCTTTGCCAAAGAGTAGCAAGCTTTAATGCACAAAACGACCCACCTAGAGATGGTCCGTTTGTGCACGGCCCGACCTTTTTTGGCACCCACGTAGCCGACAAAGAGCTGGTCAACCAACCGGAATTGCTTGGTGCGATCCAAATAAAATGAAAGCGCACATTTTGGATCCAGACGGTGGAGTCTCTCTTCCTCCTTAGAAGGATGCGGAGGCGGAAAAAAGGTGGGCAAAGTGATGGTTTGACCAATTTGGAAAGAAGTAACCACCTTGGGAAGAAAAGAAGGTCTGGTTCTTAGGACGACCTTGTCTGGATGAACAGCCAGAAAGGGAGGCTTTGAAGAAAGAGCTTGGAGCTCACTCACCCTGCGAGCAGAGGTGATGGCAACCAGAAAGGCAGTCTTTAAAGTAAGAAGTCTGAGAGGACAGTTATGCAGCGGCTCAAAGGGAGCGCACATAAGGTAAGTAGGAACCAAGTTCAAGTCCCACTGAGGCATTACGAAGGGAACAGGAGGAAAAAGAGGAGTAATGCCCTTAAGGAAGCGATTTACAACAGGGGACTTGAAAAGAGAAGGCTGATCAGGAAGCCTAAGAAAGGCTGAAATGGCTGAGAGGTAGCCCTTTAGAGTGCCCAGAGCAGAGCCCTGCTGGGCCAAAGACAGGAGGAACAAGAGAACCTCAGAAAGAGGGGCAGAAAGGGGATCCACAGCCTTTGCTGTGCACCATGGCACAAATTTGTTCCATCTGCAGGCGTATACCGTCTTAGTGGAGGGACGCCTGGCTGCCAAGATAACATCACAGACTTCGGGAGGAAGGTCGAAGGCTGTCAACTGTCGCCGCTCAATCTCCACGCAAGGAAGTGGAGACTGGACAGGTTCGGGTGGAGGACCATCCCCCGCTGCTGCAACAGAAGATCCTCCCAAAGAGGCAGTCGGATCGGAGGATCGATGGCCATGTGTAACAGCTCGGGATACCAGACTCTTTGTGCCCAATCCAGAGCAACAAGGATGACTTGGGCCCGGTCGCGCTTGATCTTCTTCAGCACTCTGGGCAGAAGCTGTATAGGCGGAAAGGCATATAGAAGACCGCAACTCCACTCGCGACGAAAAGCGTCGCCTAGCGAGTGCCGCCTTGGAAATTCCAACGCGCAGAATTGCTGACATTGCGCGTTCTCTTCGGTGGCGAATAGATCTAACCAAGGCTCTCCCCACTGCTGAAAGAGACCTTGCGCCACCTCCGAGTGAAGACGCCATTCGTGATCCATCATGCATCTGCGGCTGAGTTTGTACGCCCTGGCGTTCAGTGTACCTGCCAGGTATTGAACCACCAGGGATATGCCCTGATGTTCCAGCCATGTCCAGAGATGGAGAGCCTCTTGACATAGGGTCCACGGCCCTACCCCGCCCTGTTTGTTGCAGTACCACATGGCGGTGGTGTTGTCCGTGAACACCTGCACTACTCCTCCCCGGACAGAGGGAAGAAATGCTTTTAGTGCAAGACGGATCGTCCGAAGCTCCAGAAGGTTGATGTGAAGCCCAGACTCCGCCGGAGACGAGAGGCCTCTGATCTCCGCCTCTCCCATGTTGCCGCCCCACCCCAGAAGTGATGCATCCGTCACCACTGTGTACTCCGGTTGGGGAAGGGAGAGGGATCTGCCGTTGACCCAATCCTGGTTCGTTAGCCACCACTGCAATTGACGTGGAGTGCCCTCCGAGATCTGAACGCAATCGGACAGATTCCCCTGATGCTGTGCCCACTGGAACTTCAGGTCCCACTGCAGAGCCCGCATATGAATGAATGAATGAAATTAAATTTCTATAGCGCGTTACTACCCTGAGGCCTCGTAGCGCTTAGGACAGGACAGGCAGAATCACGGCAAGTTAGTGTGTAGTACTAAAAAGATAAGTTTTAAGGAGTTTACGGAAGGTCTGTAAGTTAGGTTCCATGCGAAGAGTAGAGGGAAGAGAATTCCAGAGATTAGTAGCATTCAGGGAAAAGGAACGTCCGCCCCATCTGGATCTGCGTACTTTCCTTGTGGTAGCAAGGAAAGCGGAGCTGGAATGAAGACTCCTTGAAGGTTGATAAGGAGTGACCAGGGGTTGGATAATGGCAGGGCCAGTTTTCCAGATGGCTCTGTGGGCCAGGCACATGGCCTTAAATCGTATTCGGGACTTGATTGGGAGCCAGTGAAGTTTTCTCAGTGCCTGTTTTGCGGATTGTCTCCGAGGAATCTGGAGGAGTAGGCGAGCCGCACAATTCTGGATCACTTGTAATTTTTGAGTAGTGGCCTGAGGGGCGCCCACATACAAGGCGTTCCCGTAATCCAGGCGGGACAAGATGAGGGCTTGCACCATAATCCTTCGCGCCTGGAAGGGGAGTACAGGAAGAATTTTCCTTAACATCCTCATCAGGCCAAAACAAGTAGCTGAGAGCTTGGTGGCTTGATAATTGAAACTTAAGGAGATGTCAAGCCACATGCCTAGGCTCTTAATCTGGTGCTTTGGGGCAGGCATAGTGCCTAGACAAATCGGCCATGAGAATGCCGAGGAGGGTGATGGAGCTTTGCCCAGGAACATCAATTCAGTTTTGTCCCCATTTAGCTTAAGGTGAGATAGATCCATCCATTCGGCTACCGCCTCTAGGCAATTGCCCAGAGCGCAAGATGAAGCCTCCGGGTGGTTTAATACCACAACCAGTTGGGTATCATCTGCGTAGGTGATACTTTTTATGCCGAATGGACGTACTATCTCTGCCAAAGTCGCCATATAGGTGTTAAAAAGCGTGGGGCTCAGGGAGGAACCCTGGGGAACCCTACAGCTAAGAGACCATCGGTTTGATGTAAAAGTACCCTCAAAGACCTGAAAGAATCGGTCCTTTAAGAAGGACTGGATCCATGTGAGAGCCCGGTGTGTTACTCCAAGATTTTTTAATCGCTCCAGCAAGATGTTATGATCAACAGTGTTGAAGGCGGCACTGAGGTCTAGCAAAATAATTGCTGCTGAGCCGCCCTGATCCAAAAGTCTCCTTGCTTCCTCTGTTACTGCCAGAAGGGCCGTCTCTGTCCCAAGCCTGGGACGAAATCCTGTCTGGGAATCGTGGAGCAGGTTGTTAGACTCCAGATAGTGAACTAGAGTAGAGTTTATATGTCTCTCAGTCAGCTTGCTCAGCCAGGGAAGGAGAGAGATAGGTCGATAGTTGGCCATGTTGGAGATGTCTAAATTTGGTTTTTTCAAAAGGGCTCTAACCTGAGCACATTTCCAGTCAAGGGGTACCGTGCTCGAAGTGATGGAGGCATTTAGAGTGTTCAAGATTACTGGGCAAATGACATCAGCAACTAGAGTGAGATGCTGCGGAGGAGCGGGGTCCATAGGAGAGCCCGAGGTTACCGTAGAAATAAGTGTATTCAAGGAGACCTCGTCTATCAAGGGAACTCCGCTAAAGAACACTGTGATTCGGGAAGGGAACTTTCAGTACTGAACGCTGTAGGCTCACTTTGGTGGGAAGGCAAGGATTGACATATCAAATGAATTTTTTGGTGAAAATATTCCGCTAAGTTGTTACAGCGAGCTAGTGCATCCTCTGTGTTGGGGGATTTATACGGTATGGTGGTGAGAGATTTAGCAATACGGAAAATCTCTTTAGGAGAGTTAGCAGCTGCACTAATCCTCTCCTCATAGAATGAGGATTGGGCGATTTTGATTTCTGCCTTATAATTTCTAATTGCCTCTCTATAGACATTTTTCCTCTCTTCTGCTAAGTTCTGTCTCCATCTCCTTTCCAGTTTCCTACAGGTTTGTTTAAGTTCCCTTAATTTGGGGGAAAACCATGGTACCGGTTTTTGTTTGGATCTCTTGTAGGAAGGCTTTATTGGAAGTAGAGTGTCCAATGAGGACATTCCAGTGTCCATGATATGCCACCTGGCATGATCTACCAGCAGGATGCAGAAGACCATGAGGCCCATCAGCCTCAGGGTCATTCTGACCGAAACCCGGGATAGAGGCTGAAACATCGGAATCATAGCCCGCATAACCCGGACGTGCTGCTCGGGAGGATAAACCCGAAACTGCGTCGTGTCCAGAACTGCTCCGATGAAAAGGAGCTTCTGAGAGGGAGTCAGGTGTGACTTTGACACGTTCATAGTAATCCCCAGCGAGTGCAGTAGGTCTACCGTAGTCTGGAGGTGGGAGACGACTGCCTGGGGCGAGTCCGCCTTCAACAGCCAGTCGTCGAGATAGGGGAAGACTGGAACCCCTGATCTGGGCAGATGAGCTGCGACCACCGCCATCACTTTCGTGAACACCCGATGGGCGCTGGTAAGGCCAAAGGGGAGCACGGTAAACTGAAAGTGCTTGTGGCCTACCGTGAACCGCAGGTAACGCCGGTGGGCCGGTAGGACGGGAATGTGAAAGTAAGCGTCCTGCAAGTCCAACGCTACCATCCAGTCTCCAGGGTCGAGGGCAGACAAGACCTGAGCTAGCGTCAACATTTTGAACTTCTCCTTCCGGAGGAAGCGGTTGACGTTCCTGAGATCCAAGATAGTACGCAGGCCTTTGTCCTTCTTGGGCACCAGAAAGTAGTGAGAATAGCAACCACAACCTACTTCTGGGGCAGGAACTTGCTCGATGGCTCCCTTGGCCAAGAGAGCCGTAACTTCCTGTTGGAGAAGGGCCAGATGATCCTCCGACATTCGATGGTACTTAGGTGGCATGGCCGGGGGGTAGTCTCGAAGGGGAGGGAGTAGCCCCTTCGGACTCTCTGCAAAACCCACCTGTCCGACGTGATGGTGCGCCAGTGGGGGAGGTGATGGTGAATCCTGCCACCCACTGGCGATCGGTGGCCCTGAAAGGTCGGACTAGGAGGGTTTGGAGGCTGCTGCAGAGGGGGCACTGGTGGACTGGCCCGATCGCTGGCTCCCAGACCCACGACGATGGGTCCCACGTCCCCGGCCGTGCAGGGGCTGAACAGCTTGCGCCGGCCTGTGGCTCTTGGTGGAACGTGGTGGGGCACCCCTTCCGTAGCCACGAAAGGGGCGAAAAGCAGACTGCGCAGGGGGGGTGATGGAGAGGCCCAAGGACTTGGCTGTAGCCCGAGAGTCATTGAAGCGCTCTAGCGTGTTGTCTGCTTTGTCGCCAAACAGGCGACGGCCATCAAAGGGCATGTCCATCAGGGTAGCCTGGACATCCCCAGAAAAGCCAGTCGACCCCTCAGCCAGGCGGATCACTGACAGAATATCGACATCAAAAATATCGAGGTACAAAAATATCGATGCAAAAATATCGTTGTCCAGAATATCGAAGTCCTATCTACATAATGGTAAGTACAAAAATATCCCCAAAAAATATCGCTGTCTAAAATATTGTTAAAAATATCGGTTTTTTTAATGTTTAAAAAATAATGTAAAGTAAAGGAAATAATACATATAATTGAAAAAAAACAGTTACAATTATTAGAAAATGTTTAAAATTATAAGTATTACATATAATGTAAATAAACATATATATATAAAATATAATATATATATATATATATATATATATATATTTACTTAATAATATTAATAAATAATTATTTAATTAAATTATTAATTGTTAGAAACATATTAAAAATTATAAATACATATATATATATATATATATATATATATATATACACAAATACACCAATAACCTAAAAATAAAAATAAAATGTATATAATAAATTAAAATTTTACAATATTTTTAATCTTTTTAAAATACATTTTACACTACACTAACTGAAACAGTAGAGAAAATATTGGATAGCGGAGGGGTAAAAATTACTATTCCCACTCCAGTGAGTGCAACAGTAGGGAAAGTGTGGATAGCGGAGGGTTAAAAATTACTATTCCCACTCCAGTGAGTGCAACAGTAGGGAAAGTGTTGGATAGCGTAGGGGTAAAAATGACTATTCCCACTCCAGAGAGTGCAACAGTAGGGAAAGTATTGGATAGTGTAGGGGTAAAAATTACTATTCCCACTCCAGTGAGTGCAACAGTAGGGAAAGTATTGGATAGCGTAGGGGTAAAAATTACTATTCCCACGCCAGTGAGTGCAACAGCAGGGAAAGTGTTGGATAGCGTAGGGGTAAAAATTACTATTCTCACTCCAGAAAGTGAAACAGTAGGGATGGTGTTGGATAGCGGAGGGCTAAAAATTACTATTCCCACTCCAGTGAGTGCAACAGTAGGGAAAGTGTGGATAGCGGAGGGGTAAAAATTACTATTTCCAATCCAGTGAGTGCAACAGTAGGGAAAGTGTTGGATAGCGTAGGGGTAAAATTACTATTCCCACTCCAGTGAGTGCAACAGTAGGGAAAGTGTTGGATAGCGTAGAGGTAAAAATTACTATTCCCACTCCAGAGAATGCAACAGTAGGGAAAGTGTTGGATAGCGTAGGGGTAAAAATTACTATTCCCACTCCAGTGAGTGCAACAGTAGGGAAAGTATTGGATAGCGTAGGGGTAAAAATTTCTATTCCCACTCCAGAGAATGCAACAGTAGGGAAAGTGTTGGATACCGTAGAGGTAAAAATTACTATTCCCACTCCAGAGAGTGCAACAGTAGGGAAAGTGTTGGATAGCGGAGAGGAATAATTTACTATTCCCACTCCAGCAAAATAATTAAAAATAATTAACAAACAATTATTTAACTTTAAAAAATTTACCTCCCACCATATTTCCCTATAAATGACACGACCAATGTTGTAAAACATAACACTATTAACATAATTGATTAATAATTAATTATTTTTTTAAATTAACAAACAATTTAAAAACAATGAATAATAATTTAATTCACACAATTAACAGTATAAATCAATTTAAAATAAAATTTATAATAAAAAAATAAAACAAATATAGAAATTAAATTACTTCCCAGCCTACTCCCCTATCAACACACAACCCGCTCTTAACAAAATCACACAAATAACATAATTAATAATTAATAATTATTAATAACCAATTAATAAATAATTAACAATATATTATTTACCACAATTTACAATATAAATTTCTTTTAAAATACATAAATATTAAATAATTAAAAATATAAATAAATTAATTATTATTAAATTACTTCCCACCCTACTCCCTATAATCCCACAACCCACTCCTAAAAAAATAACACAATTTACATATTTACCAATTAAGTTGTAATAATTATCAAACAATTAATAACTAATTAATAATAATTTATTTACCACAATTAACAATATAAAATAATAAATACTTAATTATTAATTAATAAAAATTAATAATGAATTAATTATAATTAAATTACTTCCCACCCTATTCCCCTATAAACCCACAACCCGCTCCTAAAAAAATAACACAACTAAGGGGCCGATTCTGATGCGGGTTGGAAAAGCTTCCCGACCGAATCGGTTGGGAAATGGTGTCCGACCCACTCGGATCGGGAAAGTCCGACCGGCGGAGTAGGATGCATCCGGATGCTTCCAGATACGATTTGGTTGAACTCCCATTGACTTCAATGGGAACATTTGTTCCTAACCGCATCAGAATTGGGCCCTCGGTCGGGAAGACACGTTCCCGATCCGATTTGGAAGGAGCAAATGCCGTTAGGAGGCCTTCCTAACCGCATCAGAATCAGGCCCTCGGTCGGGAAGCTTTTCCAACCCGCATCAGAATCGGGCCCTAAGGGGCCAATTATGATGGCGGGCGGATTGCCCCCGCCGGGGCGGCGGTGGTCACAGCCGGCCCGGCGGGGGCGATCCGCCCGCCATCTAGACAACAAAGACCCCCCGCCATTTCATGATGGCTGGGGGGTCCGCGGCGGGCGGAAAGACCGTCCGCCGCTTTTCCGCCGGTCGACTCGTCGACCGTCGGAAAACGTGTTGAATATGGTGGCGGTGTCTGGAAGACACCACCATCCATATCACGATGCCGGGTGTGAGCAGCCTTTCCATGGCTGCATTGCCGCCATGGAAAGGCTGGCGGTTCCTGCTGTTGGGGGCCCGTAGCGGGCCCCCATATAGTTGGGGGGGTGGGGGGTGCACATGGGGGGTACCTATGGTACCCCCCTGCTTTTGCATGTACAATGTGGCAGGCACCGCGCGATGCCTGTCACGTTGTGCATGTAAAAGCACAACATGTTTATTTTACATTGAGGCGGGTGCTGCTTGCAGCACCGCCGCCGCAATGTAAAATATACGGGATGCGCCCGCCAGTGTGGTGGGCGCATCCTAATGTGTATTGCGGGACCGCCGCACCTATGGCGGGCGGTCCCTTTTGCAAATGCGATGGCGGGCGGACTTTGTCCGCCCGCCATCGTAATCGGCCCCCAAGATATTTACAAAATAATTGATAATAATTAACAACCAATTAATAACTAATTGATAATAAATGAATTACCACAATTAACAATATAAAATATTAAATATATAAAAATTAATAAAAAATATTAATTAATTAATTGTAATTAAATTACTTCCCACCATATTCCCCTATAAACCCACATCCCACTACGGAATAAAAACGCAAAATTTATTTAAAAATAATTAATAATTTCTAAAAATTATTATTAAATTTACTATAATTAAATTACTTCCCACCCTATTCCCCTATAAACCCACAACCCGCTACAAAACTAAAACGCAAAACTTACTTAAAAAAAATTAATAACTTCTAAAAATGTAATACATATATTTAAAAAAATACAATACTTAACCAAAAATATAGAACACATAGATTTAAAATACATACTAAAATACATAACACTAATATAAACATCGATATTATCAACAACGATATTTTTATAAACGATATTACTTACTTCGATATTAACAAAAACTATATTTCTTACCTTCATGTCGATATTCTGGTCACCGATATTCTTGATGTCGATATTCTGTCCCTTCGATATTTCCAACTCGATATTTTTGTACTTTGTAAATAAAAACTCGATATTATGTCTGTGCACCCAGTCAGGTGTAGCGTCGAAGGGCTACCGACGTTAAATCGTTCTGCCTAGCGAGTCCGCCGTGTCCAGTCCACATCGCATGGTAAACTTGGCTGAGTCTCTCTCCCCTCGGCGACTGCACGGCAGAGCACGGCCCGGGCCTCCTCTGGGCACTGGGGCAGCACCTGCGATACCATATCCCACACGGAGTGGGTGTAACGCCTCAATGGACATGCAGTGTTTACCGACCGCAGTCCCAAGCTGGAGGAAGAAAACATCTTCTTCCCAAGATGGTCCAGCTTCTTGGATTCCCTATCAGGTGGGGCGTTAGGGAATGCGCCTTTGGACGTCAAGGCTTGGACCACCAAGCTCTCATGGGTGGGGTGTTGGGAGAGGAAAGTGGGGTCACCCAGAGCCGGGCGGTGGCGTTGGGCAATCATCCTATCCACCGGAGCCCCTGTGTTGGGCCTGGACCAGGTGCCCAAAAGGATGTCAGTTAGGGCTTCATTAAACCGCAGCAGGGGCTCCGAAGAGCTCGCTGCCGGTTGAAGCACCTCTGTCAGGAGGTTAGTCCTGACCGCCACCGTAGGTAGCTCGAGGTTGAGAACCTCGGCCGCCCTACGCAACACCACTGAGTAAGAAGCTCCCTCCTCCATAGCCACGGTAGGAGGAGACAACATGCCATGGTCTGGGGAGGTATCCAGACCACTGGCTTCCCCCAACTCCTCTCTCCAGTCCGGATCATACTCCAACTGGTCAGTTAAAGGGTCTCCAGACCCCTCCCAGTCCTCCTCACCCTCCTCTGGTTGCCAATCTGGCCTGAAAGAACCAGGGTAAAACAGGGGTACAAAGGTACCCGTCGGTGCTGGATCCGGCGTCGGTCGACGTCAGTCCGGCTCCGTGTCCACGTCGGGGTGGAGGCCGGGGTCGACACCGGCTGGGGACACAACCGGCGTCGGCTGCAGGCGTGGTGCCGGTGGAATCGGTGCCGGTGGAGGTGTTATGAGGTCGACCGGTGCCGATCCGGATCCAGGCCTGGATCCAAGGGGACCCTGCGGTGCCGGAGCCGCTGGCGTCGAAAGCCCAGGGCCCCCAGCCGAGTCCGCCGGGCCCGAAGGCGCGCCAGCGGAGTCGGGCTGCCCAAAGATGGCATGCATCGCTTCGGAAAAGCTTCGAAGCTGGGCTGGGGTCGCTCCGGGTCCCGGAAAGGGAGGGAAACTCAGAGCCGACACTTCAGGCTCCGCAAGCGGAGCCACGGCAGGGGCACCACCCGCATCCTTCGTCGCGTCGGCCGATGGACGGGGAGAAGTCGAAGAGCGACGATGCTTCTTCGACTTCATCTTGTGCTTCGACTTACCTGTGAAGTGCGAAGACTTCGAAGACAAGTGGTGGTGGTGGCTCCGCGACCGGTCCCTCGACCTCCGCGTGACTGGGACCTTGAACGGCGCGGAGCGGACTGCTGGGCCTCGAGAAGCTTTTGGGACCGCTCCCGCAAAGACTTCGGATTCATGGTCCGGCAGTCGGAACACGACTTGGGATCGTGGTCGCGTTCCAGGCACGAACGATGCGATCGATGCTCTCAATGGCAATCTCACCCTGGCGGACTCCGTAAAATCGCTGGGTATCACCCTGGACCCAAAACTAGACATGGCCAAACACATCAAGAACACCGCAAAGAGGGCCTTCCTCAACCTGAAGCTACTCAACAAAATAAAACCCTTCATCCCGCCCAATGACCTCAAACAAGCTACTCAATCCCTGGTGCTGTCTAGACTAGACTACGGGAATGCCGCCCTCACAGGTACAGCAAAATCCCACTTAGCTCCCCTCAGATCAACTCTCAATGCAGCAGCCAGAATGGTCACCGGAGTTAAGAAATATGAACACATCTCGCCCGCCCTCAGAGAGCTAAAATGGCTCCCAGTCGAAATGAGTGCCAACTTCAGAACGGCCTGCCTCACGCACAAAGCCCTACACACAGGGAAACCCGCCTACCTGGCCTCCAAACTCAAAAAGGCCGGTCAGACAATGAGCCTCAGGAGTTCCAACACTCTACTCCTCATCCCTCCGAAAACCCGCAAACAAAAAACCGCATCCCGATCCTTCTCTGGAAATGCACCCAAAATCTGGAACTCCATCCCAGTCCATATCAGGACTACCCCCTCCTTTATAAAATTCAGAAGGCAGCTCAAAGACCTCTTCCTCAATCGCTCTCTCCCGAATGGATAGCTGTCGCCGAAGCGCACAAGCTTGCACATCGCAGCACACAGACACTTTTGTCATTAAGACTTCTACCTCATCCCCATCCCGCCTCCTCCCTCTATCCCCCCTCCCGGAAGGAGGCTCGGCTCGGGTCGATGTACACAATACTGCGATATTCTATGTCTTCCTTGCTTTTAATGTTGTACAGACTTTCGATGCGTCACGAATCAATATGTATACTATTGTCAGATTGTGTGTTTTCCCCGCTACGAATGTTGTAAAGCACTTCGATACCTTCGGGTCTGGCCAGCGCTAAATAAAACTCCTTAATAAATAATAAATAAACAAGCACACGCAGTGCGGATCCGTCACCGACATCAGTTTTCGGCAGGAACCGCAAGCCTTGAAACCGGGCATCTCTAACATGCACCAGGAGTCGAAAGACTCAACAACGGTGTCGACAAAAGTCGCCAAAAAAGTCAGTCAAAAAGTAACTGGGGGTACCGCTCTCTCCGGATCTGCGCTGGCTGGCACGGAAAAAGAAAGAACTGACGTCAGCGCGCGAGAGCGGCATCTAAGTAGCTACCGCGACGACATCCCAGCGACCACAACGCCAACGACGAACGCGGAGCAGACCGACGCCACCTTTCGACACGCAGGGGTACTGCTGACGAAAAAATTCTCCGGATCCAGTCTGACGCCTGAGGGTAATTCTAAAGGTAAGGAATCTATAACAAATTGTCTCTTTCAGATACGAAAGTAAACAAATAGAAGAAAAAAAAGCGTGCGGCCTCCATTTTTTTCCTCTATTTGTTTACTTTTCTTAGCCAGTGGAGCCTTGCACTGTGTGTCACAATCGAGAGTTGAATTTTAATAAAATGAAGTTATAGGTGAAAATGTTTTTGACATATATTTAACAGTAGACTTTTATGCCAGTTGATATTAGTGTTGTGTGAAAAGAAATAGACAAGTGACGCTCAGAATCGTATCTAGTCTTTAGAACTCTGCATCTTCCTAGAGTCCCTGCCTGCGCTACCCAGGGTCAGTGCCCAGTGCTGCCGCTGAACAGGTCCGTAAATATGAGATTTCACTCTCCTATATGCGCAGGAATGACGGGATCCCTACTCCTTATTTGAATTCAGCTGTTTTGAAGCGCAGAAACTATCCCAAATAAAAAAGAATAACAATTCTTCCGGTGCAGTATTCAGATATTAACCCCTTTATTGCGGTTGTTTAATTTGGGCACATTTTGGCAAGACGCCAGTTTTTTTACCTCTGGAGTCAAAAGGATTTATGGTGCTCGCTTCATGAAAGAAAATATAGCTTGTGAAACAGAATATCTGTTGCTTTTAGGATTGACCCTTACTGCATGTTTTCTGTGATGTGGTGTAGGCACAGTTTTATTATACTCCAGTTGAACAACGTTTTTGGTTCCTTTGTGACGTCCCCCCACTCCCCCCATCCCCCCCGCTGTGTGCATCGGATTTCGTCACATGCGGCCTAGCCCTAGATTTAAAACATTCCGAGGTGGACTGTGGGTTTCGCAACCAAAACCCACAGAATGTCTGTGTCCTCCTAAAAGATTATGGGCTAAAATTGACTAGTTGTTCGAGGGGAATCTCCGGTGCGTCACTACTAATTGTGCAGCAGGTGCAGTGCAGCGAGGCCCAGGCGTGAGAAGGGCCTACTGAACATCAGTGACAATGCCGTGTCTTTTACTACCCTAGCAGAAGAGGCTGGAACATTTAACCTGCCTGCACTGGGGCCTATAGTTCCCTTGATACCCTGCTTCGACTGCGAGTTTAAATTAGGTTTTGCTACATACATTAACATCTCTTTACTGAACATAATTGATGTCATGTTTGTCCTTGGGTATCAGGTGCGCTTAAGCTACAGTATTTCTCAATTTTGGTCGATGTAGGTACACTACAGCTTAAAGCCAATAACAAATAGTAGCTTGTTCCTATATAGCTCGTAAGTGCCCTAAATAACTAGTGATACCCATTTAATGGTTCTCTGTTTATCGACATCTGGAGGATGAAAGGCTTTGTTGACTCTGCTCTGATTCCAAGTCATCAGCTGCACTAATATCAGATGTCAGCAGTGAGTGCTTAACTCCGTTGCCTTTAAAATAGATATTGAAGGAAATCTGATGCAAGTACCTTCAGGTACTAATCTGGCTCCCGTCTTCAGGCCTGGATTGGTTAAGGCTCGAATCAGTCCTAGGAACCTGAACAACAGCCCTGTCACCTTTCCTCTTGCTATCCATCACTTTGGGGAACTTGCTTTGCTAACACTACTGCAGATAGACTTGTGGTGTGTTAGATGGGCCCTATATAACTAACCATTCACCCTGGATTTAACATTATGGGTAAACGATGACGCGGGCATCCTGGGAGCCAGTGTATTTTTGTGCCCATCAAACTCGGCGTTCGTTATGTATAGTAAAGGTGGTTTGCCACTACACTTTGGTGATCTGTAAAGCGAGGCATGCTGCATGTATGGATTTTCATTTTGTCATACATTCTAACATTATTAGATGCACTCCCTGGAAACGTCTGGAGCTGTTCCATCTCCCACTCCCACTGTTACATCTCCCACTGCGGAAGCCGTACATTCATGTATTGTGAATGGACGGCAGCGAGGGAGCATGTCCCAAAAACATTCTTTCGCAGGAAAGCGGTCTCAACCTTAACTGCGGTGTCGGAAATGTCGATTCTGACCTGCATGTGTATCTTAATAATTGATTTTTACAAAGATGTTATGTATGGAGAAGAGGCTGTTACTACCGCCCAGTACAGCAGCGTGTTGTGTATGCGGAATCTATACTGGGATTTGAGGTAACAGGTTTGGTTGAAGGCATTTTTTTAAAAAGATAGACTACTTTCATATATGACAGATGTTGCTAAACATATTGCACTGGTAATTATTTCATATCTATTCACATATATGAAAATATAGTAAATGTGAAGGTCACTGCTAATGGCAATGTATGTTGGCATCCTAGATATTTAACAGTCCATTTTAGCCCCAACCACCAGTTTATCCTTTAAATTCCTGCCAAAGTCAGTGGCTGAAGGTGCTTATTATCTGGCAGTAGATGATGAATTTAAAGAAAACACAGAGGTAAATACGATGATTTCGTTTTTCTGAACCCAAAAAAACTGGTTTCAATAACATAGCGTGACATCACCTAACCTAACATGAGGTTATAGCATGAAATAAATAACACAACATCATACAACTTCACGCAACATGATTCAACTCCACCTATTTACACTCTACTCAATACCACATAAATACACCACACATAAAACCACTGTCACATAGCAACAATCCACATAGATACTCCAGACATGCCACATAATTCAGCACAACTCCACTCAACGCCACACACTTTCATGCCACACAATTCAACTCCACACATTTCCATTCCACACCACATAATTCAACACCAAACATCATCGTTCAACTCAACAACACACCACACACATCCAACCCATACCACAGAATTCCACATCATGCCACAAAATTCAACAACACACCACATAATTAAACTCCACTACATACCACTCCATAACACAAAATACCATTCCACATAATTACACTCCATGCCACACAGTCCCACTACACATAATTCCACTGCACACCATGCCACATAATTCCACTACACAAATCCACTCCACACAATTCCACCACACACAATTCCACAACTAACAATTCCAATTCAACCCACATAATTCCACTCCACACCACATACATCCACTCCACTCCAAAACAAAACACATGGGTAAAAGACATTGTCATTTACAACGCCAATAGCTCTAACTCTCACAAATGGGAGACCTATTGCATTTCAAATGCTTGTTTCAGTTTGGCAATAGGGTACTGCACCACAAACGTGAAATAGTACCCTGTCTGCAAAATTCTGCCGTTTCTCCATTCTGTTTAAGTCGAGGGGCACCGCCGTGCTCCCACTGGTAGATCTTTGATGCTCCGCCAGCGGAAACGTTTGATTGACGGCCTGACTTACAGTGGGCCATTGGTCAAAGTACCTCAGACCAAATGCCATATATTTAGGGCAGACATTCTGACATAATTTTTCCTGTTTCAGACCACTAGGGTTAATCAGGACCACGTGCGCAAAATATCAATTGCTGGGGCTGAGCGAAGGGCAGGTCTTCTGGAAGAGGTCTGTCCCTTAGAGTTTAGTTTCATCCAAGTTGTAAACCACTGTCATCATTCCGGGCCCGTCTGGAGGGACTTAGGCTAACCATCGACAAGATGGCGGAGCATATTGTTGGTGGACCGGTAATGTTTGCAGACATGAGGTTTAAGGAGGCATAGAAAAGGCACTCTAAAGGATATCCTACAGGATAGGAGAGCAAAGCAAATTAAAACTCTAACAAATACACTCTGCCCCTGCCCCCACCACCTAAAATGCGAAGAAACATTTCAGAGCAGAGCCTCTGGCTCCTGCCGCCTCACACAGCCTGCCCAGCAGCAGTAGGTGGTGGGTATCAAGAAGGCTGTTTCTTTGAGGCAGCGCTTGTATGGCATTATCAGTCATTTGCGTCAAATTGCAAGAATAAGCCCGAGAGGTATTGTCATAATGGTCAGGGAGCGCTCCAACTGCAAAATGCTATTTAGCACCAAAAACATACCATTGGTGGGTATTGAATGTCACTAATAATGTAAGTATAACTTCAGTCAAAGGTAATTGGAAAGACACACACAAGACTTCATACAAAGGATGGATGAACTGGGTTACTCCTCTCAGAGGTGCTGATAATATTGCGCTACAGAACTCTCCTTGGAAACCCTCGTTTAGATCACTATGGTCCTCCTTGGACATCTACTTCACGACACAAAGACCGCCATGATTATCCATATTTCGCTTGTATTTTGTTAACTACCATGTCAATAATATTTGAAAGCTTTGATTGTATTTATTATGTTTTCCTCTTATTTACAGTGAATTTCCCACTGTTTATATATTTTTGACATAGGTTTCTCTTGATGTTTATCATGTGGTCTTTTTTCTCCTTCTCTCTTTTCTTTTTCTTTCTCTCTGTTTCTCCGTTTCTTTAGGGTGTTCTTCCTTTTTCTTTCTCCCTTTTCCTCTTTTTTCTTTCTCCCTTCTCTTCTTTCCTGTCTTCTTTCTTTTTCGGGGTTTCTCATTGCCTTAGGTTGAGTTACATGGTTTGGATGACTTATTTCGTGACTTTGCAAAAGTATCTGCCATGTTCTTTAGTAACCTTAGCTCACTTATTAAGCTTTCATATTACTCCAAACCTGGTTTCTCTTTTTGGTTATGTTGAATTATTGTTGAAAATTCAATAAAGTATTTGAAATTAAAAAAGGTAGCAAGTGAGTGAGAGAAGAAGGGGACACTGCCTTCGTTTAGGATTCTTGTGTCCTATAGGGCTCAACTCGACAATGCCTTCAACAGTGGGATGCAGATGCGGAAGGAGAATGGGGTGAAGGGAAGGGGGGGGTTGAAGGAGGGGCTGAGAATATCTCTTGACTGTCTGGTTCTGTTCTTAGGTAACAAGGGTGCGGTAGGGGCCTCGTTTATGTTTAATGGAACATCATTTGGCTTTGTGAACAGTCATCTGACCTCCGGAAGTGAAAAGAAACTCAGGTAAGAAGTAGTAACCTACCATCTCCAAGCTTTCCATGCTGCTTCTCCTCACCTCTGCTGGCTGAGCTCCTGTTTCCGAACTCTGTCGTCCACTCGCAGACTGCTCTAGACTTTCCCAGTCTTCCCAGTGGAGAAGCATAATCTTCTTCTCTCGTTTTCCAAACTAATGTTTTTTCTCGTTTTCGCTGCATCACTCTGTCTTCTTTCGCTCGTTTTGTTTCTCTCTCTCGTTCTCACTGTTTATCTTTCCCAACTCCCGCTCTGACGTTTTTTCGTTCTCTCCATCTCTCGCTCTTTCTCTGTAAAGAGGAGGTAGCTCGTTGCTTCATATTCATGTTGTGGCTCAGTACTTTATCGTAGTGCTTCAGTATTTTAAAGGAGAAGTCAGAATCTGTCTATCCCAATCCCAGGGTTGGATTGGAATCAAAATTTGGCCCAAGCACCCTAAAAAAAAAGTGGCCCACATTTGCGGATTGTGTCTTTGTTCTATAAAAGAGGTGCGTTTTCTTAACTTCACTAAGGTAAAAAAAAAAAAAAATGCAAATGTTGCCAGGACTCTTTGTTTACTGATCAGTTCACAATGTCACACTGGTGAACCACACCTGAATATAAGCGAGGCCACTTCTGCTCAGGCCCCCTGCCCCTGCTCACTCTGCACACATTAATGGGCCGGCCCAGCGAGAGACCGGGAAAGACACCTCCGCCCCGTTGGTAAAAGGGAGGTATTAGAGGCCCATCTGCCTCCGGACAGGGCGCCCAGGCCCCCACTGGGCCGGTGGCTGCATCTGATCTGAACTGCACAGACACAGCCCATACCGGCCACCATGCTGGCAAATAAACTGCAACTCGGATCGGACACTGCCAATCCCTCCTGGAAACTGGTCAGAGAGTGTCTACCTTTCAGGGTTATGGTTTTTTTTAGGATCAGATGTCTGACGTCACAGGTATTCCCCGTTAAAGAGTCGAACCCCAGTTACGGTATTTCCAATTTCTCGTAACAGAAGGAAACTGTCCGATGTTTCCAGACTCCCAACGCGAAATACCGGAAAACTGCAGTTTGTTGGTTTCCGCCAAAGAAGGGCAGCGTTATAGTGTCCACGTGGTTGTTTCCCGTACCACTCACCACATAGGTAAAAGTCACACCTTCTATTTCTTCACCTGGGCTAGTAAGCTGTACCAATACCCGTACCAGCTGCTTCCAGTACGAGTCCAGAATCCAGGCCGTCCAGCCCCAGACTTTCCAGGATGACAGAGGAGAGATGGAGTCTTCTTTTAAAACTGGTTTACACAAACCTTAAAAAAGAGCACTGCAAGAAAAATAGAAAAATAAACAGTGTTCGTAAAGTGACAAAACGGTTAAATAAAAGACAGCACTTCCAAGAAACCTCTAATGTGGTTACAAATGTTTCATTGTATCTGGAAAAGCAATAAGTGCTCAATGCATCTTAAAATGGTGGAATTTAAAAGAGCACAGGCGGGTCATATTTGGCGGCACTTGATCAAGAATTGTTAACAATGTAATCAGATATTTCTAGCGACAATGGGTGAAAAATGTGCAAATAGCAAGAATATGTACTAGAGTTTCAGGTTCAGATTGACAAAAACAACATTGTATCGAAACATGTTGATGGTTCCTCCACTTGCTGTTCTTCTCCAAAGTTGGAAAAAGTCCAAAATGAATACACATTAGATACATCAATTCTGGCCGTCAAATAGATTGCCGTATACCTCGATAAGCATTGTGATTTTGCATATTGAACCATACATGCGATAAAAAATATTTAGTATGTAAATAGCATAGAACAGCCAGAAGAGATGATAGTTCCACAGATAACATCAGCTCATTCCAAAAATCCATAAAATGGTTTTTCATAAGTAGAGTCTCCATCCAATATGCGCTAAGGAGAAGGTAATCAGAGCATCAATCCCTTTTAGATGTTGTCAGTTCATAATGAAGCCATGATGAATGGTTATCAGGTAGTATAGTGGGCAGCTGGAGGTATAGTGTCTTCAGCCTCAGCCATTAGAGCGGACGACAGGGTCTTTCCAGCCTCACTATCATACAAGTTCCAGTTAGTGCCATGTTCAGTATCCAAAGCAGACCAATGTTTTTAATCTCCCCCATGACAGTCTTAGATTTTAGCCTGGCCCATTTGTTTACAGACTTCTTTGCAATTGTTCATTTAAACATATGGCATATACATCTTTTAGCTTCAGATTATAACAATTTCCTAGAAAAGGCATAGGGTGTCCTTCTAGATCAATGATGAAGGTAATTATCAAAGTCCCTAGACCATATTACTACCTCCTACTACCAACTTGTTGTGGCAAATACGTTCATTTCTGTACGTGATCTTGCCACCATTGCCACTGCTTTTATTGCCAATAAAATGAATTACTGTATGGCTCTGCATTCTAGTAGCTGCAACCTGGAAAAAACTAGTTCACCATGTCCAAATTATCAGGGCCGGCTTTAGGGCAGTGTGACTGGTGCGGCCGAAAAACAACCCCGATCCCTAAAAACAACCAGACCCCCCATAGCCCTAAAAACAAACCCGACCCCCTCGAGCCCTAAAAACGACCCGAGCCCCCCCTGAACCCTAAAAACATCTCCAACACCCCTGAGCCCTAAAAATAATCCTGCCCGCCCCTGAGCCCTAAAAACAACCCAACCCCCTTCAGCCCTATAAACAACCCGAGCCCCTTAAAAACAACCCCCACCCCTTTAAACCCGACCAGACTGCGTCCCAGAGCTCCCTCTCCTGATCCTTCTTCTTCCTGTGCCCACACATATGCACATCTAGACCGTGCATTGTCTTAATCACGCATATGCGTGGTTCTATTTGCAGCGAAACGGCACACGTGGCTCAGCCCGCGTTGTAAAGGGCGTTTGCCATTCTCTCTATCTTTCTTTCGCACTCACTTGCTCTCATGTTCTCTCTTCCTTTTTCTTTTTCTTTCTCTTTCCCTTCCTCTATCACATTTACCACCTTCTGGTGCTCACTTCTCTTCTGTCACTCTAGACGAAACCAGAATTACCTGAACATCCTGCGCTTCCTGGTGCTCGGAGACAAGAAGATGGGGCCCTTCAACCTCACCCACCGCTTCACACACCTCTTCTGGCTGGGAGACCTCAACTACCGTGTGGAGTTGCCCACCTCAGTAAGTTACACATCTGGCACCCCTGCTGCTTTATGTCAGGCTTTAAGGGACTCAAATGTGCTCTGCATTCGGGTGTGTAAGGGAATAATCCCATCTAATCATGCAGAATGATCTGTGTTCAGATTTGTTAATAGCGATGGGTTAAATTTATTTGAACTATTATCTTCGAGTAAATCCTACTTTAGTCAATCAATAAATCAGTCATTTATAGAGCATAGCAAATTATCAGTGAGGGTATCGATGCGCAGGGGCCGCTCGCTGCTGCATGGCAGTGATTTCTCAAACAGCCAAGTCTTTAGGTCTTGTCTGAATTGTTGGAGTGACGGTGCATTTCTAAGGTGCAGGGGGAGGTTGTTCCAGGCCTTGGCTACCAAAGGAACGTCCTCCGCTGTAGGCTCGACAGATACGTGGGGTGTCAGCGATGGAGAGAGAGGCCGATAGGAGGAGTCTGGATGGTTGGTGGAAGGTTAGGCGTTTGTTGATGTAACCTGGTGCAGAGCCTTGTAGGCGTGAGTCAGCAGCTTGAACTGGCATCTCTTCTGAATCAGGAGCCAGTGCCATTTCCTGAGATGGGGTGTGATGTGGGTCCTTCTGGGGAGGTCGAGTAAGAGTCTTGCCACTGAGTTCTGTATTGTTTGGAGTCTCTTCAGTAGGCATGCAGAGATTCCCATGTGAAGCGTGTTTCTTCAGTCCAGTCTGCTGGTGATGAGGGCTTGTGTGATGGTCCTTCTGGTGTTTATCAGGAACCACCTGACGATCTTAAGGAGCATGCGAAGGTAGCGGAAGCAGACTGAAGAAACTGCGTTGACTTGTTTCTTCATGGATAGCTTGTCATCCATGATGATGCTGAGGTGTGGGTGTGGTCTGTTGGAATGGGGGGGTGTACCGAGCTCCACTGGCCACCATGAGTCGTTCCATGGCGAAGTGTTGCTCCTAAAGATGAGGACTTCCGTTTTGCCCGAGTTGAGTTTGAGACGGTTATCCTTCATGCAGTCTGCCACGTTCATCATGCATCTGTGGAAGTTGGCTTTGGTGTTGGAGGGATCTTCGGACAGAGAGAGGATGAGCTATGTGTCATCAGCATAGGAGATGATGTTGAGTCCGTGTGATCTGACGGTGTCGGCCAGAGGGGTCATGTAGATGCTGAAAAGGGTCGGGCTGAGGGATGAGTCCTGTGTGACTCCACTGATGATCTTCTTGGGCTGTGAGGTGAATGGAGATAGACGGATCCTTTGAATTCTGCTGGTGAGGTATGAGGCGATCCATTTGAGGGAGTTTCCTTGAATCCCAATGTGGTGGAGTCTGTTGATCAGGATGTGGTGGGAGACAGTGTCAAATGTGGCAGACAGGTCCAAGATGATGAGGGCTGCTGTTTCCCTGTGGTCCAGGAGGGCTTTGATGTCATCTTTGGCCTCGATCAAGGCTGTCTCGGTGCTGTGTTTAGCTCGAAAACCAGATTGGGGTGGTGCAGGAGGTTGTGCTCTTCCATGTGTAGAGTGAGGCACTGATTGATTGCTTTCTCAAGGACTTTTGCTTGGTAGGTGAGCATCGGGATGGGCCGATAGTTCTTCAGATCAGCAGGGTCGGTGATGTTTCCAGTCTTCCGGGAAGGAGGCCGCAGTGAGGAGGTTTTAAGGCCTTCCTGAGCTCATCACTTATTGTCTTGCTTCCGAGGTTGAAGACGTGGTGGGGGCATGGGTCTGGTGGTGTACCAAGGGAGTAGCCAGAAAAATAAATTACCCACTACTTTGAATCATGTCCCAAATAGCACTGAGCAAGCGGGTGAGGCAAGCAAACTTGGCAGTCGTTCAGGAGATTGCTCACCTTCAGGGAATTCTGAAATTCTGAAATTACCTTCCTTCTCTTTATTCTTCTCTCAGTCTTTTGCCCTTCCTTTTCTCCATCCTTTTTCCATGTAACTTTCCTTCCTTTTTACATTCCTTTTTGTACTTTTTCACTTTCATCCATCTTGCTGGTTTTGCCTAACCATCCTTCCTTCTCAACGTATCCTTTCCCATCCCTGCTTCTCTTCATACTTCTTTGACTTATTCCCTCCTTCCCTTTTATCAACAATCTCTCCTTTCTTCTTGCCATCTATTCACCTTTCCATCAATTCACCCTACATTTGTTCTTTCCTTCCATCCTTCACTCTATATTTTTTCTTTAACAATTCATCATCTCCAGTCATTATTCTCTCCACCCACCCAGTGCTTAATGTGTAAAAATAATAAGTGCCAGGGCTCTCGTCAGGAGGCCACTGCAGCTTGCACCATACATTGCCCCTGCCATGCTGCCAATGATAGTAATAACTCAACTACTAACCATCACACTCCTACAAGTGTGACAATTCAGACTATATTAGGCACCCAAACCTATAAGAATGGTTTGGGCGCCAGGTAATATTAATTTTTAATGTATATTAACTGAATAATTATCTGTTTTTGTGGTCATCTCCAAATTAGCCAGATAGCGCCACCTTGTGGCAGCTGACACAAGCGCCTGTGTTGAGAATTAAATGCCGGTGCCGAGCACCGGAACCCACTGGCTCAAATTAAGCACTGCACCCACCATCATCTTTCTCTCCATCAATCTCTTCATCGTCTCCATCCATCCATTTCTGTATCCATCTTTCCAGCCATCACTCTTTTCTGTCTCATTTTTATCTATCCTTCCTTCTCTCCATCCTTGTCTTCTTCCTTCCTTCTCCCTTTTGTCTCGCCATCCATCCCTCTAGCCTTACTTCTTGTTGTCCATCATTATATCTTTTACCTCCATCCATTCTTTTCTTCACCCATCCCTCAATCCTCCTCTCTATTCACTCATCTCTCCATACATCCATAACTCCACCCATCCATCATCCTTTTCTTCCTCATCTCCACCCAAACTTCTCTCCATCCATCCATCTCTGCATCCACCCATTCTTCAATCCATCCATCCTCTCCATCCAAACTTCTTTTTATCATCCCTTCATACATCACTCCATCCATGAATCCATTGTCACTCCATCCCTGCTTCTCTCTATCACCCTTCCTGCTACTGCAAGCAGCCCTATTATGACCTCGTGGGAGATCATAATCAAAGGAGCCATACATACATGTTTGAAAGAACTGACCAGTGGCGCCCACCCCTGCTCAAACAGCTAACGTGGGGGTTCTTGAGACAGCTGATGCTTACAGATGTTCTCTCCAGGCTTTGCTTCTCTGGGCTCAAAGGTGATTCTTGATGCATTGCCCTTCTGAAATCGGTGAACAGTTGAATGTCATGAATGGACTGCAAAATTTGTTTCTGTGAAAACACCATCAACAATAATCTCCGTGGCGGCTGCCAGTTATGGGAAATGGGGGAGGAGGGCGGGCAAACCGCTGCTGCCAGAGTGTCATGGCGTCCGAGGGGGAGGGATGGAAGTAGAGGGCAGGAGGAAAAGAAAAAAGAAAAAGAAATCACTTATCTGGCTTGCACGTCCTTGCTCCTCCCAATCTTCTTCTCCACTCCAGCATGGGCCAAGCCAGTTCCCTTAACCAATCCTGGCACTGCTCTCATGCTGTGAGAGTAGCACCAGGATTGGATGGAGCGAGTTGGCTGGACTCTTGTGCAGGCACCTGTAGGCCTGTGCTTGGTCTCCACCCAGCTGTCTAAGACAGCTAGGTAGAGAGCTTTAAAGTGCGCATGTCACTTTGGCCGGCGCCAGTCAGTGCACTTTGGAGCATCCAGTCAGCCACTGCTCCTGTCCTCTGCTGCCACGGGGAAGGCTGGGCACGGGGAAGGCTGGCTGCTGAAGTGCGGTGAGTGTGCACGTTGAAAAAATAAAATGGCAATGAAATCTTTTCATTGCCATTTTATTTTACCTGCGAGGCTCCCCACAATCGGAGTGTCCCGTGTCCAAGTAAAGAAACCGCCACTGACTAATCTGCTGCAATCTGTCTCTCAGAGGTTAAGGCAGGGGAGTGTCCAGAAAAACAAAATTACCCCCCACTTTCAACCATGTTTGGCATGACCATGAGTGAGTGAACATTGGAACTGTGCAAGCCCAAATTTATCTAGGGAGTTCCAAGGACATGGGCTTTTACAGTATAATTATTGAAGAATTTAGAAAAAAGAGCTTCATGTTTTCCAGGTATTTCTCTAGGAGTGGCAAAAAACGTAAAGTCTGTGTACTGAGGCTCACCTTCCGCAGGGCTTTTTGTGGGTTCCTTTCAAGAAAGTAGTGATGCCTATAACTCCAAAACGTCCAAATGGTGCATCTAATCAATTTACCCAGATCACACATCTAATCTGTCATCATCCACTACCATTTTCGTATTTCCATTTTTACAAGTTTGAAATCCAACAACCAGTGTACATGAAATTAGTATTTGTTACATATCAGTAACTAAATACCCTGGGTTACAACGATCTTTGAAGACCAATATCTTCCCTTGATTGTTCAAGGCAGCGAGGTACTGAAGGGGAATTCAGGTTTTCAAGAACCATATTTCTTTCTGGGAACGCGCTTACACACAGAGTTCAACAATCTGCTGGGCATATAACTTCAACTGCAAAATCGAGGAAGAAGGAAAAGATAACCTTTCACTGTAATTCAGCCATATATGTGAAGGGATACAGTTTTGCAGCAGTAGATGTACATGTAGTTATGGTAATAATTAAGTTTTAATTTTAATCCAAAGGAGAGAAAACATTGAACAAATGAGTGTTGCTCACATCCAGTGTGGCGTGGCATGTAATGTGGCACGCGAGGGCAAGTTACTGCTGGACCCCCACTCATAGAAGGAACGCTGGAGGATGTTGTTCTGCTTGTGGATTGCAGCTCTTATAAAGCAGCGGGTCTCCAGCAGTAGCGGCTGCCTGTGAACGGGGGTGGTAGGGCCTCCGCTGCACACCTCTCTCTCACCTCCGTCTTCTTCTCTGCTGGAAGAAGCACCGGCATCACCCAGGATTCCAGACTCTGCCGGCCAATCACGACGCTGCAGAAGCAGCGTCGTGATTGGTCTGAGCAGCCTGTTTGGCTGCTCAGGCAGTGCATGGGGAGGCTGGGCATGTTCTACACGGGGCTGTGCAACACAGCTCTATGGAGAACATGCCAAGTGCGCATGACGGTTTGGCCGGCCCAAGAGGGCTGGTCAAAGCATCATGCGCATGTAGGGAGGGAGTGCAAACCACTCCTGCTCCCTCTGCGGTGAGCCAGCCCCACCCTGGCCGACCTGGCTGAAGTTGCAAAGAAAAATTAAATGATAATAACTTCTTGTTATTATCATTTTATTTTTATTTTCCATTGCTCAATGAGCAGTGGGGCGATGCTCCTCCGCCTTAGCAGAGGAGCCACCACTGTTCTCCAGTCACTCGGAGGTCCGAGCCTAATTGCCACTGGTAGCGTTGCTCAGTTCGGCACATGGTCTTCAATCAATCAATCAATCAATCATGTCACTTATAAAGCGCACTACATACCCGCGAGGGTCTCAAGGCGCTGGGGGAAGAGGGGGGTGGTGCTGCTACTGATCGAAGAGCCAGGTCTTGAGGAGTCTTCTGAAGGCCAGTAGGTCTTGGGTCTGCCGAAGGTTGGTGGGGTGGGTGTTCCAGGTCTTGGCGGCGAGGTGGGAGAAGGATCTGCCGCCGGCGGTCGTTTTCCGGATGCGGGGGACTGTGGCGAGGGCGAGGCTGGTGGAGCGGAGCTGGCGGGTGGGGTGTAGAAGCTGAGTCGTCTGTTGACGTAGGCTGGTCCGGAGTTGTGGAGTGCTTTGTGTGCGTGGGTGAGGAGCTTGAAGGTTATCCTCTTGTTGACAGGGAGCCAGTGCAGGTCTCTCAGGTGGGGTGTGATGTGGCTGCGTCGGGGGATGTCGAGGATAAGACGTGCAGAGGCGTTCTGGATGCGTTGCAGCCGTCTCAGGAGCTTAGCCGTCGTTCCTGCGTAGAGGGCGTTTCCGTAGTCCAGCCTGCTGGTGACGAGGGCCTGGGTGAC
This sequence comes from Calotriton arnoldi, assembly GCA_963921515.1. NCBI lineage: Eukaryota > Metazoa > Chordata > Amphibia > Caudata > Salamandridae > Calotriton > Calotriton arnoldi. The sequence goes on from CAWUFW010011637.1 coordinate 557,158, forward strand.
TGTTTTTCTTGTTTCGGTGGGGATCCACTTGAAGATCCTGCGGAGCATTCGGAGGGTGTTGAAGCAGGATGAGGAAACGGCGTTGACCTGCTTAGTCATGGAGAGGGTGGGGTCGAGGATGACCCCTAGGTTGCGTGCGTGGTCGGTGGGTGTCGGGGCTGTTCCCAGTGATGTTGGCCACCAGGAGTCGTCCCATGCTGAAGGGTTGGAACCAAGGATGAGGACCTCCGTCTTGTCCGAGTTCAGCTTCAGGCGGCTGGTACTCATCCATTCGGCGACGGCCTTCATTCCTTCGTGGAGGTGGGCTTTGGCGGTGTGAGGGTCTTTGGTGAGGGAGAGGATCAGCTGGGTGTCGTCGGCGTAGGAGATGATGTTGAGGTTGTGCTGTCGGGCGACGTGGGCGAGGGGTGCCATGTAGATGTTGAACAGCGTTGGGCTGAGGGAGGAGCTTTGGGGTACGCCGCAGATGATCTTGGTGGCTTTGGATCGGAAGGGGGCGAGGCGGACGCTTTGTGTTCTGCCGGAGAGGAAGGATGTGGTCCAGTCCAGGGCCTTCTCTTGGATCCCGGCGTCGTGAAGGCGTGTTCGTAGTGTGTGGTGGCAGACCGTGTCGAAGGCGGCTGATAGGTCCAGGAGGATGAGGGCTGCTGTTTCTCCGTTGTCTAGCAGGGTCCTGATGTCATCGGTGGCGGCGATGAGGGCGGTTTCGGTGCTGTGGTTGCTGCGGAAGCCGGACTGGGAAGGGTCCAGGATGTTGTTCTCCTCGAGGTAGCGGGTCAGTTGTTTGTTGACGATTTTCTCGGTGACCTTCGCGGGGAACGGAAGCAGAGAGATGGGTCAGAAGTTCTTGAGGTCCTTGGGGTCTGCCTTTGGTTTCTTGAGTAAGGCGGTGATCTCGGCGTGCTTCCAGCTTTCCGGGAAGGTTGCTGTCTCGAAGGAGATGTTGATTATTTTCCGGAGATGGGGCGCGATGGCTGTACTGGCTTTGTTGAAGACGTGGTGAGGGCACGGGTCTAGCGGTGAGCCGGAGTGGATGGTGTTCATGATCTCGCTGGTGTCCTCGTCGTTGATGTTGGTCCAGGAGAGCAGGCGGTTGGTGGTTGTGGGGGCAGTGGTCTCGGTGGTTGCCGGGGCGGTCGTGGTGTTGAAGCTGTCGTGGATGTCGGCGATTTTGAGGTGGAAGAAGGTGGCCAGTGAGTCGCACAGGTCTCGCGACGGCGGGATGTCGTTGGTGTTGGAGCAGGGGTTGGAGAGTTCCTTCACGATGTTGAAGAGCTCTTTGCTGTTGTGTGCGTTGTTGTCTAGGCGGTCTTTGAGTGAGGCCCTTTTGGCGGATCTGATGAGGTGATGGTGACTGCGGGTGGCGCTCTTGTGGGCGGCGTAGCTGTCCGCTGTCCGTTCGTGGAGCCAGATCTTCTCCAGTTTTCGGCATGTTCGTTTGGAGGCCTGGAGGTCTTCGGTGAACCAGGTGGCTTTCTTGCTGGTGTGGCTGTTGGGCGGATTCTTGAGCGGGGCGAGGGTGTTGGCGCAGTCGTCGATCCACTGTCTGAGGTTGCGGGCGGCGGTGTCGGGGTCGGAGGGTTCGGCGGGTGGGCTCAGGGCGAGGGTTGTGGTTAGCTGGTCTTCGGTGACTCTGCTCCAGCAGCGGCGAGGCATTTGTTCGGTGCGGTGGTGCGTGGTGGGCTTCCTGTAGGTGAAGTGGATGCAGTGGTGGTCAGTCCAGTGGGGTTCGGAGGTGTGGTTGAAGGAGACGTGTGGGCTTGCGGAAAAGATGGAGTCTAGCGTGTGGCCGGCGGCGTGGGTGGGTGTAGTCACGAGCTGTCTGAGCCCGAGGGTGGCGAGGTTGTCGATCAGGGTGGTGGAGTTGGTGTCCTTGTTGTTCTCGAGGTGGAAGTTCAGGTCCCCGAGGAGGATGTAGTCCGTGGAGGCGATGGCGTGTGTGCTGACGAAGTCAGCGATAGAATCGCTGAACTGTGGTCGGGGTCCGGGGGTCTGTAGATGAGGGTTCCTCTGAGGGTGGTGTTGGGATCGGTGTGGATCTGGAAGTGCATGTGTTCGGCGGTGCTGAGGGTGTCGTCGGTGTTGGTTGAGACTCTGAGGGTGTTCCTGTGGACGATGGCGATGCCTCCTCCGACTCCGTTGGTGCGGTCCCGGCGGGTGATCTTGTAGCCGTCCGGGATGGCAATGGCGATGTCGGGGCTGAAGCGGGATTCAGCCAGGTCTCCGTCAGGAATGCGACGTCTGGGGAGGTTGAGTCGAGAAGGACCCAGAGTTCGATGGCGTGTTTGCGGGCGGAGCGGGTGTTGAGGAGGATGCATCTGAGGTAGTTGGGTTCTTTTCTGGGAGGTGGTTTGGCGGGGCGGGTGCTGGCGAAGCTGCAGTTCCGGCAGGTGAAGGGCCCTTGGGTGCGCTTCGGGGTGGCCAGGTAGCAGCGTGATCTTTTCCGGGGTTGAGTGCGTGGAGGGTGCTGGGCGTCGTATCGGGCGTCTGTTGATGTGGCGGGCGCGGGGGATGCCCGGACCAGGGGTCTGGCGCTGGGCGCGGTCACGGCGCGGCGCGCAGCGGCCGCCATAAACGGGGAGGTGGGAGGGAGGAGCAGGGAATGGGGCAGCGAATGGGCAGTGAGGGGGCGGGGCCGCAGGCGCAGCGGCGGGAAACAGGCACAGAAAGGAAAAAACTAGCACAATCAGGGCAGCAAGGGGGCACAGAAAGGGAAAAACTAGCACAATCAGGGCAGCAAGGGGGCACAGAAAGGAAAAAAACGAGCACAATCAGGGGCAGCAGCAGGGCACACAGACGGAGCTGTGTGGTGGGGAGCCGACCTACCAGTCAAGGTCAGGGGTCGCTCTCTTCACCACGCAGCGGCCGCCATAAATGGGGAGGTGGGAGGGAGGAGCAGGGAATGGGGCAGCGAATGGGCAGTGAGGGGGCGGGGCCGCAGGCGCAGCGGCGGGAAACAGGCACAGAAAGGAAAAAACTAGCACAATCAGGGCAGCAAGGGGGCACAGAAAGGAAAAAACGAGCACAATCAGGGCAGCATGGGGGCACAGAAAGGAAAAACGAGCACAATCAGGGCAGCAAGGGGGCACAGAAAGGAAAAAAACGAGCACAATCAGGGCAGCAAGGGGGCACAGAAAGGAAAAAAACGAGCACAATCAGGGCAGCAAGGGGGCACAGAAAGGAAAAACGAGCACAATCAGGGCAGCAAGGGGGCACAGAAAGGAAAAAAAAAAACGAGCACAATCAGGGCAGCAAGGGGGCACAGAAAGGAAAAAAACGAGCACAATCAGGGCAGCAAGGGGGCACAGAAAGGAAAAACGAGCACAATCAGGGCAGCAAGGGGGCACAGAAAGGAAAAACGAGCACAATCAGGGCAGCAAGGGGGCACAGAAAGGAAAAAAACGAGCACAATCAGGGCAGCAAGGGGGCACAGAAAGGAAAAAACGAGCACAATCAGGGCAGCAAGGGGGCACAGAAAGGAAAAAACGAGCACAATCAGGGCAGCAAGGGGGCACAGAAAGGAAAAAAAACGAGCACAATCAGGGCAGCAAGGGGGCACAGAAAGGAAAAAACGAGCACAATCAGGGCAGCAAGGGGGCACAGAAAGGAAAAAACGAGCACAATCAGGGCAGCAAGGGGGCACAGAAAGGAAAAACGAGCACAATCAGGGCAGCAAGGGGGGCACAGAAAGGAAAAAAAACGAGCACAATCAGGGCAGCAAGGGGGCACAGAAGGAAAAAAACGAGCACAATCAGGGGCAGCAGCAGGGCACACAGACGGAGCTGTGTGGTGGGGGAGTGACCTACCAGTCAAGGTCAGGGGTCTTCTATGCTGGTCTTCAGCCTAGAGGGTTCGGTAGAAGTTAACCAGCCCCTGCTTAAGCTGGTGGAGTGGGGGGCCTCACAACGCTGCTGGGTTAAGGTTACCTGCTCACAGTAGTTCCAATCTCTTGTAAACTTTTTTGTGTTTGTTATGCTGATGAATACTGAGGGAAGTTCCAGTGGGATACATGTTCAGTGGCGGCCAGCATGGCTCCCCTGACCGATCATAACTCTGCAATGCAGCGTTGGGATTGGTAAGCACCCAGGCTCCACCTGACCGATCACAACTCTGCAATGCAGCGTTGTGATTGGTTTTGAGCACCCTGGTTTGACGTTCAACCAGGGAATGGGGGCTTGGGCATGTCCTCCACGCAGGCTGTAATGTAGCCTGCATGGAGAACGGGGAAAGTGCGCATGACTGGTTGGGCGACCCAAGAGGGCTGACCAAACAGTCATTGCGCACTTAGGAGTGGGCAAATTTTATGTTTCTGCTTCTCGCACTGCTTGAAAGCAGTGGGGCGACGCTCCTCCACTATAGCGGAGGAGCCCCCACTGTACATGTTCCTTGCATGCGAGAGAAATAGAAATGGAGAGACTGATGAAAAATGCGCTGGATGCTGCACTTTTTGATACATGCTTCAGGAAGCCACACAGGGCACAAGTCAGGAGAACACACGGGTAGATGGTGTCCACCCACTATTTTCAAAGGGTGGACGCCGTCTTCCCTGCCAAGAAGTTGGACCCCAGTGAACTATGCCGAATGTGTCCTGGTGTCATTTTCTTACACAGGGACACATTCAACAGCATCTCCACGTTCCGTGCAGCAACATGCAGGCGGAGGATGCTTTGCATTTTAGATTCCAGCTGAAAAGTTGGCTGGGCCCAAAACAAAGGCCAAATTTAAAGGGCCATCAGGCCTCCTTTGGTTCCAATGTGTCCTGGCTGGGAGCTATTTGGAGCCTCACACCTAAATGTCAGTGCACTGGAAGGGAAACAAAGGCACACAGCTTGTAATCACTTCATCACCTCACAAATACTTACGAGAAACTAGGATTTAGAGGAAAGCTTTTCACCTTGCTGTAACCCTGTACATAAGAGATATACATGCACTGTAAGAATGTCGGATTTGTAAGTCTGTACAAATATTTACACAAATAATTTAAATACCACTATTTTTTTTATTTCCTTTATAGCGCTACTCATCCCATTGTAGGGTGTTAGAGTACTTTACATCACATGCAGACATTATACATTGACAATAAATCATACATGTGTGTAAATCAATGTACAGGATTGTTATGTAAGACAATGAGGGTTACAAGGTGTAGGAGTCACATATCTTCCTTCATAGCTCACTGTGCTATATTAGAAGAAATGCAATTAATGAACTGCAAGTAACAAAAGGATCTCTGTGTCAAAAGCAGTATCTCACTTACCTGTCTACATAAAATAAAAATCGGTTATCTGCACGTTACACAATGTGCCTTGCAGGAGACACATTAACCCTCTATGCTACTTTGAATCAAAACTGGGTCTAGACAAAACGCAGATCTCTCCAGCAAATGCGTTAACCACCACAGTTATCTTGCCATTATTATTATTCCCTGAGATTTACTGGGCATGCAAAGATCTCTCCAGCAGGTGCCTTAACACGATAAGATATTAGCCAGCATTTGTAACCAGTTAAACTAGAATAGATTTTCTGTAACCTTTCTCCTTGTTGCCAATTTCTTTGTGGCAAAGTTTTTAAATAATAAATATATAAATTGAGGTCCAGATTTAAGAAGATTTGTTAAAAAAAAAAAAAGATAACGCAAGGCAGCACATAGCGCTGACTTGCGTTACCTTGTGTCAGGTAGGCATTGCATGGATGGTGCACGGGAGTTCCCATCGATTCACCCATGTACTGTGACGCAAACCCATATTTACAAAGACTTGTAAACATGGGTTTGCGCCAAAATGGTGCACCTACCTGAGAATGGTGTTTGGAGGAGAAATATCGTTATTTCTCCTCATTATTTCCTCTTTGCACGTGTGCTGCATCATGCAGCCGACATACAAGGAAGAAATAGCCTCAAAGCATAGTTTTTTTTACAAAACAGAAAGGCTTGCCTTCCTGCACAAAAACTATCCTGACCACAACGCAGGCACAATAGCACCATGACACAAGGGTGCCTGTGCTCCAGCACTTGAAGAGAGCAGAACTGCGCCAGATCTTTGAAAATATGTTGATGCTCTTCTGTCTTCCAAAGTACGCCTGGTGAAGTAGACTGGCGGCGGAGTTAGTTTGTTCAATTCTTGGGTAAAGAACATTTTATACTGACAATAGGGCAACATTGTTTTATGTGTAGCTTACAAAAGCATGAGTCTTCTGCCTAAATCAGGTGTTTTGACGTATGTCCTCTTTGTCCCTCGGATTCATAATCCACTCCACAATCTTTGAAAGCATGCTGGGTGATTTCCAAGCATGGCAGGGATGGAGCTCACTTTGTGTCCCATGCCTTGGCCTCTGATCTGTCTGACACGTTTCAACACTGTTTTCTGCAATTACTATGGTCTCACTCCAGTCAGTGTACCTACCTCATAACTTTAAATATTCCTAATTCAACTGTGTGATTCGAATTACATCAATGTTCCAAAATGGTGAAAGTTTGAGGTGGCGTGGCTATCATTTAAATGAATTTGCGTGCTACACATAGGCAATATTCCCTCTAATTATTTTTTTTGCTGTGCGGCAATGGAGTGTCTATGTGCACACTTTTCTGAGCTGTGTGCGCAACTGAGTCGTAACAGGAGTGAGCGTGCTACCTCTAAAAAAGGTGAAAGGCAACACCTCTCTTTCATTTTTGGATAAAATGGGAGGAGGGGTGCAGGGCCTAAAGTTTTCTTTTTAAATAAGTGCTATGATGCAGCCATCATTGGCAGCATCATATCTCTTTCTTTTTTTTTGTTATGGCAGGTGCAGGGGCAACATGGACAGCAAGAGGAGAGAGGGAGGGAACAAGCAAGAATACAGACCGTGGTAAGGGACCGGCAAGAACACGGACAGCATTTGGGGACAAGCACGTAACAGCACGGAGAGTGGGAGGTAGCAAGCAACAACACAGAGAGCTGGAGGAAAGTGGGAGGGGACAAGCTACAACACGGATAACAGTGGGCGGAGAAAGCAACTAGACCGACAGCAGGAAGGGGAGAAGTACATGAGGGACCCAGATGTAAAAGACCCACTCTGGTAGAGTGCTTAAACCTATAAAAAAAAAGTAGCACCTAATAAAATGAGCAGTGGAAGGATGCAAGTAATGCATCAATACTCCAGGGGAGAGACAAACAAACGAAGAGGAAGGAAACTTATGGCAGCCGACCAATAAGATGCAAGCAAAGTTGAGTGACAACAAAGCCAACCAATGGTAAGTAATAGTTGGCCTCCAAGCTCACTGTATATAAAACAAGAGATCTTGTATGCGTTGTCCTAGGCAAAACCTAAATAACGGGTAACATTTTCCGGTGCACATATAAAGCCATCCAAGGTTCTTGGACCTGGGTTGCACTATATAAAATTGTGGGAAGAAAATTGTTTCCTGGTTTGTTAGCTAAAATGGATCAACCCATATAAACCGAGAGCACAACTCCTAGACTGCACATGGTTGTTAAATAAAAATCCAACTTTCAGCATATTAATGGAATTGAAAACGGTGGACATTGAAGAAAGGGCTAACAAGAACACGGGCCAGATATGCAAAGGCATATTGTGTTCACAAAAGGTCTGATTTGCAATATCAGACTGGACCGTCAAAAATACCTTTTGGTGTGTAGCAAATCCAAATTTCAATACAGCAACACGTTATCAAATCGCAATTTGGGTTTGCAACTAAATACCAAATCAGTATTTGCAAATGGTATATTTAGGGCGTCCCTTTTAAATACCAATTTTGAATAGGATGAAATATTTTTGCGCCCAAAATCAGGTTCAAAACATTAATATTTTACTGACTACACAAATGTTACGGTAAACCTTCGTTAATGTTGACAAAAACATTTCTTAGAGTATGCGGGGGTCCCCTCCCTACTCTTGAAAAAAATGTTATTTGAACTTTTATTAGGTTTTCTTTCAAATGCATACCGTTTTCCTTTTAGGAAAATGGGCTGCATTTAAAAAAATATGTATGTTATTGCTTTATTTAATAGCAATCACAGTCATGGTGATCTGCTGACCCAAGCAGGCCACTCTCCCTGTGATGGCTGTGAATCATAGTTGGTCTCATTTTAACCTACCTTATTAGTATTCATGAGGTAGGTTAAATTGTGACCCACTGCAATTTGGCATTTTGCGAACCAACCTATTAATACATAGGTTGGTTCGCAAAATGTCACAATGGTTGCAAAAATACTGGTTGCAAAGTGCGACCAGTATTTTGTGACCAGTGCTTCATACATGTGGACCAATATATTTAGTAAAAGTACTTTTTTGGAGTAAATTAACTGCCATCACTTGTGCTTAGTGCAGCGCTTCCCAAACCTTTTAGAACCACAACCCACTTTCTAGTACGACAAACTTTGGCAGTCCACCTAGCTTTAATGGACATGAGGCGAGCGATTTTTTAATGTACTAAAGGATGGTGTGTTAGCGCATTTTCATTTACAGATAGCACATTTCCATTGAAATGGTCACTAAATGTACACAGACATACAGTTTTAAACTGTTTTGCACATACATGATAATGTGTGGAAATCGGGGTTCAGTGACTATTTATTATTTGAGGGTCTTGATTTGTTCTGATCCTATTAGAATCTGTTTCAATCACACTTCAGAATTATTCAGAAATGTGCTTTATTTTTGCTTTCATAGCTGCTGAATTTATACAGTTTATTAACAGGTATTCACATGCTTGCTTAGTGCTATGAAAAAACGACATCCTACAGCTTTTCCATTTTTCACACTTTATATACCCCAGCTAGACTGGCACATAATTCACTTTGCTATTCGTTCTCCTCACTGCAAAGTGAGAGGAGTTTAAAAACACTGGTTCTGTGTAAAAAAAAAAAACATAAGCAGCAAACAACATAACCTGACTTTTGACCTAGTGTAATGTGTTAATACCTTTGATTTACTGTGTTTTCCTTAATTCAATTCTAGTCTTTTCTGTAGCACAACAGAAAAATGCCACAACATTTGGAGGCAGCCCACAGCAATCCGCCTCCAAAGGGGTCAAATATGGTCCATTCTGCTGTGCTTTAACTAAAGCCAGCCAGTTTCCCCTGCCACGAGTTGTCCTTTTTATTGCGAGGGCCGGTATCTTTGTTAGTTTTCAGATGCCCATAAAGAGCTCTCCTGCTGATCAGCAGAAGGACCCTTTGTAATGCCCGCTCTGAAGGGCCCCCTGCGCGGCGATAAATGACAATGTGCGCGGCCGCCCAGGCGCGCACTCTAGAGGGAACAGTGTACATAGGTCTCTGCACTGGTAGATTTTTAAGTGAAAGAGCTAAAGGATCTGTTCAACACCCTGTTCAATATTTTACTTTATATATATTTAAGCCCTTTAGGGATTTAATAATCCCCCCAATATTTTATAAGTCTTCTTTATTGTTGTCAACCACTTGATTCTTGGATGCAGAAATGTTCTTCCTATATTCTTTCTACTTTTTCTTAGGGCAGAGATTCTCTCTTAATTATAATCTCACATCAGAAGGTTTCAGAGATCAACTTCAACCTGTTTTGAGGGCAACAAACACACTGCCAGTTACTTCATGTGACTATGAAAGAGGTTTAATAATGTCACCCATACAACACTATTTTGGCCAGAGGAGCAACTAGAGCCAACTTTCGGGGGGGGGGCTAAGAAAAAATTTCGGGAGAGGGTGCAAATTCTTCCAGCCATAGGCAGAGTGGCTCTAAGAAGGGGTGAAAAAACAACAAAGCCTCATTAACAAGTAAATGGTCTTTTAAAGACCTGTGAAGTACTCGGGTGCGGCTGTGTGTGTGCCCGGGAAGCTGTCTCAGCCCGGGCTGACACACACGACGGGAGGGGGGGCTGAATACCTTTGAGTCCAATGGGCGTTGCGCACCTGATCTTGGCATTGCGTGCCTTTCTTCACTAGTGTTCATAGAGCTCATGGCCCTCGTGGGCCTCTTTGGAATCCACTGTCAGATGGCTGACAGATCATCACCATGCGGATGATACTCAGTTTAGGAAGGTAGATTCTACTGCACATCAAAACAAAAGATACCAGATGCATTGTATTGCTTCAACTGATTTTGTTACCCACATGTTAGGGATACAATGATGTAAAAAGTCTCACTTATTAGTCATGTGTTATGGTTAAACATCCTGTGGAAATATAGCATGGTTCATAATGTCTGAATTAATATATGTGCAGAATATCCAGTTATAACTGATGCTTTTATTGGGAATATCATTTGCCATGCTGAGAATATCAAATGCAGTGTGCAACTTGCATTTTTTATGATAATAGTCAAAGTGTGCTAAAAGTGTCAGTGTATATAATGGTGGTATGGTAGGTAGGTTAATAGATTTTATAGTTTTGATATTCACAATTGCGCCATTATATACACTGACACTTTTAACACACTTTTCAGTGATCTACATGCTCTAAAGCACACATACTGATGCATGTGACACAGCATAACATACACACACAAACACACACACACGTGTTGCATCCCAATATAAGTATGACATAGCTATATCCTATTTTCCACACCAGTTCACAGATGAGAAGCAACATAAAACACTAGTTGTACATTTGTTCTGCAGCAGATTATTGCTGTGTTTTTGCTAGATAGAAAATCAAGTAAATGTCTGTGAAAATGATATACAATGTCCCACTGCAAATGCACGTTACTCCATTGCACAACCCAACCCTACTGACTAGCATGTCCCACGCAACATTAATAGGTAGCATTCGATGGACCTCATTGAAGTGTAAATGGATGATTAAAACAGGCATTGTTACCTAGGTATGTTATCAAAACAGCTCCCTAAAAAGCATGGCTATTCCTAATAAGGAGTGTGTTTCACAGAAGCCTATGGTAACTAACTCCGGGTCACTAATTCTGAGTGTTTGGGCAGGGATGTCCTCTGCAGGGCTTTGCAAGCATGCATTACTGCCCTAAGTTAGCTAAGTGAGAGTTTTCGCTGTTATCCTGCTTTTTATATGCCCAGCGCGCACAACTATCATACGTGTGTGCTGAGTTGGGGTCCGAGTATGACAGTGGCATAGCAAGGAGGGGGGGCAGTCTACCCTGGGCAGCACAAGTTTAGGGGGTGGTGGCATCTGCCCCTGCTCTTACCTGCGCCCATCACAGGAATTTGCCAGCACCCTCTGCTTTTACATTAGGCTGCCGCGGGCGGCAAGCGCAGGGGCCGCCACGGGCGGCAAAAGGCCTAGCTACGCCACTGGAGTAAGGTTTTGAGACGAAGAGTTGTGGTCTGGAGGTGCACACCACTTGCACCCTTCTTGCTACATGCTACTACTGTTCATGCATTGGCTTCCAGATGCTTGGTGGTGGTGGCAGCATTACACTTTTGAGTCTATAGCGCCATATAGGAAATTTTTTCTACCTACTCCTGGCAACAACCAAGTAGCCTAATGACCTTCCTCTGTAAAGATACAATGAATCACTTTAACCAGGCCCTCTTGCTGATATCCCGTGTTTGGGATGTGAATAACAAGAGTATAATGTGATTGATAACATGAATCTGATTTGCTCATGAGTGGTATGAGACCAGTGGGATCAATTTTGGATTGCCCCGGTAAGGCATTGCAAACGTTGGAGGCCGGGTCACATCCTCAAAGACTAGCATAGGGTAATGCTGTCATTCCTGAGGCTTTTGAGATGCACTAGACATTTAGTTGTGGGGGTGTAGACAGGCCTGCCTTTGGGAAAGGAACAGTGACTTTCAGCAGCAGTCTCCCTGACTGGTCCTTCTTAGTAAGCCCATTAATTTAGGTAGAGAGTGTAGGGAGGTGGGGACAGTGGTCTCTTTTGTGGTGCAGGAAGAACCATTCTTTCAAGGTCTACGTTTGATCTCGCCCAGAGAAGCTATTCATAATAGACGGATGGCTGCCAACCAGTGGGGTGTAGCAAGGGGGTGTGGTCTGCCCCGAGCGGCACGAGTTTTAGGGCGGCGGCTCCCCCCTCCGCTCTTATCTGCGGCCGTCGTGGCAAAAGCAGGGATTGCCAGCACCACCCCCGCTCTTACTTGCGGCCGTCGCGGGGCGGTAAACCCTGGGCCGCTCTTGTTTTGGGTGCTCCATTTAGAGACATCCCTCATCTCTCGCTGCTGTGGAACCATCACACCATCACTTGCAAACAAACACTGTTCTGTTCTAGAGAGGAAGGATATGCTATCTGAGCGAACCTTCTTGTATCAGTTCCAGAACGGGGACAGCGGAATCATCATTACCTGTCTGGAAATTGACTTTAATAAGGGGACTAAAACCATTGAGGGGTATTCCATAAATTCTCAATGACCAAAGAGGCGGGACTCTGCCAAGTGTCATTGAATTCATGTGATCCAGGGCTGCTGCTGTGAACAGCCAGCCTCCCAGAAGTAAGGGGATATCACCTGGAAGTCTGAGTCTACCACTGGAGAAGAGCTGTGAGTCCCCCTTCATACGAAGCCTGCCTGGCCTGCTGCGAGAGAGGAACAGAGGTCACCCTTGCATCAGAAAGCCTGCCTCAAGGAGACGTCCAGCTGTGGTGCATGGAATGAAGGAATTCCTCAGGAGTGTGGTCTAACAAGGGGGACCTCGCAGGAGCTGACATGGGTGCTGGAGTGGGTCTCACTGTATCCCCAAATTCACATGTGCCAAACAGATGAGGGGCACGAGAGCGTGACCATTTCCTGTGATCCCCCTGACAAGAGAGACGTCACAGGAACCGGTCAGAGTGTGGGAGTGGGTCTCCCTTCATCTCTATACTTGCATCTGCAGTGCAGAGTCAATAAGAAACATGCAATGTAACTGTTGCCCATGGTCAACAAAGGCTAGTTGGATGTTGCAGGAGCCTTCCTGAGTGCTAGAGTTGTTCTCCCTGTGTCCTGTAATGGACTGGTGTGCAGCGCTGACAAAGACGGACTTGACAGCAGCCTGCAATCTCCCTATGCTCTTACCAAGGATTTGCGACTGGTGCTGACACCGCCCTGTGACTCCCAACTTCCTGGAGCTGACGAGCTCACCAATGACTTGAGGGTTGGCTCTTTGCCACTTTGATGGGGAAGTTTGTACTCGGGCCGGCTTTAGCGCTGGTGGCGCCGGGGGCGACAATGTTTGTTACCTCCCCCCTGTGACCACCTCCACCACGGATTCCCTCACTACCACCCTTTAAAGGTGCCCCTCAAGTTTCCATAGCTACTCTCTCTCAGATGCATTTAGTTTATAGCTCCACTCATATCAGTGTAGGGTGTCAGAGCACTTTACTTCACACACACACATTGCACAGAGACAATCAATCATAGGCGTGTAAATCAGCGTAAAGGAAATGTTACAGAAGACAGAGGACTACAAGGTGTAGGAGTCACATGTCATCCACACTGGTAGACAGTGTAGTCTAAGAGTGCTTGGCCTTTAGAAGCAGAAACTCAGAATTTAAACCGTAACACCATGGTTGGGAGTTCTCGTTAGTAATAAGAATTGATTTCAACCCAAATGAACCCTGTTTGCAAAATTAGGATAATGAAAGATGGGAAAGAAGCATAGCTCTCTAATCTATACCTTGCAGTTTGCATACAGCTCTTTGATGACAGTCAATAGCTCATGGTTCTCTATTTGGATTTTAACATATAAACTGAAAGTACCAAATTGATCTCTCTAAGAAAAGCAGTAACCCACTGACCAATCTAATTATATGCACTTTGTGATCTACATGGTGCACAGTTCTTTGCAGCAGGCATATTAAACCTCTGCACTCTCTTACTCTGATCCCTCTAAAGGAAGAACATTAATCAGCAGAGTTATCTTGACATTTTTATTGTTGTCTGAAAATTGCTGGCGGCGCGGAACAGGGCAGCAGCAGGTGGTTTTAGAACCATATTATGCTTGCAAACAGGGCACCCCCAACAGAAGTCAGCACCCGGTGCGGTGGCACCAGTCGCGCCGCCTTAAAGCCGGCCCTGTTTGCACTTTGTACCTCGGGTGCTGCTGCTGCACCCATAGAATGGTTGTAGCACATAGAGATTCCCCGGCACCATTAGAACCAGTGCCGGATTAAACCCTGCGGAGGCCCCTAGGCAGTTGAAATTTCGTCCCCCCCCCTCGCAAATTATCTCCTGGTACGTTTTTAATTTTACCAATTTTGATCCGTTGTCGCGGGGCTAAATGAAGTGGGGCCCATAGGCCGGTGTCTACTTTGCCTATTTGGTAATCTGGAACTGATTGGAAGAAAAGTAGGGTCTGACTTTCTCCAGTACAGACAGTGCCCCACAGAGCTGGGACCCCGCGCAGGGTTCCGCCATAGCGACAGCAAGTAAACCTAAACTGATTTGGGCCTAAACTGATATCAGGCATAGAACTGAGACAGAGGGACTAATTACTAAGTAATTTGAGAGTAAGTGACTAAAAAAATGACCTGCTTGTCATTGACATAACAATCTGCTTGCACTTTCACTGGGTCGCGGCCTCTATAGCATGTCATCTCCACTGCTGGACAATGCCCGTCTTGCACTGGACTGCAGGATGTCATAGCGTGGTTGGAACCAGTGGGGAAGTAATACAAAGAGGGGGTTTGGTTGGGAAGCCCCACCAAAAACATAAGACATGGGAGGCAGGTCTTAGAAGAAGCAATTCTAGTTGATGGCCTGCCCCTAGGTAAATCACAGGAGAAGCTGCCATTCTCGAACCACCAATAAAAACAGTACACATTTTTAAAGAATGTGGGGTAGGGAGAGAGAATGGATGAATGAATGAATGAACCGAATTTGTTATAGCTCAACAGTTACTCAAAAGAGTGTCCCGGCGCTGACAGAAAGCGGGTGAGGGAGCAAAAATACGCTGCTAAGTTCTAAAAAGCCATGTTTTCAGGTGTTTCTTAAAGACTGAAATGTCTGAGATGGCCCGAAGAGAGGCAGGGAGTCTGTTCCAATCCTGTGCCCCCAGGAAACCAAATGATCTGCCACCCATTCGGGCCAAGCGTACTTTGGGAGTACGGGCAAGGTCGGAGGAGGAGGATCTTAGGGACCGTGCTGGAATGTAGCGGTTAGCTCATATGTTAAGGTATCCTGCTCCTTTCCCATGCAGGGCCTTAAAAAAGACAACGAGGGCTTTGAATTTAATCCTTTCTTTCAATCGCAGCCAATGGAGGGATTTAAGAAGGGAAGACTTCTGAGACCTGGGTTTAGGTCTGAGAATCGCCCTGGCTGCAGCATTTTGTACTACTTGCAGACGCTGTACAAGGCAGCTGGGAAGACCCAAATACAGGGCATTTGCATACTCCAGTGTTAAGGTCACCAAAGCCTGGACCACAGTTTTCCTAGTCTCTATTGTCGATAGTGTAAGAATTTTTCTTAGCATGCGCAAAATGCCAAAGCAGGTGCCGACCAGACTTTGGACCTGGGCGCTCATGGAAAGTGCGTTATCCAGGAAAACACCAAGGTTTCTCACAGATGATTGCTCCGTGTGCGGAGGCAAATATTCTTCAGGCCACCATGCGTTCCAACTACTGACTGCAGGTTGGACAAAGAAGACAATCTCGGATTTATCCGAGTTGCACTTAAGCTGATTCGCCTTGAGCCACTGAAATACCTTTGTCAGACGTGCTCTGATGTTAGCACCATTGAAATCAGCTCGTTTTTTGCAGGTGAAAATCAATTGCGTGTCATCCACGTAGGATATAATCTTCGCACCATTTGCCTCTGCCTCGAATGGTGAAGAAAGTGACATGCTCTTTAAAGGAAACACGCCGACCCAATGCTGCCTCAGCATGTTTCTTGCAGTGAGATGTCCCGGAACCACTGTCACTGCCAGCTTGCACCTGTGAATATGTCTTGCTAATTACGGTAGTGTCTTTTTCTATAGAACCCCAGTACAATCCAGTGCCCCTGTTTACATCCATTTGTGTACAGCGTTGCGTAGCAGACAGAACAGTACTTCTCTTTTTCATAAAGATAGTCGTTTTTTGCTCCATTAGGTGATTTGTGGGTGCTGAGTCTCTGCACTCTGGAAAACCTTTGGACTACTCACCCGGTTACCCTGAGAGTCAAGTTTAGAAATGGTATACATCAAGCTCAGTGTTTAATGCCAAGACCAGCAGCGGTAAAAGGCCCAGAAGACCATGCTGGCCCTCGGTTCTGACACCCAAATACTCACAATCACCCTCCCCCCCTCTCACCCACACTGCAGGGGGCCACGACTAGAACACGGCCAAAGGGGTCTCCATGGTTGATTCATGGCACCCATTCTGCTCTGATAGTACACCCTAACCTGCAGCCTACTGGGAAAAAGACAGAGTGGTAGAAAGGCCAGTTCGGCCCTGGCTGTAAGTACACAGCGTGATGATTAGATGGCAAGATGAACTAGTGAGCGAGGTCTAATAACGATCAACAGTCGTGGCCACAATGGAACAGTGTTGGACTTGCCTTTCGGCAGTCTGGCACTGCCAGATGGGCCAGCCTGAAAGCCAAGTAAGTGGGCTGTTTATTTCTTGCCCTGTCATGGCCCACAGGACTAAAGAAAACAGCCCACACACTGGGTCAAAAGCCCAGGTCAACACTGCTTCAGAATCAAACAGAACCGATACATTCTCAGAATTAATAGTTTATAGAATCTCTTGTGAAAAACTACTAGAAATCTGGAGAAATGAAAAAGAAACTGCTTGCACATTCTGTTACTAAGTCCTTTGTCTTATAGAACATTAGAAAATTGACTATTGTGGCAAGGAGAATTTTTACTAAAAGGGAAAAAGTGTTAACTTCTCTATTTGGTGAAGCCCAGTGGTTAAAGAGGTTGTAGTTTCCTGGAACGTGGTAAGGAACCACACAAACAACTGAAGTTATTTCTCACTCCAAAGACAAAAGGGAGCTACTGAGTGCTGAACCTAGGACCTCTCATCAGCGTACCACTAAATAGTACCTCATGAAAATTCTAGACCATTGACCTCCTTCATTACCCCGAGGAAGTTTTTAGTTTTAAATGCATGCCCTTGAGACCAGCTCCGGCATCAGTAGTATTCAAACTACATTTGCTTCACTCTTGATCTACAAAACAAATATATATGTATATAAAAATAAATAAAACTAATTTTAGGTACAACAACACTTGAAAGCCAGAGTTTATTTAATGCATCTTTGATCTACATATACTACCTTCCTTTATCCATCTATATACCTTCCATATACTTATGGATCTATATCTTTATTACTTTTGGATCTATATATTTATTACTTTTACTTATTATTACTTTTCTTCTAACTCAGCATGTCCAATGCACTACCCTATTTTCACCCTATACCGTTCTCAATATATCCTCCAGCTCAAATCTCTGACTCATCTCAAACCTCTTTCTACTACTCTTTTCAATGCACTAGCCTATGTCTCACCCTATACCTTTATCTATATATCCATTACCTCCACTCTCTCATTCATCCCAAACCCCATACCACTACTATGGTCCCCAAAATAACCCTTTCGAGACTCTTCGCTATTCCACCCCTCCTTGCAGCATCTAATACCTTTTTTTACTATTCTGCACCCCCAAAACAAGCCTTTCTAGACCCTCCCTCTGACTCTTCCCCTCCACCTCCCTTTTGCTCATCCCCCTCCACCTCCCTTTTGCTCATCCCAAGCCCCCTCCTACTGCTATGAGCTCAAAATAAAAATAAAAAATCTAAATCCTTCCCTTCTATCCCTCCACTGTCCTTTTCAATCCAAATAACGGACTAACATGTCCACCATTCAAATTAATTTCATATTTCTCTATACTAATTCACCACTAATCCTATGTGGGTTCCAGAGTAGCATCCTACTCATCGAAAAAGCACTTCAATACCTCATCAGGGTTAGCAAGCGCTATACAAATGCAAACCTTTTTAACTCTTCTACCCTTTCGCTATGCTTCTGAATCCAAATAACTGACTAACATATCCACCACTCAAATTACTTTCATATTTCCCTATACTAATTTACTACTAACATTGTACAGGTTCCAAGAGTAGGGTGCTACTCGCTGAGAAAAAGCACTTCAACCTCCCATCAGGGGTAGCAAGCGCTATAAGAATGCAAACCCTTTTCCCTTCTCTTTCCTTCCACTATCCTTCTCAATCCAAATAACTAACATATCCACCACTCAAATTACTTTCCTATTTTCACTATACTAATTCGCCACTAATCCTTTCTGAGTTCCGAAGTAGCGTCCTAATCGCAAAAAAAGCGCTTCAACACCCCATCAAGGGTAGCAAGCGGTAAATAAATGCAAACCTTTTTCCCTCTTCTATCCCTCCACTATCCTTCTCAATCCAAATAACTGACTAACATATCTACCACTCAAATTACTTTAATATTTTCACTATACTAATTCAGTACTAATCCTTTATGGGTTCCGGAGTAGCGTGCTACGTGCCGAAAAGCGATTCAACACCTCATCAGGGGTAGTAAGCGCTATATAAATGCAATTACAATACAATTACAATACAATACAACCTTTAAGAAAGTCACTAACGTAAACAGATTTCAACAAGCATTTGCAATACAATAGGTCTCGCCTTTGGGACCTTATAAGTTTTTTTTTAACTATGAAGCACATTATGGTTAAAGCGATTCTGGTACTTTACTGACCTCTGCTGGTCGTTTTCTAGCAAGACAACAGTTAAATAGAGGTAGTTGCTAGAAAATAAAACAAGCATTGGCAAAGCCAATAGGTCGCGCAATGGATTTGCTGTTTTTTATTTTTATTTACAAATCCGAGTTGGATTGGTGAATTAAAAAACGTAACACAATAGCATTTTTTAGGAGGTAGTAACACAGAGGACTCATGTGGGGGGAACCAACACGAAGGCTGCAGGTGGTGAATGAAGCATAACGGGGGGAAACAACATGGAGGGCGGGTGGCAGAAGAAACGCGGAAGGCATAGGTGGGGGAAGCAATATGGAGGGTGGGTAGGAAGCAACATGGGCGATGAAGAGGAATGGGGAGCTTTTACGAGAAGCACACGTGGGCGAACACAATACTGAGGGAGGGGAGACAAGCACAGGGGTGAGAGAGCAACAGCAGTACACGAGGGACACATCTGGAAAACACATGCACTCCTGTACAGTGCCTAATGTTCCATTCGACTCGAACCTTAAATGAGCTGCTGCTGGGGAGTAGCATTAAAAACGTGTACAGCTATGGTGGCCAATGCTTTACTTTGCCCACTGCTATTTTATTCTCAATCTGTATCCTTCTTTATATTTTTATTCATCCTAGTGTGTTTAAACTATGACTTCATGTTAAAGTAATTACAGGCCAATAGTATATTTTCTTTGTACCAATAAGAATTATCTTTTCCTGAGGTGTACTATAAAACTAAAGTGTTTCTAAACATGTTACAAGTACTTCTGCCTGCTAGAAGCACTCTCACTGTTAAGTTAAAATGGCAATTTCAGAAACATTGACAAATCCAATATATCTCGTATAGGCAAAACCTATTGGCTTCGCCGATGCATTTTTTTTTTTTTAAGATATCGGATTGGGTGGGGAGGTCTCGTGGCACCAAATAATGTAGCCCAAAACTATCTTTTTAAGCAGGTTTAGTATTCATTAGCTCTGCCCAGTGCCTTCAAGCCCAGATTTATCGCAGAACGCGTTCGTTTACTGAATACTGCTTCAACGTGACAGATGTTGTCATATGTGAAATAGACAGAGCATGAATACAGTTGTGGTTGAATGCCGATTACGACAGTACTGACTATCAAGCAGCACACATCAGACAAAATGCCATCTATAGCACGCGCACACACTCAAGCAATTAGCACTCTGCACATCCGACTGTCAAATGAAAGGCAATAACTTCGGAAATCTCAGCTCTTCTAAACAGAATTCCAGGTGATTGCTTGTGTAAAATATAGATTTACTAGCCAATATCAGATGCAGACTGTATCACAGGTCACACTATCAAAGTAAACCGGTAAGCGCCCAGAGCAAACACCGCTGAACTGAGGCGTGGTAATACTGTTAAGATTGCCCACCTGAATGGTGCTCATGATGTAGACCTCTGAAAGATGAAAAACAGAGTAGACCCTATTGCCAGTTGGATGCTCATCTCACGGAGTTACCTCGCTTGCCAATTGGAATATAAAAAGTGCAGACCTTTTGCAACGGAACTCTGCCCTGCTAAGCATTACTGCTGCTTGCCAGTAGGAAATGTCAATTAATTTGCGTATTAATGGTCATTTGCATAGTACATGTAAAATGGCTGCTCATGCTAACCTCTGTGTGCATTAAACGCATCTGCAAGGCAGAACTCCAAAATCAAATGGAAATGACACTTCCAGCTGGCGCTGCTCAGTACACGTTCGCATTTCGGTGCTAGCAAGAGAGTAACAAAATGCAGATAGTGTATACTGAAGTATTTGTAAACAAGCGGTCTTCACTTTTCAAGCACTGCACTCGTGCTTGTGGCCGCATCCACGGAGCGAGCAGCGGCGCGCAGGAGCCAGATGTTTGTAATTAACGTGGCTGCGCCGCTGCTCGCTCCTGCAAGGTGGATGCCGCCACAAGCACGAGTGCAGTGCTTGAAAAGTGAAGACCGATCGCATGCGCGCTGCCTAGGCGAGACCTAAAAAGAAAGTCCCTAAGCAGAAAGCGATTCTGGTATTTTACTAACCTCTGCTGGTCGTTTTCTATCAAGACAGTTAAATAGAGGCAGTTGCTAGAAAAAAAAGTAGTCTTTAAGCAAAAGCGGAAGCAGACAAGTCCTGGGACAATGTTCCAAAGCCCACACAAAGTACATACAACAGATCTGTCTAGGCTCGACCTAAAAATGACCTTCTGGTTTATGGAAGTTATTGAGAAGTGCATGTGGTCACTCTTAAGAAAGTACTGAAGGTTTTGGATGAAAATCAAGAGAAAATGTGGTCTGGGGGTTGCCCGCATTTATTATCTTGATCACCATATTAGTTGTGAAGGAGTAAATCCCAATGATTAGTGAAAGCAAATAAAGATGCCCCCAGGAGAGGGCTTATGGTTTAACGGAATACGATGCAAAATTTGATGAGAAGACTGTGAATCTGAATAATTTGATGAAAAGGTAAGAAACTTCTGTTTTGAGTAAAAAGTGTGAACCAGGGTTTAGAAATCAAAAAAGGATCATGTGATGAGCCAAAAAAAAGAATTGGGTGGTAACTGAACATTCTGCATAAGAACACTCCTTGGCTCAAAATCAACAGTATTAGAGTAACTATAATATGGTCGAGGTATGTGCAGTTGGGAATGTTTTGAAGGAGGATAACGGGCAGGGCCAACATCTTCATAAGGTGAGTCCTTGGAGCTCTTCAAATAGGGCCACATTTGTCGAAAATACTGAAAGTCTTCCTCTTTACTAGTGGGGGGGGGGGAGGGAGCACTCAAGTACCAAAATTATATTTTGCTTAAAGAGTCAGACACCTTTGCTCTGTCAATGAAAATAGGACACGTGAATCCAAAAAATAAAATAATACTAACATAGGCAGGTAGCAGTTATAAATATGTAACTATTAGAGGCAATAGAGAGCACGTATCTTCTACTGTTCATTTAATTGCCAGGGCTGGTTCCAAGGCATAGCAATAAAAAACGGTTACTTAGGGCCCCACCTTTAGGAATAATACCAGATAGACCCTTTAAGGACAAATTGCGGCAAAATCGTTGGGAGGAAGGGCTGGCATATATCAATCACGCTGCCTAGGATGTTATTTCTTTGCCATAAAAGTATTTTTTACAAGGCAGCGTTGTGAGGAACCGCACTGATTTATCAGAAGTTATCTCATGCGTTGAGGGTTATTTTACAACAGAAGTAGTAAAGCGCAGCTTTTTTGTGACAGTCCTCACTCAGTCTGTTGTTCTTTGGGACAAAGTGAGCCGTGTGCCGCTGAGATGGGGGAGCTTCAGCATTTCTGACGCAGTTCACTCCCCACAGGAAGCTGAGAACATTGTGCAGAAGATCCGCCTGCAGCAATACCCGGAACTACTTCCCTACGACCAACTCACCCTCGAGCGCAGGGAAAGGAAGGTCTTCCTGTTTTTTGGTAAGTCCAAGACCGCCTTCTTCAAACACTATAATTTAAGTAACTGGCAGCGTATTCTCTCCAATACAAGTGCAGCATTTTTTTGCCTAAATAAAAGCTTCCTACAGGATCTAATGGAATGTTTTGATTACTTTGTGGTAATGCTCGCTGCTAACGTCATAAGGATTGTGAAAAATCCAAGCGTCACACAAAGAACTAGTGTAGCAAATGTGCGGCATCCATTCAGCAGGAGCAGTGGTGGCTAGTGACATTTGAAAGTGGTGAGGCGTAAAATTATTGTCGTACTGCACTGCGGCGAGCGAGCCTAGCGAGCGAGCCTGAACAACCTACGGGGGGTTCAAGGGTGTTCTCCCCGTGAGAAAATTTTGAAAAAAGAGTGGATAAATGGTGCATTTTCAATTAAATTTGAGGAAGGAGGAAGGTTAATAAAGCAATATGATTGAATTATTTATAATTTAAGAAATTGGCAATTTTTATGAGCTATAGAGGACAATCTTTGCGTATGCTGATGTTATCATTTGCCCATATTAACTTTTGAACACACTGATACACTTGTAATGGTTTTAACTATACAATAAATACATTCATTCATTGTGCAGTGCTGTACATCAATATGATGACACTATTTCCTTAAATTAATTTTCTGTTTTCATGCAAAAAATGCCATTTAAAAAAAAAAGTGCAACAGTGACTTCACTACAACATTCTGAATGAGAGAGCCAAGGGGAGTTGTGTGAGGGAGTGAACCAAGAGGAGCTGTATGAGGGAGAGAAACCAAGGGGAGTTGTGTGAGGGAGAGGAACAACATACCTATTTCGAACAGATTGCCTTCTAAACAACCAGGAATGCTTTAAGTAAATAAACAAATGCAAGACATGGCAGTTTGTCCCGTTGGCATGAACCCAAGAAAAATGCACTTATATTTTCACTGTCTTCTCTACAGAATTCACAGGTTTGTCTCTGCAGACTTTGCCCTTTTAAAGCAAAAATGTGAAACATTTCCTTTTAGTTTCTGAGGATTTAGACTTTCTGCGCATCATGAGCCAGGTCTGGTGGCTCAGTGGACCAATGCGTCCACTGCAGGGGCCTGTGTTTGACCTCATGGTCACAGGTTCAAATCCCGGCGGGTCCACTCAGCCTTTCATCCATCTGAGGTCAATAAAATGAGTACCATTGAGTTGGGTAACAATAAACATCTGTTATTCAGCGCCAAGATACTTACGGGTGAACGTGCGCTTTACAAATACACGTGTTATGTTCAAGGTTCAAAGACACTTTATTCGGATAACGTCGTATCCATAAAAGCACAAAGACACAACAACAAACAAGTTAAAAATGTGCAAATTAGAGAGTCATAATAAAACCATAGCAGCATACAGTATACAATAATCTTTAGGTTCGTAAAAATTCATTAATAGGTGATATAAAAGCTCAGGGATTAGACATCATTTGACGTGCTCGAAATACAATTCTCAAAAAAGTGCCTGTGCGAAAGACCAACTCTTCATCATCCAGGGTAAGTAATCTCAAGTAAGCGTTTTCCAAGCTGATGGGGATATGCTTTTTAAAATACGGATTTAAGAGCCACTTAATATACTTTAAATAGTATTTACAAAAAAACAAAAAGTGTAAAATAGATTGGCCACTCTGGCCATCACACGGGCAAGGTATGCAATCAAGATCGGAGTGGTGACCAAGGGGAAAACATAATACAAATTTAATAGTGCCAGCCCTTAAACAAAACAAAAGGCTCCTCTCCCAATGGCTCATCGGCAGGATAATGTAATTAGCCAGCGGGTGTACAGAATTTTCAATAGCCATATATCTATGAACAAGGGATTTTTTAGATTCCTTTTTTAACCTTTCTGCTCTATATAGCGAATAGAGCGCACTCCTGAGCTCACTTTTGTTCGCAGCCATTGCTGCGCTAGGATCTGAATAAATTCTTCCCTTATTAACACTGCAAAGGCTCTGATACACCCCTGACAGCCATGGTATGTCCTTCCCTTTCGCGCATCCTATACAGTCACTGATAATCTCTCTCGTTAGGGATGCGGACGGGTTTTTCCAGACCGATAACCAGAAAAGGGCAGGGCGGGCCCTAATAAAATCTTCGATAAAATGTAAGTTAAGTTCCATATGGCAGGTATATTGGGGTGTGGAGATTGGGACGCCTAATAACTTCCTGCAAAATCTATTCTCTTCCTGTTGAATGCAGGTACTATTGGCGAAGCCCCAAACCTCAGCGCCATACGTAGCTGTTGGCACACATAGGGACTTAAAATTTTTTTAAATGGCTAAAATGGCACCTGTTCTCTTTGGGCGCGGGAGACTAAGAATCGAGTTGGAGGCCTTTGAGAACTTGCTCCTGGAGTGGGCCATATGCTCACTCCAGGAGCCGTTTGCAGCAAAGACCACCCCAAGATAAGGAAATGTGCTGGTACTCATAAAGTAAGTAAGTCCGTTTTTATATAGCGCAGCTACTCACCCTTACGGGTCTCAAGGCGCTGGGGGCCGGAGTGGAAATTAAGTGAGCTATTGCCCAGAGTCACATGGTGCTGAGCTGAGCTGCCGCAGCCGGGGATCGAACCGTGAACCCTGTGCTCCGAAGTCAGCTGCCCTGGCCGCTGCACCACACCTCTCCACCCCACCTCATCAGCTTCTGGTTACCCAGAGATATGGAACTAAGTAAACGTTTCTTTGGACCACATGACATTATAAAAGACTTTTTAAAATTAGTGTTAGGTCCAGGCTGTCCATATGGTTAACAAAGCCCTGCACTAGCGTACGTAAGGAGTTCGGAGTGCGGCCCATAAGGACCGCATCATCCGCATAGAGTAGTACGGGGAGTGATTTCCCATTGATTTTTGGGACGTCTTGGGTTAATGATTTTAAAGTTTTATTCAGTCCATTAATGTAGATAATAAAAAGAATGGGGGCCAGAACACAACCCTGTCTGACCCCCCTACCTACATCGATGGCTTCAGTAACTTCACCCCCGCATCCAATCCTCACCCGGGCTTTAAGATCTTTGTGAAGGTGTGCCAAGAAATACACCAGGGGCTCATCTAATCCATAGGTCAGAAGGATAGACCAGAGCTTTGACCTATTAACAAGGTCAAAAGCAGAGGTCAAGTCCATAAAGGCCAGGTAGATTGGAGAAGCCCGCACAATGGTGTATTTTCCCATGATTAGATTAAGGTTAAGGCATTGTTCGTTGGTGCCCACCTTACTTCGGAAGCCCAGTTGACAGGGATCTAAAATTCAATTTTCCTCAGACCACTCTAAAATCTTATTGTGTAGGACTCTGCCTAAGATTTTTAAAGTATTGTCAATTAGGGAGATAGGCCTATAGCAATTGGGTTGAGAACGATCCCCTTTTTTAAAACTCGGAACGATAATGCTTGTGGACCAGGAACTGGGTAACGGAGCATACATTAGGTTGTTAAAAACATTTAAAAGTAGGGGCGCCCAGAAGTCTGGCTTGTGTTTAATGAGATCAATGGGTAGACCATCTGGTCCAGGGGCTTTGTTACCCATGCTCTGATGGATCGCTTCTTCCACCTCAGGCAGGGTCATCTGTATTCTGGTTAGTGGCCCCGGCTCAAAGTGATCTGCCTCTTGTGCGGGTGCTGCATACATTTCTGTAAAGTGCTTTTCCCAGGACTCACTCGCAATAGTGCAGCTAATAGGGGTGAGAAGCTGCCCCATAGATCGCAAATCCCTCACAGCTGACCAAAATGTATCACCCTTTTTGGTGTTTGCCGCTATCACTAGTGTCTCCCAACGGTTTTTTTAAATTTCCCCTTTCCGGTTGGAGATCGCAGTTTTATACCTCTGCCTGGCCAATTTTACTTCAGGAATGCATCTTGGATCAGATGATAAGGCTCTGCGCAGTTGTTTGTTAGCCTCAGAGCACTCATGATCGAACCATCTGGGGTCATGTTTCACACTGGAAGTGGGTCTTGACAAAAGAATTTTTATAGCTGCACAAAGTTTATTAAAATCATGAACAGCTTCAGGGAGTGGGTCTTGGGCTGATAAGCATGAGTTTATAAGATGCATGTTTTCCTTTACCACTGTCTGAAACAGATCATTATTATCTACGCCCCTCCATATTAATCTCAAGTTGTCGGTGGAGGGTGTTAGATACCTGGCCCCACATTCAGAAGTGAACATGGGCCGTGGGGCTAGACTCAGCCCTATTCTGATGGGATTGTGGTCCCCTTGACTCGTGGCAATGACTTCAGCTTCCCTTAAGTGGTCGGCGAGATGGGAGGATATAAAAAAGAAATCTATGGTAGAGGAACACCCCCTTCCTCTAAATGTTGGCACAGGGTGGTTATTTACGTGATTTGCGCCAACAATGTCCATGACTTTGGTGAAATTATGCGTGCTCAAAAACATGGCCAGCTCAGCGCCCCTACGGCAGGTAGAGCTGGAGTTATGAGACCCTGAGCTGTGTGGTCTATCCATTAGTTTTGCATTAAAATTGCCCCCCAAAAGAGTACCAGCAATTTTTGCTGATTCTTGCTGGGAATCAAGGTGGGAGATGAAATCGAAGAGCTTAATGAAATTCCCATTGGGGATAGAGTTAAAATCATTGTTATAAAAATTAATCAAATAAAAAGAGACTCTCCTTTTATATAATAGGACTTGGAAGTAACAACTGTTAGTAGGCAGAACCTTAATGCTGCCCCCAGCAGCAATATTGATCCCGATAAATAAGCCCCCCGAGGGGCGACCAGATTTGGAACTGGGGGCTAAAATATTATAACAGTGAAACCCATAAATGTGTAAGTCTTGGGTGGCCCAGGTCTCCTGAAACATAACTATGTCCTGATCCTTTATTGCACGTGTTATGTTATGAAGGTACAGCAAGCATAAGGCGCTACGTGATACATTTTGGTGACAGCGCAAGCCAACTTTAGCAGCGTGTGCCCCTATGGCCGAACTCTTATGTTTTTCTTCAAGTTACGTACGGCCAGAGACCAAACAAGAACATAGTGAGAACATTTCCATAGCACCAGATGATTACATGAAAACCCAAGAAATGTGAATTTTGACAGCACTGCAGGCAGTTGTACCAAACTACATTTAGCAGTAACATGCACCGTTAATGAACAAAAAGCAAGTTGACACCGCTGTGACGACCCAGCTAAAATTCTGTTTCATTTACTTTGGCTTGATCGCTGTATTTCTGTAGTCATTTCTCCTCCGATGTGTTAACGACGCCATCTCGGTATAAATTGCCCCTGTATATTGCTATTTCATTGCTACAAAATTCTCTCAAACCTGCCTTTGCTCCAAATACATATTTCTGACCGTCAATCATTCAAGATAATATATGTTGAGGCAAACCATGAGCCAGCGACAAGAGGCTGAACCGGGCACCACTGCATTCAGATTTAAAATTTCTGCTTGATGTTGATATGCAAAATTCAACAGCAGTCAGATAAACCGCAACTTGCGCAAGAGTCTGATACATGCATATACATACATCTATTTAATGATCTGTAAATAAATCACAGTCTTAAGAAATGAAACTAAGAAAAACAAGAACGCAGCTTTTTCCCATTACTGGTCTTTTTAAGTGGCGGCTGATCAGAGTGAACAAGTTTCTATCTTAACCTCATCACTGAGCTCGAGATTTAACATTAAACACTGTTTTTAGGCAGCGATCCAAAGCCGGTGCTGGGCGCGCCAACCTTCCCATCTGCCCCAGCTGCACGCGGTGCACCGGGCGGGAGAAGCGGAGGGCCGTCGTGCAAACACTCCTCATGAAACGAGTGGCCATGGCAGTGGAGAGGCTGCCTGCAAGCTGATGGAGGAACTTTCTTACTCAAAAGGGGCGCAGGTGTTAAATTTAGTTGGAGCAGTGACCTGGCACAAGTTTAACGGACACCTCTGGTCTACCTCAGCAAGCGGAGGAATACACTTGTACAAATAATTCCTAAGGCTCATCCCCAATAATTACTGTGAAAATGCTGCGGGCTGATTATTCTGGCAGTATATGCGGGTGTTCGGCTCTTGCTTGACTACAGTGAGGGAGGGGCGGGCAGTTCTAGGTACCAATTCGGTCCTTTTTAGGTCTCGCCTAGTGAACGCAGCGCATGCGCTGCTTCGCCTTGGTGAGACTATTGTTGTCGGTTTGGTGCGCGAAGGGAGACAAACCATGTGCGCGCACGGACAGGCGATGTGCACACGCATGGCGTCTCCTCTCTGCCTCACACGCTCCCACCGCGCGCTCACACGCTCCCACCGCACGCTTGATTCAGCTTTTAGTTTCACTGCGCGCTGCAACTATACAAGGCAGACACGCGCTTGTTGAATTATCGGTCACATCTGGTTCGGCGCTCGGTGGCCTGCACGAGGCAGGGGTGGATACCAATGTGAAAGGACGAGGCAATGTCAGACCCTGGCGGCAGCTGACCAGTCAGTCAAACAACAGTTGGACGAAATAACGGTGGCACCATTATTAGGAAACACACTGTTCAACCACAAGACCCACTTATCACGAATCGGCATAGATTTCGGTGTGACGGTTACAAAAGTGAGTTCTTGTGTTTTGAGAAGATAAGCAACAAAGCGACTAGCGAGTCAGGGAAAAAGACAAATGTTATTCATACTGTACGCGAAGATGAAGCACGGGCAGCTGGCACAGTGTTGCTCTAAAACTGCTTTTTATGCACGTCACGTGGGAATCCGGAAACACATGAGGCTGACCATCTCTATGGGACACCATGCCAAATCTATTGCGTTATGCATTTACATAAAATACGCTGATGTTAATCAACTCAATGATGTGCACACCAGAAGGATGAATGGGGCACTGGGACTTACTGGGGTCCGAACCCTTTCCCTGTAGGTTGTACATGGACCTTTCTTGAGGACACTGCCATCACTAAGGTGACAATCCAGCAAAGGCCCCAATTAAACTGGTGAAGAACTCCAGATTCAATGGTTAAACTCCTTTTTCTGCTCGTGCTGCAGCAGTGGGCACACTTCATGAAGCCAATCTCTGCCAGGCAGGCAGGGGTCTCTAAAAGTGGGGGGCGTCATTCACTACAGAGCCTCGGCCATGCTGGCCGCCCAGGAGACCGCCCTCGAGGCTCTAGTGACACTCCCTCCTGACCCGTACGTGGTCCACCCACAGCTCCTTCACTGCATCTCTGTCGTGCCCACAGTATCCCTGCTGTTTCTGCACTCACAGCTCGACAGAGCTCTAGCAATGCACCTCAGTCCAGAATACGTGGCATCCTGTCTTTATACAGCTGAACCCCAGAGAGAGCGTCCCTATCGAGACTCCACCTTGATCTGCGCACCCTATGCGTATTCAGCCCTGGGGGCCATGTACGGGCCTATGAGCGAGGGGAGGAAGGTTGGGGGTAGGTCTGGGCTTGTCAAACTTAGCCCTGGCAAAAATGTAGCTTGTGTGCGCCCTTCTGCTTTCTTTTCATTCTTTCTTTCTCTCTTTCTGCCCCTGCCCCACCTGCTGTGCCTTGTGCCATAAACCCCAAGGAGCTGGCGACATAGGTACAGCTGTCGACCTTCAACCCCAACTTCCAATGGCTACATCTTCCCTCTGCCCTCAA
The DNA here is from genome assembly GCA_963921515.1 of Calotriton arnoldi. Taxonomy (NCBI): domain Eukaryota; kingdom Metazoa; phylum Chordata; class Amphibia; order Caudata; family Salamandridae; genus Calotriton; species Calotriton arnoldi. The sequence continues at coordinate 586,788 of CAWUFW010011637.1, forward strand.
GGAAATGCCCGATGGGATAAATGGCCAGTGCGGCTGTGGTTGGAGCAGCAGTGAAACAAGGGGCCGAGGGACAGAAAGGGTTGGGATGAATGGAGAAGGCTGGCAGGTGGGTGAAATGACAATAGGAAGTTAGGGGGAGGCAGGGGGAGGCAGGGGGCATTGGGGGTAGTATAAGAGAAGAAGGGAGGCTGGAATGAAGCGGTGGAGAAAGCTTAGAAGGTGCTGTGGAGGTAGAGAAGCTGGGAAGATAAAGAGCAGTATGCTTGTGCTAGGCAGCAAGGTATGGAAGTTGGAAATGGCTAGGGGAAGAAGGACGGCATGTGGTAGAGTTGTAGTAAAGCTTGTGCGGGGTAGGAGGTCAAGGCTAAGAGGTAGTAGAGATGTAGGGAGATTGGATTTCTTGTGGAAAAAGCTATGGGCTGAGAAGGCAAGCCGAGAGGCTGTATGGGGTGAATGAGGAAGTTTTGAAGTTGGTCAAGTAATATGGTTGTTGGGATGGGGCAGCAGAATGCTGGCAGGTTTGTGAGATACTGAAAAGCTCTGGTGGAATACTCAGGCAACGTTTTCACAAAAGGTTTGCCAGAGCACTAGAAATTATTAGAGTTTTCTTTCAGGAATGATGCTTCCACTGCTCAGTGGGATATTGTATATGTGCCAGACAAAAATAAGTCGCGCCGCTCCCATTCAGCAACGTCCTCGCTAATGCTCCTGTCTTTTCATCCCTCTCCTTCTGTTACCTTCAACGTTTAAAAACTATTGAGGTGATCTAGTTGCTGGACGAGAAGCCAAAAAGGAACACAGAGGAGCTTCTTAAGTAGATAGAAATTCCTCTATAAGAGGCATGATCTGATGACATCTGCACAGGTCCACCCCTCGCTTCTCCCTGGATCTTGTGACAACATTCTCTTACTCACATAACATTTATTTGTAAAGTGCACATTCACCCAGAAGGGTATCTTGGTGCTGAATAACAGATATTAATTGTTACCCAAATCAATGGTACTCATTTTATCAACCTCAGAAGGATGAAAGGCTGAGTGTACCTACTAGGATTTGAACCTGTGACCATGAGGTCAAACACAGGCCCACACAGTGGATGCATTAGTCCACTAAGCCACCAGATAGCATTCTGCTAATGGCAAATAGAGGTTCCACTAAGGGCTATTCAAACCAATCACTACGATAAAATGAACATATATCTAAAAACATAAACAAGCATTTAAGAAATAACAAATATCATGCATATAAAAAATGCTGGACTGGAAAATACACATCAGTCCCAAAATTTGTGAGGGCATTCCCTTACTCTGGTACTATGATGAAGAAACTCATTATGCCCCCCCCCCCCTAAACCTGAAGATCAAGAAAGTTATTCGAATTTGCTGTAACTTGATTTCTAGGCCTAACCCTAAAAAGCCTCCCAGCATGCCACCATTTCCCTCCTTCCACCTTTGCTGCATTCCCTCTGAACTCAAGAATTTGCATTGGCTCACAACATTTCAAAAAGCCCTTCCACAATAAAAAGGGCTCCTTAATTCTGCCCCATTCTCCCACATTCAGACGGTAGCCAACACGCTTAAAATCCCTTAACTTGTTATGTTTGGTTTGACATGAATCTGAAATTAGTTGGGCAGTAGTCCACTTGTCTACAGTGGCAGCTAGCTTCAATAAACAAGCATTAGCAATGCAATAGGTCTCGCATTTCTGAAAGTTTGAGCTATTGGCGTTGCAAAATATAATGCATTGCCGGTAGCTAAAACCTTCAGTAATGCGAGACCTATTGCATTGCAAATGCTTGTTTGTGTGTCTTTGTTGCTTTAGCACAAGGTTCTGCTACAGAGTTTTAATTCTCCTAATGTCATGGATGCACCAGGACTCAGCACAGAAATGCAAACAAAGCTTGCTACGTGCACAATTGCGTGTCTGGAGTGGATGCAAGGATAGCTGTGGATGTGTATTAGGGGTACGTCAGGGGGATACATGTGTGAATGGATATTTGGATGTCTCGGTGATTGTAAGGGTAGATGGATGGAGTCTGGGTGGATGGTAATAGATGGCAACTCATCGGATATAAAGTAAAGCGAATTATAAATCAGCTAGAGCTTCTGAGGAGAAGTACTTTGTCGGACCTTCAGACCCATTCCACAGTCCAGTCTCCTTTGCCGGTAGCTGCTTCAAACATAGAAACGTATGTCGGCTTCACGTCAAGGCACAGCAAATCATCGACTATTAATGCAGGTTAATTCATTATTAATAAGGCTCCCTGTTTTCAGTTTTTACGGATTTTTACAGATAAATACAGACAGAAAACAATGTGTTTTCTGTCTGCATTTATTTTTAAAAGTGGATAAATACAGAAAATTGTGCTGCTTTTAAGTGACTATCCGTGCTGTCTTTCATGAATTCTAGCCCAACAGCTGAGCATATGGACAGCATGGGAAATTAAAAAATAGGTTGAAATTTCTTTAAATAACGGCATGAGTCAATATACATTTGTGGTATATAATGCTAGTATTTACCAGTGGATGTATTGTTTGGTAATATTTGCCAGCTTAAATAGCAAAAACGCGACAGACACCAAAGTACGAGTGCAAGTCTATCAGTTAAATAAATATGGAAATGTACAGTTTTACACCTTCATTTATACGCAAAACACAAAATAAACATGGATAAATACAGATAAAATGGCCCAAAAATAAATATGGCTAAATACAGATGGAAATGTTAAAAAAATAAATACCATAAAACCAGGAGCCCTAATTATAAACCAGATGGAGCATTTCTTAGCAGGAACAATAGTTCACACGTCCAAATCCATACAACCGTGGTTTTCCCAAGCCCTGTTCTTCATGCCCATTCGTTCAGGGAACCGAAGCACCGGAAAGTTTCTTCTTGGTTAATGACGCTCTCGACACACCATGATGGCAACAATGGAGACATAGCGGTACATTTTAGCTTCACTAGTACCCCACCGTAGGGCAAGCCAGGCTGATTTATTTAAGCATATTACTTCTTACCTCGTCACTATGCCCGTACATGTAAATATGCGCAGGGCTCTTAAATTAGCTGCGTAGCAGAACTTTGGGTAGAGGCTGCAATGTCATATCACTTTAAAAACCCAAAACACTAAATCAACAGACACAGGTATCACATTGCTGGAATATTAGTACCTACTAGGCTTACGAAAGTGAATGTGTTTTTGGTAACTGAATTCAAATCTATGTGCTATTGAAAGTAGCCCGCTCCCGGTAAGGCCATTGTTATCTCGAAACTGAATTTGCATGACGGGGGGGAGCAGCACGGGACGGTAAATAACATTTTTAAAAATGTACCTTCCTCCGGGTCACCGCCGCCGCCTCAGCTCCTGCTGCTGCTCCTGGCCAGTCCCGCGTCTGGAAGCAGGCTTCCCCCCTCCCCTCCCCAAGCCAATCACCATGCTGCAATGACAGAGTTGTGATTGGTGCGGACGGCGCCCAGCCGGGCGCCGGAAGGGAGACCATTTTCTCTATGTAGGCTGCAACCTACATAGAGAAAAAGGGAGAGTGCGCATTACTGGTTTGGTCGGCCCCAGAGGGCCGACCAAACAGTCAGGGCCCACAATAGTGGGCAAGCCACTCCCCCCCCCCCCGCCCTCGAGCAGGACCACCCACCCGCCCGCCCCCAACCAGGTACTTCTGCTTTCTCGCAGTGTGAGAAGCAGAAACATAAAATGGTAGTTTTACCATTTTATGTTTCTGCTTCTCGCACTGCAAGAAAGCAGTGGGGTGACGCCCCAATGGAGGAGCCGCCGCCGAGCAGGAGAGAAGTAACGGTGTGGGATGTAGCCTGTGGTGCATTTTGGCACACTGGTGTGGTAGCGCACTGTCATTTACAGACAGCTCACCTTTAAACGGTCACTTAATTGCATAGACTTGGAGTTTTGTGTGAAAATCGAGTTTCAGAGAATATATAACTTTGCACATCACCAAGTGTCTTGTTTTGTTTTTGGTCCCTTTAAAATCTTTGTTTCCATGACACTTCAGAATGACCAAAAAATTTGCTTCATTTGTTATTCCTAATTCCTTGTATATTTTGAAACCTGTATAGTTCATTTACACAAATTTAAATTGTGTTGAGTGTTAGAATAAAATGACACCCTACAGCCTTTGTTTCACTCTCTCTACCCCAGCAAGATTGTAGCACTATAAATACCGAAGTCACTGCTCTCCACTGCTCCAACCAGGGTTCAGTTCTTTTTCTCTGGTTACACACACACAACATCAACAGTGATTACATTAACTAATTGAGTTTTCACAAAATAAACGTAAAACAAATAAGAGTGCATATTCCTTTCTATTATTTTAACTTACACGATTTCTTTTTCAGTTTATTTTATATGTAGTAACCTGAAGATGAAATATCAACAGAATAGTTTTTATAGAATATTTTGTCGTTTAAGCAGAGCCATTATTTTGATCCGGCCCCCACAATCTGATAGACATTGCACCCATTGCACTCATCTTTGTTGGAGTGCTCTGTTGCTGGCTCACCTGTGCTGCCAGAAGTTGTATTGCACTGTGGCCTTTATACAGCACTTACAACCCCTATCAGGGACACTGAAGCTCTTGGCTATTTGGGTAGCATGCTACACTGTGTAGGATGTGTGGTTTGAAGTTTGTTTTCTTTGTTTTGATCCTATGTGGGAATTAGTCTCTCAACAGTGATGTAGTGTTGAGCGAATGATTTGTGGTCTGAATCCAAATTGTTCCCTGTATCTGTTTCAATAAAGGAAAAAGTGGTTTTAAACAACTACTTAGGGGCCGATTCCGATGTCGGACGGACTCAGGTCCGTCCGACCTCGTCCAGGAGCCGTAACCGACCGACCTGCTGTCGTCGGTTACGGCCCTGCAGCATACGATGCGACCGAACCCTGTTCGGTCGCACTCGTATACTTCACAATGGGAGCATGCATTCCGAGCGGAATGCATGCTTGCATTGTGAAAAGCAGGAGTGCAGTTCATCCCTGCACCCTGTGGCCGGCACCCCAAGGTGCCTGCCACCGGGTGCAGGGATCAACAGAGGGGCACCATAGGTGCCCCCAGGCCGCCATTCGGCGGCCTCGCACCCATGGGGACCCTACTGGGGGAAAGGCCGGCACGAAAAGGCAGTGAAAAACTGCCATCGTACTCCCTCGGTCGTGAAGAGGCGGCCGGGGGAGTACTGAAGGATTTCCGGACGGCGGACGGGCTCTCCGAGCCCGTCGTAAGCCATCCGGAAATCCGAGTCGGATTCCTTTCCGACCGAGCCCATCGGAATGGCTGTCGGAAAGGAATCCGGCCGGCACGTTCCGATTCGGTCGGAAGGGCGACCATCGTTCAGTGCCCTTCCGGCCGAAATCGGAATCGGCCCCTTAGTGTGGTCAGTTTGGAGACTACAATGTCAAATTGATCTTCATTTTAAAAAAAAAATGTTTTTATTACATTTTCACCGCAACAGCAAGCAGTTAATACAGAATCAAAAATGCTCAGTAGGCAACTGGTCAACAACCCTCATTAGTTTATGGTTCTACTATACATCCTCATCATAAGCCAGTGGAGCCTGTTTAAACACTCACAAGAATAATAGCCGCTAGTCATATACCGGTATTGCGACTTACAATCCAGTAGGGGTTCATCATTGACTAATAATCGGGGTGTGACTGTGACCTTAAACCGAGTTATATAACCAAAAAATAAGCCATCCCATTCCCCACCCCCCTCCTAACCCACCCACGTCCCCCCGGTGTGTCCAACTATAGGTCGGTCTATAAGCTCCAGTGCAACAATTTACTCAGCATTGCTCGACATGAAAATGTTAGTACAATACAAGCTAGCCCCGAATCGTTCTGCTTCAATAATCATTTAGCATGATCGACAGTGAATCTCATATTGTCCCTGAAGCTTAGAGCACCACCGCTTATACATTCAAGATCGAGCTTACATCTGAACCTGCCGCAGGCGCTTGCAACAATACAACTAGGGCCTCCCAGGCCCTTGCGGTCTCCAGTGCCTTATCATTGTTAGTCCGCTTGGCAGCTTGAAGCCGGACTGTGCTTTCGCTCATTGCCCATTTAGTAAATTCCGCTATCCACCTCTTGACGTTAGGGCCTCGTGCAGCCTTCCAATGCGCTGTTATATCCCTTTTGGCCAACAACAATCCCAAATCTAAAAACTTGCTCGTTACCTTCGTTTTGTTTGTGTGGGGAAACCAATGAAGTAAACAGGTACCCATGTCAGGTTCTATTTGTCATTCCGTGACCTCACAGAGCAGCTTGACCACTTCTTCCCAGTATGTTCCTAATTGTGGGCAATCCCACATCATGTGATTAAACTCCGCCCCCTCTAGGTTACAGCGCGTGCACTTTGCTGTGTCTATGTTAAAATACTTATTAATCCTGGCAGGAGTGAGGTATGCCCTGTGCAGTATAAAGAAGTGAACCTTTTGGAATCTGGCATTTCTGGTGCTTTTCCATGCTCTTCTAATGTCCATGTCTGTTCAGGAATCTCCTTTCCCAGATCCCCCTCCCACTTTCGTTGCAGGTCCCTCAGCGGTTCTATTCCCTCACCTACCATACGCCTGTATAAGCATGTAATTGCTTTGAAAGTCCCTGCCGCCATTACTACATACTGGCACGCCATAGCCGTCCTCAGTTCCGATAGTCCCTCCCTCCAATGTCGCTGTATTGCCGAAACTAGGGCCGAATGAAGCAAAAAATCCCCCCGAGGGAGGTCATACCTATCCTGCAAAGCCTGATAGGGTAATAGGGCGCCATCCTCATATAAATCTCCCACTACTTGTATCCCCAGTGTCTCCCACGCGGTCAGTGCAGTCTAATCCCCCCCATGCGGGAGAGCGGCACACATAGCCAAGGGTATCTCCGGCGCGTATGGGCGGGTAAATCCAGCTCTGCGCTGGCTCCGGTTCCAACACAGCCTCATTGTCCACACCTCGCCAGGGAGCGTCCCGAGACGCAGCTGCTGCCGAAGTACAATAGCGGACAATATGTGTCGCGGGATCCAACGTCCCTCAGGGCCGTCCGGACCCAGAAACTCCAGTGCCACTGCCTGAGTAAGCCACTGCAGCTGGGCCGCTAAGTAGTATAATTCTAAGTCTGGCACCGCCAATTCCCCATCAACCCTCGGGCGCATCATCGTATCTAGTGCAACCCGCCTTCTACCAGCCGCCCACAGAAACCCCCCAACCATTGAACGGAGCTGCCGAAAGATTGATCCTGGGATCCAAATAGGCAGAGTCCTAAAGTAATACAACAAGCGGGGAAGCGCCACCATCTTCAATAGCGCCACTCGTCCAGCCACCGAAAGTGGCAAGGTACCCCAAAATGCCAAGCTACCTCGAAGCCCTCGCACAGCTCTGCCGATATTACCATCTAATAAATCTGCGGGTGCATGGTAGATGTTGGTACCCAGATAAGTCAAGCATCGGTATTCCCACTGTATGTCATTGGTGTGAGAGGGGCCAGCGTCCGTCGGGGCAGCCGGAAACAGACAAGTCTTCGCCCAGTTCACCCCAAGTCCAGAAACCCTACCAAACTTGTGAAGGAGAGTCGTCGCACCATCCAATGCCTCCGTTGTAATAGCTAGAAACATAAGTAAATCATCGGCATATAGTGAAATATACTGCGCAACCCCGCGTAAGTCAAGCCCAATATATCGCCTCCCCAGTCTGGCGTGTGCTGCTAATGGCTCTATGGCCAGTGCAAATAACAAGGGGGATAGCGGACACCCCTGTTGTGTCCCGCGCCCTACCATACAGGAGGAGGAAATCAGGGCCCCCGTCCGAACCCGAGCCGTTGCTGATTTGTATAGAATTTCCGTCCACCCCACGAAGGCTTCTCCGAGGCCGAACGTGCGCATAACTTGGAACAAGTACGGCCATTCCAGGCTATCAAACGCCTTCTCGATGTCTACCGATAAGATGGCAGCTGAGGCAGTAGAACACGAATCCTCCCCCAAGATACGGAGCAGGCGCCGCACACTGGTGGCAGTATTCCGAGTTGGAATAAATCCCGCCTGATCTCGGTGGACCAGTCGCACCATATGTGGGAGCAAGCGAGTGGCAAGAATTCTACTCAGAATTTTATAATCAGTTGTGAGCATAGATAAGGGGCGATAAGCTGTTTTATCTGAGGGGCTCTTCCTGGGTTTCAGCAACGGAATAATAACCGCCTCACGGGTAGACGTCGGCAGTACTCCAACCTTTTTCGGCTCATTAAAGACTACCAATAGTTTAGGGGCCAATATGTCAACATAAGTCGAATAAAACTCTATTGGCAACCCATCCGTTCCCGGTGTTTTGTTACGCGCCATATTTTTAACCACACTCCGAATTTCACCCAGTGTAATCTCCTGTCCTAGTAGGTCAGCCTGCGTCTTTTCTAGCTGTGGTAGTCCTATATCCATCAAGAATTCCCCTATGGGGTCCCCAGTAACCCGTAGTTTGCTCCTATACAACTCTGCGTAGTATTCCAAAAACAGCCCATTGATCCCCAGTTCCGTGTACACCAGGGTCCCCGTCGGGGAATCCAGTTCTAGTATGGGCGAACCTCGGGGGGCCGGGCTGGCCAACCATGCTAGCAGTGTGCTTGCTTTGTCTTGTTCCGCGTGCGCACGCGCCAAGTATTTCTTATGGTCGAAACAACGCAGCCTCTCTACCTGTACTGCCATCGCCTCCCTGGCGTCTGATACCTCTCGCTGCTCTTCCGGACACTCAGGGCGGGCCCTTTCTGCAGTACGCAAGCGCTGTTCTGCTGTATCTACATCCTGCAATAACGTCTTCCGTACCCCCACCATTTTAGTTATACACAGTCCTCTCACTACCACTTTAAAAGCGTCCCATTCTACTGCCGTCGACGACGCCGTTCCCTCATTTTCAGTGAAATATTGAGTGATTCCTGTCCCGATCTCTTTACGAAAGACCTGGTTCTCTAGCGCCTGCGGGCCCAATCTCCAAGTCGGAACCACAGGCCGCTCCTGCACCCACTGGAGTCTCAACAGTAGTGGATTATGATCCGAAAGTGTTCTTGCGAGATACTCACTATGTCCCACCTTCGCATGTACGTCTGGAGTGCACAGTATCGCATCCAGGCGCACGTGCAAATCATGCAGCGCCAAGAAAAAGGAATAATCTCGTTCTCCTGGATGTTGCGCGCGCCATGTGTCTATCAGCCCCCATCTAGTCTGCCAGTCCCGTCTAATCTTGGAGATTCTGTGTGTGGGCGCCTCAGGCAACGGGGGATGGGACCTATCCATGGCTGTGTCTGTTATAGAATTAAAATCTCCGCCCATAATTACCGGGCCAGTCAAGTTTGGTGCTAATTTCCCTGAGAGGTGGTTAAAAAAGGCCGCCTGATCCACGTTAGGAGCATATACACTGCATGGCGTCACATCTTTGCCATGAAGACGACCCGCTACTACCACGAATCGGCCCTCTGGGTCCACTAAGTGCTGTGTTGGCTGGAAAGGGATCCCTGCCCTAACCCATATCAGCGCACCTCGTGCAAATGCAGAGTATGTTGTGCAGAAAATGTGTCCCCTCCACCTGCGCTGCAGAGCCAACCCTTCTACACGGCTAATATGCGTTTCTTGGAGAAAAGCAATCTGGACCCCCCTTTGCACTAAGTAAGCGTGCACCCTATGGCGTCACAGCATTGTATGTAACCCCCTAACATTCCATGTCATGCACTTTATTTCAAGTAACGCCCCCATGTTGCAATTGGAGTCCTACTCTTGATCGCACTCTCCATCTGGACACACCGGTGGCCCCAACTACCCCAAAATAACCCCCAGTAACCCCCAACATCCCCACCCCAGAACAGGCACTAAAACTCTAGTTCCCATCCAAACTGGCAAACAAACTGTGTCCCCTAGTGGCTACTGAGGAACAACAAACCCAGAAGACAGGGGAGGCGGCCTAGAGCCAAGAAGACCAGACCTACAGTGCTGTCACTATCTGGCGCCTTACCCCCATTAATAGCTAAGCCCCAGTTTCTCATGGGGCTCGCAACTCCGAGAGAGCCATCTCATTACAGTTCTCCAATAGCACAAGAACCTGTCAGCCACTATCACCACTATAATACAATCGCAAGTCTAGTCCGATGTGGAGAGGGGAGCAAGCAGAACATAGTCACACTTAAAAGCATTCGAGTCAGTATCTTACAACATTAAGCATCAGCAATCTCGTCGGCTGTCCCAGGTGTAACGTGCGGCAGAGAAACACTTTCCGTCTCAGTCCCATCCGAATCAGCTTCCGCCGAACCCTTCTCCGATTCCGTGTCCATTACCGAGGGAGAAAGCCTTTCCTGGGAAATTTCCGACACGGCCTCCAGCGCTGCTGTTCTCTCCATCTCCGTTTGGGTTACCGTGGGCCCCCTTAAGCCATGGCGGCGCCGTCTGATGCGCTGCGATCTACGAGGGCGCGGTCCTTCTGTATTCGGCCTTGTACTGCGCCCTGCCTCTCCCGTACCTGTGCGATAAGACTCCAGCCAAGCCCACGCCTCCTCAGGACTATCGCTAAAATGTGTTTTATCGTCCACGATTATTCTCAGGCGCGCGGGGAACATCAACGAGTATTGCAGCCCTTCGTCTCGCAGAGCCTTCTTGACCGCCAAGAACGAAGATCGACGGCGCTGCACTTCAAGGGTATAGTCTGGGAACAGTGACACATTGCTATTTTCCACCTTGTAGGGGCCTGATGAGCGAGCTTTGTGCAGCAGCAGATCTGTCTTTATAATGGAGCAGGCGCGCCACCACCGGCCGGGGGGTGTCTACCGGGCGCCAGCGGGCGTGCCGGTATCCTATGTGCTCTCTCCAGGGTATAGAAAGAAGACAGGCCCTCCGGTGCAACCTCAGTTTTCAACCAGTCTTCCAAATAATCCACCATGTTGGCCCCTTCTACTCCTTCCGGTAGCCCCACCACCCTTATATTGTTCCTGCGGTTTCGGCCTTCGGCATCCTCAGCTCTCCGTTCCAGAACCTGTAGCGATGCGTGACATCCCCCATCTGGGCCACCAGTGTCTTCTGGGTCGGTTCCAGGACCTCCAACGTCGTTTCTGTCTGCTTCACACGATCGGTCAGTTTAGCATGTTCCGTTCGGAGGAGGCCCAGACCTAGTGCCACATGCGCAATGTCCTGTTGTAGGACGTCTCTAGTGTTGGTGATGGCCTTCAGTATTTGGTCCACTTGCTGTTGCATCAGAGCCTCAGGTTGCGGTTCCGCGGCATCCTGCTTCCCGTGATCTGTCGCCAAATCTTCTGGGTCTGGGGGCACTCCCCTTTGCTTCCCCCGTGGCTTCCCCATGGTCCTCGGTGCACCAGGCCACCACCTCGACCTCTCCTGGATCCCTACTGGCAGAGTAGATATTGAGCTCCAGGATGTGCCCGCAGCGTACGAGACCCGTCCCGTGCAGAGCTAATAGCTGGCCGCCCATCGAATACGTGTCAACCATAGGACCCCTCTGCCTTTTCTGGGTGGCCCCCGGTCCTCTGTGGTCTCGACAATCCAGGCTGTTCACAGGGACCCCAATGCGCGAGCGAGCTATGAGGTACCTTCAGGCCACTACCCCCCCTTCCAGAGGGCCACTCCTCGCCTCCAGTTATTCTGGGCGGGAAGGTCTTCAGCCTGGCGGCAGTGTTCTCAACCAGGGCTCTGCCCGGTACCGCCACTCACCTCTTGACCCAAAAGTAGGCAAAATATCCTACAGCGGTAGGAGATTCGCAGCGATCCTCACTTTATCACGCCGCACCAGCTGTAAGTGTACCTCCGTATGCGACGATCCTGGAGTGCCAACTCCGTTGTCACTGGGGATAGACTTCCACGTTCCTCCAGCCGCAAAGTCCGCCGCCCACCGGAGCAATCAAAATGGCGGCCAAGCCCGCTCCCGGCAATGCAATCAAGGGTCACAAGCTGGGTCCCGAACAGGAGAGGCTCCACAAGGCCCCCCCAGCTCTCCGCTCACCAGGGCTGTCGCAGGCCGCTCCTCCGTCCGCTCTCCTCCACTCCGTGATCCGCCGCTCTTCCGGGCATCCCCACAGCCAGGGAAGCCCGCACAGCAGTCGCGTCTCTGCGGCCTCCCGCTCAGTCGGCGCTTCGGGGATCCCGCTGGAAATGCTGGCAGGTGTGGCCATTACGTGCTCCGTAGCCCCATCGGCCTCCAGGACTTGGTTCCGTTCTGACCTCCGGCCGCTTCACGAGCGCTGGTCAGCCGTAGCCGGCGCCATCTTGATAATGCGAGCGCCGAACTCCCCGCTGCACTCTGTCTCCAGCCCACAGTGGGGGCTCAAACTCTCCCAGGACCGCCGCCTACGGCTCCCAGGGCCAGTGAGCGTGGTCCCAGGTCTTCAGGCGGCAATCACCGGCTCTCAGCACAGGATAAGCGGTGGGGTCGGCGCGGAGCTCCGGGCTCACGCGTCCGTCCTCATCGGCTCTTTAGCCACGCCC